>RSEF01000031.1:4860081-4931584 GCA_003993805.1 Himantopus leucocephalus
CAATGGGCACAAACTGGAACACAGGAAATTCTGTCTGAACATATGTAGTGATTTTGCCATCAGGCAGCAACAAAGAACCAGGTGGCTGCTTGCTCAACACCCACAGCTGTGGGGAGGAATCAGAAGAAAAAGGCAAAAATTGTGGGTTGAGGTAAAGGCAGTTCAACAGAACAGCAAAGGAAAGAGAAAAACAACAATAACACCCATAAAGGAATGTACAAATGCAATTACTGTACGACTGCTCACCCACCAGATCCGGATCCCCCCAGCCCACTCCGAGCCTTCCTGCCCCCTCCCCAGCCATATCCCCCTATAGCCTGGGCATGGCTCCCATGGTATGGAATTCCTGTGTCCCCTGCCGGATCCTTGGGGAAATTAACCCCATCCCTGCTGGAACCAGGACAACATAAGGAAAAATTTCTTTACTTTGAGGGTGGCAGAGCACTGGAACAGGCTGCCCACAGAGGCTGTGGAGTCTCCTTTGCTGGAGATATTCAAAACCCACTGGAATGCATTCCTGTCTAACCTGCTCTAGATGAACCTGCTTTGGCAGGGGGGAGGTTGGACTAGATGATCTCTGAAGGTCGCTTCCAACCCCTACCATTCTGTGATTCTGTGGTTCCCGGGTCCCAGTTCTGTGCTCACACAGGCTAAGAGAGACCCTTTGACGTAACACAAGATACCATGCCAGATGCTTCTTACTTTTACTGTGGCTGTGTGGGGTTAGGCTCATGCATGTGTACCCAAGATAAGTGCTAAGGGAAGACTTCTGATAATGGAAAACTGAACACAGGCCTTGGTGAAACTCCCTTCCTGTTAAACTGGCATGAGGCAGAGAAAGAATACATGCCAGTTAAGCAAAGAATGGAAGAAAGGGCCCATCTGAGCATGTTTGCGTTGGCACAAGAGATATTTGCTCCATGGCAGAGATCATAGAGTCATAGAATCATAGAATCATAGAACCATGGAATGGCTGGGTTGGAAGGGAACTTTAAAGATAACCTAGTCCAACCCCTCTGCCATGGGCAGAGACATCTTTCACTAGATCAGGTTGTTCAAAGCACTTTCCAACCTGACGTTTAACAGTTCCAATAATGGGGCATCCAAATTTATCTGGGCAACGTGTTCCAGTGTTTCACCAGTCTCATAGTAAAAATTTCTTCTTTATATCTAATCTAAATTTAGCTTCTTTTGGTTTAAAACGGTTACCCCTTGTCCTATCATGACAGGCCCTGGTAAACAGTCTCTCTCCATCTTTTTTATAAGCCCGTTTTATATATTGAAAGGCCACAATAAGGTCTTCCTGAAGCCTTCTCTTCTCCAGGCTGAAAACCTCCAACCATCTCAGCCTTTCTTCATAGGAGAGGTCTTCCAGCTCTCTGATCATTTTTGTGGCCCTCATTTGGACTTGCTCTAACAGGTCCATGTCTTTCTTGTACTGAGGGACATGGCTGGATGCAGTACTACAGGTGGGTTCTCAAGACAGCAGAGTAGATAGGGAGAACTGCCTCCCTCAACCTGCTGCCCACACTTCTTTTCAGGCAGCCCAGGATACAATTGGCTGTCTGGGCTGCACGCACACATTGTCAGCTCATATCTAATTTTTCATCTGCTGATGTCCCCAGGTCCTTCTCCACAGCGCTGCTCTCAATCCATTCATCCCCCAGCCTGTATTGATACTGGGGGTTGCCCTGACGCAGGTGCAGGTCCTTGCACTTGGCCTTGTTGAACTTCAAGAGGTTCACATGGACCCACTTTGTAAGTCTGTAAAGGTCTCTCTGGATGGCATCCCTTCCCTCTAGCCTATCAGCTGCACCACTCAGGTTGGTGTCATGAACAAAGTTGCTGAGGGTACACTCAGTCCTACTGTCTATGTCATTAATAAAGATATTGAACTGTACTGGTCCCAATACAGATCCCTGAGGGACACGACTTGTTACTGATCTCCATTTGGACAATGCACAGTTGTCCAAATGAGATGGCAGAGGTGTTCAAATTGAGAAGTGTCCAGAAGAGATAGCAGAGGGGTTTAAAACTCCTAAGTGCCACATCTTTGGATTTTCCTAAAAGTAACAGCTTTCAAACCATGAGATATGTGATGTGGTAAATCTGTTCTGAGTAGATGTCTGAGAGTGGGGAAAACAGCTAAGTGGGATCATGCGTGTCTGTGCTTCTGTCCATCTGCAGGTGACCAGATGCACTTATGGTGGGAATATGGGAGAGAAATTCTTGGCAGCAGAAGAGCATGTCCTGGAATTTCACTATATGTCACCTCCAAACGGACAAGGCAAGGTAGGAGAGAGTGTTTGTAGATGACTCTGGTGACTTTTTTCTGCATAGTCAGTCAAGGGAGGAATGCCAGGGAAAGAGGCAAAGAACTAGACAGACACAGAGACAGCTACATTTTTTCTAAAGCATTTTGTCTGGAGATGAGAAAAGCAAGAGGCCTTGGTTTCTAAATCATCTCAAGGCCCAAGTTCCAAGGAAGCAGCAGCTAAGAACAGCTCAAAGAATATAGCTAGCTGAGGACAACGGACCAAAGGGAGATTCAGGGAAGTTTATCTAAGGATTGTATATGTTTACTTTCTACTGGCTCCTTTGTCTGGGATTACCAAAATAGGAGGTAGATAGGGCATTCTCAGATCCTGAATCAGAATCCACTATGTAGCTAAAAGATTGCCCCCAGAAGAAAGCTGAATTTTGTTTCTAAGAAGTGTCACGCAGGAAAGGTTAAAGCTCTTCCTCCTAATGTGCAAATGATTTTAAACAACAAATTTTGTTTATTATAAACAACAAAAAAATTATTTATTTTACTTTCCTCACAGCCTTTTAAAATATATATAAATATATATGTTGCCATGTCTGTATGAGCAAAAGCCAAGGTCATTAAAAACTCAGCCCAATAGACAGAGAATTCACAAGTTAGGACTATTAGTGTAGAGGGATTCATACAGGAATGTAAGGCTCACTGCTGTCTCCAGCTGCCACTATTGAATATTCTTGTCCTTGGTATTTTCTTGTCAGAACATCCTGAAACTGCCGTCATTACTGGAAGCACTTGTTCCTCCATGCCATAGGTCAAATTTTCCTACCCTAGGAAAAACCTTCACAGGCCATTTAGATTGTGGGTGAGAGAACAGATGTTACTGAAGTCAGACCAGCCCACACTTAACATTCTACCAGGACAGTTTTAAAGCATCACCAATTTATTCCACAACATTGGTAAGCTGACCAGAAGCAGTTTAATGGCTAGCACAGCTCTAAAGGAAGGCAGTTCATGGGAAAAGGCTATTCTAAACATTAAGAGCAAATAAATTCCCCTTGCAGGCAAATTTAGAGGGAAGCCGGCTCTGGGAACAGTTGTTAACTAACTTAATTACTCACTTATAAAGGAGCAGAAGAAAAAAATAGCAAGCCATCAGGTGGTTTGTGGTGTTAGAGTACATGCTGGATTCCCATGTGAGTGGCATTAAGATGGAGTTAAAGGGCAGAGTACATATTGGTAAATTAAATTGCACAGATAGTGTAATTCCCCAGAAATAAACATCAGAAACACAGAGAAGCTAGTGTTGCACTTAAAATGAAATCGTAACAGCACTCGAAGACCCTTAACTCTGCCTTATAGTGACACTACGAGGGAGAGAAGGGAAAGGGGAAAAAAAGCACTAAATGCTTGCAAATTCTGCAAAATTAAATGTGTTTATCATATGGGCTTTCTCTTCCCCTACAGCAATAGATCAACAACTTCCAGCTTTTCATTGCTGCTAGATTACAGACCTGACCCTTTCTCTGCTTTGGGGGACAGCTTCTAAGGTCTACAGGTCTTATGCAGGGGAATAACTCTTCTCCCCAATGGTGAGTCCTAATACTTGGCTCATGGGCATTCAGCACAAAGATTTCTAGAAATCATTTCTAGAATTAGTGACAATGCTTTTAAGTCATGTGATTTTCAACAAGCACAGGAAATTACAGACAAGCAGCTACTGGTGTTCCTGAAGAGACTGAAAAGTGTGGTACTGGAGGCAAGGAAACAGCCTGGGAACGTGAGTATGCCATAGTGAGGGCAGGATCACAATCAGCTGTCTGCAGCTTTACAGGCTACTGTTTGAGATTTTCTGGAGTCAAACAGCTGAAGGTCTGAAATGAAGGACCAGTATCAGCTCAGCAAGTTGTTAATGACCAAGTTGTTCTTTTGAAAGACAGTGACTTGGCACTAGGCAGTGGCCTAGCAGAAAATGATGAATGGAGGCAAGTCGGCGCTAGGAGCAGTAAGCGAACACCCTCCTTGCCCACCTCCCCTCCCCAGGTACCTCTGTACAACAGGTATGAGGCCCTGGGCATGGTAGACTGGCCAAAGGACAATGAGCCTGACAGTCCAAATACATCAGAGGAGTTGCCAGGACCAGAAAGGCCTACTCACTGTATTATGACTACCTCTACAAGAGGAGGGTTATAGTTGCGGGTCACTCAGCTCTGAGGGGTACAGAGGGTCCGATATGTAGGGCAGACCCCACTCTTAGGGAAGTCTGCTGCATCCCTGAGGCCCAGGCTAGGGACATCATGAAGAAACTCCCTAGCCTTGTGCAGCCCTCGGACTACTATCCACTGTTTCTTTTCCAGGAGCTCCTGGGGTAACGGAGCCAATGGGGAGGCACCATTAATACACGGCAAAGGAATGCCNATTATGACTACCTCTACAAGAGGAGGGTTATAGTTGCGGGTCACTCAGCTCTGAGGGGTACAGAGGGTCCGATATGTAGGGCAGACCCCACTCTTAGGGAAGTCTGCTGCATCCCTGAGGCCCAGGCTAGGGACATCATGAAGAAACTCCCTAGCCTTGTGCAGCCCTCGGACTACTATCCACTGTTTCTTTTCCAGGAGCTCCTGGGGTAACGGAGCCAATGGGGAGGCACCATTAATACACGGCAAAGGAATGCCGCCTGGAGAGCAGCACAAAGCAATTACAATTGCTCGAGCCAAGTCAGTCTCAGTGAGGACATGGCTGA
Source organism: Himantopus leucocephalus (assembly GCA_003993805.1). Lineage (NCBI taxonomy): Eukaryota > Metazoa > Chordata > Aves > Charadriiformes > Recurvirostridae > Himantopus > Himantopus leucocephalus. The sequence continues at coordinate 4,865,088 of RSEF01000031.1, forward strand.
AGTGCCTCTAAGCAAATAAACGTAGCATGAGGAACAAACAGGAGGAGCTGGAGACATGTGCATGCCTCCAAGGCTATGATCTCATTGGCATCACAGAAATGTGGTGGGATAACTCCTACGACTGGAGTGTTGGCATGGAAGGTTACAAGCTCTTCAGGAGAGACAGGCAGGGGAAACGAGGAGCTGGTGTTGCCCTATACACCAATGACCAGATGGAGTGCATGGAGCTTGTCCTAGGCATGAATAAAGAGCTGACTGAGAGCCTATGGGTCAGGATTAAAGGGAAATCAGGAGCAGGGGACATTACAGTGGGGGTCTGCTACAGACCACCTGACCAAGAAGACCGAGCAGATGAGGCCCTCTATAGACAGATGGGGGTGGCATTGCATTCACAGATCCTGGTCCTCCTGGGCGGCTGGTCCTCCTGGTCCTCCTGGGTGACTTCAACCACCCAGACATCTGTTGGAAGGGTAACACAGAAGGCCATAGGCAATTCAGGAGGTTCTTGGATTGTATTGACGACAACTTCCTTCTCCAAGGGGTAGAGAAGCCAATGAGGAGAGGAGCTATGCTGGACCTTGTCCTTACCAACAAGGAGGGGCTGGTAGCCAGTGTGAAGCTCAAGGGTAGCCTCGGCTGTAGTGACCATGAAATGGTCGAGTTCGAGATCCTCAAGGCAGCGAGGAAGGTGCACAGCAAGCTGACCACCCTGGACTTTAGGAGAGCTGACTTTGGCCTCTTGAAGAATCTGCTTGGTATGGTGCCATGGGATGAACCACTGGAGAGAAGAAGGGCCCAAGAATGTTAGTTAATATTCAAGGATCCAAGCTCAGGACCAATGCATCCTTACAAAGAAGAAGGCAGGCAGAAAAGCCAGGAGGCCTGCATGGATAAACAAGGAGATCCTGGACACGCTCAAAAGTAAGAAGGAGGCCTATGGGGAGTGGAAATAGGGCTGGGTAGCCTGGGAGGAATACAGAGAAATTGATTAAGCAGCCAGGGATCAGGTTAGGCAAGCTAAAGACCAGATTGAATTAAATTGGGCCAGGGACATCAAGACAAACAAAAAATCCTTCTATAAGTATGTCAGTGATACAAGGAAGACTAGGGAAGATGTGGGCCCTCTCTGGGAGGCAACGCAAGAACTGGACACATGAGACAGAGACAAAGCTGTCTGGTGAGGTTCCTACCAACTGGAAAATGGGAAACATAACCACTACTTTCAAAAAGGGAAATAAGGAAGACTCAGGGAATGACAGGCCAGTCACTCGCACCTCTGTGCCTGGCAAGATCATGGAACAGATCCTCCTGGAAACTCTGCTAAGGCACACAGAAAATAAGAGGGGATTGGTAGCATGGCTTCACCAAGGGCAAGTCATGCCTAACAAATCTGGTGGCCTTCTACAAAGGGGTTACAGTGGCAGTGGACAAGGGAAGAGCAACCAATGTCATCTACCTGGACTTGTGCAAACCGTTTGACACTGTCCCATGCAATATCCTGGTCTCTAAATTGGAGATACAAGGATTTGACAGATGGACCATTCGGTGGATAAAGAACTGGCTCGACGGTCGCACTTAAAGTGTTGATGTCAAAGGCTTGATGTCCAAGTGGAGACTAGTGATGAGTGGCGTTCCTCAGGGGTTGGTACTGGGACCGGTGCTGTTCAACATCTTTGTTGGGGCAATCCCAAACACAAATACAGGCTCGGCAGGGAATGGATTGAGAGCAGCCCTGAGGAGAAGGACTTGGGGGTGCTGATTGATGAGAACCTCAACATGAGCCAGCAATGTGCGATCCAGCCCAGAAGGCCAATCATATCCTGGGCTGCATCAGAAGAAGTGTGGCCAGCAGGCCAAGGGAGCTGGTTCTGCCCCTCTACTCTACTCTCATGAGACCCCACCTGGAGTACTGCATCCACCTACTGGAGCCCCCAACATAAGAAGGACGTGCACCTGTTGGAGTGGGTACAGAGGAGGGACATGAAGATGACCAGAGGGCTGGAGCACCTCTGCTATGAGAACAGGCTGAGAGAGTTGGGGTTGTTCAGCCTGGAGAAGAGAAGGCTCCGGGGAGACGTTATTGCGGCCTTCCAGTACCTAAAGGGGGCCTACAGGAGGGCTGGGGAAGGACTTTTTACTAAAGCATGTAGTGATAGGACGAGGAGGAATGGCTTTAAACTGGAAGAGGTTAGATTTAAATTAAATATTAAGAAGAAATTTTTCACTTTGAGGGGGGTAAGGCACTGGAACAGGTTGCCCAGAGAAGTTGTGGAGGCCCCATCCCTGCAGGTGTTTAAGGCCAGGCTGGATGGGGCTTTGAGCAACCTGTTCTAGTGTGAGGTGTCCCTGCCTATGGCAGGGGGGTTGGAACTCAACGATCTTCAAGGTCCCTTCTGACCTAAACCATTCTATGATTCTGTGATATCCATCTGAACCAGTGGAGTGAAAGTGCCCCAGGTTTTTTGTTAAACTGATCAAAATTATGAAAAGTGGCCAGCAGAAGCAGCCAGGTAAAAAAAATAACTTTTGATGCCAAGAAGAAGGGGAAGGATACACATCTTGCTAAATTCTGTGAGTCCTTGGGTATCTAAGGTTGTTGCTTTAGAGATTACAAGCATTTTGTTTTGTATCTGCCAGCTAACCAAGCTCCCTCACACCCTTGCTTATGAAGAAGCATCAACCTTTACGACAATACAGATTATGTCATCTTGCAAGACATAACATATACAAAGATCAGTTGCAATGACAGAATGAAGTCCACAAATGGACTGTCTACCAATCAGCCCTCCGGTGAGATGATATATGGAAAGTGTGAGGGTTTTGTGGAGAATTAAATAAATGGCTTCCTGTTCAGCACACCACCTCCTACAGCTCCACTGCCCCTTCACGAAAAAAGTCTTAGAAGGTTAACAGTGTTCAATGCACTCCAAGACTTTCCTTTCCTTAGATAATGATTCAAACAGTACCACCTCCCCTTGGATGCATCCAGCTGCCATCTCTCTAGTTTAAATACTCTCAAACAAGGTGAGACCTGTACTTGGGAGACCTCCTGCAAAAACAGATGCTGGTAAAGCCAGAAGTGGCCAATCAGTCACTCAGCAGCTTGTGCACCTCCTGGCCAGCTGACTCAGCACTCCAGAATTTGGAAGGAATTATGAGAACAGAAGCACAAGCCTTTGACCTTTAGAACCACAGAGGCATTTTTATTGCCACCATGAAACCTAAGTGAATTTCTACCCAGCAAATTCAGTCTGTATCTGATTCTAATCACAGCTATCACATTGTTTTCATTTGTCCCGAAGTTACTTCTTCCTTCCTTGCCAAAACAGCCAGAGCATATAGGTTCACTTCCCTCTATGATCTGAGGTGTTTCAGACACTTGTCACCTAGAAAAGCACGCCCATGTGCCAGGATTTGTTCATGAGGAGCAAGGAAAAGCACTGAGAGATCTCAGATTCTCACCCGGAATGTGTGATCCAGCACTTGTTCCAGTGTCTCATCCAACAGAAGGAGATACCTTCAAGTAAAGGTGATAGTTTGTGCCTTTACAAAGATGAGAGCAGCCATCAAGTGTCCCACAGAGGTAAGATTTCAAGACACACATACTTGTAACTGCTTGCTGATGGGGGTGTCTTCCAAGTCAGGAGACCAGCTATCATGTGTGCCCTGCTCTCTGAAGTACACAATGTATCTGCACATCCTTCAAGCAACCTTCGAGCAATTTTGGGTGCCAGGACCTCACCACTTGGATATCTTGCTTCTAAATGCCTTGGAGAAGTTGGTCTTCATCTTCCTGAACTGTGGTTGTCACCTGCAGATGGGGTTAATAACACTCCAACTTTTGGGGAGGCCTAAAGGACTTCCAGTGCAAGGAAGAAAATGTGGTGGAATAGATCAAGTAAAATCCTCCCTAAATTAAAAACAAAGCAAGTGCAAGAACTATGACCTAAAAAACCAGATAAGTATAGGTCAGGATTTGAGCAGCAGTCTCACACGGAAATGCAATAAACACAACTGATGAAAGGTGTTGGCACCGTTTGTTAAACACTACTGCTGCCTTATTTTATTCTTCTCAGCAGTGAAAAGAACTAATCACAATCAAAGCTGAGTTTTAAGGAAAAAAAAAAAAAGGAAACTCCAGTTCACAGCTGCCTCCTTTTCCAAGATTAGACCTTTCTTTTAATGCTAAATATGAGGACTTTTCATGTGCATTCATTGACCTTATCAAATGTCTAGATGAAGGGAAGAGAATATGATGATAGCTACTGAATATGCTGAAATAGGAGTGATGGTAAATTGTGTGTGATCTGAAACGGATTTTTGACATTTTGAGTTTCTAATTTCATTTTCGTTTAACACATCAAAAATACAATTTGTCCTGCAAGCTGTGGTTTCGGTAATATCAATTAGCCAGCCTCAGGGCATGTGTGATTATCAAGAGATGAGCATAACCTTTAGAAGATGGGAAGATTTTTGTCTGCTTCTTGCACTTCTTCTGTGATATAATTATCTCTCTACAAGAGTATCTTTCACTATTAGTGCTATTTATTAGTATTTTTGCGGAGTTCAACAGAGGGAGTGCATGTGGAGAGAGTCACAGCCAGAAATCAATTTAAGCAAAAATAGAAAATTAATTTTCTTCTTAGTGCGTCAACACAACAAAATTAATGGTATATTAGAGATGACACAGATAACCAAGATCTCTGCTTGAGAAAAAGATGATTAGCACTGGCTATTACCAGTGCAGTCACCAAGGTGACAATACCATCCATCAGCAGTCAGAATTTGCACCTGAGCCATGATGGAAAAAACATCCTGCTTCTCCAGTGGTGGGAGACTCCTGTTAACTTTGGATCGCTCTCAGCAAATGGCCACTGCTGAAAAAGGAGGAGGAGAATTGTCTTCATATTGTGCTATATGCTTTGGAGGAGGTCTTCCAGAGGTTTCTGTGTCTTCCCTCAGTGGCAATTACTTGATTCTCTAGAAACACTCCCCATTACAATGAGTGAACCAGCAGTGTAAGTGCTTCTTGGGAGAAAAGTTCTAGTGAAAAAATGAGCATCCAGAAAGGCTAGCTTCCCACCCAGCCCAGGCCTCAACCACAGTTCTGTGCACAATGTGTTCCTTTAGCAGAAGGTCACAAATGATATCCTTTTCTTGACCTGGAATTAACCCTGGCTACATTTATTGCAGAATCTTGAAGTAGACACTGCTCTGGAAGCCATCCAACGGGAGTAAATAGTTTGCCCAAAACCAGGATGCTAGGAACTCCCCTAAGGGCAGGGTTTTTCTTTTGTTTTAAGGCACTCTGAGTAAGCCTGGCAAGCTATCTCAGAAACGGCAGCACCTGCCCACAGAATGCTACTTTTCCTCTCTGTTAACGAGTAACTGACTTCTGAAGTCCACACAGGATTTCCACCCAGTTTTGCTCTAATTAGTGCCAGGACTCAACTCCAGCAAGCACTCACATTTCCCAGCTGCTGGCTTGCATGATTTTAGGGAGCATCAGTGGAATGGCCCATGTGTTGCATGGTTGCTGTCCTCATGCACAAATTGAATTAAGACATATCTCAAGGAAGTGTGAAGTATCATGAAAACTTCAAATATGTTGGGCCTGGGCTATATCACAGATGTTCCTCTGAGATCCTGAGATCTCAGCTTCCCAGTCAAGACTAATTTGAGAAAAAAAATCTGTATTATTATACATGTATTTTTTAAAATTTTCAATAAAAGTGGGAAGAAAAGGTAAACATTTCGATGAAGAATCTCTCAGAGGAGAAAAGAGCATTTTTCAAAATCCATTGGGAGAGGAGAGTGCAGGAAAGAGCTGACATGAAACATTTCACCTAATTATTGTGTTTATTTAGCATACAGCCAGTCACATCCAATGTACCTGATTTCAGAGATATTTGAAAGGCCTAGCAAACATGAGGGAATAACAGAAAGATAAACACAAACGTAAACTCGGGGATAATAAACTTGTGCTTACGGTCTGAGGTACCATGGCTGACATTAATGCTGTGTCAGAGAAAGTGAAAAAGGTCCAACCTGTTTGATCTGGTATGGTAACAATAGAAAGCTGAATCATGTCCCTTGTTATGCTAGGATCTGCACAAACAGTACCATGAATTCAATGTCATAGAGAAAGAAACATCTAACAAAAAGTTCTCCTACCAGTAGAAAAGCATCTGTATTTTCATAAAGTTATTTACAGCCAGCACAGGATTCATCTCATACATGCACACACACATCTCTCTTCTGTGTCTCCCAGATCCCTAGGGGGGGCTATTCACTCAAGGCTGGTTGCATTGAGTTGGATATAAAGAACTTCGTTTAAGATATAAGAATAAAAAGGAGTGCGATTTTTACAGCATGATTATCCTTCATAGAACTATTACGGTTTAAGATGCAAGGAAAAGATACCCCCCCCCAAATACAGAGAGCTCAATTCAGAAGCAATGCACTTAACAGCTCATCATTGTTGTAACTAGTTAGACAAGAGACACTGGAATTTTCTAATCTGTCAACAGGATGCAGATTCAGTTTTTCCAAGAGAAGGACCACTTTTGCTTAACTTGAAGACTCCTTTTCTCCTGACACAGAAAAAAAAAAACAATTATTAAAAGAGTCAGAGCAGGTTTCTGGTAGCTACCTAGAAATGGAAAGCTACCTAGGAAAGAAAAGAAAGGATATTGCCTACCAATATATGAACCCAATGGTGACAGAGTAAATTCCCATTACCTAGAGTGGTGCCTTCAAGATACTGATCTACAGTAGATCTACTGATCTACTGATGGACAGTTCTGATACCAGCTATGGTTGTTGCTTGTCTTGGTTTGGAGGCACGGTGTATAACACAGAGAAAAATCGTTGCTTCCCAGAGAAGAATAGAAGCATGGGCTGAGTTCTGCCCTTGGAAACAAGACAGCTTTTGTTTGTTTTTTCTTCTTCAGTGAGAATCACTTGTGAATGTCCTAGGCAAAAAGATGTTTTTCAACATACCCCAGCAGTCCGAAAATCTGTCAAAATTGCAGTGTTGAATTCCTCTGTTGCTCATCTTATTCAGATGACTTGGAGATCTAGCTTGTTTCTAGATCCCGTTGTCTGAATTTACTTTCAATGTGTCTGGCAGTTTAAATGATTGACTGTGGCCTACATCACACTGTGAAAGTGCATAGGGTAGCATCTGTCTACTTGATTTGTAATGCTGGCAACAGGCTGATAACATGTGTCCAATTAGTCATACACATCAGCACAGGTTCTGACTACCTGTTGCCTCCTTAAGAGATGGTTAGCTATGGTATGCCAGCTTTATGCAATAGAAAGCAATGCTTGTAGCTCTGACTGAAGCTGGGATGCCCATATGGTTCAGTGCTTGAGACCTGGAAGGAGCAAAGCACTGCTTGTAGTTCTGGAGCTGGACAGGCCTCAACCTTCTGCATCTCTGGAGAGAAAGGCACATGCCACTCTTTGTCACCATGTGACCACCTCTTGTACTTAGGCTAGAAAAAGATCTGCTAACTTAAGGATGCTATTAACACTTCACTTACTGTTGTTTGACTTAATTAAATGGCCCTGAGTAGTAACTGCCTGGGGAATGAATGTGAATGTGTTTTTACTGCTGGATTATGGACCCTGTGCTCTGTCCCTCTCCAGCCCCCATTGATTTGTTTGACTGGCATTATGTTGAGCTGTGATTCTGGTCATCAGAACACCAGTACATCAGCACCGTGGTTCTAGGCACCCTCCCAAAACCCCTTTGCTTTCTAACCAGGTCAGCACATTTAATTCAGCACTCCTACAGTGAGCATTATCCTACAACGTGTCTACATGAGCTCGTACAGTGTGACAGAACTGAAGCGCTATTAGTTATTTAGACAGTCAGACACAGGCTGTAATTCATCAGTAGACCTGCATAAGAATAACTTTACTTCCATTCCTGTTGCTCATCCTTCAGTATTCCTTCTGCCAAGAATTTTCCCAGTGTAAATATTTATGGCTGAGTTAATTTCCTGAAAATAAGCCTTTGTAGTGGAAGCCATGACAGAACTGTAACTCTAATGATGTAGCAGACATCACTATAAATAGTCTTTCAAACCAAATTGAAATCTAAAAACTGACTGTAAAAAACATAATAATCACTGTTTCTTATTGTCCCTAGCCACATAGCTTGTGCTCCTAGGTAGATTTGCAATCCAGTCATCACATAAGGATTACAGACACAGCTGTCATTAAGTATACATTTAGAAGAAAAGCTTTGAGAACTTGTCATGCAGTCAGGGAAAAAAAAATGCATTTTCCAATTCCATGTATACTATAGTTTTTTCATTACTTTTAATTCTTTGACCTCCTTGTTTTTTGTCCACAACTTCAGGAGACTCTTCAGGGCACTCTGAGGAAGCCTGTCAAGGTACCTCAGCGGGGGAAGGTGAGGATGCTACACCAACCACTGATAAATCACCTTCTGTCAAAAGCCTGGCCTGGCAGAGACAAGCACAGCTACAGGAATCAACCCAACCTGACAAGAGCAGCTGGTATTTCTTTTTTTTTTTTTAATTTTATTTCTGAAGCATTGTTCCATGGATGGGATTGATTTGAAACTTTCTCTCCCTAATAAGGAGTATGTCAGTGGGGGAAGAGTGTCATGCCTTCATCCTAAAAAGAGGTGAACCAAGTACCTTTTGGAGCCTCACAAACAACTCTGGAGGACACTTGCCTTTTCTAGAGAACTGAAGTCTGTCTTCACAGTCTCAGGGCATTCAGACATGTATCAGGAGCTGCTGACTTAACAGAAGTGTCTGTGCCCAGGTGGCCTGCTCCTCTGGAGTTAGTCACCTTCATTAATAAACCACTCTGCTTCCACAAAAGGGATCACCTTCCTCCCTTCTTGTATCCTTCTCAGCATCATAGGTATCAATATGCTCACATGCAATGATTCACCTCGCATGTGCCTTCTTCAAACAGCATACACAGCACAGACACACACAAAACCCATTTCCTGCATGCTGCTTTGTGGGGACAGGGAGTCTTCCTTGAGGAATTAGTGGGTTGGTTGGCATTAGAGTTTTTAAAGACTATATGCGAGATGTGACTGTTCTGAGAGACAGATGGTCCTATTAGTTTAGCAAGGGAGTAATTTAACCTTCCCATTGAAGCCCATTTAGGTATGAAACTGTAATCAAGGTTCAACACTCATGAAATTTAAAGATTTCTGCCATTCAGAGAATACTGTCCTACAGAAATATTGAAAAGAGGGACAGGAGGGTTGTGACTGGCTGTCTCCCACTCTGAAATTATGACAGAGTTGGCTTTATTTAATACATTCCTCTGAAAGACATATATCTAGTATGTTCTCCAGCAAGACTTTCATTATCCTTTCACCACTCCATCCCAGTACTCCACTGTCTTTGCTGTAGAATGCTTTTCTCAGTTCTAGGTTTCTTTTGTTGCAACTTAATACATTCTTCATCATTTTTAGGAAATCATAGTATTTCAAATGGAATTCCTATCTGTGATTTTGGGCAAGCTGTCTTGGCTAAATCCACTGAGGAATAATAGAAGACTTTGGCTCTAAGACCATTTAGTTATGCCATTTGGACCGGGTTAGGCATAATGGAGCAGAAGCTTATGGAGCAGAAGCTTTTGGATCAGGAAGCAGGACATAATGATGTAAATAAGTGTCAGACTTATTTTACATTTCTAACAGCTGTTAGCTTCTGAAATAGGGGGTTGGTTGTTTTTTTTTTAATTTTACTTTAATTGATGGTAATCAGAAAGCCATGGCAATTACATAACCTATATAGAAATAGCCTTAATTTTATTTAGTACAAGTGCATCATACATAATTTTCTTAACGTGAATCAGATTTTTCGTTATGTCATTATGTCAAGTTGTTTGAACAGAAATTGAAATTAATTAGAAGCCTGCAAAACAGCTTTTAAAAATCTGCTTTTATTTATATTGCCTGCCTTAAATGTGTTGAATGTACAAAGAGAAAAAAGTTAATCAGAACAGGTTTTGCATCCTGAAATGGATTTTTTAAACAAAATAAACACAACTAATAAGCAAATGGGTTTAATTTCCCAGTTGCAATCACCACGGCTTTTAAGATCTCGAATTCAGTTCTCACTTAAATTGCGCAGGAAAAATACATTCTGTTGCTCTTTCTCCCAGCTTCGACCAGTTTCCTCAACTCCCTGTAAACCTTTATTGGTAACTAAAGGAAAACCACAAAGATATTCTTGCTTCAATATGTACATGGGTGTCAGGCTGAGTCTACCTTCCTACACAAATATAGCCAGATTTTTCACCAGAGTCTTTCACAAGCCAGGTTTAGCCAGTGTTGTTTCCCTGAAAATGCACAATAGAGGTAAATTGTTATAGCAAATGCTAGCAAAGACAGTTACCTCCAGAGTCTATAATAATACTGAATTTATTTTCAATGAGTAAATTTCTATATTTATATTCAATATTTTCATTTAAATTTCTAAGAAAAATTGCATTCACTTGGAGCTACAAAGCAATATAGTAGCCTGAGGAAGACAACAGAGACATCTTCAGGCAGGAATACCTGTCTTTCTCTGCAGATATGGAGATTACACAGAGCAGCAGACCTTTATAAGTCACAGCCATTCATAAGTAGATGAGGTATCCCAAAAAGACTATAGTGATAGATCTTTTTTCTGGTACCTTTGTTTTTCTCTGTAGTTATATCATGAAACCACAATGCCTTTTTGGAAACCTTCTAACTACCAGAATCAGAATCCAAAGAGTCACTACGAAATTCTTACCTTGGTTCATGTGTGTTCCTCCGGCCATTTTCCAGTGGAGTCTTTTCTTATTTCACTACCACCATCTACACGTCTTATTCAGGATGTCTTGATGTTTAGCCAAGAGAAGCACAGCTGCTTTCAGTTTCCAAGTGACCTTGTAAGAACCATTAGCTAGTCACACAAGAGAGGATATAAAAGAGCATTTGAACAGCCTTAGGGTTTCTTCACACAGAAGGCCAAATATAGAAACACTTTTTCTAAGTATCTGCACTTCCAAACTTGCTAACATGACTATGTATTTCAGGAAAAAAATCTCCTTCAGCTACAGGACCCCTCTATATCCTGCCTCTCTTTAGCAACTCAGAGAGGGAGCTAGCTCCAGAAAGGTACAAGATTTGGATGCATAAGACTTACTGGGTGATATGCAAAAGATGCAGCTTCATGCCTACCACAGCAACCCTGGGTATGAAGCATGTGTCTCCCATACAGAAACAGAACTGTTACCAAGCTCTGCATTTTGCCAGTTTTGCTGCTTTACAAGATTGCCTGTCACAGCAGCATGAAAGCAGGATGTATTGCAATGCCATAAGCCTTCCAGCTCTGGTGATACCACTCAAGAGGCAAGCTCAAATTCATTGAGTCCTCTAGCCCTGTGCCACACCTTTACATTTCTTCTTGCAAATGTCCTGAGAGGTGATAGGCTACTGAGAATAAACTTTCTCCAATGTTCTGCAACCTCAAAATGCCCCAAAAACGTGGGGCATATACCTTGTAGAAATGCCAGGCCTGTTACTGCTGTCCACACTGCATGCATGTCATCCTGAGGCCCTTGCTAATGAGCACGGTATACCAAAGCCCTCTTCTCCCATAACGCAGCCAATGTGTAACCTTCATTTCACACTTAATCACCATCTTGGGTACATCCAGTATAAAAAATTGGCCTGTAAACAAGCTTAGCCTAAAATACAAAAGATTGTATGGCCCAGAATAATCCATGTGCATGTTGCTACAACAGACAGTTTGTAATTTAGAGTCAGATGTCCCTAATATTAGGGTACAATTATCTCTTCAAAGCCACAGACATCCAGTGTCTGTGCTAGATAATGTACAAACCTTCAGAACAAGAAACATACAGTCAGCACCTAAGGAAACCAGAGCATATCCTGGTAATAGAAATTGGTCTCCTGGATCAGGTCTGCACTTGGGTTTCTATTTAAAGGCAAAGTGTACATGCATATGAACACACACATAGATACAAGTTCAGAAACACATACAGGCTTAGATGACAGGAACGATAAAGATGAAAATACAGATAGGTAGGTAGGTAGGTAGATAGTTAAATAAATAGAAAGAAATAAATAAAGAAGGATAGACACACATGAAGTTACACAAGGGCATCACACCACGCGCAAATTGCTTCCTCTTTGTAGAGGACACCACCTGAAAATCTACAGCGTGTCACAGTTTGAGAAGATTACCTTGAGCTTTCCTTTGCAATTCTCTTGGTCTCTAAGTATACAGGGATTTCTCTTCTCAAGCAAGTTAGGAAGGGAGAAAAGTGGGAGTGCCACATCATCCTTGGAGAACCAATACACCTCTCCCATAATGTGGATGAAGACAGTTCAGCAGACATTTAAAAAAAATACTTTTGTATTTACTGTAATGCTGGAGGAATGATACATTAAACTATACAGGAATCCTTTCTGTGGAACTCTGAATTCCTCTCGATTGCACCCTAAAAGAAAGAAAGAGGAAACATCAACATAGTGAGCTAAAAAATCTGGTTTGTTTCGGTGTAAGTCAGAGGTTTTCTGCAACAGTGACTTTGCCCATAAATAGAAAATTATGGTTTCGTTCCATTACTGACAAGATTTGTAGCAGATTCAAAGCATCACAGGAGCCGCGCATAGCAAGTGTGTTGAATTTCTGTGAAACAAACACCGGCTCCCCATGATATGGTTAGTACTCAGTACACCAGAGACTGACTTTATGGTTAAAAAGACAGAATGAAGAATCTCAAAGCTATTTTTGCAACTGCAAGCAAATTTTTCAATACAGAGACTCCAAATAAATGAGTGCTTTTTCAGAAAAAAAAAAGAAGCCCTTGACAGAAGGAATTAATCTTATAAAGTTTTCTTTTTCTAGCTTTCAGAAAGGAAAAGTGTTGCTTTCTTTGATTTTGGTCAGACATGTCAGATTTTGACTTTCAAATCCTGAAAAACACTTTACAAGGGATTTAGGAAGAATAAACATCTTGTAGGCTACATTTAACATATAGACCAGCTCTAATAAGGGTTTTCTTTTCTCTTTGTTCTCCCTGTTGCTTCACATTGATGTCAAGTAGCAATTTGCAAGGTCTTTGAGTACTGTGAGAAATTCAGTGCTAGTGAATGCTTTTTAAAAGTTTACTAGATTTTTATTTTTCATTTCCGGCTTTAAAAATGCGGTGAAGTTTTCTGTGTTGACAAGTCTAGCCTGACACCAGGTCACAACTCTTCTGGAGGCACTAATAATGATCAATGGACTGGAAGCCGAGCGCATTTTATGTATTATGCACTCTGCTGATGACCTTTTAAAATCTATTGTTAGAGAGTTAGAATGTATTTGAGCTTTTAAAATTATGACATTTTAATAAAAACTATGAGGGTGATGCATACACTGCAGATACGCAGTATTTTTTCCATCACAGTGAAAAAAAACTCAGCATAATATTCAGAAAATACTGTACTTACTGTATCAAAAAAATAAACACATTTTCTCTTTATGTAAGGTTCCAAGCAACATTCAAATATTCTGGCTTGATTCAGCAAGCCAAATTTTTTTTTGTTTGAGCCAGTTCTGTTTGCTCTGTTTGTTTATATTTGAGTATGGTAATTCTTCAGACCTTTAGTTTGCCTGCAGCTTGTGACTCTGCACTGCCTCTCTTATGCTTTCTGATTTGGCTTCCCTGCCTGGATTATGGATACCTTACACTGAGAAAAGGTTGTTACTTATCTTGGGAATCTTTATTTGCAAAATTAAAGAAAGTGGTGTTTAGGCAATATTGCTCAGTGATGAATCTGACAGTATAAAGTATTGTATTTATTCTCTTTTCAAATGAAATATTTTAGCAATTCTAAAATGAAATGCTGAAAATCTCCTTTTTAAACAGAATCAAAACTCTCATTCACTGTAGAATAATATTTCACAACATTGACATTTCCCACAGGAATGACTTTTACAGAAGAATGTAGGATGGGAGACACTTCTAGAAGTTTCCAGTCCTGCCCCTCTGCTCAAAGCAGGGTCAACTAGATCAGCTTCCCAACAGTCTTCTCCAGTGAGAGGCTCGATATCCCCAAGAATCTCCCCACCTCTTTTGTGCAGGGCTGCACAGCTGTCAAGGGAAAGAAATTTTTCCATATGTCAGGTGAGAGTTTACTTTGTTCAATTTATGGTCATCGTCTGTTATTTTCTCACTGTGCACTTCCAGAAAAAGTCTGTGCCCATCTACTGTGTAGTTCCTCTATGAGAGACACTACACATCCTGTCCCACCACACACCACCTTGGCAAAACTGGTAAAATACAAATGTGAGTGTAAATAGTGCATGTGACGTACTTAAAATTGCCTGAGATGGCAATTATATGCCAAGAAGACCCTCCTTTTAGGAAAGTATGCTGCCTTCCAGGGGCCCAGGTTAGGGACATCACTAGGAAACTTCCTAGCCTGGTACAGCCCTTGGACTATTACCCACTGCTACTCTTCCATGTGGATGGCAATGAAATGGCAACATGTAGCCCAGGGGTGATTAAAAGAAACTTCAGGGCCTTGGGATGTTCAGTAAGGGAATCTGGGGTGCAGGTTATTTTTTTTTTTCACTCCTTCCAGTTGCAGGCAGTGACAGACACACTCAGTCTGTTAATACATGGCTCCGTGGCTGGTGTTACCAACACAGTTTTGGGATTTTCAATAATGAGAAGGCCTACATGGCACCAGGCTTGCTGGAGTCAGATAGGGTTCATCCTTCTCAAAGCATGAAGGCGGTCTTTGCTCATGAGCTAGCAGGGCTCATTGACAGAGTTCATTGATAGGCGGTATTATCAGGCTTGCCCATGACAAGCCAAGGGGCCACACACCAAGGCTTGAGGGATGGACGGGGTGCTAGCAAGGGCCCTCAGCCTGTTGCTCTGAGATGTGCTGGGTACACTGCAGCACAATTGAAGTCTTATGGAGATGAGCCAAGGGCTCTTGAGGTGTCCTGGTTCCAGCAGGGATGGGGTTAATTTTCCCCATTCTGCTTCATTTGTTTGCATGGTTGTGTTATGTAAATTCTTATATGCTCTATGCACTCCCCGTGATGCTGTTTATCACCTCTGGGAGAGGGAAGAAGATTAGCATTTTGCTGTCCTGTGTAATATCAACTTATGATATGATAAAATCACTGTTCAGCTGGTTATGTTGGGGTGTTTATGCAGTGTTGCTGTCCTGCCAATACCTTGGGCACTGTCTCTCAGAATTTATTAATAATCACACCCAATCTATGGGGGAAACAGGGGAGCATACTTTCCCCAGCCCTTTTGCTTCCCTTTTCTCTTTCAGGCCAGGTATGACAGCTTTTGAGAATTTTGAATATCCTTGGGATGCTCAAACCAGCATGGTTCTGTTGCTATGTCTCCTGAACATTTCAGGTTTTGTTTAGGGTTAAACAACTGTTTAAGACTACCACCCAGAAATCTGCCCTGAGGCTGGATAGTCATGGCTGGTATGGCATGTGGGAGAATATGGACAGGTATCTAGAGAACTTTCTCACCTCCAGTGGTTTGGGACTTCACCCCTGAACAACTACAGGACCCTTATAAGGTGATGGAATATTTGAAATGAAAAAAACCTTTTGTGGTAGGGTTGTTGAGGGTCAAAGAACAACAGGTGCCGATCAGTACCACAACAATGTGTGGGCTCGTGAACAAGGGGTGGACTTGACCATGGATGCTATTGTACAGGTTATCCACGAATGTGAAACATGTGCTGCAATTAAGCAAGCCAAGTGGGCAAAGCCTCTTTGGTATGCAGGACAATGGCTAAAATATAAATATGGGGACACCTGGCAGATTGATTATATTACTCTCCCACAAACCCGTCAAGGCAAGCGCCATGTGCTCACAATGGTGGAAGCTGGAAACATACCCTGTGCCCCATGCCACCGCCTGGAACACTATCCTGGGCCTTGAAAAGCAAGTCTTATGGCAACATGGCACCCCAGAGAGAATCGAGTCAGACAACGGGACTCATTTCCGAAACAGCCTCATAGACACCTGGGCCAAAGAGCATGGCATTGAGTAGGTATATCACGTCACCTATCATGCACCAGCCTCTAGGAAGATAGAACAATACAATGGACTATTAAGCTACATGGTTAGTCAACACCAGGGGATCTGCCAATCAAGCTGGCCTTGCCCAATCAAAACTTCCACGTACAGTAGAAGGGGATAAAGTCCCTGTGGTGCACATGAAGAACACATTAGGGAAGACAGTCTAGGTTAGTCCTGCCTCAGGCAAAGGGAAACCCATCCGTGGGACTGCTTTTGCTCAAGGACCTGGGTGCACTTGGTGGTGATGTGGAAGGATGGGGAGGTCTGATGTGTACCTCATGGGGATCTGATTTTGGGTGAGAATAGCCAATGAATCAAATTGTATGACGTTAAGTGCTAAATAACCCTGCCACTGTATGTATCACTACTATAATTGCTATCAATGGTACTACAGTAAGAATCACCCAAACCAATGACAGATGGACTTTGATGAAACTGAGTAAGGTGCAGCAGTGATGGTATCAAAACTGACCTCAGCAGCTGGCGCCCAGCAACTTCATTGACATCTTCAATGTGAGGACTGTAGGCATGGGCCACACCAGGTACACCAGCCACGAGCCCCAAATACGGCATGCAAGAGTGTGGCACCATGCACCATCTCGCCCGCCCTGAGAGACTGTTCTAATAGATGGAGCCCAAAGTCATGGATTACATGAACTCAACGGATGTTTTAGAGGGATGGCCCATAGACTATGGGAATTATATCTGCATGTGTATATATGTACATATATACATAAAAGACAGGGAAAAGTGGTGGTATTTAATTGGGAACTGTAAAATCTGGGCATGACATAGATGGTATAGAATAAGCGGTGGATAATGTCCTGGTTCTGGCATTGGTAGGGTTAATTTTCCCAGGGAGCTGGCCTGGGACCCTGGTATTCCATACACTGTGAGCCATGCCCAGGCTATAGCCAGGGAGCTGGCCGGGGGAGGGGGCAGGAAGTCATGCTTGGGAGCGGCCTGGGACTTCCGGGGTCCAGTCAGTAATCCTGGTTTGTACATTCTTCCATCGGTGTTACTGTTTTTGTTTTTCCCTTTCCTTCGCTGGTCTGTTAAACTGCCTTTATCTCAACCCACGAGTTTTGCTTTTTTTTTTCCAATTTTCCCCCACAACGGTGGGGGGTTGAGCAAGCGGCCGCATGGTTCTTTGCTGCTGGCTGAGGCCAAACCATGATATGAGGTAATAGGAGTCAAAGGGGAAACATGGGTAAAACACCTCAAAGGAATGCCACTTGGAGACCAGCACAAAGGAATTGCAGCCACTCCAGACAGTAAGTCAGCTTCAGCAGGGATCCAACTTAAATGCCTCCATGCGAAAGCACTTAGCATGGTGAAGAAACAAGAGGAGCTAGGAGACGTGCATGCCTGCAGGGCTATGATCTCATTGGCATCACAGAGATGTGGGATGGCTCCTACCACTATAGTGTTGGAATGGAAGGATACAAGCATTTCAGGAAGAACAGGCAGGGGAAATGAGGAGGGGGTGTTGTCCCCTGTGCCAATGACCAGCTGGAGTGCATGGAGCTCCTCCTGAGGATGGATGAAGAGCTGAGGGAGAGCTTATGGGTCAGGATTAAATAGAGGGCAGTGGCAGGTGACATTACAGCGGGCGTCTGCTACAGGCCACCTGACCAGGATGATGGAGTGGATGAGGCCCTCTACAGACAAATAGGAGTGGCATCATGTTCACAGGCCCTGGTCCTCATGGGGGACTTCAGCCACCCGAATATCTGTTGGAGGGACAACACAGCAGGGCACAAGCAATCCAGGAAGTTCTTGGAATGCGTCAATGACAACTTCCTTCTCCAAGTGGTAGAGGAGCCAACAAGGAAAGACGCTGTGCTGGACCTTGTCCTTATCAACAAGGAGGGGCTACTGCGGAATGTGAAGCTCAAGGGCAGCCTTGGCTGCTATGGTCATGAGATTGTAGAGCTCAAGTTCCTTAGGGCAGCAAGAAGGGTGCATAGCAAGCTCATTACCCTGGACTTCAGAAGTGCAGACTTTGGCCTCTTCAGGGATCTGCTTGGCAGAGTACTACGGGATAAAGCACTGGAGGGGAGAGGGGCCCAACAAAGCTGCTTAGTATTCAGGGATCATCTCCTCCAAGCTCAGGACTGATGCATCCCAAAAAAGAAGTCAGACAAAAAAGCCAGGAGGCCTGCATGGATGAACAAGGAGCTCCTGGAGAAACTCAAACAGAAAAAGGAAGCCTACAGAGGGTGGAAGCAAGGACAGGTAGCCTGAGAGGAATACAGAGAAACTGTCCGAGCAGGCAGGGACCCGGTTAGGCAAGCTAAAGCCCAGATAGAATTAAATCTGGCCAGTGACATCAAGGGCAACAAGAAAAACTTTGGTAAGTATATCAGCGATAAAAGGAAAACTAGGGAAGATGTGGGCCCTCTCTGGAAGGAAAGAGGAGATCTGGTCACCCACAATATGGACAATGCTGAGGCACTCAATGACTTTTTCACCACAGTCTTGACCAGCAAGGGCTCTAACAACACCACCCAAGTTGCAGAAGGCAAAGGCAGGGACTGGGAGAATGAAGAACTGCCCACTGTAGGTGACGATCAGGTTCGACACCACCTAAGGAACCTGAATGTACACAAGTCCATGGGACCTGATGAAATCTGTCCACGGGTCCTGAGCAAACTGGCAGATGAAGTTGTTAAGCTGCTTTCCATTATATTTGAAAAGTTGTGGCAGTCTGGTGAGGTTCCTACTGACTGGAAAAGGGGAAATGTAATCCCTCATTTTCAAAAAAGGAAAAAAGAAAGACCGGGGGAACTACAGGCCGGTCAGTCTTACCTCTGTGCCCAGCAAGATCATGGAGCACATCCTCCTGGAAACTCTGCTAAGGCACATGGAAAATAAGGAGGTGACTGGTGACAGCCAACATGGCTTCACCAAGGGCAAGTCATGCCTGAAAAATTTGGTGGCCTTCTATGATGGGGTTACAGTGTTGGCAGGTAAGGGAAGAGCAACTGACGTGATCAACCTGGACTTATGCAAAGCATTTGACACTGTCCCACACAACGTCCTGGTCTCTAAATTGGAGAGGTATGGATATGATGGATGGATAACTCAGTGGATAAAGAATTGGCTGGATGGCCACACTCAAAGTGTTGCGGTCAATGGCTCCATGTCCAAGTAGAAACCCGTGACGAATAGCCTTCCTCAGGGGTCAGTATTGGGACAGGTGCTGTTCAACATCTTTGTTGGCGACATGGATGTTGGGATTGAGTGCACCCTCAGCAAGTTTGCCAATGACACCAAGCTGCGTGGAGCGGTCAACACGCTAGAGGGGAGGAATGCCATCCAGATGGACCTGGACAGGCTTGACAGGTAGGCTCATGCCAACCTCATGAAGTTCAACAAGGCTAAGTGCAAGGTCCTGCACGTGGGTCTGGGCAATCCCAAGCACAAATACAGGGTCAGCGGGGAATGGATTGAGAGCAGCCCTAGGAGAAGGACTTGGGGGTGTTGGCTGATGAGAAGCTCAACATGACCCAGAAATGCGCACTTGCAGCCCAGAAGACCAACCACATCCTGGGCTGCATCAAAAGAAGGTCAAGGGAGGTGATTCTGCCCCTCTACTCTGTTCTCATGAGACCCCACCTGGAGTACGGCATCCAGCTCTGGAGCCCCCAATATAAGAAGGACATAGACCTGTTAGAGCAAGTCCAGAGGAGGGCTGCAAAGACGATCAGAGTGCTAGAGAACCTCTGCTACAAGGACAGGCTGAGAGAGTTGGGGTTGTTCAGCCTGGAGAAGAGAAGGATCTGGGGAGACGTTATAGCAGCCTTCCAGTACTTAAAGGGGGCCTACAGGAAAGAGTGGGAGGGAGTCTTTATCAGGGAGTGTAGTGATAGAGGATGAGGGGTAATGGTTTTAAACTGAAAAAGCGCAGATTTAGATTAGATACTAAGAAGAAATTCTTTGCTCTGAGGGTGTTGGGACACTGGAAAATGTTGCCCAGAGAAGCCGTGGATGCTTCATCTCTGGAGGTGTTCAAGGCTGTGTTGGATGGGGCTTTGAGCAACCTGGTCAAGTGGAAGATGTCCCTGCCTATGGCAGGGGGGTTGGAACTAGATGATCTTTAAGGACCGTTCCAACCCAAACCATTCTGTAATTCTATGATCACAGGACTTCTGCATGTCCATTTTGCCTAAGTATTCCCCGACCTGATCATCTTTCACCAAGGTATGTCTTCCTTGCTGCAGACTTTCCCCCTGGTCTCTGGGACCTGGAATTCCTGAAGGCCAGCCTTGCTAGTAAAGACTGAGGCAAAGAAGGCATTGAGTACTTAGGTTCTGCAATGGCCTGTGTCAGCAAGACTTGTACCACGTTCAGCAGTGGGCCCACATTTTCACTGGCCTTTCTTTTGTCACTATGTACTTACAGAAGCCCTAGTCTGGATTCTGAATGTATTATTCCCTGGTTAATCATGTGTGCTTAATAAATGAATAAACCAATTGGATATTGATTTGATTAAAACGAAAAGAACTGATCAGTTTTCTCTTGAGATGTCTGTCCAGGTAGATGTAGCAGCAATAAGAGCTCCCCTTCACATCCTCATCCGTAGGCTGAGACAGTGTTCTTCTCCCTTCTGTTTTCAAACATCTCTCCAAGCCTGTTCTCACCTCAATTCCCTCCACTGACTTGCCATGGGAATTATGAGACGTCTTCTGTCTTTTCTGCTGTTTTGCAGCTAGCATTTACTAATGGAGATCTCTGTTCCTATACCTGGAGACCCATGTTACCAACCCCCTGTATTACATGAGTACAATTTTAAGTCCTGGGAATATGCAGCTGCTAGTAGAGTGTATAGCACTCCTGAGTAGTTCAGTATCTGCTCATTATTTTTGCCACTCTCTAGATAAAGTGAAGCACTTAGCATTTCTTGTCTCACAGAGGCAATTTAAATCTTAATAAGTTTGAAGGCTTAAAAGTATATTTTACTTTGTCAAACTGACAGTTATAACAGCCATTTGCACCAAATGGGAACAAACACAAAAGAAAGCACATAAAGATGATACAGATTACAAAAAAGACATGTTACCTGTTTAAATGCCGCACCCTAAGCTTATTCCTGTAACATTTTGCTACTATTAGGCAGCCTTCCATCCCTCCTCCAGGAGCAGGAGTGGTAGGAATCACAAAGCTCTGCCTGTTCACTCTTTGCCAGGCCATGATAACCATTCTTATTTCCAGTTCCTTGCAAAGTTTTAACTTTGTGGTGCTGGTGACGGGTATGGGATGTCACATAGAAATCCATACAATTCTAGTTTTACCTTGTTCTTTCTTGTTAAAATTTCTTCATTCGTGCGTTCACAGTATGCTCATAATCATTTTTCTTCCCCAGCTGTAGCTGTTTGCTGGATTATCTTCTGAGGATCTCTGAAGACAGAGTATCAAAACATGATTTATGACAAAGAAACAAAACAATCCTTCTATAAATCACCTGATTTAACTTGCAGACATTTTGTGAGCATTCTTTAATGAATTGTCACAAAGGAAACCATGGTGAGCTCAGGGAAGGAGTAGTTTCAAAGTGTCATACCTTCTCCTGGTTTGTATTTTCTTTATGTCTTGGTAGTCTTCTTCTGAAGGTGGAGAGATAGAAGCTGAACCATGGAGATGATCGCAAAAACAGCGTTTGCAAGTGCTGACTTTTTTCCCGTAAGTACAAGTTAAACTGTCCAGGATGTAAAGAGCTGGCAACCAAGTCTGATGAGGGTACTGAAGTAATTGTCCAAGCAGCCCTGCAAACCATTGAGTATAGGTGTAAGCTCAAGGCTAAAGGACCAGTTCTGATACAAGGAACATGGTGAGATCTCTGAAATCAAGGCCTTCATTATAGACTGAGTACATCTGGTAAGTTAGCTTGTGCTTCTTTATTTATTACAGCTTTGTTCTTAAAAAAAAATATGCTTCTCAGAGCTGTCCAAAGAGTCAAAACAGGCACAATTTTCCTGCCCTGGCTTTCATGAGTTTTTTTCTCCAAAATGTCAGTGGCACTTGACATTTGGCTGATATTTTATCTGCTAACATGTGCATGCTGGAAGAAAGAAGTTTTTGAGAGGGAGGGGGAAACTAGACTGGAAGCCATGCTTTGTGGAAAATACTCCTGGAAGGCTTCAGCAATGATCTGTGAAACTGCACAAAAAGATTACAAAGTGTAGGAGAACAACAACTATAAAAGCAGTGCTCAACATCATAATAAAACTAAAAATACTCATTGTCCACAGCCAATGCCTGTAACAAAGAATTCAAAGCAATACTTTCATGGGAGCAATCTGAGGTAGAGTGATGTCACTGACATCATAGCTATCAGGTGGAATCTTATCCAGTATAATAGGCACTGAAGTAAGGAGGAAATTGTAATTTCCAAAAATTTAGTACAGTCTTTGCCCATGGCACAAGACAGGATGGGACAGCGATACAGCTGGAACAATTCTATGCAGTCATTCTCTATTGACCACAAGCAATCTAGGTCAAAAAACATCTTCAAAACTAACTACAGGATAATGTCAAAGATCCTTCAGACCATGCATCACTTAGAAACATGTTGAGCCTTTTCCTGTGAATGCTAAGCTCTTATGAGTCACTCTCAGGAAGACAGTATGGGGAACTTCAGTGAAATGAGCAAAGGTTAAAGGAGGAAACTGTCCTATTGCCTCAAGCTGCTGTTCAAAGTCTTGTGAGAAATACCTTTGAAATGATTTTTATTCCTATACAAAGTCTTGATATATTGAAATCACAAAGGAAAATATTCCTTAGTTTTAATTAAGTCAATTATTTCCACCACCCTCTTACACTATCCCTTGGATCAGCTAAGCCCCTGGCTGGACAAGGCAAAAAGGGCAGCAGCACCATGTGAGGGAGGGCCAGTGTCCCTTATTTGCTTTTGTAACAGCTGCATCTACAAATATCTTCAGAACAAACTTGCACAAAATGTATGCTCCATCTTCTAAGGACAAAACAGGGAGTAGAGGCAGATGCAGCCACAAGACATGAAGTTTATAGCTGAACTGCTCACAGTGAACAACAGTCTGGGACTTTTTGTGTAGAACCAGAGGTGTTTGCCCTTTTTAAATCCAAGGAGACAATATTCTTATGTAAGAGACGACTTGTAAATTCCCGGAAACAAATGGTGAGGACAAAAGAGAGGGGGAGGAGGTCCTCTAAGCCTCATTGAGGAATGTCTCAAACACTTGGAAGTACCTTGAAATATAGCTGTAGTCTTGGGGTAGATAGTATGGAGTCTGGATAATGTAGGCCTTGTGCTCAAAGAACTGATAAGGCTAACACTTGCTTATCTCTTGTGTGACTCAGGCGAGAAAATTCAGCTGAATAACACAGGATGCGTTTTGGGGGGAGGAAAGTCTTGTGAAGACAGGACTTTCTGCCCAACTTGTGAAGCTTGTTAGTTCTCTGTTTTCAGGGCCATTGTGTCTGATGAATGACCTTTGCCTCATTACCCACAAAATGCATATTAAAGTTGACACGCCTGCATATGTTAATGAAGATTATCAAGATCATGCTAAACATATATGACTATAGCACACATCTCTCCACCCAAATTATGCTACATGTCACCTGCGGGGGGAAAACCTGAGACAAAACTGCCACTCTAGCTGTAGGGCATACCGATACCGTGAACATAAATAGGGAAAATGAGTACCACAAATGGGGGGTCCACAGAGGAACGCTCCTATGAACGACAGACCTCCATAGGCTGGACCAAAAGTGGAACCAGGACTGGTGATCTCTTAATCACTCCCTCCTTCCCTCTTTCTCTTTTCCCTTAAAATTGTGAAGTAACACAAGGTGTACATTACCGCTTGACATAATTTGTTATATACCTAACCAATTATCATGGACCTGGTTAAAACACATATTAATCACTGTGGGAATCTAATAAATGTTTTTGTACTGACTTGGAGAGTTGTTTCACCTTAGTCCACACCGTTGGGGATTTGCGGATCTGAGTCACTTCCCCCCTCCGTCTTTTCTGAGTGGGGCATGACATCTTATCTAGTTCATGCAGTGATCTGAGTCAGAAGAGGAAAGGACATGAAATCATATCTAGAGAAAATCTAGAGTTTCCTCATTAAAAACAGCAACTACTATTTCATTAAGAAGGATAATAACGGGTTAGAGACTTCCCTGAGTCACCAATAGTCCTGACAGCAGCACAGCTATGAGCATGATGAAAGTTAAAAAGGGCACTCAAAGGCATGATGCTGTTTAACGGAGTTCATATGTTGTTTGTGCTTGTGGGAAGTAGTAATGCAGATCTTTCCGTGACTGAGCAGCTTGGGATCCCAGATCATGTCTTCACAGTCAGAGAGAAAATAAGAACAACTGTGAAGAAGGTTAGTGATGACAGATTTGATCCATCGTCCTGTTTGGCAAGTCATAACACAGCTTCACCATACACCAGCTATTTTCCCACATACATAGCTTTCTGTAGATAACTGGACTTCTAGAGTTTCTTTTGCCTTCTGTCTCCCAACCCACAGAATCTTCTTCTTGTAGTTCAGTTCAGACTTTCTTATTGTTCTCCGGTCTTTCTACACTGGAATTATCACTGGCCAATCCCTTCCAATAACTCTTGCAAGCTAGCACTTCCAGTTTTGCAGCCCTTGGTGCACCCTTTGGTTAATGTAAGACTGGATCTAGCCATGAAAAGAGATCTTTGCAGATGTAGCTGAAAAGTGAATAGGTTATGTTTGCAGCAGGCTGCCTACAATCCCATTTCTTTTTGCATTTTGGTGGCATACTTTCTGCTCCCAGCTTTTTTTTTTGCATAGCTAACTATACTTTCCTCTTACCTCCATGCCTTTCTGCCTCATACTGTGATCTCCAGCCAGCTCTCCTGCCTTTTTTTTCCCCCCACGTTCACACTAATCATATATGGTTTTTAAATACCTCTGATTCATGAAGATATTTGTAGGTGCTGGTACTAACACTGTCTGAAGGTACATGGACAAAGCCTGTTAGAAAAGCCTAAAGAGAAGCTCAGCACCTCAACTCTGGGTGTACCTACACAAAGTGCACACTTTTACCTAACACAGTTCAGTCATATGCTGCTAGCAAATCACCCCACCTGTAAAGCTGAATGGTAGGAAAGCAGTGACAATCAGCAGAAATTCCACTCAGCAGCAGAGCTGGGGTTACAGCCTGTGAAGGACAAGCAAAGTGACACAGAGAAGAGGAAGAATGATGCAGTTTGGCAGGACATTTTCCAACCAAATGTTTTTGAAACCAGAAACATTCAAAGTGCCAGAAGCAAAATTATGATGTGCAGACATGTCATTTCAGCAAAAGGAATAAATAATCTTTAATGGAAATCTGGAAAAAGCCTTAAGATGTTCCTTTTGTACATGCCTTTTGACCATTTCTAACTGGGACTTTTTTCTACCGCAGAATCTTCTGCAACATTTCTGAAAGGTTAAAACTCAAGCTTAACTCACTTTTTTGCAGTGGTATCTATATTGCTGGATGGGAGAGGTAGTAGAAAAAAAAAGTCTCTGTCATGAAAAGCATTGGTTGCTTATGATGAGTTAAACGCTAAGAACAATTCATAGGAACGTAACAAAATAGAAAGAGAGGGACCTACCTTAAGGTGCTAAATCTCAATTTTTAACATTTTTGATCCATTTTGCTACAGAAATCAAACACAAAAAGAAATAAATTTTTCATCCTCACTCAAACAGGCCACAGATTCAGTTTCTTTCCAGCACTCATAACAAAGACAAACTATGTAGGCAGAAGAATTACAATGAATATGTGTTTTCCAAAGCATTGAAGACAGAATAATGGGAGGAAGACTATGAAATGATTGGAGATTTCCTGTGGGTCCACTGCAGGGTCATCCCACCACATGGAGCAACCAACAAAAGAAAATTCCATTATGACATCCGGTCTTTCTGCCTGGCAGGACAGGTGTTAGAGACACCACAGACAGAAATTACATCTAAATAAGAAATGGAAAAAAAGTTTGACCCCTCATTATTAGCATCACCATCATCATCGCTATGATCATTATCAATATCTTTATCTGAAACTAAAATCTTCCTGGGCAAGTGTACCAGGAGCTGGGCTTTCTTGGCACGAACATTCGAATTTCTTCTGTTGTTCCTGGTATTGGAAAAACTAAACATCAGACCAGAACTAGCAAGACAATTCTGAGAAGCAGCTTCCACATACCTATACAGTTTTCAACCTCCTGGCAATTCCACTTGATGTGAAGGCCTGAGTAATGATGGCAATGCTGACACGTCTCACCATTCCCACTGCATTCTTTCTCTGCACTACAACCAAATCAAACCTGGAGGAAAGTTACCTTTTTTTCAGCTGATTTTTTCTGAGGAAAGAAAAGCAGATCCATTCCCTGTACTTTAAGGATGGAAATATCATAATACCACTGTTCCTGACTGGATGAAGACTATTCCCTGCTTTACTGCAGTAACAAATATTCATGCATCTCTGAAAGATGCAATATCCACAGTATTGAGAGAACCTGATTTAAAAATTTAAATACTGAGTATGCATCCTGAAGATCTCTATAACATCCAAAGCTGGCAGAAAACAGAGACAATCCTTTCCAATATCTGATCTAACTACACAGTCACAATATATCAAACACAGAAGAGGAATGTACTGCAGTAAACATTAATGGGCTGCCACCAACCAGCTGTGAACACAAAACCAGCTTTCTCAAATCAAAAGTGCCCTAATTGTGTATCCTGTCCCCAGTTCCAGCCTATACCAGATGTGTAAGTGAAGTGCACAGTGACTTTTCCTTGTATTACACATTCTCAGCTTCCACCAAAAGCAGCCTTAAAAAGCTTCTGGCACTGAAATAGCTGGACTATCATCACATCTTCATTTGTTAAAGTACCCACGAATAAACATATGCTTCACTACAGTATTTCTGAGACCACTTACAGTTCTGACATAATCTTGTGGTAGTGAGTTCCACAACTGAAGTATGAATTAAGAATTCATTAGATACAGGTGGTTTTCATTTAACAGAGAAAAAAATAAGTAGCTGAAATGCAAGGAAGAAATATTTTGATGGCTTAGCCATGACCTTAATAATGTTAAGAAAAGAAAAAAAATTAATTGCAGTTGGCAGAAATTAACTGCATATTTCCATGTTCAATTCAGTTAAATTTCTCCTGAGTCTTTGTTACAGTCTTCCAAACCTGTGAAAAGTAATAAGCTCTGTATCCATAACTCAGGTGTTGATAAGAAAAGCACTTTAAAAAAAAATTAGTTTAGTCAGTCTGAAATTAATTGTATGGGAGGCAAACCAAAGTAGTTCAATTTCAGACTTGTTGTGGTTTAGCCCCAGCCGGCAACCAAGAACCACGCAGTCTTTTTGCTTGCCCCCACCTTCCCCCTACAGCGGCGGGACAAGGGGAGAATCAGAAGAAAAAGGCAAAACTTGTGGGTTGAGATAAAGGCAGTTTAACAGAACAGCGAAGGAAAGAGAAAAACAACAACAATAATAGCGACAGAGGAATATACAAAACAAGATTAACTTACCACCTCTCACCGACCGGAACCTGAAACACAGCCCGCTCCCAAGTGGCGATTCCTGTCCCCTCCCCGGGCTGTATACTAGGCATGGCTTCACGTGTTGTCGAAGACACGAAGACACGTTTAGCTACTTTGGGTCAGCGGTCCTGGCTCCTTAAGAAAATTAACCCTATCCCCGCCGGAACCAGGACACACTAAATTAATTTTTATGTGACATAAAAAAAAAGTTTTAGTGCATTTTAAGCATTTATTTCTTTCTTAAAATGCATCATGTTGCGAGGTAACGTTTTGTTTTGAACAACATCAGTACTGATAACGATGCATCATGTGCTTTTTGTAATGTTTTGTCAGCTTTGTCCCTGTTGAAAATGAAGCCAGAAACAGACTACGTTTTTGAAGACCCTCAACACAATTTTTCCCCCCAGTTGAAAAAAGTCGCTTAAAATTTCATCTAGGCCCTATTTCTTCATATCTGATATGAGGAGTCATCCTTTCTTTTTTATTGCCTTACATACAACATTATGATGTTTTGCTAACAAAACGTTCGTTCCACAAGATCATTTCTTTCTCTTTCTCCAAGCTTCTCTAAGTGTTTTGCTGGTTTCTTTTATGGTTTGTGAATAAGTGAGCCTGCTTCTATGTCCATTTTGCATTTCCTGCAGACCTAAGAGCTTGTATCTTCTTTCCTTACCTTGGGGTCTAGTACTGCTTGAGAGGCCTCCAAGCTTTTGTGTTATATTATGGTGAGAAACCAGTCTGCATATCACCATCATATAAGAGAATTTCCCTTTACAAAATTCTTGGGGGTCTAGTATTGGGGGTCTAGTTTTCCTGGGGGTCTAGTATTGCTTGAGAGGCCTCCAAGCTTTTGTGTTATATTATGGTGAGAAACCAGTCTGCATATCACCATCATATAAGAGAATTTCCCTTTACAAAATTCCAGGATGTCTCATTTAAAAATTGGTGACCACCAGCCCCAGTCCAAAACAAATCACAAAGACAGGCCAATGAGGAGTGCTTCCTGATGTGCATCCCAATCTAAACCACACTGTTTAGTAATCAACCGTTGAAGTAGTACATTGCTTGTATGTAAACCTAACCCACAGGAGAGCCAGCAGTAAAAGCAAAATCCCATCCTCTTTTGATACCAATTGGCAGTTCACTCAATCCACAAAGGGAATGGTTTGGTTGGTTTTCCTCACCCTGCTTCCAAGATCTCAGTAAGGCCAGAGAAGACAGCTGCCAGGTAGGGTGCTCTGCCTTCCCTTCTCCTGGAGGAAACCTAGTCAGGTCTCATCTGGTTATATGCTAAACCTCACACTTCTCAGACAAACTGTCATCCTGGAAAAGTTCACTATGTTCACCAATAGAGCTGTATGAACCAGCTCCAAGGAGAATCAGTGTCTCTTCCATGTCTTCCTTGACAGGGAGTTCTCTCCATAACTTCAAGTACTCCCAAATTTTGGCACCCCGAGGCAAAACAGAGAGGAAACCCTTCAGCACATCTGCATGGCATCATCAGTTCTGCCTCAAAGCAGAACTATTAATAGTGTTGTGACACTAATGCTAGAGAACTTGTTCCCAGTGGTGCCTTATTCAGTGTCAGGCGTCGTTTTATGTTATTGTCCTTCCTGTTGTTTAGACAAAGCCCAAAATTCTTGGGTAAATATGCAAAGAAGGGGAGGAGGGGTCATTTGTAGAGCTGATATACCACTCCTTTGCTGTCTTGAGAGCCTGCTGAGACATTCCATCTGCATACCCTTCATGAAAACAGCATCAGGAAGCAAATCTTGAATGGCAGTTCTGATGGATGTTTGCTCTGCAAACCAACAGCTCCATGCTGGGGCTCCCAGCTGGGGCACCATCGTGAAGACAGCAGAGCACAGAGCCCTCTGCATCCTGTGTGTGTGGCCAGGCCAGACTTGGCAAGGCTTCAGTCATCTCCATGGGTGTTCAACAGCACGGTAGGCAAAGTCCCTTCTCTGGGGCTGCCTAGAAAGACTAGCATCAGTAACCAGGCTCACAGACAGGTTTCAAAGGCCATAAACAGGAACATCTCAAGAAACTGCCAGAAAAATTACATGACAGGAGCTAAACAGTGTCTGCCAGCCTTTCTGCTCAGGGTACAGGATGTTCTGTGGTAGTCATTTGCCTGTGGTAGGGCAGATGGTATGTACGGAACAGGGTCTGAAGGACTGTGGGAAATGCACCATAACAAGGATTGAGTCCTCTCTTTTTTGGAGTGAGAAGAGACTAACTGTGTGTATATGAACTAGGCTGACAGGCCTTAGAGACAGGCATCTTTTATTTAGAGACGTAGTCTAAAACTCCTTCAGAAAAGCACAGCTGTCTTTTCATGGAAAATAGTTGGGAATGCCTGTACAAGATTGTTGTCCCAAAGTGGGGTTGTTTACCTGGTGTGGAAGACGCCAATATACAGACAGAGTAGAGGTATTTATTTAAATCATTTCTGCACAGAGATGGGTGCTAGGTGGTAATCCACAAAGCTAGCTCACTGGCCTACAAAATCTTTGGAATATTTATACAGCTCAAAACACAGAAATACACACCCTTAATTACAATTATTGGTTAGCATCTTATCTTACCAATTTCTATTGGTTAGTACATTCTCTCACTTTCATTTAAAACTACAATGTCCTTTAATTGATGTGCACATGCTCCAGTACAGGGGTGGGGGAGGGGGGGGCAGTTCTGTTCAGTCTCTATTTCAGAGTTGGTCATGATCTCCCTCTGCCACCTTTACCTTCCCCCATTTACTGCAAATCTTTGTTGACTTTGAACCTCTTCCAGCAGCTGTCTGGTTTTCTGCCGGTTTCAGAGCCTTCTGCAGTGGGATATTCCGTTGTTATCAGCCTTCTGTTCTTCTTCAAGTGTACTTTCATTAGCAAGGCATGCATTCTTTATACAGTGTCTTGTTTCAGAAGGCCTTGTAACCTTTTTACAGCTTTTTGCTTTTGCTCAGTGAGAAATTCTAACTTCTAAAATACATTCTACATTTTAAAAGGAAATTTTACCTTTTAAAGTACATCAAGATTGCCTCTAAGACACTGAAAACTTCTTGGAATAAATTGTTTTCCATGACAGATGGGAGTCCTATTGAAGGAGCAGTTGGGAGTAGCAATGGTTAAAGTAATTCATCTCATGTGTCATACTTTTACCTGTATTAAATAAAAAGGAAGAGATAAGTTATCAGAACAAAAGGAAACATTTTTTTTTTGTTTAAAAGTAATGATAAATCAAAGGAAACATGCATTTGAGAGTTTAAAAAAATGCTAGTGAGCCCAAGTGTGAGTAATAACTGTCACTGCAGTAATTTGAGTTACTCAAACTTGGGAAATTGTGGTTTGGGATTGGCTTGTTTTAACATTGTACAGAACTCACCAACAGAAAAGGAAATTGCTAAATTTACCATCTCACATTTTCAGACCCAGGTGGCAACTTTGGATACCCAAGTGATATATCAGGGAAAGACACAGAAAGTTTTTTTGGTTCAACACTATGGACTCCTGAGTCTTTGTATGGCTGAATGATCTATTTCTCAGGCACAGCTGTGGTTCAGCCACATGGTAAGTCACCAGGTGGGAATCAGCCTGTATAGTGGATAAATAACCTCTCTATGTTACATGGCATATTTATTCCCAGTAAAGTGTCCAAGCCAGTTTCAGAGTTCCAGCCCTGTCTCAGAGCTTGGCTAACAACTTACACCGCCTAAAAAACAGGCAGACGTGGAGGATCCCTGAAAACTGCTGGTGCAGGGGAGTCCCAAAGAGGACAGAAGACTCTTCCCTGGGCCAAGGGGTAAAGCAGACCCTTCAGGAAAGATAAAATAATTGTGTCTGTCCTTACCAGGACAGACAGATAGGTACCACTGGGACACTTAAGCCTGCGGAGAAAAGAATGCAATTCCCACCAAGGCCTAGACATCTGCATTGAGGAGTCTGCTTTGTTTGATTTACAGGAAGAATTAAAAGCCAAGCTATTTCCAGGGTCATGTGTTGACAGCAGCACCTTGCATCAGGTATCATTGCCCAGCTTCACATTGTAATAGTCAGCTGCCACATAGTAAAAGGTATCCTCCACATCTCTCTCCCTTGCTTCTCTTCCTCCTCCCTGTCTCTCTTCCCTGCTTTCTTCTTTTTCCTCCTCCTCATTGTCTTTCCATGACATTTTTATGCTTTGCTCCCACTCTTGCCCAAACTCCACACCATTCCCCAACCCCATAATTTTTCGCCTCAATCCTCCAGCACCAGCCAAGGAAGATGCTGAAGAGGCTTAAATTTTTGCTTGATACTGGACCCAAATCACAGCTCCTCAAAGCTGTTCTACATTTTTTTCCATCCAGAATTACAGCAAGAAAAGTCTGAGCGTCAATTATTTTCTTGAAGCACTAAATATTCCCTCTGCCTGTTTTCTCTGAAATGTAAGACATCTCCAATCTTCTATTATATCTAGACTTCTCACTCCTGTTCTTCCTATTCTCTCCCCTCTTCCCATTGGGGTGGTGGGAGTGAGCAAGAAGCCACAAGTATAACAGAGCTTGGCAAAAAAGTGGCAGCTAAGCTTCAGTGTAGGTAAATGTAAAGTAACACTTCACCTCTAGGGAAAGATAACCCAGACCCCTGATTCTCCATGGCTGAAAAAGACTACCTGTGGGTTCCCATTGGCACTGGTATCCCATGAACAAGAGCCCTGATGATACTTGCATGTCTCTTGGAGACAGTGGTGACAGTAGCAGGTCTCACGCCAGATAGATCTCACAAGCATAAGGAACACCACAAATAAGTGGGCTGATGTGGGATTGTCCCTGCCTGGAGGTAGCAGGTCACTATGAAAGGATCAGCAAGAGAGGTCTGAGCAAAATAAAGCAGCGTTATCTCCTTCCCAGTCCAACCCTCATTCCCTTTACTCACAAGGGTGAAGCCTTCCCTGTTTTCTCTGGCTCTTATTTCCCATGAACTGAAGGTGGCTGTAACCATAACTGAACATTTCTGCAGTGCTTTGAATAGATCGTGCATTAGGAACATGCCAGCCACCGCTGAGACCAAGGAGTGGGGAAAGCATATAAAAGGAAGGTCTTTTCTCTACCCACCACACTGCTTTGACATGTATGTCATCCTTTGACTATGTCAAAAGCATAAAGTGCTCTAAATACTAACTCTGGTCAGTAGATTCTGTCAGCAGAACAACATTTCTTCAGACTCAAGCTGGGCTGGGGACAATGATATTACAGATAGAGATCACATTTTTTCCTACTAGGCTTGCTACTTCATTCAGACTGGAAAGTGTTCCTTGGGAATTTGCCAGCATAACAAAAATTCCAGAACAATGAACTCTTTCATGCAAGTGAGAGTGATGCACAGATTCAGTTGGAAAGTGGTCAGCACAGGACTTGTTCAAGGTGTACCTGATCCATCAGTAATCATAGAACTGTAGAATCATAGAATCATTTAGATTGGAAAAGACCTGTTGTGGTTTAACCCCAGCCATCAACTAAGAACCACACAGCCACTAGCTCACTACCCGCAGTGGGATGGGGGAGACAATCAGAAGAGTAAAAGTGAGAAAACTTGTGGGTTGGGATAAAGACAGTTTAATAAGTAAATGCATGCAAGCAAAGCAAAACAAGGAATTCATCCACTATTTCCCATCAGCAGACAGGTGTTCAGCCATCTCCAGGAAAGCAGGGCTCTGTCATGCTAACGGTTACTTAGGAAGACAAAATATATTAACTCTAAATGTCCTCCCCTTCCTTTTTCTTCTCCCAGTTTTATATGCTGAGCATGATGTCTTATGGCATGGAATATCCCTTTGGTCAGTTAGGGTCAGCTGTCCCCGCTGTGTTCCCTCCCAACTTCTTGTACACCCCCAGCCTACTCACTGGTGGGGTGGGGTGAGAAGCCTTGACTCTCTGCTCAGCAATAACTAAAACATCTCTGTATTATCAACACTGTTCCCAGCACAAATGCAAAACATAGCGCACACTAGCTATTATGAAGAAAAATAACTCTATCCCAGCTAAAACCAGCACATCAGGGCACAGCCAGGGAAAACATGGACTGCAGCACATTCCTCTTCCAACAGAAATTATGTTGACAGATCCTGTCACAGAGCCCACTCCTTTCAAGCATGAGGCAAAAGCCCACCCTGGCTCTACTGCTGGTTCTGCCAGGTGTATCCACCTCTCCCGTCCAAGACAGGAGAGCACACATACTACTTTTCGGTACCAGCTTCAACTAAAACTCAGCCCAACCCTTTCCTCACCAAGTCTGAGCTACAATAATGCATTTGAACAGGAGTAGCTTCTCTAGTTGTCCCTTGATCAATCTGCCTGCTCATTCTTCATTCCATAACTCTCATGGGCCTTTCTCTCATCTCTTTTCTGACATACTTTAGTTAGGGAAGCAGGGGTTCGAGACAGGAAGGAGAGGATACAGGACATTGTGCGCCTCCCCGTGCCCAAGTGAGAGGGATGCAATCTAGAACATCTTCATCCCTGGCACTTGATGTTATACATACTTATTTCCAACTTTCTTAGTGCCTTATTCAATGTTACCTCATGGCTAGGCTAATATTTGTCATCTAAGCACTGAATTTTGTTTGCTCCACCCTCAATTAGCATGGTTCTAGCCACTGGGCAAAATGAGTTTGCATTAGTGTGTGTTAAGGCAGGCCCAAGATAATGAGGAGAGAAGAGAGACCATTCACTTGCAGTGAGCGATTCAGTCTCTCGCACTGCTGTGGCTCTTCTGTATCTTTTATTTCATTCCTATCACAGATTTTTTTTCCCAGCTCAGATATCATTCTATCATGTCATTTCTATAGGTGAAAGACTTTTCTCTACAACACCATTTCATGCCCGAAAAACTTTTCTCTATGTTGTAATGGAGAACTCCATCAGGAAGTTTTTTCCTTCCATCAGAAAGGGTTTTTCCAGTCATCCAGCCAGATGGACCAATAATAATAATTCTTCCTTACCAAAATGATGTGATGTTTACAAGAAGGGGACACCAAGAAAGTCACAAGAAACAACATAAAATAAGTAATGTTCACTCCTCCCTCAATTTTGGTGGAAGCACCCATACTCACCAAAGAGCAGCTCAAGCCCCAGACCACTGTACAGTCATTGCAGAAGCGTCCCCTCACCTGGAAACCTTAGTACTACAGCTTAGATGAACCAAGAGCATGAGAGCACAGAATCAGCCAGGACTGAGTTGCAGCTGAAAAGCCTCTGAAAGAGATCTTGAAGGCTCTGCAGATTACTGGTTACCTTTTTTAATTATCTTAGCCCAGCCTAAATCAAAGATTGCATCAGGCCTTTCACACCTCATTAGCAACTCCCATGGTGTCTGGCTAAAGACACAGACAAGACCTAGCCTAATATGCCCAAGAAGAGGCAGTAGAGCTGAGTTCCGTCAGTGACTAAACCCCACAGCTTGACGGCAGAGGCCATCCACGCTCTCCAGAGAGTTGTGGCTGTGGACGACACATGGAGGCAACATTTGACTGACACGAATACAGGTCCTGGTATTTGAAGATTCAGGAAGATTTGAAGATTCAGGCAGGACAAAAGCCTCTCCTTGCTCAGCCTCTCTTGTACAGAGAAGGCCCAACATTGCGTGGGAAGATTATTGATTTTGTCAAAAATTTGGGTAATCAGACCTGGTGTCAGGCTTATGGGAATAGAAACAGTTTATCCAGACTTGATTTCCAAATGAAAATTAAAAACTCAAAGATAAAAACTGTGAACACAGCACAACTGGGGAACAAGTGTTTGAACAGCAGTGAGAGAAATTCAACACTTTGCAGGATCAAAGTGCCACAGAAACTTCCATTCCTGCACACTGGCTCCAGTGACTGAATTGGTGTTGGTAGTGAGATCTGATTCTGCCAGTTATTTTTTTTGGAAGAGTACCTGTCCCTCCTGTGTTGGTAACAGTAGCAATTATTCCACAGTGCACTAATTGCTCTGAGCTGCAGCATCTATCCCTTGCGCTCCAGACCTTTTGTACATCTCCAGTTGATTCAAGGTTACATAGCCTTGTAGCAACTCAATGTGTAACTCAGCTCACACTACAGTGGGATTCTTATTTTCACTTCCTTACCCACTACTGCCTAATCCCGCTGACTTAACGCCTGTGTTCAAAGAGCACCAACCGGTTTCTCTTTCCTTCACCCCAGCCCTCAACCTGCAGTGGGTTAAATTGCTTATTCTCTCCTCATCTTCATTATCTCAAGACCAACACACATGTTTTCTAAACAAAGGAACAGCTTTTATTTTCTACTACTCCCTGTGGGCAAATGCTGCTCTCTGCTCTGTCATTTTGTGCCAGCAGTGTGACAGGCAGGGATTATCTAGGAACTACCATGGCTCACCATAGCTGGCGTCTCACCAATAACTTGCATTTTGAGAGCAGGTTACAACCATTCATTTTCTTTTTTTTTTTTTGTCTCATGTCTACAACACCTTGATAGAGGTCAAGGAGCCCATAAAATAGGTACTTATTGTTGACTGAAAAAAGCATGGTGTGCTTGCAGGATCAACAAGATTTTGTCTACTAATCAAAAACAAAGACCATCAGAAGCTTACTACAGACTTCTTTAGTGTGCTTGCAGAAGATGGTGGCTTCCCATCTGTTGGCCTGTTGAGATTAGTTTGGTCAGCCATCAGTCACACCTTGATGTTCAGTACATTCCTGGACTGTGCTTCTAAAACTCCTCCATCTGTTACTGCACTGAGTTCCCATACATCTTAGCAGTCACTGGGGAAACACTCGATGGGGACACCAAGATTGGGACAATTCCAGTGCAACTTTGTAGTGACCTATGAGTTTCACGTGCTTCAGTGAGGCATTACATTGCCATGAGGACAGAGCATTTTCCAAAAGCAAGATCTGTGTAAAAATGGTAACCTGGAGAAGAGCAGCAGATCTCCACTGAGTTCTCATAGTGAATGAACCAGGATGGGTCACCCTGGGGTGCAGGAGCATAACCCAGGACTAGCACAGCTACCGGGGCTGACTCCCAAAGCTAGCAACAATAAACACAGGCAGTTTGCACTACTGCAAACAGTGATCTTTCCTCTGATCTCCTTTTCTCCTCTATTCCTAATTTCTCCTCCGCCACAGACCAAGAAGTGGAAATTCCCTACTGTGGAGTCAGATGACTCTCTCAATCTGAAGACTCCCTTTTTGACATTGCCTATCTGATGAGTGTCCCCTCTCTTCCCTCCAGGGATGTTCCCTGATGCTGGTACACTGACTTGCAGAAAGAGGATTCCCATTCTAAGACTACATAGTAGAGAAGGCAGTAAGAGCCCCAGAAATAACTACAAACTTAAAAGACTAGGTAACATTTTAACTGGGGGATGGAAGCTGGGGTTGTTTCATGAAATCACAGAATCACAAAATGGTTGAGGCTGGAAAGGACCTTGGTGGTTACCTTGTCCAACCGTCCTGTTCAAGAAGGGCCACCTAGAAATGGTTGCCCAAGACCACATCCAGAAGACATTTCGATACCCCCAAGAATGGAGACTCCATGTCCTCTCTGGGCAACCTCTGCTAACGCTCTGTCACCCTCACAGTGAAAAAGTGTTTCCTTATGTTCAGCAGAAACCTCCTGTGTTTCAGTTTGTGCGCATTTCCTCTTGTCCTGTCACCGGGCACGACCAAAAAAAGCCTGTCTTCACATTCTTTACACCCTCCCTTCAGGTGTTTGTACATAATGACAAGATTCCCCCTCAGCCTTCTATTCTCCAGGCTAAAGAGTCTCAGCTCTCTCAGTCTATCCTAATAGGAGAGATGCCTCAGTCCCTCAATCAACTTAATGGCCCTTTGTTGGGGTAACGGTCCCATCACCCAGATCATAAGACACTGAACAGGATTGGACTTGGTATTGACCCCTGAGGCACAACATTAGTGAATGGCTTCCAACTAGACTGTGCCACTGATGGCCATCCTCTAGGGCTGACAATTCAGCCAGTTTTCAGTCCACCTCACTGTACTCATCAGCTTTGCTTGAGGGACTAATGGGATACAGTGTCAGAGCCTTACTGAAGTCCAAGTATATAACATCCATTGCAGCCTCCCATCTACTTATTTCATTGCAGAAGATTATCAAGTTAGTTAAGCACAATTTATGCTTCATAAATCCGTGCTAACTACTCCCAATCACATTCTATTCCTTCATGCATCTGGAAATGGTTTCCAGGATTAGTAGCTCCATCATCTTTCCAGAGATCAAGGTAAGGCTGAACTGTGTATACTTCTCTGGGTCCACCTTCTTGGCATTCTTGAAGATAGCAGTGACATTTGCTTTCCTCTAGTCCTCAGGCACTGCTCCCAGTTACCATGATCTCTCAAAGATAATTGAGAATGGACACAAAATGACACCAGCCAAATCCCTCAGTACTCACAGGTGCATCCTATCAGGTCCCATGGACATACTTATTTCCAAGTATTCCCTAACCTGAATATCTTCCATCAACAGGAGAACCAAGTCCTCCTTGCTCCAGACTAGCCCCCTGCTCTTTGGGGCCAGTGATTTCTGAAGGACCATCTCACTGGTAAAGATTGAGGTGAGTATTGCATTCAGTACTTCAGCCTTTTCCAAGTCACATGTCACCAGAGGCACTAACCCCATTCAGCAGTGAGCCCATATTCTCCCTAGTTTTCCTTTTGCTGCATATGCACTTACAGAAGGCTTTCTTGTTTCCTTTAACTTTCCTTGAGAAATTCAGTTCCAGTTGGACTTGGGCTGTCCTGTGTCTCTGCATGACCAGACAGTGTCTCTGCATTCCTCTGAGGCTGCCTGTCCTGCTTCCATCATCTGTATGCTTCCTTCTTGTGTTTCGGTTTTGCCAGAAGCATCTTGTTCATCCATGTAGGCCTCCTGGTATCTTTGGTTGACTTCCTGCTTATTGGCATGACTGATCTTGTGATTGGAGGAGGTGATCCTTGAATTCCAACCAGCTTTCTTGGATCTCATTCCCTCTAGGGTCCTTTAGGATTCTTTGAAGCAGATCCCTGGAGAGGCCAAAGATGGCTCTCCTGAAATCTGGGGTTGTGATCTTGCTTTTTGCTCTCCTCCCTCCTCTCAGGATCCTGGACTCCACTATCTCATGGTCACTGTGGGCAAGGCTGCCTTCAACCTTCAAATCGCTAGTGAGCCTTTCCTTGTTTGTAAATATCAGGTCTAATAGAGCACCTCTTCTCTTCGGCTCCTCTATCACTTGGGTCAGGAAGTTGTCACTGATGTTATCTGGAAATGTCCTGGATTGCTTATGCCCTGCTGTGCAGGGCAGATATTGGGGTCATTAAAGCCCCCCATGAGGACCAAAACCTACAAACATGAAGCTGCTTAATAGCTGTCTGTAGAAGACCTCATCCTCTTGTTCGTCCTGGTCAGGCAACCTATAACAGACACTCACTACAATGTCATCCACACTGGGCTGCTCTTAATCCTTACCCATAAGGTCTCATTTGGCTCATCATCCACCCCTAGGCAGAGCTTCATGCATCCTCTAAAAAGGCAAACTCAACCTCTGATGTAAAACTCTAGTAAAGTTCAGAGGCCTAGTGGTCAGTACTCTGTACCACACATCTCTCAGTAGTAGTAGCTCCGCAGTAATGTCCCAAACACAGATGCCTGTCCTTTATTTGTCCTAGAGAGGTGCTGCCTTCATGTCCGAAAGACTAAATCAGCAACACTCATTGGTATCTGTAAAGCCACATTGTGCCAGTTTTTAGTCATCTTCTCTATTGCTCCCATGAAGTCCTCCTGATAAGAAAAACACACAAGTCTCAAAAGTAATTAGTGACCAGGGACATGGTCTCTTCTGGGACCCAGGAGACTGTTCAGTGATGGTATACAAACAAAAGCCCTTTGTAATGCCACACCACGTAACTGAGGATGAGGAGCGTGCTGTTGCACATGGTATGAATGCACACATTTCCCAGGAAGGCACAGGGTCTGCTGAACTATCCAGAAATGCTGATAGTGATCTGAAGGAACCACATACAATATGAGGTGCATCCATCTTGTATGTCTGGAACCTGCTGGCTCAAACGATGCCAAGATTCCCAGCTACAGAACAACATGGTTCGCTCTGGATCAGAGGTGAGAATCAAAATATATGTAGTGTGGACAATGCAGGACAATTTCTAAGAGAAATAAAAACCCTGTGTAAATCAGGAAGTATCCATTGCCTAAGTCAGGATGCAAAACCATCACCCTGATTCCCATTTCTTTCTGATTTTCTTCTAGGTTTGACAACTGCTATTGAATTGAACGGCATCCAGTCATTCCTAGGCTATGAACTGAAGCTAAAAATGTCCCTGTGTTTCCTGAGCTTGAGACTGGTGTGATACAGATTGTCCTAGAAATTCAGCAGCTATAAAAAGTCACCCTAGTTAGTCTTTCCCATTGACTCTCACTACCTAATCACTAAGCAGGACATTATGAAAACTTAAAACAAGCAAAAAACCCAACCCACCCACCCTAGAGATTCTGACGGAGAAGAATAAGAGTAAAAACAATTTGTAAGAACCCATTGCAGTGTAAACAACCATAGCCATGTTATACCAATGAGGATCTGTCTCTGGGTATAAATGTCTGAGAAAAGTGAGGACCTGATTAGATCTCAGCTTAGATTTGCAAGGAATGTATAATGATTCAACGAGACACAATGACTTTCCTCAAGTCCATGCTCAGTCACTTAAAAGGGCAAGTTTAGAGACACTATACTGCACAACCTCACTTGAGTTTGCACCAGGCAGCAGTGATTTGACCACTGGGATTCAGCGATTGTTAGTGCAAGTCACCAACAGTATTATACCACAGAAGTATCAAGAAAACTGCATCCTACTGCTATTGTATTGTCTCTCTGAAGCACTGTCATGTTCTAAAAAGCATATTGCGCTTTTATGCTTTTTGGAATTCCTCTTTTTCTCCACTTCTAAAGGAAGAGAGATCTGAAGCAGTGAGGACAGCAGAACAAGGGTGAACATGGTATTTGTAACAGCGAAATATAACTCTGCTACCAAGGTGACTTTGAGCTGATTCTGCAGCACTAGCCCTGCTCTTCACACTACAAGGGCCAGGATGAGGCCACATGATTTAATTTGTATATAAATACATACACAATTTTCATAAAATATATGATTTTAATTTATACTAGACTTACTAAAGGAAGGAGAAGTCGGTGCAAGGTTTGTCTGGCAGCTTCATACTCAAGAATATAGGTTCATACTTTTGTTCAGCCACATGCTTTGCTTGTTATCTTTCTGGTCCAGTTTTCTACAGGGAATAAATCCCCTGGGCAAGCTCATAACCTGTACTTTTCTTGCAAGGAGGTAGTTCAGTGTTGGAAGAATGTAGCAAGAGAGGTTGACAGTCAGTGTCTGTCCAGTCCTTTGGGGGATTCATGGCAGATGCTTCATAATGCTCTTATATTCTTGATGGAGCACCTTGTCCAGTATTACAGTATTACACATGGAGGAAAATCAGACAAGCATCCACTGAATTTCTTTTGATAGGGTCCCAGAAACAACCTGGATTCAAGACAACCGGGATCCTGGCACACATAATTGTTTCTCTTGGAAAGTATAAGTTCATGTTTGTATCTTATCTGCTTTAGCAATGGGCGGCATCCATGACCTTCTAGAAAGAACATAATGCTACTGTCAAGGGAGAACATTGGCCACCTCTGATGTTGCATATCAGTAGCTGAAAGGCAAATAGGAAAGCTGGAGGCTGACAGGAGCTAGAACTTATTGATATTGCTGTGAATGCGCTTTATGGAGGCAGGATTTCCAAGCTCCAAGTGCACTAAGGTTTCCCCTGCATAATACTAGCAACCATAATATCAGAAACCCCACTTCTATAGTTGGCCAGTGAGTGGCAAGGGGACCATTTTGCTTCAAAGGTGCCTGGAGGGAATATTCTACATAGCAATGTAGATGCAGTCTTAGAGAGCCAGGAGACATGGTGGAAGCAACTTAAAATGAGAAAAACAGACAACAGTAACCCCCAAGCTGAAGTGGCCTTAGCAGCCTTTATCCCAGTGTGATGCTCTTCGCCATATGCACCACACCCTGATAGGCTGATGCACTGTGGTTAAGCACATATAAACTTCCCAGTGCCACCAGGGATCCTGAACTTCACCTGTACCCTGGCCAGAGAACCCTAAGTGATGCTTTCATTTAATAAATTACACGCTATTTACCATTGTTTCTGAGGTTTCTTTACCTTATATAAAATAATCAATGAGTTCATTCAAATGACATTATAAAATATATCTCACAATCTGTGGGGTTTTACAGCAGCCAGATTATACTCCTTGGATTTCCCAGGGAATATATTAAGTTAGCTTTCACTCTGTCTGACCTACCATATAACCGATAACCTTCTTTTAAAAAAGAAAAAAATATATAAAATAGATAAAGATTATAATGTAAACCATTTCCATATTTCTCATGTTGCATGATTTAACATTTTTCCCTTAAATCAATTTAAAGAGAAGATTCTTCATGCAGCTACATACACAAATCTCCTTTGAACTCCAGTTTGACTAATATGACTACAATCACTCCACAGTAATTTTCCTTCTCTTGCTTTCTTTTTTCCTTCTTCACCTCTCTATAAATGCTAAAAGTACAACACATCAAAACAAATAAACCAGTTTTATTCAAGCCTTTCCTAAATAAGGACAATATGCAGCATGCAAATCATTCCTTATTTCAGACTTCCTCTTTAGAAGAAAACACACGCTATTCATGCTCCCTCTGATATCACATAGAAACCTTTGAGAATAGATAAGCACTGGACAGGGGTAAAATTTTGGCAGAGTATTCCAGTTCTGCCTGGGGAAAGGACCTAAGTGAATGCCTGGTACACCCCACAATGGCTCTTGCA
The DNA here is from genome assembly GCA_003993805.1 of Himantopus leucocephalus. Classification (NCBI taxonomy): domain Eukaryota; kingdom Metazoa; phylum Chordata; class Aves; order Charadriiformes; family Recurvirostridae; genus Himantopus; species Himantopus leucocephalus. The sequence goes on from RSEF01000031.1 coordinate 4,907,700, forward strand.
GCCCACCGTTTTGCCATTACATTTGGGAATGACTTCATTCCTGTACAGAGCATTACTTTACTCCCAGGTCTGCTGATTAGGTTACCTCCAAATTTGAACACCTAAGTAGACAAATAATTAAATGTAATCACTTAGTGATTTTCATGGTTGAGACCCCCGCTCTATGCAAATGATACATCAGTGTTTCTAAAGATATTAACTCTTTCAGAGACTAGCTCATTCCTCTTATGCTATGTGTAAACACTTGGTTTGTTTTATCTCATGTAATACATCATCTCAGGGACATAGTTGACATACTCTGTTTCCTGAACAGAAGTAGCCAAGGTGGGAAAAGAGAGTGCAGAAAGGGGACATGCTGCAGAGCTGATGTCAAGGTAAGCCCAGGTGAGCAGGCTAACCCAAAACTCCTACTGAGGAAACACTGTGATTTCCCTCCTTTTCCAGCACTTTGGAGCACCGCAGAGATATGTCCTCCCAAAGCCATTTTTGCATACCTAGACATCATGGAATAAAAAATTTGCTTAAGGACATACAGGGAACTGCCATTAATAACTATTATTGTCCCCATCGTTGAAGTGATGCATTTTCCACAACAGCTTTTGGAAGTTAGCAAGCAATGATGTTCTGCTGCAGATTTATAGGTGACTCATGGGGTTACAAATCCCCTCCCTGTCTCGTTAGCGGATGCCCTTTTGTCCCTGCACTGCTCTGCCATGGCCCTGTTCTTGCAGTGTAAGCCTCAGTGAAATCACGTAACTGAATAACCATTCCGCTTTACAGCAGTGTTGATGACTCTAGGTTCCCTTACTAATGTCAGACAGCACACAGTATAGCTGGGCAACATTTTATAAAGAGAGACTTCACTGCAAAGAACTCTTTTAGGGATACATAACTTTTCTGAGAATTTTTATGAAGTACAATTTGAAATTATATTATGATTTTGGCTGAAATTATTATTGTACTATTTCGCTCATTTTGTAAAGAGCACATTCACATTGTAAAGAACAAGATGCTGATTTCGCTTTTAAAATGAATCTGAATGGAGGAAGAAGTACCAGGAAAATAATGTTGAATACTCAGAAAAAGGGGTGAAGAAAATGCATATGTCACCCTGAAAATAATTATTTATCAGTATTTCTGGTTTTGCCACCAGAACAAAATAATCCATTACTCCCAGAGGTGTAAAACTCAGCAATTTAGAGAAGCTAAATTCTGGGTATCACAATAGAAGTTAGGATTTTCATCTGGAAAAAAGAAATCTAATTAATTTTAACAACAGAGTGCATGTCATTAGTGAAAATCTTGCCCTAAGAACTTTGATCTAGGCAAACAAATTTATCTGTAGACCAGTAAGCCGTAAAATATCCTTATGCTTTTGGGGAGCTCTAGATGGGCTTTTAATTTCTAACCACTTTATTATGGGTCTTATATTTTTGTTGTTTTTCTTTAAAGTCCTAACTGCTAGATTCACGGGATGAAGTAAGAATTTAATCTTGCCATGTTTAAAAATGTAAATTTCTGTTTTCGTATTGTTGGAGAAAATTAGAAATGTGGCCCAAGAAATTCAAGGAAATAATTTAAGGATACATGCTTATCAGAATTTGGAAGTTTTACCCCTGATTTCAGGGATACAGGCAGATGATCATTTTGAATCCAGTTATGAGTAGATTTCACAGAAGAAGAAGCTATCAGAGGCTGATGCCCGCCACCTAAGTTAGAAAACAGTACCCAGCAAAAACAAGAGCCTGTAGTGGGCAACATGCACACACAGACCTCCAGCACCTTGCAAAGGGTTGTTCCAGCGGTCCAGCCACTGTGTGTAGTGGCTGAGCATGTCAGAGGTTCATCACAACTGTCGAGGTCCCCTGGGTCTGTGGTGTCAGTGTAGCCTGGACTGGAGGGGCAGGGACCTAGACAGCTGTATGTGTGTCTATGATAGAATAGCAATCTTAGAATAGAAATTGCCAACGACCTGCTTTATACATCCCACTTAATAAAAATCTAAAGTCACTGATAGTATGGTTTTGTTCTTGTGGTTACCTCACACCTATCCATTGCCTTCTAGACAGAGGGATGGACGTGGGACAAGCCCATGGTACTGCAATTCACTGTCCTGTCTCTGATGGAAGGCGGACTTTGAAAAGAAATAAAATTGCCCCCTAGTGAGGCCTACACATAAGGACAATTTGCCTTTCTTTCAGGAAAAAATCTTATTCTTTGGTCCCCATTTAGCATGTAGCTTTTTTATTGCTGAAACTTTTAACAGTAGATAATTAAATGGAATACTCTTACTGAAAGAGTTTGGCAACCTAAACCTTTCTTCCCAAGGGTTATAGACTGTAAATACCTTTTCAATGAGATAGTTAATTAAACATCATAATTAACCAATAACAATTTACAGATTGTAGTGTTAATTAAGTGACAAACCAAAAGTAAGTCATTTGATGCTAGAGCAAAGGAGCTACAAAGAGTCTTAAAAAGAATATATTCCTAGGAAAGAGTTACTCAACACTTCTCTAGGATATGCCGAACTCCTTGGTTAATAGCTCATCACTTGTTGTGGTTTGTCCATTGTATAGCTTTATTCCTTCATGTTTTCAGAAGACTCAGAAAATGAAGGCTGGGTTTTAAAGTTAATACAAAAGCAGAAATACATGATGCAGAAATACACGATGCAGAAATACATGGGGGGGGAGGAAATCCACCAAGACCTCCCTCACTAAATATACCTAAATGCAAAAAAAAAAATCCCTCTTTCTTATGGGGCACCCTAGAACAATTTGTCTTTTGGAAATTTAAAAATAAAACATAAAATAGATTGATTCAAACATATATCTTCCTGAAATGAAATACAGAGTTGAAATACTCTTTCAGTGCTTAGAAAAACCTGAAATTGCTCTTCTTAGCAACCTCATATTGTTATTGCTAATAAATAGTCAAAGTGTTGCTCTAAACTACGAAAGATAGGGGCTGAAAAATGATTAAGATTTTCTGAGGAAATATTGTGGTATTTTTCACGTAAAGGCCATGTAGGAAGTGTATAAGGGGTATTAGAATTTTGATTTTTCAAAAAATATTTTTTCTGGAAAAATCATTTTTCAAAGAAAAAAAATAATTTACAGATATGAAAAGTATTCTTTACAAAGAGAGTATAGCAACTCTTGTGGGTTTTCTATACAAAACAGTAATGATATAAAGATTTTTTTCTGGCTGTTGAATTTTCCACAAGCACAGTAACACAGCTGAATGCTGGTAAAACACATATCTTTGTTTTATAAAATTTTGCATCCTTAAAACATGTCCACTATACTATTTCAGGCAAACCATAGCCGCAAAGGGGGCTAAGCAATGAATCTCCATTTATTACTCTATTTTCAGTCGGGTTTTGTTTGCTTGCCTCAGGGCATTTGTACACGGGAGTGGTGTGAATTCCAAGGCTGAACTTTCAAGAAAGATCAAAAGGACATTTTTGGGAAGGTGAACAACCAAAGTGGCTGAGAATTTGTCCGGCTTGGGGTTTCAGCAGGGAACTCTATCTCTGTTGATAGGGATGTTTCTAATTATCCTCTGTCTCCCCCTTTCACCTCAGACTGACATGTGAGTAAGTAGTGGTCAGTTTCCTTCCCAACTCTGAAATGGTAAGACCAGCCATAGCTGCTGGATGCTTGCAAAGAAGGGACAATGTTTGACCCACCTTGCACAAGGTAGCTTCTCCTATCAAGCAGGAGACTCAAATGGAAGCTGCCTGTGGAAGAGTGTGATCCCCCCTGGGCATATCTCTCCCTTTGAGATAGAGAACAGGTTCCTCAGGGCTTTTTGAAATTCCAGGGGTCGTGTTTCTGTCATCTGAGACAAAGAGCTACTCTTTCAGTTCCTCCACCTCTGGTCTATTCTCTCTTGTGGGACCCCAATACCTGCTGGGGCCAACCGTGCCATGGCACGTGAGTGGCATTGTCCTACCAACATGGGACTTACCCATTATAGGGCACTTTGCTTTGACTTCCTAAGCCAAACAAAGCAAAACAACCCACTTCGTATGCTGTCTCAGCAAACAGAGTGCTACTGTGGGCATCCAAAGCTGCTGTGACTTTCCGTTTAGCTATGGGACAGGTTAAAAAGCCCAAGCAAGTACTGGGCAGGAAGTCATGAGCAGGGAAGCCTGCAGGAATCATAGTAATCACAAGTACTGATTCCTTACCAGAAAGCCCAACAAAGCCTGGAGATGATGTCCCTCCACCAACAAAAACATTCAAGGATGAGTTTGAGCAGGGCTAGGCTTAGATCCAATAAAGGACAACAAGAACACTGTATTCTGTAGATGTTCCTTTGGCAATCCCAAGGAAAGCCTAACTGTGTGTGTAACTAAGCCAGGACAAGGTATGTCAGGAACTGTAGCCCTCACACATGGGACACAGCTCTCAGTGGAGGCACAGCTGTCAGGAGGACTGATATGGGAAAATACCAGCTGCTTGACAGAAAGGACCCAAAAGAAGAACAAAACCACCCTACCTGGACAGGTGCAGAAGGTTTAGAAAAGGAGTAACTTCTCCAGGATGACTAACAGTCTTCCATTGATTCTATGGGTCTTGGTTTCATGTGTTGTCAGCTAAGCCCTGTATACCGGCATGGAGCAAAGCCCTTACAGGCTCCTTCTGGAAAAGAAACATCTCTTCTGAATCTCCTGTGCATTTCCTGTGACTTCTATACCTTCTGCTTACCTGTGAAAGGAGGAGGTGGTTGTCTGCAATCTGCTCAGAAAACTCTTGTGAGCTTTTATTTACATAATGTAGAATCAGTTATTAAAACAGGTTATACAAATTATATTGGAAACATACCTCAGACTGTTTGCCAACTGGGGCTCATGAGCTACAGTCCCAAGGGCTGAAGATGCATATTTATTAAAAAGATATTAATACATAATATAAAATAATACATTATTATATAAATTAATTATATTAAGAATTAATAATATAGTATAGTTATTATTATGTTACTATAATACTATATTACTATTAATAATATTATAAAATATTATTACTATTACATATTAGTTCCTCCCTGTAACATTACGTCTAATTGCTCATGTTTTATTTCCTAAAGACAACCTAAGATGACTTAATTCCAGACATTAATTCCAGTTTTCTCTGCTGCTAGTTCTTTTCCAGAAAATCTTTCCCACTCCCAAAAAGTTGGATGCATGTTGCAAAAGTTTCTTCTTGGGAGACTGCTTCTTCCCAGTTCCAGATTCACATCATCCGGCATTTCACCAGGACCTTTCCACATATCAATGTGCAGTGGGCAGAACTGAGTTTCTTGACAAGGCAGTGATTCCCCTATCTAATTCCCACACCTGCTCCCCAACTCTTAAAATGGATGTCATACTGTTCCAGTCTTGGAAGTACCTCCAGGGCTGCTGATGAGATGCTTTGCTTGAAAGCCACAAACAGTCACTATTGAGCTATTGCTATCCCTGGATCCCTCCTTCACCAAGAAGGTAAAGATTATCTTGTGGAGATGCTCCAGATAGATCCTGAATTCATGTTGAACTTTCAAGCACCCTAAACGCACCTTTGCACCTTACATCATAAAACCTATGGAAGCCCCCTCCCTGCAACTGCTGATGTCAGCCTGAGACCTGACTGTGGAAATTCTCTTCTCCTTCAGTGCCTCACAGGGTGAGAAGACAAGAGAAGCATTCTGTCAGCTTTTGGGGAGGGGCTGAATGAAAAGGACTAAAGGACAAGTGTGAGCAGACCTAATCTCCAGTCCTAGGGTGTGACAAAAAACAGACGTGTCACAGAGTCAGAGAAACTAGCTAAGCATTTCAATTTCATTGAAATAAATATGGGCACCCAGCTCTGTTCATATGTTCCCAGAGAGTGAGGCCACCTTGGTCTTATGTTGTTGGCAGCTATTTTGCAGGATATCTAGAAGAAAGAGGGAGAATGGTTTTCACTGGAGAAGTCTCTTTTACTGCTAGAAGCAGGTGTGAGTTTTCTACATCATAGTAGCCCAGCTGAGGAGCTGCATTCTCTGAAGAGGATTTTATTGGGACCTCACAGAGAAAAGCAAGTGGGAGGATCAGCTGGCAGGTATGGCTACTGGCTACTTGTAGCTAGCACAAATAGTTTACAAAAGCAATAGCTCTGTTCTTCAGGGTGAACCAAACCTCAGGTGACGCCTCTCAGGCCAGCAGCCTAACTGGTGAGAGCTGGTAGAGTTCCATTACTTGACATCTTACCAGGCCAACAGTTTATGAGGAGCAGTGTCCCTGCCTTGATGTAAGCCAGCAAGCTGCTCAAGAACTTTGCCAAGGGCATTGCAATTCAGTCTGTTGAACTGGCTGCAATCCCTGGCTCTAACACAAACTTCCAGGATGACCTTGACAAGTCACTTTTTGCATGCCTCATCGTTCAAATATTGCTTACTTGAGGTTGGATTGTAATGTCTTTGCTAGACCATTTCTAGGCCTGGGACAGTCTTTGCTGGGACAGTAATAATATAATTCATATCTCAGCCTGGCCAAGACCTCTGAGCTTGAATGTTGCAACCTGCTAGATGCAAAGTGCAAACACTTTGCAGCATGTCTCAGAGCCCATATTCTGTGATTGTCCACAGCATGAACACCGCTGCTTCCTTCCATGGCATACACCTCTTTGGACTGCTTGGCCCTCCAGTTTACACATTACATAAATGAGTTCTGCCATTTTGTCTGGGTGAAACTGGTAAAGTTCCGAAAAGCAGCTGAAAGACATGTTTGCTGTACTGAGCACAGGAAAACCCAGCTCCTATTCTCAGCAAAAATTGTCATATGTCACTCTTAACTTAAGCATAAGCATGCAAATCGATATCAGTTCTGGCACTATGACCTGGAATTAATGAAGGTACCAGTTAAAAAAAAAAAAAAAGAAACAAAAAGGAGAAGGAAGACCCTACATGTTTACTTTTCACTATTTTTTTTTCCCTTCTGTGGTGGGTTAACCAGTAATTGATAAGCGATCTCCCTGTCTTTATCTCGACCCACAAGATTTTTCATCTTATTTTCTCCCCCTGTCTTGTTGAGAGGGAGAGGGAGAGAGTGTCTTGGTGGGCATCTGGCAGCCAGCCAAAGGTTAATTCCCTACATCTTCAAATTGATTTCTTTACAAAACTGTTAACATTTATTTGATTTTTTAATCTGTCCATAAATGACCAAAATTTATTCACAGCCAATCAATTCCAGTATTAGAACTTAATTACAGAGTCGGTATTAGTACAAAATAATGATGATGCTTCTGCTGAACTTACTCCCTTAAAAGATTATATGCTCTATGAGATGCATATTGACTGTGGAAAAGTGGAATGTAAGTAAGATCAGCTGAAAAAGCTAACAGTATTCCTGTACATTATACAAGATTTAATTAGTTCTCTTCCACCCCAGTGAGTTCAATGGCATCATCAGGTTCGCAGCTTCTGAAAGTAAGCTGATGTACTTTGGATTCCTCGCAAGTTTTGCTGGACTGTCACAAAGAAAAAATGTGCTTATTTGCAATATCACCATTACTCTGTTGTTAGAGAGGATGCTTGGTTTTCTTTTCTGTTCCTTTGGTCCAAATACAGACATAAGCAGCTTTTTATGCTGAATTAGTTTTTAAAACTCCTAATGCCAGCAGATGAGAGAAGTATCCCATGCACAGTTTTGAAAAATTGCAATGAGCTCCACACTTGGTTGTAAGTTACCTGTAGAACAGGTAACAAAACAAGGGCATTCCAAAGGTGTCTTCTATTTTGGTACTGTAGTAGGCACTTTTATTTTATCTACAATGGAGAGTATCCATCCTTCTCCAAGACAATCTGAAGACTAGCAACAGGATGAACGTTGGAAGCAAAATAAAACCTCAACATAAAGGCAGATCAAGTTCCAGCTTTACAAGTTGTTCACATTACAGATTAGGATTAGAGACTGATTTAGGCTAAGAGGAAATTTTGAGGGAAGAAGACTCATAGGAAATGTTTGTAAGCTAAAGAAAGAAACTTTTGCCTTCACAAAAACAATGGATGATTCTGGAGACAAAATGGTCTGCCTACCTGTCAGCTTTGTAGGAACATTCGTATATAGCTGTTGGGAGTCAATAGGTCTGACATCTAATATTCTGCATTCCCTAGGATGATGGCTCAGCTCAGACTATGGTCTTGTTTGCAGTAAGTATTCCTGGCTGACCAACAGATTGGAAGTAGCATGGACACAGAAAGAGGAATATGCTATGCACCTTAAGCGCCTTATTGTCCTTATAACCAACTGCCCTCTGGGAGGTGTACCACTCAGGCTACCACACAAAAGAAAAAAGAACATTCACCTGCCTCTGTCCAACACAGTATGCCTCACACGTAATGATTCTATCACATATCTGTGGCGTTAGGAAGCCAACTAAGTGTAACTGGAGATGGAAAACTCTATTAGACTATGGAAGTTGTGCAGAAGAGATATGCTTTACTGCTGAAATCATACAGCTTTTATCATCTTCTAGTTATGTAATAAATACATGCACCTTTTTGTTCTCTCAAGTCAGAAAGGAAAAGAAGTTAAAATCATGCTTACAGGTCTGTTTTTATCTGCATTTACATGTGCCTTGTACATGCAATAAAAACTCTTTAAAATCCTTGTGTAATATTCTAGTTCTGAACATCTTTGCTGACTTTCAACATGGATTTCTAAAAAGCAGTGAGAGCAGGGGCAAAATGGGGAGCAGACAGGCTTAGGAAAACTATCTTTGGGTTTGGAGAAGTAGATACTGAGGCTTGTTTGGTAATCCCTAAGAATCTTTGCATCTGCACAATAAACACCGAACAGAAACTGTTGTGAGAACTGACACAGTCAAAAGTAGGAAATTAACCCCAAGAAGTATGAGTACCAACAGTCTAGCACAGGAAACATTTTCTTTTGGGGAATGTTTTCAGGAACATAATGGAGACAGTGGCTTGGATAAATGCAGAAATCAGAAGGGATGTTGACTGAAGGCTGAAAGGAAGGCAAGTTTCCCAGGTGCCTTGGAAATCCACACAAATTCTCTCAGTTTTGAGCTCTTAGTTCCCTATTTGTGATCCTAGTATGAGCACGTAAGTGAGCAGAAGCTAGTACACCTTCGCTTTGACAAAGATCAGAGTTTGAATCCTGCCCAATTGTCCAAGCTTACTTCACCAGCCACTGTTTTGTTCAGTTGTTGTTTCTTTATTCTCCAGACAGTCAGAGAAGGGTCACAGATTATGAAATATGCTCCGTAGCTCAGAAATAAACACAGGTGCCAGACAGACAGATGGGCCTAAACTGCAAAAGCATGGCCTAGAGCTAAGCTCCCATCATGTTTGGCTAGGTTTGTTCTGAGCGGTGAAAAAGCCCTTCTTGCTGACTAGCCTAACAGTCCTTCTCCAGATCTACCCAGGTGAAAAGCTTAGGATTTTTTATTTCTTAATTTGTTTAGGCATCTGATTCTTATTGACGTCAATTTCCATGCTCAGTGTCCACAAGCATATGTAGTTTTCCGGACGTTTCTGCATTTTATCCCTCATCAAATCCCATGTTGTCAAATTGACCTTTCCAACACCATAACAAGCACACTGGTATGCACAGAATTAAGTAGAATTAATGACATGGTGATATAATCTGCAGTACAGTTAAACAGGACAAAGCTGTTGCCAGAAAGTTGGTCTTGGAAACCAACTGCAGCTCTAGAAAGGAAATAAGAAAATAAGTTGATCAGAAAAGATGGTCTCTGTGCATAGCAGTACAAATACAGCGGAAACACTATAAATATGAGACCCCCATCTGAGGCACAGTGCTGTGGCTTAAAATTTCTTTTTGAGTGCCTGCTCTCCCATGTTAAAAAGCAGGTTCTGAACAGCAGGACTTAGAGAGCTGTCCAGTTCTATGCCAAGATGAGGACAGGTACAACCCTGCTCAGCCCTCCCTCATTTCCATGGGGCAAAATGGGGCCACAGCATTCTCTAGCAAGATTTTTGACATAGACAACACTGGGCAAAATCACAACAAGTGCCAGCTCCCACATTTGAGATTTCACCCACAGGACTTTCTGACAGTGAAACTCGGGAATTCAATACTCATGGTACAACCCACTTATCACTGTCATGAAGGGAGACAGGGGTGTCTGGGTGGGACAATGAGCGAAGGACACAGTTGCCTGAAGTTAATAAGAGAGGGCTTGAGATTTTTTCATTCCTTTGTTCCATGGGACAGAGGACTCTGACAAACTGATACACAGAGTCCCTATATATTATAAGATAAAACCCAAAGCTCTTTCTTTCAAAAGCAGGACTCTTTAGTGCCACCTCCCGTTGTCCAGTTGTTCTGACTTCAGGAATATCTGAAGATGTGACTAACATCTATCTCATCCTCTCTGGCAACCAGAGGAGAAAAACTCCCACTGTTGAAACTGCTACTGTGCCTTTTGGAGGTTTTGGTTTTGATTAATTCAGATGTATTTCAGTGGCCCATTTAAAGAACATTGCTTCAAAATAACAACAATGAGATTATTGGAAAACCAGAGGCTCAGAGAAAATGTTTGTGGAGATCCAAATTATTCTTCCAGGGCTCAGAGAAGTTGATAAGGTGTTTTTGAGTCAGATAAGTTCTAAATTAGCCTTGAGTAAAAATTTGTACTGGTCATAATTTAAGATCACTATAGCAACACAATCATACTTGCCAAGTATGTGACATTATATAATTACAGCAGAGTTTACAAAAAAAAAAAACCATAAACATGTTTTCTTCCCATTTTTAAAAAATTAGATTTAAATCTGTATTGTGAAAGTGGCAGCATTTGTTCAGGGTCAAGATCTGTTTTTCTTCTGTGGTTAAGGAAAAACCATTAGAGTCATATGCTAGTTAAATTTTCAGTAGGTATCTCCTGGAATATGGAACCACCAGGTATTCTAAGGGATCCGTGAATTTTTACATGGCAGAAACAGATGATACAGTAAGCTCAGGATAAGAGGAATGATGCAAGGAGACTGCCTAGAGCCAATTGTGCAGCAGGAGGGAAGACTGAGGTGTATGGCAAATCCTTCCCTACAGACTTTCAGCCATTTGTGTTCAAGGGGAAGATACATATTTTGCACAATTGCAGAAATGACACCTTTGTTCTGGATTCCACACAGTTCATCTGGATGCAGAGCTGAGGAGCCTGACAGAGTAGCAACCTCAAACTATGCCCTGTGATGTGTACCACCCAACACCTCAGCTACAAATGCAGCTTCTCAGCTCATTTCTTGCCCGTGATTTAAGCACAGATAAGATCCTTGAGAAAGGATTGCACACAGTTCAGTCATGCTCTTACTTCTTTTGACAGCATCAAAGCTCCACAGGCCTCAGTGGGAACACTGCTGGGAAGATCTCGTGCACAGAACACAGTGCTGACAGCATGTTAAATGCAGCAGCCTTATTGGGGCTGGCACACTCGTCTTCCTTGCACAGGAGTTTTACTGGCTTTACATAACAGCTTTGCTGCAGCCTTGCAGGCATCTATAGCCACTAAACCCATCTACCTGGGCTGGCACCAAAGCCAAAGGTAACCTTGAACCAGTGCCAGGCTTGAGAAAATCCTGCAGACTCATTCACCCCTACAATTGGGATTTCAGCATGTACAGGCACATGCATTTACAGAAGCTTTGGAAAGCTCTGAATTTGGGATGTTCAAATGAAAAAGGGGGGTCCCAAATTTCTCGTAGTCCTCTTCTCTAAGGAAAGTTCATTCCCTGCCAGCCACGGAAGAGGGGATAAAACAGCCAGATAATTTCATACACTGCACCTTCCATCACACTTTTTCTGTCACACAAGCGACATGGTGTGCACAACAGTCTTGGGCTGCTCTCAGAGCAGTCTTCCAATCTTGTAGAATGAGAAGGGGCTTGGGATGGAAACCTACCAATCCTGAGGTCTGGGTGAGGCACAGATAAAAGCTTGCAATGTCACTTGCTCCAGCAGGGGAGCAAGTGTCTCTAGAGGGAATTGACTCAGGGAAGTAGCAGGCAAGCAGTTCTGGGCTGGCTGAGTATCAACCATTGATTTATTTATCTCCCATCACAGTACAAGAGCACTGCTGCTCTACCCAGAATTACACCCAGAGCTCTAGAAAGAGCATTTGCATCTGAAGCTGAAGCTGAGCAGGGTTAGTGGGTGGAAAAAGATTCATCAAAATAGCAGTTGCTGCACTGAAGGATATAAGGGCCTGGACAGACTCTGTCTTTCCACCTGAACTGGTAGAGCTAAATTACTGCTTTGCACTCTGAACACACCATCAGCAACCTACACCGTATTCCAGCTGCCTGCAGTGAAGTGTATGAGCAGGCAGAGGTTCTTTCTGCTTGCATTATATTTTTCTAGTTCTCAGCCCTGAAGATCAATGTTGGATCAAAACATGTCACTACTGCATTTTCTCATACCACACATAAATACAGAAAGATGCAAGTACTTAAACTGCTACTATGGGTAATGATCTAACTCACACCAAACCTGTTCCTCTTTCTTTTGGCAGAGGAACAACTAGTCCACACAGAAAGTGGCAGAAGCAGGCCCTCTGGGTCTAGTGCCTTAATACATCAACATAGCAGCTCAAGAAGAAGAAAAGCAGGACAACCGTAAGCACTGCCTGCAGAGAACCACCTAAGAAGTTAAGGGCAGGGCAAGCTGGAATCAACAGCCCTGTCACCCAGAGTCCCCAGAGCAGGCCTCATTGTCCTCTCTGGGACTGGGAAGTGCGCTAGAGAAACTAGGTTGGTAATAATGAGAAAAAGACCAAAAGCATTTTCTAAAATGACTACTATTAAAAATCTACATGATGAACAGCTATGTTTTGACCAAAATACATGCTCTCAGAGAAGTCTTTGTTTAGATTCAGCAATTTTTCTCCTCAAGACCTAGTAGGACCCTGAGGACTTTCAAGTATCTTGTTGCAAGTGAAACACAAGAAATAAAAACATTTTTCTGTTAAACCTAAAGGCCTGGCTAATATAGGCTGCATTAAATGTCATCTTAAAGTAGATAGCACAGCTCTGCCCCTTGAAGTGAGACATGCTCAACCAGACATTCCTCGTTGAGGACCTGAGAACTTTTAGCAGGATATTAAATAAGGATATCAGCTGCTATCAGCAGTACAAATCCATGGACATCAACAAGCAAGTTGGCCCAAATAATCCTCTTGATAGTGAAGTGTCTACTAGCTCTAGTTCCTTGGTGTGTTCTTATGCTGATGAGCATTTCTGTGCTGTCCTACCAAAGGAAACAACAAATGATAAGTTTTACTTAATAGAAAAGATCTCAGAAGTGTCCCTCTTCTTGCCTAGGCATTTTCCCTCATTATTGGCACGCTGTATTCAAGCAAGCCAGATGTTTTCGCATTGTCCTCTTCAGTTTGACTAATGTCAAAACCACTTAAGTGGTGACAGCTAGTTTGTGCAGTCAGATACTCAGAAATTGCCATCATCATATACCATTTCACTTCACACCAGGAAATTTTGTCCAACATGAACAATTTGCATATGCTTCCATTGTCAAAAGATACGTTATCTGCTATGTAAACTCACTTTTTTCTCTGCACATGTGCTGGAAGATTTATGATGTATTAAGAAACATATTGAAAATGTTCTTCCTAATGTCTAGCCGCTGTGGAGAACAGGTTATCAGGAAGAATGTGAAAAATTCAGTAGACTGCTGCTTCTGCTGATGCCCTGTTTGCTATTCATTTAGAAATACAGAAAGCACAGGAACTCTGTTATACCTGGGCAACGATTTTTGGGCACCCTGAGTAGCTCCAACTGCAACAGTCCAGAGACCTGGAGATGATACAGAAACAGAAGTACAGCTGGGCTTGCAGGCAGCACTTCAGAGTGGTCAGCTTGATATGCTACAACACTCTCATGGTCATGTATGGGGGAAGGACACTTCCTGTGTGGGGAATCCAACACCAGACTTTCCCACCAAGATGTTCATGAAAGACAGAGAGAGGAGAGTGGAAGACCGGGATGGCTCCTGTCAGCACACTAGAACAAGATTAGCTCAGCATACTTGAACAAGATTGGTGAGAATATAATTCATAAATGTCTGTTTGTTCCACATTGATTTGGGTGCAGTGAATGATTGCTGCATATGTATTTTATATAGTTCAGGATATTACTTTTTCTGAGTACCAAACACTTCACTATCAAGAAACCTCTGATTTTTAATAAGAATGTTATTGTTTGCCTGCCTGTCTGTCTCCATAGAGCTGTATCTCTCTTTCTCCTCACAAAGAAAAGGCAATCAAACAATCAAAGGACAAAGGAGAAACTTCACAACAGAGAACAAGAAATATTTTGAAGAGGGAGCCTTTCTTTCATTTCATCTCATTGTTTACAAATAGCTGTCTGACTAAGCATTGGTGTCAGCCACTCCCCAGATGGGAGCCAATATGCAAGGAGGATATGGAGGATATGCAAGAAGCAGGCAGAGTGCCAGCAGACTGAAATGGGGGCAGGGAGGCAAGAGAAGCCATTTTTTCCACTTCTAGAATGAAGACAGTTCTCTCCCAGCTCAGGAGGAGGAGGCTGGCAATGTACTTACAGATCCAATGTCTCCTCTGCACCAAAGTCTGTCCCTTTTCTCAATATCCTGAAAGCTAGAGACAATCAAGTGCTGTAGTGACGCTGAATGGATACTTTGGCTGGCGCAGCTTTGATACCTCACATCCTTGTAAGGAGTATCTGCAAGCCTCCTTCACTAAAATGAGTGAAAGGTCCTTTTAAATATGCTTCTAGCAATTGTCAGGGTCATCTCCTTTGTATCTGCCCTCTTGGCATTCATGACACCTGAGACTGTTTTCTCATGAATTAATTCTGTCAGACACAACCCTGGACCAGGACAAAACTGTGGACTGTTCTGATGCCTCCTACGATTGATGTTATCACATCCTTTGGGCCTGCAAATGCTCTAGAGAGGCCAGTAATATGGGCATGACAAATGGATACCAGTAAGCTGTCACATCCTTACCTGCATTTTAGCTCTGTGTGCTTGCATGTACAGCACATATTTGAAAACAGCTTACTGTCTCTCTGCAGTGATCAGAGACTTATACTAGGCCTAAGCTTTTCTCCAGCCTCAGACCTAGTAGCTTTGAATATCTTGTTGGGCAAGATCGTGCCAATATAGATTGATTAAAGTTGATGATTCTTTCTGTTTCCAAGCCTGTCACAAATTGCAAGGTTTTGAGAAGAGCTTTTTACTCTATTGTTTAGCACAGACATTAACTAAAGGCTTAGTTTTATCAAGGAATTATGTTTCAGTATGCATGTCTCTGACACCAGCACAATTTTTGCTACATGCTGAAAGAAGTAGGCTTTTTCTGTTGTTATTAAATGTGTGATTTTTGTGTCAAATTACTTTCTAGATTCATGACTCAAGTGTAATTTTGGTGACACAAAGCTGATCCATTTTGAACTTCATTTACCGTTCCTCTCATCACAGCTATAATTCCATTAACACAAGTAGCAGGCTGATTATTCTACAAATAACAAAAATTATGTGTCCTCATCTTTAGTAGAATAATGCTGGTTTTATTGTCACCTTCCAACCATTATTAATATCTTTCCTATATGAGTGATGTAGTGTTTGTTCCAAAGAATATTGGTCCAAGATTCCACATATATATATAGTTGTACACAAACGTATGTTCTATACACAGAGAGAACAAGAGAGATCCTAAATGAAAATTGTTTTTCAATAACAAATATGTATTTTTTTTCTGTGCAGCAGGGAGAAATGGTGTCCTTGTTTCAGCTGGAGTAGCATTAATTTTCTTTCTAGTAGCTACTGTGTTTTGGAATTAGTATGAGAATAATGCTGATAACATATATTGTTTTAGTTGTTGCTAAGTGACGTTTACATTAGTCAAGGACTTTTTCAGCTTCCCATAGAAGCTGAGAGGGACCATAGATGGGACAAGCTGTCCAAAGGAACATTCCATACCTTAGATGTCAAGGTCAATATATAAATGGGTGTTGGCTGTGGGGCAGCAATCTGCAACCGTTGCTCAGAACAGGCTGGACAACCAACTATGGGGTGGTGAGAGCAGCTTGTGTTGTATTACTTTATTTTACCATGGTTTTTTCCTCTTCCATTACCATTATATTAAACTGTCTTTATCTCAACCCATGAGGGTTTTTTTCCACGCTCCTTTTCCGCCTCTTCTCCCTACCCTACTTGACAGGCTGGGGGGGAGGGTGGGGGAGTGAGCAAGCAGCTGCTTGGTCCTAGTTGCCGGCTGGGGTTAAACCACGACAATGGTCAAATATATTATTTCAAGGCTTTTCATAGTGCATTACTTTCAGTGCAATGTCAAGAATACAAATAACTGTTTATAGCATGATTAGTGCTATTAAAGCTTCTGGAATTAGCTTTCTCATTGCAGAAAACACTTTTGTCACCAGAAACCAAAGCCCTGATGTCCAGAGGGAATAGGAGGTAAGTATTGCTGGCCCACAAGAACCAGAAGTCGTCTACTGCCTGGGGGACACAAAGAGAGTTGACTGAACAGCTCCTGTGGGCAGGCTAATCAGGGTTTAATATACAGTGATGTGCCAGAGCTTATGGCATTTCTGCAAAACCAGCCAGGCTGTAGCACTGGAAGAAACACAGTGTTTGTGATCCTTCTGGGAAAAGTCTGGGCAGTATGCAGGAGCAGAAGCTGTCACAAGCGGCCCTGGGTGGAGAGTGGGGGTTAGGAATAAGTGAAGAAAAGGAGGGGAAAAATAAGCTTTAGAACACCTCCTTTTGATGGAGTTTTTGTGTTTCCTGTGTATCACTATATTCTGGCTCAGCAGCAGCAATCACTCAGATGTGGCTAGCACAAACATTTTTCTGGAACTTTAAGGATCAGATCAGGAGCACTGAAGATGGCTTGCACATTCAGGGAAAAATCTTCAGCAACCTCATCTAGTAGCAGTTCCTATGGGGGGACTGAGACAAGCGGATGCCCCAGCTATACAGACTAAGGAGGTTTGTCAGGACTGGAAAAACAATGGGGTGCCGGGCTCCCGCTGCCTATACAGCAAGACAGTATCCTTTGAGGGGCAGAGTGCTAGCAGACACTATGAGCATGCTTTGGCTGAAAACCAAGATGGAGTCAGAATACACTTGGGTCTGGAAGCTGGATGCAGACACAGAACATGAGTTGCCTGAAGATAAGATGAGTGACTAAAATGTTAGGCTTCCACCATTACCTAATGCCCAACTGTGCAAACACTTCTGCACAGGTATAGCAGGGAGGATTCATCACCTGTGCAGCATTGTCCACTAGTCTGCAAAATAGACTAGGTGCTGGGAGGAAATGTCAAGAGTAAGATCCTCCTCTAAATCCATATTTTCTTAATAATTTCTCAAGCATTCCCTAAGAGGCAAAATATGAGGTTTAGGTGAGCCTTTTTTTTTTTTTTGAGTCAGAATAGCTATTAATTGTTGCTATTAACATCTTCCGAAACTACAGGTTGGATGTGAAACATTCTTGGCATAATGCTGTTTGGTCAGGGAGGCATCTGGAAGGAAGCTGGAATCTACCTGGCAGGTAGGTTATGACTGCTCATGTGATTGTAAGAAACTGGCTTTAGGTGTAATCTGTCATCCACTGTGTTAACTGCACCTCATTCAAGATGGTCTAGAAAGCAGGATACTACTGGGAGAACCTGAAGTTCTCTCAGCTACTATGTGCCTTTGAAGAAGACTTTCCCAGCTCAGGTGATATTTGCTCCCTTCAGGACAACAACTGCACTGGGCTGTGCATTTATTCCATGGGTTCTTGAGCTTAGCAGAGGCCTGGAGATGTTGTCACAAGTGAGTGGGTAGAACAGGGATTTGTCCTGCCTTCATGTATCCAGGCCAGCAATCCTGTGCTGAGTAATTCCCAGAGAAGTTAACATGAGAGATCAGGCTGATGGTTTGATTACAAAGTCCTGTATGTTCCATTGGAATTGAAGACTGTTTGTCTTTGTGTGAAATGGATTTTTCCCATTTATTGTGATCTAAGCTCCAAACCTCTTAGGCAGTGCTAAAGTCTTGCAGCTTCACAAGTGAAACAGACAATGGCATGGCAAAAAAAAAATTATCTATAAAAAAAAGTCATATTCTTTTACCCACTAAAGTATTCTTGAGAAAGAAGAAAACTATTTTTGCTGGGTTTGATTCTCCATCCCTGAAAAGAGCTGAAATCCACTTCAACCAATGGTGTCACGCCAGGGTGAAAGCTGAATTACAGTGAAGAGTCACAGACAGAGTGAATGTATGAGTGAATGTGACAGCGTCTCTTCCCACACCTATCAAGTGGATGGACTGCAAGATGAGGCCTAGGGGAGCAAAGTCCCTCCCACTGTAAGAGAAGATCAGGTTCATGACCACCTGAGGAACCTGAACATACAGAAGTCTATGGGACATGATGAAAGGCATCCCAGAGTCCTGAGGGAATTGGCTGATGTAGTTGCCAAGCCACTGTCCATGATATTTGAAAAGTCATGGCACTCAGATGAAGTCCCCGGTGACTGGAAAAAGGGAAACATTGTACCCCTTTTTAAAAAGGGTAGAAAGGAGGACCCTGGGAACTACTGACCTGTCAGCCTCACCTCTGTGCTTGGGAAGATAGTGGAACAGATCCTCCTAGAAGCTATGCTAAGGCACATGGATAGGGAGGTGATTCGAGACAGACATCATGGCTTCACCAAGTGCAAGTCCTGCCTGACCAAACTAGTGGCTGTCTATGATAGAGTGACTACATCAGTGGACAAGGGAAGAGCTATGGATGTCATCTATCTGGACCTCTCCAAGGCCTTTGACACAGTCCCCCACACAACATCCTCCTCTCTAAATTGGAGAGATATGGATTTGATGGGTGGACTGTTTGGTGGATGAGGAATTGGTTGGATGGACTCATCAGAGGGTAGCAATCAATGGCTCAATGTCAGGATGGAGATTGGTGACAACTGCTGTCCCTCAGGGCTCTGTACTGGGACAAGTACTGTTCAATATCTTGATCAATAACATAGACAGTGGGATCAAGTGCACCCTCAGCAAGTTTGTGGATGACGCCAAGCTGTGTGGTGCGGTTGACATGCTTGAGGGATAGGATGCCATCCAGAGGGACCTGAACAAACTAGAGAAGTGGACCTATATGAACCTCATGAGGTTCAATGAGGCCAAGTGCAGGGTCCTGCACCTGGGTCAGGGCAATCCCCAATGTTAATACAGGCTGAGGGATGAAGGGATTGAGAGCAGCTCTGCCAAGAAGGACTTCAAGGTACTGGTGAATGAAAAGCTGGACATGAGCTGGCAATGTGAGCTAACTGCCCAGAATGCCAACTGTATCCTGGACTGCATCAAAAGAAGCATGACCAGCAGGTTGAGGGAGGTGATTCTGCCCCTCTACTCCGCTCTCATGAGACCCCACTTGGAGTACTGCATCCAGCTCCGGAGCCCCCAACATAAGAAGGACATGGACCTGTTGGAGTGAGTCCGGAGGAGAGCCACAAAGATGATCAGAGGGCTGTAGCACCGCTCCTATGAGGACAGACTGAGAGAGCTGGGGCTGTTCAGCCCGGAGAAAAGAAGACTCTGGGAAGACCTTATAGCAGCCTTTCAGTACCTAAAGGGGCTTGTGAGAAAGATGAAGACAAACCTTTTAGCAGGGCCTGCTGTGATAGGACAAGGGGTAATAGTTTTAAACTAAAAGAGGGTAGATTTAGACTAGATATAAGGAAGATATTTTTTTTTTTTACAATAAGTGTGGTGAAACAGTGGAACAGGTTGCACAGAGAGGTGGTAGATGCCCCATCCCTGGAAACATTCAAGGTCAGGTTGCACGGGTCTCTGAGGAACCTGGTCGTTGCAGAGGAGGTTGGACTAGATGATCTTTAAAGGTCCCTTCCGACCCAAACTACTACATGAATCTGTGATTCTGTATCTATGGACGCACTAACAAGCGCACAAGCGCACTGAAACATCCATGTGCAAACTCTTCTTTTCGACTCACTACTCTGTGGACAGCCCATTTTCCCCAGCCACAATCTGTAACAAGATGCTTTAATATTCACCTGAAGACTTGATCCGATCCAGGAAAATTAGAACAATTCACTGTAACTACTTGTCTTGGCTTCACAGTACAGCTGATGCTGGCCTCAAATACATATGTTACAGCTCTAAAAATAGTCCATCTTAAAAAGGTACAGAGGAAAAATGTATCATCTAGAATTTAGACAGTGATCTTGGTAATCAGTTCCCAGAAAAAAATTCCCTTAATAATAATGTTTTAACAAACACAAATAACTCTTGCTACTTTCAGTAATGGAGTAGGTGGACAGTTACACGTAGAGGAGTGGGTTTGTGGTTTGTTTGGCCTGGGATGTTCAGAAGAACAAAAGATCCCCAACAAGCTTTCTAAGAGTGTGCACAGTCTCTTCTCCTTGGCAGACTGTTTCCTTAATAGTTTTCTGTATTCCAGATATCCAGAGTGCAGATTCTTATTCAGCATAAACCAGTATTTCTCCAGGAAAACTACATTGATTTGAAGTCCCACACATCAGCCCATTGTAAACTCTTCGCTTTGTCCTGATGAATATAAGAGTCACAGCTAACACTGCGTGTGGGAAACAATCTTCCATGTCAGTATCCTCCCACAATATTTGTGTATTTGAAAATTGCACTGGGATATTAAATCTGAGGTAAAAATCTTGAATCCCTTTTACAAGGATCACCTCACCTGGAGGATGGAGAAATTTGTTATTTGTCCAGTTAGCCACAAAAATTACCCACAAAATCACCCACAACGAAAACATAGAATGTTTTAAGTAAGGAGAATGGACGAATTTATCTGCTTTATTGTAGGTACTAGTAACAATGTTACTAAGTTTACAGACAAGAGTTGGTGGCAAGCCATGTTTGCATCAGCCCCCACTTTTTATAAACACCATGAAGTTTCTCTCACACACAGATATCAAGCTGTCAAGTTGCCTACGCAGCTTCATGGGTGAGATCCAGTCCTTCAAGGAAACCCACGACCTGCAGATTTCTTCTAAGAAAGGCAAAATGCTCTTTTGAAACCAATGACACTGTTCCAGAGGTGGAGTTGGTGTGCAAGGACAACAAGAGTCGCTCGCAAGGCTATTTCACTATTTCACACCACTAGCTTTGCAAGCCTTACCTTTTCTTTACCTCTGGATCCCATTCTCTCCTCCTTCTCCCTGATTATTCTTCTTTTTTTAAAAAAAAAAAAANGGTGAATCTGCCATGACTGACACTGAGTGGCTGCAACCCCAAGTCACCACAACCTTTCAGCTTCACCATCTCTAGGACCACGAACAGCAAGATGAGACTGCATGGCTCTAGTCTTTGTCCTCCAGATGTATATGTCCAGGGACTGAAAACACAAGTGAGTCCTGAGAAATGAGAGGTGGTGAGAATGATCTTGGTGGAAGCTCCCTTTCTACCTGCAGTCTGCACTGCAAGAGGCAAACACTTACTCATGCAGGATAAAGCAATCTCTTGTCTGCAAACACCAGAGAGTTGGAGAACAATCTTTTTCCTTCAGGAAGATTTCCTTCCTTCTCTTGAGAAGATGATTTGCTTGTGCTTTTCTAGCCAGGTTGTTGGTCTGATTTTATCAGCCTCTGGAGCCTGTGTTGGGAGGTCAGCCCATTATGCGGTTTTCTATACTAAGTCCAGCACTGTTTAGCACTTTCTATCTGTTGGTCCTCTTAAGCTAAGCAGTTGATGTGGAGCACCTTGATTGCATATACTTCTCTTCATGTCTTATGCTTCTCATGGAGTTTCCACACAAGTCCTTTTCCCTGCTAGGTGGCTGATTTCAGAGCCTTTCCGCAGCATACACAGACAGACCTGCCCACTTCTGGGTGACCACTGCATATTGATGCACTGAGAAAGCTGTTCCTTGGGAGCTGGTTCATACATCAAGTGAGTGAGGGTAGTCAAGAAGGGTTGAGAGGAACAGCTTACCTGCATAAGTGTTTATCAAGTCAGATCTATGAATCTGACCACTCCACTAGCCCAAAGGTCTGGCTCATGAACCTCTCCTTTCCTGTTAAGGAAGGAACAGATCTCATTCCTCAGGTAGGACAGCCTGGTGATGAGAGGTACACATTGCACAAAGGCCTAGTAGTGTGTCCTTGCAGCAGTCTCACACTGCCTTGCAGTACAGAGGGAACACTATCACTGGGCAGCCCTCAGTCAGCATCCAACTGGGTGCAGGGTTTCAGTTGCTGAATGACCCTCAGCTTTTCTCTGCCCACCCAAATAGCAGCCTTGACCATGGGGTCACAAAGCAAGCAAATGCCTGTGCAGGAGGGCATGCAACACAAACCTGTTGCAGCCAAGAACAAAACTCCAACTAGGAGGACAGCCCCTTCCATCCCCTCCACCCAGAGTGATGCACTACTAGGAACAGCCACAACACGGCCTCTGTCCTGCTTCCTGTAGTAAACAGAGCAAGTCAGAAAAGCCCATCTGGCACATCACAGTGCCCACAGACCAGGAGAGAGTCTATGATGTCTGCACATGCTACTATTTTATCTTCAGGGCAATAAGAATAGAAATTAGTTGTGGATATACTACTGAGACTTCTGAATCAAATCCCCAGTAACAGAGAGTGTACATAGGTTTGTTTTCTGGTGCTGAGAAAAAGAGCACAACACTGACTCCATTGCACTCTGGAAAGTAGTAACTTGGAGGGTATGGACAGTTCTTCTCAGAACTGTGGCCTCAGATGCACAAAAGTACAGAGGCATAATAATCAATAGCAGTAGTGGCAAAACTGAAAAAGAGAGCTGTGATGAGGCCTGCCAAAGTGTTGTGTCTTTTTGGACATATGTCAGCAAGTGTATCTCTTGATGTCGGTGGCTGACAACTGTTGGAGGCTGTTTCTTGTCAAATAGACATGACTCAGCTTCTGAAAAAACAGGCAGTCGGGCAACAACTATTAAAGTTGCATGATCCACTGAAAAACACAGAGCTGAAAAATAAGAAAGTAAGCTGGGGCCCTTGAGCATTGCATGCTGAATGTCTGGCACTCCAGAGCACTTGCAAATACTCCTGGGGACCAGTGAGAATAAATAACCTTGCATTGACTTTGGTGATGCGAGACAAACTCTGGGTATCTATCATGAAATAATGCCTGCAATACTACTGATAAAACATGAAGAACATGATAAAAATCTACTAATGGAAGATGTCAGGTTTATATTACAGACAGGAATGGTTAGAGTTCTGGACTAGGTCACAGATGTGAAGACTACAGTTGACAGCTACAGAGGTCAACATACTAGTTCTTAAAAACAGAAGCCTCTGCCTGCACCCGAATTGTGAGCATCTGTTGGTGATCCTGGAATCTTTGAGACCAAGGAGAGAACCAGTCATATGCTCACCAAATTCCACCAGATCCAAAGAACGCACAAAGCAGGAGTTCTCACCCTTGCACTTGAACCATCTATTGCTCCATTTTTAAGAACAAGGGAAATTGTCACTTTATCTCTAACTAATATTCATGCAACATGCTGAAGAGTAAAATCTCCAGTATCAGATCCACTAGACTCCTCTGGCCAGAATGCTATCTACCATTGCAGCCCAACACAGTGATGAACTGTGGATGAAGGTGGATTTATGTGGTTCAAATTGCAATGCTGCTTTCAGTTTAAATTTCTGACATGTCAGTGCAGCTGCTGTTGCTACTGCAGAGGAGCTGCTCAGAGTTCTCATGTATTTGAGACCCCCAGAGTTCTCTGCACTGGTGAGCTGCCAAAGTTCTCTGCACAGCTGCAGCAGACAGGCCATAGAATCATAGAATGGTTAGAATTGGAAGGGACCTTAAAGA
>RSEF01000031.1:4931684-4958413 GCA_003993805.1 Himantopus leucocephalus
TCCTTTCCAACTCTGAAAATTCTGTGATTCTGTGATTCTGTGATTTGCTTTCCTCCCATCCTCAGAAACCTCTCTTAATCACCACAACCATTCAAAGACAATCAAGAGTGATCTCACAATGACATCTGCTAGCTCTCTCAGCACTAATGGGTGCATCTCATCAGCGCTCATGGCCTTAGGTATGTGCAATTTACTTAAGTATCCCCTAACCTGAACCTCTTCCAACAAGAAGAGAACCAAGTCCTCCCTCCTTCAGACTTTCCCCCAGTCTCCCAGACGTTTAAAAAAAAATCATTCCTATGGTGCTTGATAAGCAAACAGCCAAACTGAGGCCAAACTGTTCCTTGCAAGCAATGAGGCAGTCATAGTTTACTGACCACAGATCAGGAAAGTGAAGCCGCAGGCCTGTTTTCTGACTGTTGGTAATACATGGAAGGCATTTTCAGTCGCCTGTGTCCAACTTTGGGCTCCTTGGCCTGTTATTTGCAACCAAAGTATAAGAGTTTTGATTGTTCCCAAGGGCTGGGCACTGCACAAATCCACTGGCATCAATAACTCAGACCGTTCTGTGCATGCACACAGAAGAAGTAAGGACTTAATGTTAAACAGCAAGATGAGTATAATAGGGAGGGCTGTTGTCTGCCGCTGTTTACTCAGTATGACTCTTTCCAGATAGGGCTGTGAGAAGGTTCATCGCTAACTGTGGAGTGACCACCATTCTTCAGAGAAAAGACCCATGTAAATCTGGACCACTGTTGTTTTCTGACAGGAGCATGTTGTTTCTCTTGTCTATCTTCTATTAACCAAACAACGGCACACCTCTATCCCTAGCTGTCCTCTGCTGCTCAGGTATTTTCAGCTGTGGAAGAAAATCTCACGTTTCCCCTGCTCTGACCAAGGACTGGGAGTGAGCACTTGTCAGTCATACCAGAGCAGCTGGCTAAATCTTCCCAGGGCAACTTTCAAGCCCAGATATAATGTTGCCACAGCGGTGAGCCACCTTCAGAGCAGGCACCTCTTTGAGACTTGGGACAGGAGCACTCAGTGCCTCTCAGTGCTCAGTGCTCTGTCAGGGAAGGTATGACAGGGAGCTCTGAGACCACCAGCCAGAGCTCTCTCATGGTCAGATACCTAGCCATGGTGCTCCCTTCATAAACAGCCAACCTTGTGAAGAATCAGGGTTTATTGCAAAGTGCTGGAACTTGTCTGGTCCCCCTGCTATACCCCATCACAGCAGTGAGGTAGGAGGCAAGTTCAGTTAAGGTCAGAGGTTGTCTGAGGACCATCCTCTAACAGCGGTGTTCTCTCTGTAACAACCTAGTGCTCTTTTCTGCATGCTTTTACTCACCAAAAATCATGTGCGAGGTGGCCTAACAGTCACATGGATCAGTTTCCTGAAAGATTATTAGACTACATGACTCCTGCATATGGTCACAGGCCTCATCAGAAAACTTTGAAATCCACATGGCTTTCCTTGAGCTAATCACTCAACTCCCTCAAAATATTTGTTGCTGTCATTTGCCTTTTCTAGCACCAAAGCAAGTGTCAATCTGAGTCACCAAGGTATGTGGGGATCTACAAACTTCCTAGATAAAATCCTCTAAGCAAAATGTGACCATTTTTTAATACAGGACACCAGATGGGCCCTTCTTGTTTTCTAGGTAAATATCGCATGCCATCTCAAATGAATCCTACCTTCAGCCTGCTTCCATACCTATTTAGGTGTATAAACCTAATGTTCCCAGACTCCTGCTTCACAAGAATGTAGCAAGGATTGTAGTTCAATGCTGTCTGAATAGTCAGAAGATAACCACCATTACAAATACTACCTTGAACTCCATCTGTGCAGGATCCTGCAGGTCCATCAGAGATTGAAGCTTCTGAAATTAGAGAAGCAGGAGTAAACACGCTTTCCTCTGGCACTGCATAGCTTGTGTACTAAACCATTACTCTGAGAACCTTATTACATGCAGCCACATTATTTGGGTTACAACAGGGGATTTAGCCAAAAATTGACTCAGGAGCAAGATTCGATTTCACTGAGTGTTGGAATAGGCTGCGGACATGTAAATAAATGTGATGTCTTGCTCCTGGTAGCTGAGAGATGCTATTATATTTCAGATGCTATTGATTTTTCTTTGAGTTGTGGCTAACTAAATGTATTAGCCATTCACCACATTGTATGCCACTAGCTAGAGAAACTCAACTGCCTTTGGTAAAGGCAATTAACACTCTTGGACTTTTGGATGGAGATTTGACCTTTTTTTAAATATGAGTTTTATAATTTTAAATTAAATTTATAATATTCATCATCCATTTGAATCTGAACAAGCTACTGGGTCTTAGTAAGCCTGTAAGCCTAGGGATTTTCCACACAGAGCTTTCCCATTCACTTCCTCTCAAACCAGAGTCCCCAGGATCCCCCTTCCACTCCTGTCAGACAGTTTGCCCAGATGCTTATGTAGGGGATGAAAAGGGCCAGAGGAAGGCCCCAGCTGCCCTGAGGAGTCCACAGCCCCTCACTGCAGTGGCTGGTAGAAACCACCTCTTTTTCTGTCATTCTGGAATTTCAGACCCTTCCTTTCTCCTTCGGTAACTTTACTGTCCTAATTGTTATACTGAATTCCCACTGTGTTTGTAGCAATATTTTTGTAACTGAGCCTGCATGAACCACATAAGAGTGTCTGCTCTTTTCTGAGCAGATTTTGTACACGTGCCATTTTCACAGGAACAGCCCAGACACACATAAAGGGATGAAGAGGAGTGTAGAACAAGAAAAGCTAGTATAGCAAGATTAATTGTTTAATCAGAGATTGCTTGGAAAGTGCCTTCTATCCCTCCTTGCCCCAAAGCACAGAGAAGTATGTATATCCTAGAAGGGGCCAGAGGAGTTAACATTTACTCTCAACTTCCTGCAACACCAGCTCAGGGCTGTAAATTCCCACACAGGAGCAGAAAAAACATTCTGCAAAACTTCCAGGTCCACATTTCAGTTTCGTCCACGCCCAATGCTGCCTCACTTGGGCAGGGCAGAGGACTTCAGACTGTATAAACTGCAAAATGGAGATGAAGTGAACCTGTAATATGTTGTTGAAAGTCCAGGCAAAATTAGCAGGGAAATGGTGGTGCTACCCGCCTTCCACTAGGAAAGGCCAGGGAAGGGATGCTGAGACAGGCATGGATGTTTGAAGACATCATTGTACATCCTATATATCACTATACTATCCCTCGTTTTAATATACCATACAACCGTAGAAAGGCAAAGCCTTTTCTTCTCCCCTCTCATTACCAGACAGCCAGGCTTCTGTCAGCTGTGTGCCAGCTGCCCAATCTGGCCAGCAATGCAAGCAGCATAGTTTGAGTTCACCGTGCAGCTAGTTCCTCAGAAGAACACCCCTGTTCACTGGGGTTATCCCCATCCTCAAGCCGCTGGTCTGATCAAATGGAGGGAAGAGGGGGAAGAAGCGAAGCTTCTGCCAAATTGATAAAAATCGATCAAAATGTTATTAAAAATGTAATAATTTGTTAGACTGTAGACTGAGTGGACAGTGGGCAACAAAATTTTACTACGACTTGTTCCCTAAAGGAGCGGCAAAAAGACAAGGCCAGATATGGCACCTGAAGGTCAGGTTTTGTGCGAGAAGATAGGCACTCATTTAGGCCCAAATAACTTTTACATTCTTAGGTGACTCACAAGCCCAGTCAAGATCAGGGAGAATACAACACTCTCCTATGTTTGTCATTTGTGCAGAGGAGTGGTGGACAAATTACACAAATTACCTGTTGCTATTCTGAGCCAAAGGACAGTGAGGGAAAACCTTGTCAAAGGTTCACTTTATGCATTACGCAGCCATCTCTCCTGCATAAAGTCTTACACTTATGTGTTACTGTGCCTATACAGGTATGGCTGTGGAGCCTGCCTGAGAGTAACAGTGACCTTTCAACTAGGGAAGCCAAGACAAAGGCACACAACACTGAGCTGTTCATACTACTTTGGTGCAGAGCCTCAGCCACCTTGGGAGTACTCTACTGCACCTCCAAAGCCTGTGGTCATGTTTTCCTGCACACTGGGGAAAGCACCAGTACAATTCATGTGGCAACTAGGACAAGAACACTCATCTGTCCCTACAAACACTCAAGTGAGCTCATTTGTCTGAAGGCATTTGGTTAGTTTTCAGTGTGGACTCAAGAATGTCTCAGGCCGATGTCCCATGCCCTGGGGTTCCTGCTTTTGCAAAGTTTCAGGAAAAGCAAAAGGCAGAGACTTTATGCTGGGAGGTAAAGTTAACACGAAGTGGTCCAGCAGACACAGCTCCTGGCAGACTTAAGTTTTCCATAGTCCTACATAATACAGTACTAAAGGGACAATTGAGTTTGATTGATACTTACATTAGTATGAATCCAAAACAAAGGCCCATCGTTCTGGAAGTATATTAATCATCAGGAGAGTAAGAAGTAAAGGTCCCATGCCAGACAAATGATCAGTGAGATTTGAAGAAGCGGGATGACAAATGTCTGCTAAAGTGCAAAAGTACAGTAAGAAGGGAATTGGACTTGGGGAAGCTCAAGGGAATTTGGGCTCTTCTTTCTATGTAGTGTTGTCCCAGGGGAAAAAAATGAGCCTCAAGCTCCAAATCTAACATCCTTTTTTGTCAACAGTGGAGAAATTTTAGAAGCCAAGTATCTGATACAGGGAAATTTGAATACAGCTTGTTTTCTGAACTCTCCCACACCTGGGAAGCATACACATACACACATGCATAATGCAGCCTTGGGAGAGTAAAACCCATTAAGTGAATGTTTCAATGCTGAGAAGCAGCAAGAACTGCAAACGTGTGGAGGGTGTGACTTCAGTCAAGCAGAGTGTAACACTGGTGGGTTTCAGATTAGATTGCAGACAGAAAAATAAGGTATTTTTCCAAGACAAAGAAAGCAGAGAACTTAACAGCAAAAGAACTCACAGTTTTTTAACTCTCAGTTCAAATACATTGTGAAAGAAGAATCACGCAGATATGTGTGTGTGGAAAACCCGGAAAAAAATTGCAGCATACAGTTCACCGCAAACTAACAAAGTACCTCCTTGTTCTCTGATTTTACAAGTGCCCACTCTTAAAGTCTTTTGTTGCTGCTTTATTGTTCTTCCTTTTCTTCTGATGCTTTATTTAGCAGCCTGCCTTGAAGATATATAACAGGATAAAATGAGCAGCTAGAAAGACACTGTGCTAACACAATGCAAAAAACTATAGACTGCCATGGCTATAAAGGGATGAACTGAAACAAATACCAGCATAACACATTGATCCCAAGTTAAAAAAATCTCAGCAATAGTCATGGCCACTACTGTTGAACTGTTTGTGAACAGGCATAAATCTGGCCACAGAGGAAGAGTCAATCAGTAAAATTTACAGGTGCTGTACTGACCTGCTTAGTGGAGCACTTCTTCTATAAAGTTATGTGTTAGGTTGAACATGTGTGTTTCAGGAAAAATAAGCAGGAAAGGAGAGAATGGCTGGAGACAAGTCATTTCTCCGCAAACACTAACGCACACATATTGGAAATCAAGACAGTTAGGAAAGAACTGCAAGTGCCCCCAGATGACCCTGAAAGTCAAGGGTCACATGGGTGCCTACAGCAGCTTGGGGCCGTAAGAAGGGCGACTGCAGGGCTCCTTTGGGACAAGGCAAACGTGCAGCACCCAGGACCTGAAACGGGTCAGAGGTATAGCTGCAAACAAACCGCAGCAAGACACAGCCTTGAAATGGTGTGTGTGAAGGCAAGAAGAAGCTGGAATCAGACTTCTAAATCTGCTGCTGTCTTCCAGACCTGTGCTTGGAAGACTCGCTTGTTTAATGCAGGTGCCATACATGCTTCCTAAGCTCCTTGCCTTGAGACAGCTGCAGGTTCCTGTTGTTCTGATCATATCTGGGTAGTTTTGGCAATGTTAAAAACACAAGGTGTCATTGATACTAGCTGGTAATATACACAGAGTAGGCTTAGCAACAGTAAGGCTGCCTGGATCTCCTAACTGCTCTGCATGCGCAGGTGGTACTCAGCAGGGAAATGGCTTCCCGAGACATAGGAGCACACGAGGAGGCAGGCGTAACAGGCGGAGCACCGTGAACACAGACCCCCGTTTCCCTGCAAGGATACCGGCACGGCCTTTGCAAATGCAGTACTAAAGCTCCAGGGCGCCTGACGACCCCCGCCGCGGCTCGGCGCGGGCTCATCCCAGAACAGCCGGGAAGTACCCGCAGAAGCCTGGCACCCCTCGTCTCTCCGGCGACTTCCACCGCCGAGCGCTGCCCCCGCCCGGCGGCGGGCAGAGGCGGTGCCTGCGGCGCGGGGCGGTCCCGGCGTGGCCCCGGCGCTGGGTGCCGCTCCCGCGGCGGCCCGGGCCTGGCAGAGGCAGAACAGCCCGGGAAGCGGCTCGGCGTCGAGGACCCGCTGGCCGCCATGGGAACCAACGCGCCACCGCGCCGGGAGCCGCTCGCCCGCGGCCCCCACGTAAGTCAGCGGTTTTGCTCGCCGCCGGCGGGAGTCCCGAGGGGAAAGGGCCCGGCGGAGCGGGTGGGGGACCGCCTGCGGGCGTGCCCGCCCAGCAGGGGCTGCGGGAGCCGCCCTTTGTCGGCGTCTGTCCCCCAGGCGGGGAGCGACCCCGGGGGGGCGGGCAGCGGCCAGGCCGCCCGCTCCCTCCCCGGGGGAGGCAGCGTTCCGCCGAGCCGATGCCTGCAGGCGACCCGGGCGAAGGCAGCCCTGTGGGGGCGGGCGAGCCTGCACCGCACCCGGCGTGTGGCGAGGCGCGGGAGGGAGTTCCCCTGCCCGCTCGGCGAGGATGTCACGGCAGGTGCTGTATTCCGAGGCAAACGCAGGACTGGTCTCTGTACCTCCGTTTCTCCACCTGGCATGCGGGATTTGCTAACGTGCTAGGCATTTAGAAGTTCTCCGGAGAACGGTGCTAAATGGTTGCCTATTTGTGCCCATTCTCTCAGGATTCTCTTTTCATTATTCAGTCTGTAGCAAGCTGTGAGGAGCTGGTGACCTTCGCAAAGCTAGCACTCTATTCCTTGTCACTGTGACTTCTTTGTCTCTTATTTGGGAGATGAGAGATTAGGTTTGAACTCACCCATGTTAGGGTACTGCCTGGAGGGTGGTCTCGGCAGGGTTTTACGATTATTAATCAGTTTTATTTTGCTGATGTGCCACTGGCAATGAGGAATGGCCTCACCATGCCAGGTGCTGTACAAGCACAGTGGGAAGAAAAGCATGGACTCACATCCAATGATTCACATCCAAGCAGGATATGGACAGGCGTTGGGAGGAGAGACACGAATGCAGGCAGGGTTACAAGGGGGCTTGAGCTCTGTGGGGTAATTTTTTAGGTAGGTTTTCTCAGAAGGCATTCAGCTAACAAGTCAAGTGAACGCAATATTGAGGAAAAGGCAGAGGAGGGGTGTACAGCAAGGAGAAAGACAGCAAGTCCAGAAAGGTTGGGAAGGTGGCACTGGAGAGAGGGCCAAAGAGCCAGCCAAGCCCTCCAGGGGTGGTCCTGATTCCTTGCCCCTTGCCCAGCACTCCCACTGCAGGAAGTAGTTGCTGTTGCCCCAGGCTGTTCACTTTGACACCTATAGAGCAGGTTTTGTGGCTGCCTGTCAACTGTTTAAGCTACCAGGGTATATGGCTTTCTGCATGCAGGAAGGGTGTCAAAAAGGCATCAGAGGTCATGTCTATCAAAATACAAAAGAAAAGGTGTGTACCTGTTATACAAAGAAGGACTGTTCCATTTGAATCTGACTGTTATACCATGTCAGCTGGAAATGCCTCTTTCTCTGAACTGTTTCTTTACATATTCTCCCTTTCTTCTTGCCTCCCAGCCAGCTTTGACTTCAGATTTGGCTCCAGGTCTCCCTGAGATCTGGAGGCGTTGAGATATATCACCTTGGATGTTGTCCAATTAAGGCATCCATCTAGGACTCAGATTTCTTTAAAGAAATGGATTTCTAACAAGCACTGAAAATATGTCTGTTGTCCTTAAGTATGGAATTAATTGACAACATTTTTTGCCCTCTTGTAGCAGTGTTTACCTATGGTGCTCTAAGTCCAAATGTGACAGCACTGTGTAAGTACATCAGATGCTAAAGAGTAAACCAGCTTAAGGACAGAAGTGAAAATTAGCAAAGCTCTCTATTCATATTAAGGAAATCAAGGGAAAATGGAAAGGGATGGAAATTATAGAGTGTTTGCGTGTCCTCCAAGGCTTTAAATTAGAATGTTAGAGCACAAAAACTGAATGGACTTTTTGACTTGAGAGCACTCTTCTACCAGAAGATTTCTCAACTCTGCTCTATTGCTTCTTTAGCGTATCATATTGAACTGGCGAACTTTAGCTAGTAACTTTAGTAGCTGACACTAGGGGAAATAATTAAGGAGATTCCCATCAACACTGTGCTGCTCAGGGAAAGGTGCTTTTAATGGGTTATGTAAAATTGAGACTAGAGTCGAGTCAAGGATCCCGGTAATCTTCCATAAACCAGCATCATTTCATGGGGTAGAAGTCAATCATAGTGATTTTACCACTAAGTACTTAGCTTTGAAAATACAAAATGTTCTTTTGAAATTCTGGTTCAAATTGGATGCTTTTTCTTACAATTTCATTGTCAAAGATTGAGATGGATCGTAGAACTTTGTATGAGAAAATACAGGCATGAGAGCATGCTACATAATGTTAGTATTGCATAACCACCTTTCAGAGACACACTAGGAGGTTTCAGAAAGCACAGAAAAAGTAAGAGAGAGTAAGAGAGCCTCTTGCAACGTGGAGTCTCACTAGCCAAATGGCAGAGACATTTAGGCTGAGTTTCTAATTAATACTGCCTCAGCAGCCAGGCCAGTCGGAAAATGATCTGTAACCACGTGATTTTGAGTAACCTCCTACATCCTGGCACATAGAGGGCCTTGGGAAAATAGACTGCTAACCTCTCAATGGTGTTTGGTCTCTCCTGGAGGGACTCAGCATAGCCTATGGACATGTGTGTTGGAGTTAGAACATCTATTGGGAGAGTTGCCCTTCCTGGAAAATCAGGAAATATTTCAGCAGTTGTCTTTATTTCTTTGTAATTACGGACCATCTTTCATTAAAACATCCAGTCCTAAATCAAAGCTTTAATAAAAGAACACAGATAGCAAATCCAGTGGAGAAAATTAGACTATCCTGAAAGTTAAGTCGGAATAACAGCTGACTGTGACGCTCTTCACATGACTTTTTTTCCAGATAAGTATCAAAAAGAAGGAAGGAAATAAGTAAATGGCCATTTAACATATGAGGGTTTTTTTCTTTCCTAAATGTCATCCTGAACTCCAAAGATTTGTTCTTCATCATTTAGAAGGTCCTGTCTTCCTGTCCAAGTAAAGCACATTTACAGAAGGTTTGTTGGTTGGAGGCTTTCTATGAACTTTTTAGAGATAGTACCGCTTTTAAAATTGTGTGCTTGTTTTTACTTTTCCTTGACTTTTGTTTCTTGTTTGGAAAAACAAAACTCTTTCTGGACATTGCTGGTAATGAAAATAAGGGCTATAGATACCCCAAACAGAAAATGCGCATTATATTCTTGACCTAGAATTAAAAACAAAGATATACTTTTGTGTAATGCCTGATATAGAAAACACTGCTTTTGACAGGCACTTGAGCCTTCCATTACCTCTCTGCAAGCTTCTTCAAATGAAAAATCTGAAATGGTTTCAGGAAATTGTAATAGCCAGTAATGGTTTAGGATTCAAGATTGATCTAAAAGTCACATGATTAAAGAAGATATTTGAATAACTCAGCTAATGATACCTAGTGTGTTACAAGCTTCTAAAACAGGATTTACCCTTTGCTTAGTGAACAGCTACAGCTACACTTCTTTGCCCGTTTTATATTTTTTGTCTCTCAAAATTTCCTCATCTGTCTTTGAAACTGTAAACTGACTATATGCTTATATGCTTTGTACTGTAACCATCTTTACAATCACATTTTCTTCTTTTGTCACATTTTTTGTCTTAGTGCATTTAATAGCCAAAGTAAAAGTCTACAAACTACACACAAATTTTTTTAATATGGAAAAAAGGTGGAAATACATGTTTACTAATATCATACTTTAGTCCTGACATTAGATCTCTGCTTAACAAATTTTTATGTAGTAGCATTGTTACCCCTTAAAATTAGAAATGAGGAATTAACAGTGAAGACATAATATTTCAAATATTTGTCAGCCGACAGTCACATTGAAAACACAGCTGCAGGCAAGTAGGATGCCATAGAGCCTCAGAAGGGATAAGAAAGATGTAAAAATGAGATACTGGTTGGACAAGAAGAGCAAATAGGAACCTCTAGACCCGTTTGCAACACGGGAGATATTTATTAATAGTGACAAGTGGCTAGTTTGATGCAGTGTTCTTCCTTACTGCCAGCTGTTTAACTTGCTTTTCAACACTGTGTGTCAATTTTAAGTGGAAAAAATAGGCAGTCATCATTGGTGATCATTTCTGGCTCCTCCCCTCCTTTTCTTTACCAGAACTGAGAAAGCTTAACAGAACTTGCTTTCTGGTCTTTCACATATAAGACCTATTTGCATCCAGATAACTTGGTTGTTCTGCATGGTTTCCTCGACCAAGTATGCATAACAAATAACTCTCTCACCTGTACCTGAGGAGGAAACTGGGATCTGGTATTTGCCAAACACCCACTTTTCTTACCTAGTGATGACAGCTTCCAATCAAGTTGATTCCTGCTGGCTTTTGTCCAAATACTCGAGTATGTACAGCAGCTCTGTTCATTCCTGTTTGAACGTACCCCAAGTTGTTTTAAGTAAACCATGTTGTCTACTGATCAAGGGGTTTAGATGCGTAGCACAGGCATCAGCACAGTAAGAAGAAGAATTTCATCACAAGACTCACCTCAGTGTAGGCTGCCATCCTTGTTCAGGACCAACTAATTTGAAGACAGCTTGGGTATGTTGAACTGTCATATTCCCCAGTGGATGTTTGATGTTTGTCAACAATCAGCCATAGCAATTTTATTCCAGCAGGACTGAACAGGAGTGAAGCTTCAGAAGAAACAAACAAACCATAACCTTAAGAGCTTTTAATCCAAGTAAAGAAAAGAGAACCTTTTGAAGGATTAAACGGATCACATAAGCAAAGTGAATCACATGATGACAGCAAAAAGTGGGTCAGTCCCACTATTTTATTTTTAGAGAGAGGGAGCGGGAAAGAAAAGTTTTGTGGGTTTTTTTCAGCTGAAATTAAGATAAAGGCTCAACTTGGCAGAGATTGAACAAACTGAAAAAAATCCTGTTGAGGTTGCCAGCACTCTTTCCAGTGGTTTGCATGGGTTTCAGATGGATACAATTTCACCGCCTCACCCCTGACCAAGGAGTCCCCTAGAATGGAGGCTGCTTTTCATACTGTGCCTCTATCATATCTCACAACTCTAGCTAGTTACGGGAAACTTGACGCCAATTTTATAGGATATAGGCAAATGCAATTATATCATAATACACCAGACGTCAGCATATGCCATCTTTCCAATAAGAAGAGGCTGTTAATCTGTTATAGAACACTGGCAGCTCTAAAGAAAATCCTGTGATATTTTTTAGCTAATTCCTAATTTAGCTAATTTAGCTAATTAGCTAAAATTTTTAGCTAGTTATTTCAATGAGACTCACAACTCTGCTTATTACCTGGGGTTTTGGTGCTCCTGATTTTAACACAGAATCGTAGAATCATTTAGGTTGGAAAAGACCCTTACGATCATCGAGTCCAAATGTTAACCTAATGCTGCCAAGTAAGTAGCATGACCCCTCTAGAAAGAAGTAAGCTCTTCATCTCCAGCATTTCCCAACACCTTGTTTATTAATGTCCCTGTAGGACTGTTATCATTTCTGATTATTTTTGATGAAGAGAGGGCCAATGAACTAATGTGAACACTAAGACCCTACTCTTCTAACAAACTCCAGTACTTGCCTCAGGGCTTGGCAAGGACAGGAGGCCATCTTCACAGTGTCATTAGAGGTTTTGAGCAGCAAAGGATAAGGCTGTGACTGGAGCAGGGAGATTATGGGGTGAGGCTTCCCCTCCCATGTCATCTTTCTGGATAGCGTTTGGTCTCTGCTGCCTTGAGGCAGGGATCACTCAGTAACACATGACAAATTTCATCCTATTTATGTTATGTGTGAGGTCTGTAGGGGAGAAATAACCAAAAGGAGCATAAACTTTCCCCCTTCTACAGCTTGTGCTGCAAGATGCTGAAACACCATTAGAATGTTTCTGGAAAAAAACACATCAAGAGAGGCACTGATGCTGTTGTAAGAATAATTAACTATGCAGTTGCTTCTAGCTGCATAAGACTAGTATAATTCAGAATTTGTAAATATATAGATACTTTCATACACTCATGCTCAAATATGATTCAGATTATTCCCCAGCATTTTGTTTCTGTGAAACCAGCTGTAGATATACTCTTGAGCTTATCATAATCCAAAGGCATTTACAGGAAACAATTCGAACTTACTTATAACGACATTTCCAGAATGCTCATAGGTTTTTAAGCAATGTGCAATATGCATACAGAAAATCTACTGATGCAGAGAACAATGTAAACAACTTAAGTGGGACATGAATTGAACCTAAGGTGCCTTCTAGTTGCTGTTACTGCCTCTGGTCAGTATTTCAAGTTAAGATTCCCGGTAATTTGCAAAGCGGGTGTGCTGCAATATTCTCAAAACACTGAGGCTTTGAGGAGCTATGACTCAGTGGACCACAGATGCTTGAGGGCTTTCTGAACTTCACCATACAATGTTCTTTCTCTCTTGCTTGGGAAACAGTCGGTTCATAATTTTAAATTCCCAAAGGCAAGTCTTAAAAGCTTTTTACTTTTTAAATTACATTGTCATAATGACTATTTAAGATATATTTTTTTAGTGGAAGACTTCAGTATTTGTTCTTCAAAGCCATTCTAAACAAGTATTTGTGACTGCTAGAAAAGTCAATTTTTTCTCCCTAGTAAAGGACAGGAATGCAACCATTCCCATTCCTTGCATCTATTTTCTTTTAGGTGTGTCAGACACAGGAATCACTATTAAGGCTAATTGTTCTGAGAAGTAGGGGGCAAAAGCAGAAGGGATTTGGGACACCTCAGGTATTATATGGATGAACAAAGATACAATTTGGACTGAAAAACTATGTCACAGTGCAGGTACCAAACAGCTGAATGTGGCACAGGCTTGATCAGATGGATGGCTCTACCACATTAGACTGTCAGGTTTCAGCCACACAAATATGAGATCTACCAGAGGGAGAAAAATGGGTGAAGAATTCTCATTTTACTAGGATTGTGTGACACCAGCTACCAAAATGTTGTATTTAGGTGCTTCCATACCAAAATATAGTGGTCATAGGTTGCTGTTGTTACACGTGATGCTGACGTTACTGAACTAGAATCCATGTCACAGTACTCTAAGAGACCACTTGGAATCCAAAACACATCCAGTGTGAGAAAACAAGACACATCTCTTTTACAATCAACTGAAACATACAGACAATCAGCAATACTTGACAGCTGGTGTAACAGCTTTCTTGATTGTGTCACATGCCAATGAAGTCAACAGGATTTAAGGAAATGCAGGCATTCTTGGCTGAATTAACATCAAAGTCATAGAATTCTCTAGCACACCCAGAAATTCTTCGCAGGCATCCTAACCATACAGGGCTATACTTCCTCACAGCCTGCAAAATCAGGCCACCTCCGTACTCTTCCATGTATTGCTGTGAGCTGTGTCTCTCCTCACTTTGCATCTCCTACAGGCAACTACAGTTCATAGTTTTCAGACAGCGCTCATTCTGAAAACTCTTAACATGATGGTAATCCCCACTGAAGCTGTAAGATCACTCAGTAGTTTTAACTGGATTGCTCTGATGCGTATTGCATCAGGTTATTCCATACATAAACCGACAGTAAGAGGGTGTCATGACACAAAAGGGTACGGTTCCTGGCTATGAAGGCAAACCAGCATAGCACCCTACAAACACCAACACAGGCAACTTGCATGCTCAGCCCTTCGTCTGGGAGATGTCCAGCTCGACGCTTCTCACTGCTCCTGCCCCGTCGCTCCGCAGACGTCCGCGGCAGGAGGTGCGCGGTGCCAGGGCATGAAAAAAGAAAGGCCCCGGCGCCGCGGGCAACCCCCAACGGCAGAGCGCAGGGATGGCGGAAGCCCTCCCCCAGCCCTCCGCGGAGGCGGGCGGGGCGGGGCGGGACCGCCCTGCTGGGGGCGGGGTCATCCTGCCGGGTCGGCCGTTGATGCGCTCGGCTCCTGTGCTGCCGCTGCGGCTTCGGCATGGAGCGAGGTGACCACGGGGCGAGGTGACCGCGGAGCGAGGTGACCGCGGAGCGGAGTCGCGCCGCGCCGCGCCGGCTTGGTCCGGCCTACGCGGGGTGTCTNACGGGGTCAAAGCGCCGTTGGGGGGGGGGGGGGGGGGGGGGGGGGGGGGGGGAGGGGAGGGGAGGAGCTCTGCAGAGCCGCCGGTGGCCGCGCCGGGGCGTCATCGGGCGGGAAGAGCCGCGCTCGTTGTGCGCCAGCGGTGTCGCGCGCCGCGGCCAGCGTAGGGCTGGAGGTCGGCGCGCACGCGCGTGTGGCGCTGCTGGGAGGGTGGGTGTTGGGCGAGGCGGGCAGGGGGGCGTGCGGCCGGTGGGCCTGCGCCGGGGGTGGGTGCGCCGGTCTGCCGTGGGGGGGTCAGCGGGAAGGGTTTCCCCAAGGCGTGTGTGCACGTATGTGTCTTGGGGAGGTACAGGGTTCTGTACTCCCTGCGAAGGGAAAGGCGGGCGTGAGTCGTTTCCCAGGGAGTAGAGAGAATGGCGGTAGGCGTGGGTGTTTACACGTGCGCACCTCGGGGAGAACGGAAGGGCTGTCCACAGAACGGCACGCGTGCATTTTTGCATGTGGGAGGTGCGTTGAGGGACTGGGCTTGCATACATGGATATAATAGGCCTATAGAGGAAGTGACGCTGCACACGGATATGTGGACACGTGTATGTTGCGTGGCAGAACGGTTTTCCAGGCAGAGGAAATGTGTAGATACACAGCTCGTGTATATTGGGGGTGTACAGCACCAACGGTACTTTGCAGGTGTGGAAGAAAGGAGGTACAGAAGGGCAGACCCTGCACTTGGGTAATAAATGTATCTATATACTTCAGAGGTGCAGAGGGGGTGATCCCGCCTACACACAAGGAAGAGGGGCAGTGAAGGCAGTGAAAAGGTTGATCCCATTTGTGGGGGGAAATGGTGAGCAGGGTTTCTTGCCTCATCACAGGGCAATATGTGCACAGGGTGATAGAAGAAACAAATATGCAGGGTGACACTGAGAATGCTTTTTCCACTTGCACAGATGTGTTCAAGGAGGTTGTTGAAAGACTTGATTTTGTATATGGTCGCCTGAATAGGGCTGCAGGAACAGCACATCTGCATGCGTACAGATGATACAGAAGCAGTGGCTCCATAGATGAAGAAGAGTGGCATGAATACACTTACTAGTACATGGTGTGGGAAGAGTTTTGGGCAGAGTAACCTATAGGCATACCAGACAGTGAAGCAAGTGAGAAGATTGAATGACTCTACAAGCACACAGGCATATGCAGATTGTAGAGGTTGTAAAGAGTATTATTCCGGGCTCTTTGAATTTGAAAGTCATTGCTTTAGCAATGTGAATGTAGAATACACAGGTGGTATTATTTTTTTTGTGAAATTCTATTACAGGAGCGTCCCATGCATTTGAGACTGCTAATAGAAATAGTAGCTACATGGTTGCTGTAAAATCTGTCCCAGAATTCCCCAATCTTTAAAAGTCCTTGAACGTCTAATAGTCTAAAAGCCTTAAGATGGGATATGGAAGAGAAGTAGGCCAAAACAAGTAGAGATTAATTATTTCATGTAGTCCTTCATGGAGCACTGTTTTATTTCTTCTTTCTGCTGAAGATTACTAGTCCCAGCAATGTGGTAGAGGTAGACCTTGGAAAAGGAAGATCCCAGACTAGAGAAGGCTGTGTAGGTCAAACTCAGTAGATCATCGAACACCTAGAAACTAAGAGGCAACTGTTAGTGATGAATTACTTAAAAGAATTTCAGTGGACAGTTCTGAAGAGAGATGATTAGCCTGCAAAACCTGTTAAAAAATTCTAAAATCACAGTGGTAACAAGAAAAATTAAGTAGCTACAACATTGCAGGTCAGCTTGAAGGAATATACTGTTAATGGCTGAATGGACTTTACCGTTATTTGTTGACAGTAAATGCTATCTGAAAATACAGAATTATTTTTGCATTTACAGGCTCAGAAAAGGTCAGAGTCAAGATAGAATTCTGTTTTTAAACTGTGATGTAGCAATACATCACATGTTTCTGCAGAAGTCATCATCCCACTTGACTGACAGCAATAGAAAAACAGTGCCAGCACCAAGGACTGTGTATGGCTTACAGTTTAAGGCAGTACTAAAAATAATTCTGCTTTGGGGCTTACTGAAACCTAATGTTAGCAATGAAATGCACAAATAGCATGAGTTCCTTTTGATTCTGGTCAGTTCGCATGCCTTTGAAGCATCTCCACAGGTACCTCTGAAATTATTTCAAGAGGCCATTATGGCAGCCAATAGCAACTATAATTAAATGTGGTCTGTGTGGCCAGAAAGGCGTGTGATCTAGTGATTCAATTCTGGTAGATCTGTAGTTTTGGTAAACCATGAGTTTTTTTTTTTTTTNTTTTTTTTTTTTTTTTTTTTTCAACTTACAGACTTAATATTTTAGGACATGGTATTTTCTGGATTTGGATTGAAGGATTCTAGAATTTTAGACACTGCTTGAAGATCAAGGAGGACAGAAAACTATTCTGCTTCTTAGAAGCCTACTTTGCATAAATGAAAAGATAACTCCTTTGTCAGAGGGGAAGTGATGGTTCTAGCTCAGGCAGGTAACTTGGGGTAAGCAGACTTTGGGTAAACTCACTTTGTCACTTCTTTATTCTGTGCCCTTTTACCTTGGATTCACAGTTCATATAGTATAGAATATGTATGCAGCAGTGGCTGACTTGAAGTCTCTTGTGAGAGGTTTGCTTCTAATTATACTAACATTATTCATGCAGTTTGAAAGACAAGCTTATAGGGATGTCAGAAGTGGCCTTCACATCTTGAGCATGGTTTTATTTGAATGACTGGCTATTTTTACATATGCAATGACGGGATGTCCTGCTCAGAACCATCTCCAAAAAGAGGTTCCTTAAGAAATAAGAAAGCAGTGGTTCTGTTAGATGTGAGTCTAGCTAACGTGGTTTCAGGTTTCACTCAGTGATACAGGATAACATGCTCTCTTTGTGCACCATCTAAAACCCTGCAAAATGATCTCTCTACATTTTCAACATGAGGTACTGAATTTCTTAGATACATGTAAAATATTTCAAAGTATTGTTGGACAAAATTNAACCAAACCCCACAATAAAAACAGCAAGGCAAAATGGTAAACAGAGGACAGGTAAACATTAAAAATGATTATATAGTTTAATCAGCTACTAAACAAGCTGGATTGGATTAAAGAAAAGGTCTTGTTACAGTAACTGTTTATGTTGCTTGTAAAAATACTGAGTTTCTGTGGCATTTCAATTGTCAGAAACCTTTTTTTTTAATAGCCTCCAAATTGCCTGATGATAATCATCATCCTTGTTTGTCTTCTTGTCTTCAAAAGTTGCTGTCTTACTCTAACCTAATATCATACTGTTGAATATCTTGATGTAGTCAATGTTTAACTCGCTTTACCTCACCAAAGTGTGTTTAGCAGATAATGTAAACTGACTCAGGCAAAAACTTTCTCTTTTTGTTCACATAGTCTGTTAGTGAATGTATTTTTTAGCAGTTTGTTCCATTCTGTGGTTTTGGAAT
The DNA here is from genome assembly GCA_003993805.1 of Himantopus leucocephalus. Lineage (NCBI taxonomy): Eukaryota > Metazoa > Chordata > Aves > Charadriiformes > Recurvirostridae > Himantopus > Himantopus leucocephalus. Next base: position 4,949,640 of record RSEF01000031.1, read on the forward strand.
ATGAGATTTTTCTTCTTCCATTTACTAAGGCATTAATAATTTTTCCGCTTTCTATCTGACCAAGAGAAAGTCATTTTACTCTTTAATTACAGTTAAGCTTCATAATACTTAGATATTGTTTATATAGAATTTTTATATATTATTTTTAGAAATAGAGGTATTAAATGAGTTTTAGCTAAAAAAATAATAAATCTGACCTTTTCTAAAATCTTCTAATGATAGGTACTGTAAGGTATCAGTTGTCAGTTATCAATGGATGAGTTAGTATGTGTCCACAATTCTGGGCTGCACTTGTGCATGCTGTTCATTAAGTGTACCATTTACTTGCTATAAAGATGATTGTTAATTCTGCCTCTCCCCCCTCCCCCTATTATTACAGGAAGTGTATTTCAAGAATCTTTCAAAACGGAAACAAAAGGAAATCATGGAGAAGAATGGAAACAACCACAAACTTCGTGTTTGTGTTGCAACTTGCAACCGTGCTGATTATTCAAAATTAGCTCCCATTATGTTTGGTATTAAGGCAGAACCACAGTTCTTTGAGCTTGATGTCGTAGTGCTTGGTTCCCACCTGATTGATGATTATGGGTAAGGTGAATTTTTGTATCTCTGCCAATGTGTTTCTGGGGTGTTAGTGATAACACCATGACTGTTAATTAACAAAATCCTCGTCATCATGAATGTACACAACAAAATTTTAAATGTATCTTTTCAGATTTTATTTAATTTTGCAGCTCCTTCTGAGATTGCATATTTCTGGTTTTGTTTCCAACCAATCTTGGAATTTTAGAAAGTTTTGTATAAATGCTGTAATTGAGATCTTCAACAGTATCACAAACTTTATGAAGTAAGAATCTCACTTCATTCAGATTTCCCTAAGAATCTGGTGATCATTGAATGAAAATGTGCTAAAGTTTTTAGTTTTCACAGAGAAAAGGTAATCTTCAGTTATTTTAAGTTGCAGCTCTTCCGCTTTGCATAGTTATTGGAGAAAGTACTTATATATTCCATATCCCTGAGGAATGCTGTTAGTTCTTACTTCCAGGATTGTGGGGGAAGGAACGGGTGGTTGTCTTTCTGACAAAATGAATAATTGATAAGTATATTAGGCAGTTTGGCAGGAGAGATCAGGGTCCCTTTCTGTAAGTAAGCAGTCAGATCACTTGCCTGGGAGGATGGAATGTCTTGGTCCAAATCCTTTCCTTTGCAAGGACTTCCCACATCCCAGGTGAATATTCTCCTATTTGCTGGGGAAAAGGCAGAAATAGCAGCATGCATATTCTTGTGGGGTTGTGGTGGTTGGTTGGTTGGCTTTGTTCAGGCTGCATTTACCAGATTGGGCCCAGTAAGTGAAACAGATAGGAAAACACTGACTTGCAAGCCAAAATCAGACTTTAGCATAAGGCTTGCAGCATTCACCTCGAATATTGTGTTCAGTTTTGGGCCCCTCACTACAAGAAAGACATTGAGCTGCTGGAGCTTGTCCAGAGAAGGGCAACGAAGCTGGTGAGGGGTGTTAGGTTGATGGTTGGACTCAATGGTCTTAAAGGTCCCTTCCAAACTAGACAATTCTATGATTCTATATCAGCATTGTTGAACTTTTAGAAATGTTATGCATATCTTCAAGTAAAGACACTGTTTGGATTTTCCAATGAGAAATTTTGGCACCTTATAAGTTACAGTGTGAGGAAGTTATACTATCTCAAACTACTAAGACAGGAAGTTCCACTGCTGCCGATTCTCAGTATACCGGCTCTATTCCTTGCTTTGGATGTTGTTTCCATCTAATAACATGGCAAGGTGAATTCAACACCACAAAATTAAAAAACCAAACTTCTTACCAGATTAGTGTGTTGAATTACATCCTGCCTGATTGACGAATTAAGGTAATCCCATTTCATTTGCTGGAGAGGAGAAACATGGCCCTGATTTTTCTATAGTCCTGAACCTTTTGCTGTCGCAAGACTTGTGCAAGTAATATGAAATACTACTTTTGCAATTCAGAGGTGTTTAACACCTGTCTCTGTGATGTAAATGATTTGTAATGCACAGAGCAATACGGATGTTGATCTGACAAATGTTGCTGTTAGTTGCTTTGTAGTAAGTATTCTTAAACTCTGGTACTGCTTGGGGTTTTATTTGGGACCTAGCCCTGCACTCCTTAATCTGGGGGACACTAGAAAATTAGTGGGTCCTCAAAACATGTGTGTTTTAATGATTTGAGTAGGGTAATCAACAGTAGCAGAATTCAAATGATAGCGATCAGGGATCAGTTTCTTACTGAAACATTAGGAGGATAGTAAAAGAAACACAACATCAAAAATGCAGTCTTGTTTGTCCCCTAGGTTTTGAACTTTCGAAGAGAAAGAATACAGAAGAAAAGAGAGTATTTTTTTTTAAATAAATGCACATAGTAGGGGAAAAGGCAGGTCTATGAAGGGTAATCATAAATGGAGTTGGAAATGTAATGCAGTTTATGCTGTAAAAATCTGAGCCACTTCACTCAGTCACATAAAAAGGATTTGCCTTTTAAAAAAAAATAATTACCTAACAAGTTACTTGTAGGAATATATCTTGTGTGTTACAGCAGTAAGAAGAATTGAATAGATAGATAGGGTTTGCTTTAGTTACACAGAATGGAGATTGCTTCTTTACTTGAGCTGGAGCACTTCATAGTTGTTGCTATCTTTGCTCAGCTTGCAGATCGTGAGATTTCCATTTGCAGAATGTGAGTAGCACGGTGAATTTAATGAAAATTAAATCTGATTTAAATCACTTTAAAAGTGTAATCCTTTGAATAAGACAGTGAACATCTCAGATGGGTTGAAGACAAAATTGGAAAACTTCTGGGTTTTTTCGCTCTTATTCCAGCCAGAGTGTGCAGACTACTTAGGTCAGGTTTAGTGAATGTGAAAGACAGGTAATCTTATACAGATGTGTCATCTTTCATATTTCAAATACGTAACTGTAAAGAGTAACAATTATCAGTATTCAATGAATGTTTTAACTTTCTCATGGCATGAAGCAGGTAGTATACGTAGAAAACCTTTTTTCTTTAGTGTCCTTTGAACTTAAGGCCTCTTTGTGCAGTGTGATTTCTTAAGTCTATGAGTATGTAAGTCGTGATCCATCTCAAATACAGAATCTGAAAAATAGATTATAGCTGCAGGATGTTTTGCTTGAACAGACAGACATCAGCTTTGTATTATATCTGTTGTATTTATACGTTTGTCCAGCAAAGTTGCTGTATTGGTGAGGAGTCAACATACCTTTTCAGAAAGGAAATCATGCCATATCTGTTCTCTGAAGGGCTCTGCAAACACATGAAGAGTTTGATCTCTGAGGATTTCCAGAACACATTCAGCAAAGCTCATCATTAGAGGTGTCTAGAAAAACTTCATGCTTGGAATATGAGGGAAGATCATCGTATGGATGAGAACATGCTGTAAAAATCTTAAAAGCTAGTTTCCTCAATGAAGGACATGTAATAAGCAGGCCTTTGTTCAAACCCAGTACAGCTATTCTAATATGCAGTTATTTTGTCAAGCTGTGTTGCTGTAAAACTAAGTTGTATTTACTCTCTTTTCCTCTTACCTTCAGTAATACCTATCGTATGATTGAACAAGATGACTTCGATATTCATACAAGATTGCACACCATTGTGAGAGGGGAGGATGAGGCAGCTATGGTGGAGTCAGTGGGCCTTGCATTAGTCAAGTTACCGGATGTCCTGAACCGCCTGAAACCTGACATAATGATAGTTCATGGGGACAGGTTTGATGCTTTGGCCCTGGCCACATCTGCAGCCCTGATGAATATTCGCATTCTTCACATTGAAGGTGGGGAAGTCAGTGGGACCATTGATGACTCTATCAGACATGCTATAACCAAACTGGCCCATTACCACGTGTGCTGCACAAGGAGCGCAGAGCAGCATTTGATAGCCATGTGCGAAGACCATGACCGCATCCTTTTAGCGGGCTGTCCCTCATATGACAAGCTTCTCTCTGCCAAAAATAAGGACTACATGAGTATTATACGCATGTGGCTAGGTGAGCAGTCAACTTCTTATGTTTTTCATATGACTTTCAACACTAGGCAAACTCAGTAACTAGGTTATCAGTCTGTGGGGTCTGTTGACTGAGAAGAGTACAGGAAAGAAAGAGACTGACTTCTGACTTCTTCCTAGTAAGTATATGTTTGCTGCATGGGAGATGATTATCAAGTATCAACTCATTTCTTTTCAAAAAACGAGTATATTTCTTTCTTTCTACATTTTCTTTCTCTTTTGTTCTGTGTTCTACCAGGTATAGCTGGAAAGCTACAAATCTGTCCTAGTAAAGACATCTGGTCCTTTTGCCAAATCAAAAATATAACTCCTTAAATGGGTAATTTCTCAGAGCTGAACAGCTTAAAAACAGAACAGTCTTATCTGAACAGCTATATCAGTTATAGCGGCTATAGTTAACAGTTTGTTGGGTTTAGGTAGTGGTCTCTAAAGTTGTAAGACTTCCGTAGAGGCAAATAACAAGATAGATCCTTCTGTTACTCCCTTCATTTTTATTTGTAGCATTGAAATTTATGTTAGATACCCCAGTAAGTGCCTTGACTGTTCAGGCTTTCACATCAGTAGTTTCAAAAGTATGTCCTCCCTTCCTTTTACTATTCTATGCCAATAAAAAAACTTTTCTTGGGCTTCATTCGGACAGGTGAAGATGTCATAACCAGAGATTATATAGTTGCTCTGCAACATCCTGTAACCACAGATATTAAACATTCCATAAAGATGTTTGAGCTGACGCTAGATGCACTCATCTCCTTCAACAAGAGAACACTTGTTCTATTCCCTAATGTGGACGCAGGTCAGTAAAATACTTTCATGAGAGACGGACACATAACAGATTGTCTTTAAAGTGTACATTGGTTCTTATGGAGTGCTTTTATCCCAGAACATCCAGCCAGGTGGAAATAGCTGGATGGTCTCGGTATCAGGTGCATCCACTGGAGCTCCATGTTCATATTGCTGGAGGACATTCCAGCTTTTAAGTGTAGGGAGGAAGATGGAGGGAAACATATGACATGAAGCAATATTAGTGCCTCTTAAATTAACTAAAAACTACAAAAAGATTTTTGCAGTGGATTTTGGTATTGAACTTGGGCTTATGTGCCCAGCTTTGCAACATACACTGTGAGGATAAAAAGAGAACAAAAACAGCTCAGAGCTGGCAGCTCAGTGAGCAGGTATTAGCTCCTTTGCATGCTTGGACTTTCAGTTTAACAATAGAACTTGAATCATCTAGTCTACCTCTTGTTTTTCTGTAGGAAGCAAAGAGATGGTTCGGGTGATGAGGAAGAAGGGCATTGAACATCATCCCAATTTTCGGGCAGTAAAGCATGTCCCATTTGACCAGTTCATTCAGCTAGTTGCTCATGCTGGTTGTATGATTGGTAACAGCAGTTGTGGTGTCAGAGAGGTGGGAGCATTTGGTACACCTGTCATCAACCTGGGAACACGTCAGACAGGAAGAGAAACAGGTACAAGTTTGCCTAACTGCTTTAATTTCCTCATAGTTCTGAGGTTTTTTTCTTCCACTTGATAAAGTCAAATGAATGTTTGACAGAGGCCATCTTGCGGCATTGGTGCAACATAATTTTTGACCCATTTTAAAGCTTTGCTGGCTATTCCTCTATCATGTTAGTGCTGCTTCTGTGTTTTAAGTAAGATAATGAGACTTTTATCTATAGACAAGTTAAAATATATCTCCATTTGCAGTGGATTCCATTTAGCAGAATAGGCAACTAATTGTTTTCCTTTATAGCTAGTTTGATGTTTTACATGTATTAAAATTTCACTTTAAAAAATACGAACTTTTCACCACTTCAGGAAGTGTATTATGGTATTTCACAGATATGCAGATATGACACAAATACCCATTTACCCCCTGTTTTCATTCTTGCATTTTTAATTTAATAATAGAATTCTGTTGAAGGCAATATTCTACTCTCTAGTGTTTTGTAATGGATGACAGCACATCATAGGAGTCACCACTGCTTTATTGGGAGCAAGGGGAGGCACATAACTGCAGAAGAGTGATGTTGATCTGGCAGGAGTCTTTCCTGCTCAGAGGAAACAAAAATAATTATTTCTTCATTTCTAAAGCAGTTCTTATCCTCCAATGTAATTTGAGGAGCAGACCTGTCCTATTATGTTAATTTTTGTCATCTAGGTGAAAATGTCCTTCATGTTCGTGATGCGGATACACAGGATAAGATTCTGCATGCTCTACAGTTGCAGTTTGGTAAACAGTATCCCTGGTAAGTATATTCACCTGGCTTCATTGGAGGAGATGTTAAAGCACAAGAGCAAAAGACATTTATTCCTGAGGTGGTTCATGATATTTGATTGGAGTGCTTTTAATAACACTAACATGAGCTTAAAAATTATTTTTCATTTCACATACCTCATTCAGAATCATAATGCAATATCTGGTATGCAGAGTAGTATTTGTAGAGCAAAATGTTACTTGTAATGTTTTGATATAACTAGAAATTGTTAAATTACTAGTTATAAATTACAACAAAAAGTCAAGAGGACAAAATTCATGTGTTAGCTTAGTCTTGCATGATTAAGAGAGCTTGTTCCATAGGAGCAGCATGGGGGAGAACATACTGTCTGCCTACCTCTGACTCATGCCTGAAGGACACACTACTTTATAGCTGGATTGACCTCAGGCATGATACACAGAGAGTCCTGAGTCCAAGCTTCCAGGAGAGCTGCAGGATTATACTAAGACAGTTTTCGTTATTTTTCAGCCATACAGTATTGACCCTCAGTTCTTTAACGTATAAGTTCTTATAAACTTCAAGAGATAACAGTTGTCTAATTAAGGACAATAATCAAAAGTATATTTCTTAAGAAGCTCAGTAGAGTAATAAAACTGAATTCTGTAATACCAAATGTCTGATGCTGTGTATGATGGTATTTTAAAACCAGGCTTACATGTTGAAAACCGACATGAAAGTACAGTTTGTTATTACATAGTTGTCATCTGTGTGATAAGTACATTTTGTCTGGACTTGTAGCACATACAAAAACTTTCCATAATTTTAGAGCTTTATTATGTCAGATCTTTCATTAAACTCTGAAGTATTTTTTTTTTTTGCATTATTAGCTTTCCAGTTTTCTACATACCATGTTTCATATTCCAAAATGGAGCTAATGCCAAGCTTGCACAATCTGTTGTGTGGTCTTCAAACTACTGACACTATCTACCGTATCCCATGACAGACTCAAGTAGTGTGAGCTGCAGTATTGTTAGAGTAGCCATATCATAATTTTGTAATGACAGTGTTACAGCTTTCTGTCATATAAAGAGTTTCATAGATTGCAGTGTTATTTTCAATTAATCTGATTTTTTTTCATATTATAGCTCAAAAATATATGGAGATGGTAATGCTGTTCCAAGGATTTTGAAGTTCCTTAAATCTATTGACCTCAAAGAGCCATTGCAAAAGAAATTCTGTTTTCCTCCTGTCAAAGATAATATCTCTCAAGATATTGACCATATTCTAGAGACACAGAGTGCTCTGGCTGTGGATCTAGGTGGAACAAATCTCCGAGTAGCAATTGTCAGTATGAAGGTAAATATCTTAGATATTCCGCAAACTTCATTGGGCTTTGTGGTTCTGTTTCTACAAGGGGGATATGAGGTTATGATGCAAAAGAGCTCCAAAACAAAGCAGTTCTCCTGGCTTTTGCTGTTGAGGGGTAGAGTAGGTTTTCCCTCACTTGTTGTACTTCTCATACAGTCTTGATACAACTTGCCTACTGGTTTGCTGTTCTAAGACTGCTGTTAAACTAGCAAAGCCCATTTGGTGGTGCATGGTGCTAGCTGCTCCTTCCCTGTGGGAAGTCATACAGACCTCGAAGAACAGGACAACTTTCAGATGTGTTGGTTCCCCGGAAAAGGTGACTGCAACTTTTTATATGTCAAGAAAAAAGGGAAAGCCTCCAAGAGCAGTCTTTTTACTTTCCCACTGCCTTACACAGCCATGTAATGGACACACAGAACCATTTTGAGCAACAACCATCATTTAGCAAAGTACTTTACTGACGGAGAGTGGTGGGTTCATGATGCCTGGGTTTAGGATACAGAATTTTGCCTCTCCTACCAAGAGAAGAGCAGCCAGTAATGAAAAATTCTCAGTATCTTCCTGCATAGAAGCATAATCAGTAAGACAGTACTGAGCCTCAGCTGGAACAGTTCCCTGTAATGCATCACACCACAGAGATGTAGGCCAATTGGAGAGCGAATAAGGAGGAAAAACAATAATTGTTACAGACATGGAAAAGGGGGGAAAGTTGAAGAAACTAGAATTGTTTAGTCTAGAAGAGAGGAAAATGACTGGGAACAAAAAAGCCTTCAGATACATAGCAGTCTCTTCCATGAAAGAGAAAAATCAGATTCACGTGTGCGTAAACAGTTAGTAAAGTCTTAAAGAGTGGAGGGGAAAATTATTTTAAAGTTTTTGTTATCCAGCTTAGCTATCAATGCAAGAGACAGCTGGAATAGATAGTCTGGAAGGGTGTGGTGTCTTCATTGCTGAAATAGTAGGAACTGGATTAAATCGGTCTCTTAAAACCAGCTGAATTATAGTCTGTTGATCTTGCATTGGAAAAGGGTGGTGGATTTGAGTTGTGTGATGATCTTCTAAAATTCCTATCAGGTTTTTTGGCTTGTTTTGTTTTTTTTTTTTTTAACTGTGTTGACCAT
>RSEF01000031.1:4958513-4993077 GCA_003993805.1 Himantopus leucocephalus
TTTTTTAACTGTGTTGACCATGTCCTTTGCTATATGAAAAGAGGTGCTTGATGGTTTAATACCATCATCAGAATATGTAGAATTCAATACATACACTAGAATTCATAGAGACTTTAAAGATTCAGTGAGTTTTGAGTCTGAAGTACCTCTCTTCTTGTAAAAGGCTTGAAGTTACAGCCCTGTAAAGGCTATATGGAGAGATGTTCAGGTTTAGGGATATTGTGTGATTTAATGGCCTCCACGCTTAGAATTTCCTCAACCCATTTCTCTGGCACGGCAGAAAGCTTTCCTTTGCCTGTGTCATAGCTTATACTAATACCAGTAAGTATGCATTACTTGCATAGCTCTGCCAGTCATAGGCAACATATTACAAATGTTTGATAGCTAACTTAAAGAAAGTTCATGCTTGGCAAAAATAACAAAACCTGAATTCTTAAAAAACAGCAAGTGAGGCTACCAAAATGGCCTCAGTATCAATCTGGTGCCAGATCACTTTCAAAGGCATCTTATAGTGAAGCAAGTAAATACACCCAGGATCATCCGCTGATTGTCCAGACCAATTAAAAAACCACAAAATTTCTATTTAAACTTGTAAGCTTCAAGCTTATGGTATAAAAATTACTTGGTGATGGTGTAAAAATATTTGAAATAATTCTTATCCAGGTTGTTAAATGAAGGGATAATTAGGACTGAAGAATATTAATTCATTTAGATACCCATCTTCCTGTTTGGGGGAAAAACCCCATAAAAATCCTGAACTCTGCAGCACTTTAAAGATGTGAATAAAACTCATATTGAGAAGTCTTTGGCTTTTATTCTCAACAGTATTGGACAATTACTCCTACTGTTACACTGCATACTTCCAGATAACTACATCAGTTAGACATAGTTACCCAGAAAGAAAAGTAGGTTGCCTGCAGAAAGATGAAGGGCTATGTAAATTGACCTGATATGGTCCAGAATTCTTATTCATTTAAAAGGAGATACCTGGCAGGTCTTAAAGACAACTTTTAAAAGGTTGGGTTGTTTTTTTTTTTAGAAGTAAAATCAACACCACATTTTCTGCCAACTCAGCCTGGGAAAAAGCAAATTTTAAAAAAATCCTGTCCATTTTGCAGAGTAGAGCTTGAGGTGGCATTTATGAAAGTTGAAATGTTAGCAAATCTGAGTGAAAAGGATTAAACTTTCATCATAAACTTTACACAACAGATGAAAGCACTTAACAGAAAATGGCAGAGTTGAGGGTGTAGTTTTATTTTCATTAAGAAAATAACTGAGTTTTCAAAAGCCGCATTTAAAAGATGTTGTGTCTTCTGATAATGTTTGCTGCAGCTTTGTTTTCCAAAATAACTTAATCTCATTCCCCTCCCCTTCCAAATCAAAAGCGAAGAGGAAACCAAACATAAAAATCTCCAAACCCTGTTGCTGATGTGATGGTGAGATGGTCGGATCTAATACCAAAAACCATTGAGGTCTTGGAATTTTTGTTATTTTGGCAACAATGACTCAGCCGTGTTGCATATAGACTGTCCCTGTAACTCCTTTTTGCTTAGTCGTATTAATACAATGCTGTTCACTTAGATATATTGTAGAGTATGGGGGATATAATAGGGAGAATAACATTGTTAAGCAGCATATCTTTTGCAGTTTCCTGGCCTAATCCTGCAATATTAACATTACATTAAGATTAGTTCCTTAGTACCCACAGATTCAGGCATGCATAATAAATGTTTTCATTACCATGCATGACTCCTAGGGTTGAAAATAATCCCTTCCACCTGGACCCTCCCTCCCTTGTACAACATACATCACACTAGATGGTACTCCAGAAATATTTCAAGTGACACAGAAGTGTAATTGCTTAGAAGAAAAGTTATTTCTGAAAGGATAGTAAATTTTGCATTGAAATGTCTAGCATTTCTCTCTGGCTGACTTTCCTCCTGCTGGTAGAATAGTGGTGCCTGTGACACCATGCGAAACTTCCATGTAGTCAAATTGGAAACATTTTTTTCTGAAAGCACTATGGGGTTTCTGTCCTTTTTAGCAATTGCTATTCTCTTCTTTTTTTTTTTTTTAACACTTTAGTATCAAGCTTAAATGCATTGCTATATCACAGTTTACTCCTAACAACAGTTCTAGTAGCTCCTGTGATATTCTCTTACAGAATCCATGTGTTCCTTAAAATACATGTTTTATTTCAGACAGGGGAGGTTGATTACAGAAGCAGAATGTAATGCCTAATCTTGCAAACTTGACCCCCAGAGTTGTCAGGAATCTTGCACAGAACAGCCCGTAGGACCAAGATCTAAGGCATGCATCTATATTTCTTCTTTAAAAGAGAGAAGTTATGACTCTCCATTTTCAAGACGACCTGTAGTTTAAATTGAGGAGAAATTTCATAATGAAGTACATTTCTGTGGGGCATGTTTTGTTGTTTTTAATTTCTAGGGTGAAATAGTTAAGAAGTACACCCAGCTCAACCCTAAAACTTATGAAGACAGACTAGAATTAATTCTAAAGATGTGTGTAGAAGCGGCATCAGAGGCAGTAAATGTGAACTGCAGAATTTTGGGAGTAGGTAAGTTAACAAATATTAACTTTGTCTTTTCATTTAAGTTTTTCAACGTGAAATCACTACTGATTAAAGCACCTTATAAAATGGATCTTATGTAATCTAAGTTCTTAAATTACATTCTTAACACAAAAACTTTTTTAAACATCCGTGAAAATGAGAAGCTGACTGTAAAAACTGAAGTTGCCCCAGTCTGTAACAGCCTTGAAATATAGCAATCTGCTAAGTTATATCTAATCCATATACCATACATTTTAGATATAGATTTTGTGGATTTTTGAAGCTCCCTGCAATCTTAGAATTGTGAGTCAGATGCTTAGTGTATATTGAAACAGCTCTTGAAACAACTACAGCTGAGTCAAGTTTCCTCAACTGTCTGTAAGCCTTTCTTACAGACAAGGCCAGGATCAACTGTGCAGCAGTTGTTCAATTCTGTTCTCAGTTACACTAAGGCAGACTGAAAAGGCTAAAACATTAGATTAAATTTGCAGCTAACAGAGACAAAACCATTGTTTCTGTTGATTTTCAGTTTACTTACATTATAATAAGAGTTCCAAGTTAAACTGTGTTTTTATACCAGATAGGACTTCTTCAGTCTAGTGATGACTGGGAGCTTTGGTCTTAAGTACTAGTTATTTATGAAGGTGTCAATTAGTATCATAGAATTGTCTAGGTTGGAAGGGACCTTTAAGATCATCAGGTCCAACCATTAACCTAACACTGCCAAAACCACCACTAAACCATGTCCCTAAGCACCACGTCTACAAGTGTTTTAAATACCTCCAGGGATGGTGACTCAACCACTTCCCTGGGCAGCCTGTTTTAATGTTTGATAACCCTTTTGGTGAAGAAGTTTTTCCTAATATCCAATCTAAACCTCCCCTGGTGCAACTTGAGGCCATGTCGTCTTGTCCTATCGCTTGTTACTCGGGAGAAGAGACTGACCCCCACCTCGCTACAACCTCCTTTCAGGTAGCTGTAGAGAGCAATAAGTTCTCCCTTCAGCTTCCTTTTCTGCAGACTAAACAACCCCATCTCCCTCAGCAGCTCCTCATAAGACTCGTTCTCTAGACTCCTCACCAGTTTTGTTGCCCTTCTCTGGACTCGCTCCAAAATCATAATGTCTGGCTTCTTAAGGAAGACATGAAATCTTCATTTTAACTGAAAATGCTCCTAAAGTTTGCTTGAGACCAAAAATTACTTGAATCACACAGCATGAAGAAAAGTTAATTGGAACTTCTTTTAAAAGTATTTTTCAAAACAATGTTAAGTACACAAAGTCATAAGAAGAAATATGTCAGACCTTTGATTCAAATATTTCAGACTATCTGTTGGGTAATACACATGATATAACCACCCACATTATTTTATTGTGTCCAAATGCTAAAACTTGAAAGCCTTATAGTTCCTGTAGAAAAGAAGGTAAACTCTGCAGTAGTTACTATTGCAAGTATCTAAGATACTATTGCAAGTATCTAAGAACAGCTTACAGTCAGCTACATTTATTAGGATAATGAAACCATAAACTGGTTTACCGAGGTTTATATATAGGGGAAAAAAATTTCCCTTTTGTTTGTCATTTTACAAGAATTACATTCCGATTTATTCTTCAGCCTACTTCCTTCTATGACTGATTGCTTACTGCTCAATTAACTGAGTAATGAGGGGAAAAGTTGTGCTACAGAATAAGAAATTTCTTACCTCGCTGTTTTTGTTAGCTGCTCTTTGCCTCATTCAGACTCATAGTTAGAATACTAGCTGAAACTCAAAGTTCTCTTTAGAGAATGACATATAATTCCTATGGGAATAATGATGTATTAAGATTCTAGTCATTTCCTTAAGGCTCATAATGATAAGCTGGAGAGTTCCTATAACTTTGGAGAAATACTTGCAAGACTGAGCAGAAAGGCTGGACTTAATCCTGGACTTCTTATCAGTAACGTTGGCCTTCTTCCAGCTATCATAGGTAAAAGTAAAAACCATTGGAAACGGGTAAGGAGAAAGAGCTACTACCAGAAAGCAATGAAAAAAAAAGTGTTGTCCTCCTTTTAGTCCTATGAACTGCTTTCAGCACTCAAAATACTAGCTACATGAGCATAACTTTGACTGAAGAACTCCCATTAATACAAAATAGGTTTTCAGAGTGATTAAGAAGTAGGAATCATTTTCAACATCTTTTTGTCTTGATGATCAAGTAAGTCTAGATTGCAACAGGTCTGCAGTTAGTTTCAATGTTGTTATTTTTGTTGGGTTTTTTTTTTCCACTCAAAACAAAGTATTTATATTAAAAACAGCTTTATGAAAACAGGGAAAAAGTAAAGACTGTCAGGCCTAAAAAACACTAGCAACTGTTACTGAATTTTTTTACTTTATAGAACACAAATTTTAAACCAAAGGAGACCCAGATCTATACACAAATGTTGCATAAAGATACTTGTGAGACCTATCTATTTACTGCTATTAGGCAGTATTTAAATTATCTTTCTGGAGCTGACAGTACAGAAAAGAGGATGAAGAGATAGCTCCTGCTAATTCCTGTAGTCATTTACATCAATTACAGAATTACAGCATTTAGAAAAAGTAGACATGTTTTACTAAGCTATTGCTGAGCTGGCAACTAAGTACTAAATACAGTTTTGTTGTAATAAATATTTCGTTCTTAAAATCCTAGGGACACCTTCACAGATTGACATGGGGAATGTTGTTTCTATTAGGTACTCGCTAACACGTTCTCAGATGATTTGTTCTTTACAAAGTGAGATTTTTGGGGATCTTACAGCTTTAATGTTCAATTCAGCTGCTTGTCTTGTAGCTTTCGTGGCTGCTATTATAATGTTAACCCTGGGACTTTTTTTCTGAACATCTTTAGATAAGTGACACGATTATATTATCTCTGTACAAGAATAATAGATAAAATGTTCAAATTTTGTTGTCTAGAGCTAAATACCTCCGTAATAGAGTGGCCTACATTTCAAAGGTACTGACAGAGTCCATCAACTTTGGAAGCCTCTCCAGCTAGAGAAAAATGGTTTGGCTAATAGTGCCTATTATTAGCCATTATTCTGTTTAGTAGACAAATCTCTGAACACGGTCTTGATTTTTCTGGAAAACAGTGTATTTTCAAGTAGAAATCATTACTCAAAGTCCAGTGATTATTTTTAGTCATTCTAAATCATGTGAGTTACAGCAAATTTCAGGACACTTCTACTGTGCCAGGGTTTGAACAATTTATTTTGTACAGTTTGCTGTTGTATGTCTTTTTTATACATGACTAAAAAGAAACGCAAGTATTATGTGATTTGCTGCAAGCTTGCCTGATGTAGGAACATTAACTCTATAAAGCTAACCATCACCCATCTAGTTAGTCTTAAGATAATGGGTGCATTGTGATTATAGCAATGGAGTTCTGTGAATTACGTTTACATGTCAGAAATTGCACTGCCAGTAATACTTAGAAGTTTTTACTTTCACGCTCTGCTTCAAAGCCTAGCATTAGAAATAAAAATATTTGTCATTGCAAAGAGAAAAATAGATCCTTTAGTTAACAGTATTACACAGGCTTAGTTTTGATTTTTCTCTCCTATATTTCTGGGATTTAGGTATTTCGACAGGTGGACGGGTAAACCCCCGAGAAGGAATTGTGCTTCACTCTACAAAACTCATTCAGGAGTGGAGCTCTGTGGATCTCAGAACTCCAATATCTGATGCCTTGCACCTGCCAGTGTGGGTGGACAATGATGGAAACTGTGCTGCTCTAGCAGAGAGGAAATTTGGCCATGGAAAAGGAATAGAAAATTTTGTAACACTCATTACTGGTACAGGTGGGTATGTCATAGTTCAATGATACCCAAAGTCAAAATACCAGCACACCATTACTCAGAGGCCTAGCTGATCTTAAAAGCATAAACACCACCAATGTGCCTGGAAAACCCTAATATATTAGGTTCTTAAACCAAAAATCCTTTCACCACTATATCTATTTGTTTCTTTCAGTGTACTTTTTTATTTATTCAGGCAAATTAAACCTTTCTGGTACAGCTTATGCAGGCAAACCATTTTTTCAAAATAAGGAAAATCCGAGCAACTTCAGCTGGAATAATTTTGCTTTTTTCAGCTTTATAGCTTAATTATCTTTCAGCTGCAGAAATACAAGTCAGATCAGGATATGTATCTAGAAGATAAGCAACTGAATATGAGAGGTGATGCTTATTATATCTCAAATGCAAATGTGGGGTAACTTTTCTCATTTATTAAGTATATAGTCCTTTGGAATGGTGTCAGTAATAACTAGCTGATGAATCCCCACCCAGGGTTAGGGTAGAGGCAGCAGAGGATTGCAGATTTAAGTGTCCTTGACTTTTTAGCACAAAGGTTTAGCTGTCTAAATACACCATTAAAACATCTCCTCTGAAATGCAAAATTTTAAGGTCATTTGAAAGGTTAGTTTTGCCTATAAAGAGTGTGACTCACAAGCATAAAACATCCATCATAGTAGTTCAATACCATCCATATGCTTTTTAAGATAGGAGAAGCATTATATACCCTTTTGATACATATATGAATAGGAGGGAGTGATAAGCATGTTTATTAGGTGTGTCAAACGAGTTCGTCAATAACCAGTAATTTTTGGTTTCCAGTATAGAAGACCACTGACGCACATATCTTCTCATCTGTATTAGAATAAGCAAATGTCCATGTCCTGAAGAATTTGGGCCTTTAAAAACTGTGTTTTATCTTTTTCTTCTTAATTTTTTTTTTTAATTGTAGAAGTTTTCTTACCTTTGCAGGAATTGGAGGTGGAATCGTTCATCAACACGAATTGATCCACGGCAGTTCTTTCTGTGCTGCTGAGCTTGGGCATATTGTTGTATCTTTAGATGGACCAGAGTGCCTATGTGGTAGCCAAGGATGTATAGAAGCATATGCCTCTGGAATAGCATTACAGAGAGAAGCTAAGAAACTACATGATGGTATCTATGTACTTTATTTTTGAAAACATCATTACTAAATTGCAGTATAGGAAGACATTTGCAAAGATGATACTAAAAAAATAGACCTGCCATCTTTTTCTAGGAGGAGACACGAGTAGGTGTACAGGCAGCCAGATAGGATTCCTGTGTATGGCCAACCCAGGAGCCACCCCAGCTGTGTAGTACAATACAATTCTATTTCAGTGATGGCAATAGCCAGACAAGCCACATTTGGAACCACTGGTCTCAGAATTACCAGAAGCATGTAGTAGGGTTTAGTCTTTCCTTTTCAAGTGTGCTGTAAGGGAATCTGACAGGCATTCTGTGACGTTTGGTTTCACAGTGATTATCTTTCAGCAGTAGCTTCTCAGTCTTAGATCTAAGTTTGAGAAGACTTTTATTTTATTAACTTTTGAGGCTGACAAGACTAGTGAATTACCATACTCTTAACTGTTTGGGTTTGATGCCCTGCTTCTGCAGGTAGTTCCCTGAATAATACAGATGTGATTGCTTTGGATAACCTCAGGGTTGGACAGATTGCTCAGTATTCAGGCTTCAGCACGCAAGTAAAAGAGATGTAAAGATCTTAACTGTCTGTTTGTCACTCTCCGTTTCTTGACTTACTATATCACTATGTTTTTCTTTTGGCTTTCTCTCCTCCTTTTCAAACAGAGGATCTGCTTTTAGTAGAAGGAATGTCAATGAAGAAGGAGGAGGTTATTAGTGCTGCACATCTCATTCAAGCAGCTAAACTTGGGAACGCAAAAGCAGACAGCATTCTCAGAACAGGTGAGAACACAGCCCAAAGGGTGGAACCCTCCCATGATTATATTTTGGGGGATACAGATAATCCATATGGCAAACAAGTTTTGAGTTTATGTTATCAGACAATATGAGTTTGCCATTTTCTTTCAAAAGTAAAAGAAAGGCAATTTTATTGCACAATAATGTGTTATCCGATGATATGGATGTGAAAGACAAAGCAATACATTACCACACTTGTAAGCTAAGAGAAAATAGGAAAGCATTACTCTGCCATCTTGGTGCTATCAGCTACGTATGAGGAACAGGACTGTGTTTAAAGCTAGTAAAAGAGTAAAATATCCCATGTAAAGTAATATGTAAATTGTTTTTGCTTGCTCAGACTAGTGATTCACTTGCCTACAATGAAATGTCCCCAAATTTTCCAATATGGGAATGTTGAGACCTCACTTTTTTTAAGCTGATCTTTGCAGAAGCTTTTCATCTTCTCATTTATTGAAACAGACACTTTTAATACATGCTTCTGCTCACATTTCCTCCAACATTTATATTTAACATTTCATTACCAGTAGTAATTTTTATATAGAGAGGTCCTCAACATGGAGTTGTGTTTGTAGTGTTACACTGCATTACTATTCGGATTAGAACACTTTCCTGAGAGTGACATTTACTGCTAACAGACCTATTACAACTGCTGATGCTTGGACTCCTTTGAGTAGTCTACTTAATTTCTTTTTACTTTATCTTTTCAGCTGGGACAGCATTAGGCCTTGGAGTTGTGAACATTCTGCACACCGTGAACCCCTCTCTTGTGATCCTTTCTGGAGTTCTAGCTAGCCACTACGTTAACGCTGTCAAAGATGTGATAAATCGACAGGCTCTGTCCTCTGTTAAAACTGTGGATGTGGTAGTCTCAAATCTAGCAGATCCGGCTCTTCTTGGAGCTGCTAGCCTGGTACTGGATTATACTACACGTAGAATATACTAGGTACCTGGAAGAATTATAGAAATGGACTATTCAGATTCTTAGTGGGTGGAGGGAATACTTTGCCCAAAATTTTTCTTTGATGAGAGCAGCTACTGAATCAGAGTAGTGTTCTGAATAGTTAGTGACTACTTCAGCATTTCCTAATTGAGGTATTACCTTTTTGTATTTTTCCTAAATTTCATCTGACTTCATAGGAACTAATGTGCAATTCTGTTGTTTTTAATCACCCTATGTTGCTTTAAGTGTAGCTGAATTATTTATGAGCATATCTTGATGTATGGTGGGCAATATGTGTGTGGTGTGTCAAATTATAGCTAAAACTTGGGGATCCATATCTCATTTCCCACCTATGTGAAATGAGAAGTCTACAGTGTGACCAGCTTTTCAGTTCCCAGGCTTCCACCCGGAGTAAATATGATGTAATCACCAATAGCATGTGGTCTTTTCAGTGGGTGGAAACAAGGGAAATTACCTCTACAAGCAAAAAGGCTGCATCTAGAAACTGTGATTCATGAAGAATTTGGTGGAGACAGTTATTTATTACACCATCTTTAGGTGGCAGAGTTCCATCTTAGAAGCTCTGCCTATGAAGAAAAAAATACCATGGTCTAGTGAGTTTACAGCCTGCAGAACAGTCCAAAGAAACTGACAAGTGTAGCAGTGAGCATCTTTGTCTTCTGACTATGGCCAACAGTAAATTATTTGAATTTTATTGTTTGGGGTTTTCTCAAGGGACTTAGTCTACTACTTTGTCTGCCACAATAGCAGAGAAGGGACTGTTTATTCTTTGGTAGCCTGTTAGCCAAAATTCAGCTATGTGGTGCATCTGATCATAAGAAGTCTACCTTTCAAGAAAACTCTTCTACTGCAGAGTGACATAGCGTATCTCCTCAGCAGTTCTGGTGGCTGCAGGTACACTGTTCTTGTCCTGCATTCACCATCAGCTTGCAGGATGGAAAGTCAAATCTGATCCTTATCCTCACCTTCAACATATTCAGAAGCCTGGGAGCAAAGTATGCAAATACCAATGAAAGCTTGCCTAGGTAAACCATAGTTTATGTTTCTATAGCTCTGTCTCTATCCAGCTGCTTTTAAGCACACTTTCAAGATGTTGTAGTAATAACTATTTGACACAAGGAAAAACTGAAAAACAGACCCTTCTAACTGATCAGCTATCCCAGAAAGAAGACAGCTGTGGAGGAGCAGTCACAAGACCATCCTTTGTGAAGTATTTAATAGCCTGTTTTGACATCTGACTCAGCCACTGATTATATTTTTATAAGTCCAGTAATGTACTAGTACAGGGGAATAAAAGGGGCTATTTCAACACTCAAATACCTTCTCTGATGAAACAACCTTCTGCAACCACTGCCCTCTGCTGTACAATAATCTTGGACTGAATAGCTGTTAGTATAGTGAACCACGCTACTGGCTAATTCTGGGATATAATCTATGCAAGTTACCTTCACTTCATCCTCTGCTCCACAAGGAATGCTTACTGAGAACTCACATCTTCATAGCAGATTTTAGAAACACCACCTGATCTCATTCTTGATGTCTCCAGGAAAAATTGTGCAGCCTCTATACCATAGTTTTTCTCAGAATCAGCAAATATGGGCTCTTAACCATTTGCAAAGTTGTAGTAGGCTTTATGTCATCAGGGGTTCTTTAGTTTCTTTTCCTATGTGTCTTGGTTTACTTAGACATTCCCACTAACTTCAATACCAGAGCAGTAGTTCCATAAGCAGGCCAAGGAGAAATTGGCTTTGCCAATAGTGACAGTAGTGTAGGTCAGGAGTAACAGTATTGAGGTTCTAACAGAGAGGAGCCCTGTCATTTGATCTATCTTTTAGCATCACAAGGAATGCCTGACTAAAAGTGGGACCAGGCTTTTGCTTTCCAGACCTCCTGAACCCCTATATTTTTGATACCTCACACTCCAGATGTTTTTTCGCTAGCAGTTGAAGGGAGGGTGCAGGCACAGACAAAATATGAAAGACTAAAACACACTTGAAAAGTTTTACTCTAAACACCTTTAACATCTAGTCCTGTTAAGAAAATGGTTCTTCAAATACTTTTGAAAATATTTTTTTCTTTCAACTTGACAAGAACCTGCTGCATATGTGCAAGTGGTGCAGAAATTGTTGCAGTTTTCCTTGAGAAGTTTGTGGGTTCATAAAATCAGAAAGAATAAAAAAACATATGTAATAGCATAATAATGACTTTATTAGTTTGTTTCTCCTTCTTCACCTGTTCAGAAACCTTGCTCACACTTCAGGCACGTTATGGTGGACCAGAGGCTTTATGGACACTAGCTCCCACTTGTGTTCAGTCTCAGGGGGAGCAAACATCAGATGTTCACAGAACATCTGCAGTACTGTGCTCTCTGATTACTTGATGCTGGCACTATGTATTTTAAAGCAGCGCATACCATGACAGTCATGGGCTCCAATGAGAGCAAACCAGTCTTTATATCCATTACTGGAAGGCGAGCAGATGTACAAGACAAGAGCTGAACTCTCCTTCCCCAGCTATTATCAGCATTTCAGAGACTAAAGAAGCAGTGCATTCTCATTACCTGCAATGGCAGCATCTGCTAACACTGCCTGTTGGAGGAGGAGGTTTGATTTTGCAGTGTCCCTGTTAAGTGCATGTGGTATCCTAACTGCTGAAGCCTTCATAAGAATGCCACTGTCCAGCCTTCTAAGCAGAATTGCCTATGACACTCAAGAGCGTGGGCAGGAGGAGACCCTTCATGAACATGCAAGTTTATAATCAGCATTGCATGAGCAAGCACCAGCAGTACTTAAACAGCAGAGTGGCAAAAAGTTGGAAAGTGACATAAAACTGCAGTTCTTAGTGGTGTAGTGTACAATTCCTGTAATGAAAGTAAGCCCTCTACCACATTGCTCCTCATCGTTGCATCTTGTGGAAAAAGTCTGCTTCATCCATGACTGCTCTACCTAAACATGGAAACCTAATCACCTAGGACTCGGGACCATAAGGAGGTGAGCTGAGTTTTGCTAGCTATCTTCTTACAGGTCAGTGCTGATGCTTTGCAAGCCACATAGCTAATCAGTACAGCATTAAGGTTTGGAATTTCTTTTTTTCTCATGCACAACAAGTTTAGTTATTCAGTATTTTGACTCTTTGATTTGCCACCTACACAGAATTAACAAATGCCTCAGCCTTCTGGTGGTCTTGAAGCACTGTTCTGCCTCCATTTAAGTGTACCAACATTGTCAGAAACTTGGGCATACTACACCTGGAGGCAATATCAGGTTTGTATCACAAAAACACATCACAGACAGTAAGGTGCAGACAGAGTTTATGCTCTGATTCAGTCTGCAGCAGTGAAATCTGAGTGCTCTGTGCCTTTCAAATGGTGTGGAGAGTTCACAAGCATTAGTAAGGGTAAAACACCTGGACTATACACCCCTTGGACCATTCGAGATTAATTGTGTTTGGAAAATGCTTTACCAAAGGCACATTAGAACTAGTGCTTTGGCAGCTGAAGTGTTGATGCTAAAGCCATGTATTTAGTACAGTTGTTTTAGTCTGGTACCAAGCTATGTTTGCTTCATAATCTGAAAGCAGATGCTTTGCACTGTGGGCACATGGTATGTTTTAGCAACAACTAAAAATGCTCATGAGATTCTGAAGACACAGAAAGCCAAGTTTTTCTTCGGTCTTGCTTAAGTTTGCACATACAGTTGTCATGCTTCTGGGTTGGTTCATTTAGCACATTCACACAAACCAAGATCATCTTTGCTGTGGTACCCAAACAACTCACTGCTTGTACATTGCAGTTTGGTATAAAATCAGACAGATGCCTGCTTTTTCAGATTGAGCAAGGCAATGAGAAGGCAGGTAATACATCAAGTTCTTTCTGCTGCTGTCATAATTGAGGGAAGCTCTTGAGTTCACAACCCTCCTTCTGACCTCACACAGATATCAGTTTTATCCTTAAGAAATCACAAATTACTGTTAAGCTGTTACTGGCAGCTGAAGAAAGTTTTGCATGCTTGAAAGCACACATTTTCTCCATTAGTCTAAAAAGAGATGAGATACCTCCACACCACTTTTGCCTTGCTTGTATTATTAGACCACCATTGCTGTAACTTTGTATCTGCAGGTGTTCTGAATACTACATCTTCCAGCTTTTTTTGCATGAAGCAAATTACCCAGAAATTTTAAATGCAAATAAAGTGCCAAGTTTGTACTTAATTAGAAAGTGTATGAAGACTATATTTAAGGTAAATTTTTTAAGAAATACTTTTTCCCAAAGGTTCCTTTATTTTTAGTTTCAATTTCACAACCCCATGGTAAGTATGGATATAGCATTTTTTAAAAAGCTAGTAAGATGTTGCCTCATGTATACCTCATGCCTTGAGCTGGGTAAAATTTCTGTACATAGTAATCAACTGTGACCAGTAAACAACCACATGAAGCATGAGATTAAATGTGTGCTTGTAACTGTAGCCAAAAGCATTGGAACACTAATTGTACATAATTGTCAGTGATACTTGCATTACTGATGCAAGATCTAATGAAGCATTACCCTGTTGAACAGTGTTGAGTAACCCACCCTCTCTTGGACTAGAACATACTTACTTAAATGGACCATCCCCTACAACATCAGACCACAAAGGCCTGGGTTTAAGTAACCTTGTAACATTTGAGGATCCTGCAGATCTGGTGCAGTCCCAGGCACACTACCAGCCAGTACCACAGTGTGCTCCTGCAGCGCAACGGTTCTGCAGAGAAACAAGCTTAGGACCCATATGACAGGTGGAATTCCTACTGGAGGAATCTTCTTTCAGCAAAGACAACAGACACCCACCTTGTCCAGTCTAAAATACAAGCTAGTAAACTATACATTTCCCTCTTTACCAGCAGCGCAAAAAAAACATCAGCAAGAAACAGGCAAGCCATAGCATGTTAGTTTGTGGCTACTTAAAACTGTTACGCACGTCACAAGGTCTAAATATCTAAAATAATTCTCAGACACAAAAAGTCTGAGTATAGCACTGGTGAGGCCAGATCTGGAGCACTGGGTCCAGTTCTGGGCTTGCCAGTATGAGAGACATGGACATACTGTAGAAAGTCCAGCCACAAAGATGATTAAGCAACTAACATATCTCTCCTACGAGGAAATACTGAGCTAGTTGGGACCATTCTGCCTGGAGAAGAAAAGGCTCAGGAGGATGTCATAAATATGTACAAACACCTGAAGGGAGGATGCCAAGAGCACAGAGCCAGACTCTTTTCAGTGGTGCCAGGACAAGAGGCAATGGGCACAAATTGAAACACAAGAAATTCCTCCTGAACATCAGGAAACACTTTTTCACTGTGAGGGTGACCAAGCACTGGCACAGGTTGCCCAGAAATGTTGTAGAGTCTCCCTCCTTGGAGATATGCAAAAGCCCTCTGGACATGGACCTGGGCAACTGGCTCTATGTGGCCCTGCTTGAGCAGGGAAGTTGGACCAGGTGACCTCCAGAGATCCCTTCCAACCTCAGCCAGACTGTGATTCTGTGACAGCACTGACACAGGAGGTAGGAGGGAGACTGAGCTAGCATACTTGAATATAAAATTAAGGCAAAAGATAGAATCTACAAAATCTCAGCACAAGAGCTAGAAGAGGTAATGAGAACCCATAGAGCTGCTTGTTAAGTGTTCCAGCTAGATGTGTACACAAAAAAACTACAGACACATTGTTAGCCCCTGCAAACCCAGCTTACAAAATACTGTTTTAACTTCTGTAACATTGCTTTGGCCTTGAATTTGAGTCTTCGCCCATTTTTTGGATTGCAGCTTGAAATCATGCCCTTAACGCTATGAGATAGGACAGTGTGGTGATCAATCAGTTCCATAACTCAGTGTGCAGGAACCCTTCTAATCTGCTGAACTTTCAAATTACAGTAAATTCAAATTAATATTTTAAACATTGTATATTTAATGCAGTGGGGTTTGTTTTATTAAATTACCAATTCATTTTAGAAGCCTTTGTTTGTAGAGCTTTGGTGTGAGTAGAAGAAAGGAAGTTTTCAGTCAAGGTGAATGCATAATTGGTCAGGGCTAACATTGAGTATCAGTATTCTATGGACTTGCTCTGTGCTTCGGTCCTATTAAACTCACCTGTGGTATCCCTGTGCAGTTCAGAAAATATTTTCTTGCATTAATCTTCCATGGCATTAAGCTTCCAGACCTGTAGTCTACTGTCATTTTTGTCACCACTCATCAGTAGTGTGTGAATACACTTGCAAACATAAGAATAGCTCCAGTCACTACAGACAACAGTAAGGTACAGCTTAACTATTGAAGCTCAACTGGCAACCATTTATTCAATATCTTCTTATCCACTGAAGGGAAACAGCCACTAGTAAGACAGTTGCTGTGCAGCAACTCCCTGAACCTTACTAAGTTTTCATCTGCATCTGCAGCGCTCTTCAAACTGCCTAGACTAATCTTCCATCTTGTACACAAAAGATATTACAGCAATTCTGCTACACACTAGTTAGGCTACTGTATCTTTGATAAAATTGGTAAAATAATGTATGAGACTGAAGAGACTATTCTTACAAGACAGACAGCTAAGGTAAGTCTTACCAGAGCAAGGCTAGAATACAGCCTCTGTGAATGCTGGATGAGATTATAGAGCCAAGGAAGGAGCAGAACAGAGACTTTCTGGACCAGTTTGTTTCAAATTCAACCACCTTGGCAGACAGAGCTCCAACCCAGTAGATGAGCAGCAGTAAGAGCAAGTCTTCCCTTCTCTTGCTCTCCAAATCTCCAGTTCACCACCCTGGTGGGAGAAAAGTGTCTGCAACAGTCAGTAAGGATGAGGACACAGTTCAAAAACACCTGAACAGCCTCTGCACAGCAGGACCTTGCATATGAAGCCAGCATTGAATACATGGCAGAATAGAGTATGCAGCAGAATATCAAAGGCTTTAACTACTCAGTGCCCTTGTACTGTATTTCTAGCCTAAGATCTGCATATGGAGCAACAGCCAAAAACTACACAGAACTGATTACTTGCAGAAGGCAGTGTCCTCAGTTCCGCTTAAAGTGAGATAAGCTCTTTAACAAGCCTGCTGCTCCAGTTTCCTAGAGCTTCTATCTTGTGTGATAAATCGTATAGGGAAGCAGTTTTTAAACCAAAGCTCTAAAGAGCTTTAAGAAAGATTACAGACAAGCAGGACAGCCTCTTACAGACCAGAAGCATTGCTGGCTGGTCAGTCACCAGCAAGGTGATATCACTAGCAATTAAGAGAAACATTTTCTCACACTCAATTCAAACACTCCCTGTCAAAAGGGAACAGGAAACCTTCTTAATTCATCCAAAGTCAACACATTTTGCTGTTTAACAGACCTTTAATATCAGTAATGTGGGAAGTGACATCTCAGTGCACAACAGCACAGAGACTACAGCTTTGGAGGTTCTCCCATTTCAGACACAGAAAGGAAACATGAGGAAGAACATGCAATCAAACAATGATCAGCTCTAGATGCATCATGAGGTTTGGTCCAAAAAAACATTGAAACAATTAATCCAATTACTGCAAACATAGCTTCTCTGAGTAAGGTTAAGATATTGCATTTGTAGTGTTTCCATTGTGCTTTCCTTCAGCGAACCAGCGGAGCCTGCTTGAGTGAGATGAGGACTGAACGCATGCGGGACACATCTTTTGCCTGCTTACTAGACTTGGGATTAAAGTCACAGAGCTGAGCCACACGTTCCCACTCAGTGCCCGGAAAAACGTCTTCTGCATCATTCACAAAGGCTTCTTCAGCTGCCCTAAAAGCAATGCAATGCACCTTGCGTTAATGCCCAACATAGAAGGCACTCTTTCCCTCTTACAGGATGCAGTTTCTTTCAGCATGTTTCATAAGAAATGTGACCTGACAGCTGCTTGTGGACATCACGGCTACTTAAGCTCCCACTGCCCCAACCCTGAAGATGAAAGTAGGCTGCAGTAGTACGCTATGCACAAGCAGTGCGGAGGATTGCTGTGTAAAATGTTGGAATACAGGTGTTTGGTTTTAAGAATAGTTACTGAGTCTTTGCCTAAGGAGTCACCACACATACTGCCAAGAAGTAAGGTACTCCTATGTAGGCATTTTATTTATGGAGAAATGCCCAAGCATTAACTAGTTAAGTCTCTGCCACTTGATGGCTTATATTGGACACCTGACAACTGGAAATTTACAACTGCCTGCAAGCATGCCTTAAAACAGACTGCATTTGAGGATTTAAATCAGCCCCAAGGCCTACAGGCCATCATAAAATTATCTGCTGATGATTCCCAATGCTGTAACGAAGCAGCATGAATCAAAAGTAATTTAAGTCATGAATCCCATGCTTGTAGGTGGTATAGACTGAAGCATATCTTGGCAGAGGGGATGACTTGTTTGAGGTCAGCTCACAGGATAAACACATCTACCCTGCTCTCACCCTAAGTTGACTCTAAAGGAGGCTTTGTACATTAGGTACAGCTTAGGGCCAGTGGCTTCCCAGCAGTATCCTTTTGGCATTGCTATGCTGCCAACAACATTGCTTCAATGCAAGGATAACACTCCAGCATCTAGTTTACATGAACTGTGAGGCCCCTGGTAGCTGCCTGAGTGCAAGAGCCGTAAGCATCAAGAGATAAAACCAAATCCATCTACTCCAACAAATAGTACAGAAAAAGCAGTGAAGATGACTCTCCCATGAGGGTTCAGCATTGTTCACAGGGATGATAAGGTTACAGACACCACTGAAGACAAGGGTCACTACAACACTGCTACTTTACGTGACATGACACTTTTAAGGGGCAGTGAAGGTTTTTTTACTTAACTGTTCTAGGCTGTAGCAAGGATGATTTATGTTTGTGCTTAAAGGTGAAGAGAAGAAAAGAAACGAGAGAAAGTTTAAGTCAGATATAGAAAATGAGAATGAGTTTAATGCAGATGATCAGCTGGCTGAGCATGCACTAGTAGCTTAGCCTACATTCAGCAAACAGGCTGTCAATTTTATTCTGCAGCACTTATACTGCACATTTGCATTGGATATAAGAAAATAAGGGTTTTATTGGAAAAATCTATCAAAATAAACTCTAGGAGACTTCAGAAAAGTCAAACACCACCTGTAAATCCATCATTTCACAAGTCTTGGTTTACATCCACCTACAGTTAGGTAATGAGTTCCACACTGGACCTTCAATATTAATGCACTCAAAGCCACACCAGGCTCACCAATACACCTTGTAAGGGTGTCACCTTAGAATCTGTGACATGGCCATCTTTCAATTCAAGTCTACAAATTAAGGGAAGAAATTAAAATACATAAACAAGCCAACGAACATTGCAATCTTTCCACCCCACAGAAACTAGCAATCTCATTGGGGCTTGAAAGTCACAGCTGTATTTTCATTGACCCATTAGGCTGGCAAAATGTCTACACAGAGCTCTCCTAAATGTTCTTCCAGCAGCTAATGCTCATTTTCCAATATCACCTTCTTGTACTTTTAATCTGTTCTCTAATAGAATCCTATTTCTATATGCACACATCTCTTCTACCCTGGCTGATGGCATGTGATTCCTTTCTACCTTCCTTGGCTTGCAGAGCTTTATGTGCAAGCATTGCTTGAATACTTTTCTGATTATGTAGAGAAATGAGCACAGATCAGGAGCTTAATGGCTATTACAGAAAATGCAGAGCTAAACATTGTGCTTCTCTGTGGAAGTGACTAGGACTAAATACAGCACCCATGTGAGACTGCAGACTGCTAACCCACGTACCCACCAAAGCACCTTGCCAAGCAGTGTTCATTGGCCCAGGAACAACTGTAAACCCCTACATCTAAAGACTACTGAAGTTATTATCAAAATTCCAGCAGTCTGTATACTACATGACTTAACCTGAAAGTGCTGGATGTTGTGCAGCATAGGGGACCCTTACAGGAAAACTGCACTTAATACTGCAGATCAAATTCAGTCCAAAAAGTAAAGGCTGTTTACTGCCCTGAAATATTCAGAAGTCATCTTCAGACATTCAATGCTATTTCTGACCCTCCTTATTATCTAATTGACTAGCAAACAGAATTAGTAGTTAAGCAACATACACATAACCAATCACGTCAGCGAAGGGTTGTTTGTAGAAAGCTTCATCTGCCACTCTAGGTAGCAAGTAGTCCAACAGGCAGGCAAGCAGGCAGGAGAAAAGAGATAAGGATGAGAAGTACAGAACACAGCTGAAGGCAGTTTTAACAAGCACATTAACCTTGTATCACCTGGACTTACTGTAACAGGAAAGCAGCTACCACATGGAATGTATCAATTAAGCCATTGACTCAGAGGGGCACACAAAAGCTCTGCTACATCCTACAAGTTGGGACCAGCTAGTTTAGAACTAGAGTCCCAATGTTAGTATTAGGCTACTTCCAGTGCACAGAAACTACCGTTAGGAGAGAAATCTCACCAGGCTGATGACAGAATGCCAAACACTCCTTCTGTGCAACACTTGTTAAATAGACTCTGCTCCAGAATGCACACCCTGCACTCAAACACTGGCCACAATAAAGCTGTGGGAGTATCATGAGGTCTGGCCACCAACTAGAAGTATGCCAATCACATTTCCCTTTCTTGACCCAACCAAAAGACTGTACCTCACTGAATGGAATTGTCAAAACCGTAATTCTGGAAGAAGTGTAGGCCTCCCTTCTTCCTTTAGTAAGAAGTAGAGTCTACCTAGGACTTTACTTTCTCAAGACAAACCTGCTGGCCATTTTGATAATAAAAATGGTGTTTCAAAAAAAAAAAAAAAGAACAAAAACCACAACAGTTCATCTTGAAGTCTGTGGGTTCCCAAAGTATAAAGCAGCCCTGATTACCTGGACAGAATCACACTGGCAACCCTAGGTCAGAAGTAGAGATCTAAGTGGTATTAAGTCAGCACTATCACATTTACCTTTACTGAGCTTGAAGTCAAAATTTCACAGGGAACCTCTAATAAAGTGTAAGAGCTTACTAGACTAGCAGCCAAGTCATTAGTTTCTGCCCTGAGGCCCATAATTAGACAATTCAAACCCAACACAGACACAGTCAGCATTTAGTTCTTCACTAGCAGAACTGAGTCAGGTTATTTCTCAAATGCTGCCAAAAGGAGCAGCCAAAGCATTTAAGATATCTAATGAAATAACCTGTAGCAAAGACTAACTAGAAGGCCACTTCCATGTGTTCTAAAGATAACAAGTAATATTGCTAGTCTCAAAGTAGGTAATTACAGTCATTGAAGACCTGTGCAGCTGACAGCATGCAACAAGTGGGTAGACTAAAGCTTTTTCTGGCCACATTCAAACTTTGTCTTACAGAATTGTCAGTAATTTCGGTTCATTATCTTAATGCTTTCTCTTGCTATTCTTGGACATTTAATCTAGATTCTAAGAAAATTTAAAAAGACAGTCTACAACTAAAGACCCATTTCTTAGTTGGACAGGTGACTTGAAAGATGTGAAGGACTAGTGCCTTAGGACGTACTAGAAGTATTCTAACCTCCCTGCCCCATTACTTTCATATGCAGTACCATAACTCTTCAGATGGCTGGAGAAACCTTACCTGTTGCTGGCTTTTGTTTTCTGGAGCTTTTCATCTTGCCTTGCATACCACTCCTCCAACTCCTTTATTGCTTTCTCTTTCCATTCTGCTTCCTGCTTTCGTGAATTCGCATCTGAAGATTTAAGAATTGATTTGTCAGTCGTGTTTGTTCCAGCTGAATGTTGCTAACATTTCAGCTGATGGCTTAGGGTGCACTCTAGTGCAGACAGTTGCTTGATCTACTCAGATAAAGGTTAGGAGATTTCCTGATTTAGGCCACGAGAACTCTTAAATACCACGAACATTCAGAGGATTAGCTAAACAAAATGCCTGCGCTGCATAACTGGGACAGTCCACTTCAGTTTAGGATAGGCATTTGTAGACTAATTCAGATTCAGTAAGTCTGTTGGCCTGCAAACTGTTCAAAAACAGAAACAGCCACCTTGCTATGCTTGTGCTAGAACAAAGCTCAGTAAAGCCTCTGTGCTTAAACAAAGTGAGGGAGCCTACCATTCGGCATGCTTTTACACCCAGCCTACAGTTCAGGACAAGCTCATCTGCTGTAACTAGCCCATAAGAGGAGCAACAGGCTCAGCTCTATCTAGAATCACATTGTACAGAAGGTTCTGTCCTAACAATTTCAAGCAAAGCCTCCTCTCTAATGTAAATGGAAATCATACGAGTTCGGAGGTTCTTAGAAGCAGTCCACAGGTAGGTATTACTGCATTTGATAGCTGTATTTAGTTTAGTTACTAGTCCATTACTTAACAATTATTAGACAACAGATGGCCTCAGCAACTACAGAATGAGCCATCTTTATCCATTGAAAAAAATGCTGGTAACTGCAGTATTTATTCACTGTTTTCTGCTGATAAAAGCTGTTTTGTTAATAAAAGCTGTCAGCTTATTTGTAAGTAAAGGGCAGGACACACGAATACTCATAAGGTTCAGAGCGCCGCTTGCTTGCTGACTCCAACACCAGTATTAAGTTTGACTACTGGAAGACTCTTCCAGACTTGCTGCTCAAACTCAAGAAGCATGTTAGATTCCCAGAAGCCAGATGCCATGGTTGAGAATTCTGCTGCTTAAGAAGCTGCCACTAAGTTATTCACAACCAAGAACACTACTGCAACAAACATCCTCCTTACCAAGTTGCTCCAGGCGCTCCTTTTGCTCCTCTCTCCACTTACGAATACTTTCCGGTTCTGACTGCAGTCGATCTACTTGGGATATGGCAGCATAGGAGTTTGTTGGACCATTACTCTCCTTAACGGGAAGGAATAGTAATGTCATTTATACATGACAACTGAATATTTCACAGAACTGCCTGCAAGCTACATAAAATTAGACTCTATTTGAACTGAGCATATAACACATTCACCTGATGTTATATCGCATTTCCACCATTAACATGAAAAATGTCTTAGCACAAATTACAGCAGGATTGAAGCAAATTAATACAGACTGCCTCTTGCAATCAGTGATCAAACACAAATTCAAACTGACTGGCAAGTCAAACTGTGTCAGAGCTCTACACCTGAAGAAAGCAGAAGACAACGGCTAGCATCTCACTATGCAGCTGCATGCCTAGAGATCCTCCAGTTCATTACACCTTCAATAATTCCTGTGAATTTTTTTTTAACAGTTTTGTGCATAGGAGCTTAAAATATTCTCTGTAACCTATTTGTCTACTTTAAAGACATTTATGAACTTAACTGATATTAAAAACCGATGTCCTTTAAAGACATTACAGAATTTGGATTGCTGTATGCAGCTCAGAACACAAGAGGCATGTCAACATTTAAGCATCAAACCATTGTGAGTACTAGCATACATTTTATTACACAATAGCTCAAAGACTTGCAATGAACAAGGCTATCATTAACACACCAGATTTGCAAAGCTAATGAATATTGTGCTATTTGCCACAGAGGCAAATACACCAAGTCCAACAACTTTTATAGGTTCACCCTACTCTTAACAGACCTAAGAAATACCACTCCTGACAGTGCCAGACGGATTGCAGCTAATGACAGATTTGGCTGCATCTTGCCCCTCTTTGGACCTCCTGTAGCCCTCAATGAAGGAATAACGCAAAGAGAAGGACCTAGGGTGGTGTAACAGCACCAGGCTTCACATTCAATCCAAAACAAAATACGCTGGCCAGCTACAGGGCCAAAGCAAAACAAAAGTTACATATAGCCCACTCAGTCTGTTCTTCCTCATTAAAAGGAAGCTCTATCAACCAAAGCAGTTGGTCATTAGAACTGCACACACAAAATCAAGATCTCATCTACCTTCTGTTGCATAAGGAAGCACAAAGGGCCAGTAAGATACAGTTTTCCCATCAATCTCACAGCAATGGTGAGGATATAAAAATGTTAGCAGCACTGAAAACTGTGTCTCCACAAACCTCAATGTTCATTTAAAACTCTATGGAGAAACAGCTTATACGCTGTCCCCTTCCCAAGTATTCATTTAATCAGGGCTATCCAGCCAACTCTGATACCAGGTAGTGACAATGCCTTAGGCAAATTGGTGTGAGATTCAGTTACAAGACAGTGATTGCCTTAGCATGCCTCATTCCTCCCTGATGCTAATAAGGGAGGCAAGTATCTCCTTTTGTCATTACCATGGCTAACATGCTTTCATATTATGACTGAGCTATTTAGCCAGCAGCTTAATTTCATGCAACTTTATGTCACTAAGAAGTGTATAATGTTTTCAGTCAGCTCCTTGTAAGACCAATCTTGGTAAGACAATCAGGATGCATTAATTATCCTTAAAGAACAAGCAATTCAGAAAACTCTGCTTTAAACTAAGTAATCAGAGCATACTTTCAGCTTATTCGCCAGGGGCAAGTCAATGTTCAGTCATACCACAGAGCCTGTCGTTCTGCTTACAGTGGTTATGTCCTATTAAGCCATAACTCAAAATGGAATGCTGCTTTAAGTTGCCTCTAAGTTCAGAGGAGGGGCATATTAACAGCATTCACAGCTTTATGAGAAGAGCTATCATAATAGGTGGTCCTCTTCAGAGATGAGACAGAAGTACATTAGAGAAAAAATGGGAAGTATTAGTCTAGATGAAGGTAAAGTTCTCAGAGTAGAACAGCACATTCTAAGTACGCAATACTTCCATCTTACCTGATAGACATCTCCATTAACCACTCCATCAACAGCATCTGTAAAGAAGTGACTGTAGTTTAGCCATTTGAGAAAAGACAGAACAGCCAGATTTACTGATTTCAGTAACTTGTATAGAAAGCTTTACTAGAGTATCTAACATGGGAGTTAGGCAAATAAGTGTTACTTTGTACTCTGCAGGGTCACTTCCTTATCTCTGCAATTTTCCCCCATAGGCACAAGAAACCAAGTGAGCAATTATTCTGCAGAAGGTCATTTCTTCATCATGAAATCATGCTTCAGACTACATAAACAACAGAGCTGATACTGCTGAGAAGCTGCTACAGATAGTATTGTAAGGTTACTCCCACTTTCTCCTCCCTGTCTTAGAAGCTGACTACCAGACAACTGTTCAGAAGTTAAGAAGCATGACTCTCACTGTTTTAGTCTCAACCTGGAAGATTAACAGTCCTGCACCCGACACTTGTAATTCTTATCCTAGTTTGGTTACCTCCTATTTCCTAATCAGTTCAAAAGCTGTAGCTGACATTCTTAGCAAAGTCACCTTTCTGCTACCTTTTGTGGTAACATGTTTGATAGCTTCCCATTTCAGCTGCAGCATTATTCCCTCTGAAGTGACACTGGCAGTAAGTAGAGCCTCAGGAACAGGATCAGCTAGGAATCTTTGCCACAAAACCCTAAAACATCATCTTTTAAAACACAGCCATAGGGAACATATGTCAGTTCTGAGACAAGCATTTGAGTTTGTGAAACTATTTAAATCTCCAGACTACGCAAAACACACCAAGACTTACAAGAACTGCTAAATCTCAGCAAGGCATCTCTCTGGAACAATGCTATGTAACATCTGCCTGCATGACAGAAGTCGTGTTACTACCTTTGTTTTACCATGGAAAAACTTACCACACAGAAGTGTTTCCACCATATTAACACACTCTTCAATGAAACAAGAGACTGTACCAAAGTCACCCAATAGTAAGTAGAAAATCAAGTTATTTTGCACCACCTTCTTAAATAAGATGGCTAATTCACCTACAACTAAGAGCATTATGCTGCAGTATCCTCAATTTCTTTGCAGCTATGTGTGTCCCAGTTTCATGCTAGTAGTGTTAATGGCACACAGGAAGCTCTTCATACTCCTGTATCAGGGAACTAGGCAACTATTAAGAAGTCCTGAGCCCTGAATAGCAATCATTAACTGTATTAGGTAGAAGACTGTAAAGTCATCTGTTCAAAGATGGTAGTTAAGTTGGAAGATATCTTCTTCCTTTATATGTAAACAGAAGTGGAATATGTCACTGCTTCCCTGTAACTGCGAATAGTGAATTTTGGATGGCAACCTAGTAACTTCCTCTTTCGCTCTTCCACTGCCTCTTAGCCTCGTGGTGGATTTCTGATGACTTAATGACACAAACACAAATAAAATGTTGTGATTTAAAATGAAAAGCCAATCTGGTTACTTGCTTGTCTTAAAATTGCAGAATAGGGATGAAGGTATACGAAAGGCAAGCAGATTTGTAGAGATCACTGCACGTCCACTGACTTGGGCAGTTACAGCTACAATTAACAGTTCTCCTAAATAGGTTTGAGGACTAAAGCCACAAAGGAGACACGCTTACACTTCACAGTCCTCCAGTTTAAGCTCCTCTGCACTACAGAGGCATGCTGCAGCTGTTCACCTTGTTTTGACAGGGCTGGAATTAAAGCTAAGCCAGGGTCTATAACTTATCTTGACATTAACAGCTTGAACCCACTCTGCCTACCTTGGAAGAGCAGAGAGCAATTCATACACTGAGACAATAAAACTGGAGATACAAGTTTATTGCTACAACGCTCAAGAGGGGCTAGCCTTTAAATATATGTAGTTCTCATCTCCAGACAGAAAGCAGTTGTTTCATGACAGAGACTCCTCAGGAAGCACTGACTCACCCACTAGGTGAGAGGGCTAATAAGTCTTGAAGATTCTTCCAAGAACTGTGATAATATGATTAAGTTTTCTTGTTACATCAAGAAACATTCATTAAGGTCTTCAGGACTCAGGCTGGTAGTCCGCTGAGGTAAAAGGAAAAATATCATTCCTGAGTGCTGCAGCTGAGATAAAACAGATGCATTTCGTTCAGGGCCACTTTTCTTCTGCACAGGAACAGCCACTAACGGGCACAAAGCTAGGTATTTCCACAGGGCACCCAGGTCAGAAGCATTAAAAACATTAAAACAAACTTCCCATCTGTTTTGAGCTCCCTAGAACTTGTGATTAAGATGCAGAGTCAGCATGCTGACTAAAGCATACTGCAAGCAGCAGAGGAAATGGCTGTTTACTAGCTTGCTCTCATATGCCAATACAAGTATTCTACCTGGACTAAGACCAATAGTCAAACATTCTCTCATTGCAGTTCTCCAGTCCCAGTGTTTGTGTAATTCAGTATGAAGTCTAGGAAAACTACCTGCTTGCCAGCCTTCGTATCAGTAGTCAATGCTAGTTGTGTATCAAATTTCTTTGTCCACAGAAACATGTTGTTTCATACCTGACTTCCCACAGAAAAAGCCTAAATACTGTTACTGCCATCATCATGTTTTCATCAGCCATGAACAATGAGAGCTCTCTCCTGGCTTCAGAGTCCGTCCAATTCTACCACAGTATTGCATCTTGAATTTCCTGAAGTTAACATTGCACATTTAAAACTATTCTAGTTAGTAATGATCCACGTTCCTCAGTGTTTGCTTCTGAACTTAAGATAAATAAATTATCCTTTAAGATAAATAAAGTATCCTTTATTTCTAAGGATACTGTTGCAAATACATGTCCAAGCATCTACAGTTCTGTAACACATGCTGACAATAGGTTAATAATGAACTTCCACACAGCAACACCGATAGTTTTTAGAGCCTGGAAAGGTTTAGAGAGCATAAGACATATCAGCTACCTTGCACTCACAGCAGAAAAACAACCAGCCAAGCTTGCCAGAAACAAACAGCTAGAATCAGTGCCCTCCACGTATACTACAGCTTACAAAAGAAAGGGCTGGGTAGCTTAGCTTGAAAATAAATACAACAGCTTTGTCACTTCAGTCCTACAAGTGGCTTCAGAGGCTTATGGCAATGATGACCAACTACTCTGAAGGCAACTACTTGCAGCAATGCCAGACTCAGTAATACTTGGCATAGAAGGAAGTTTACTTATCCTTGTTCACCAGCCTCCCTGAGTCTTACTTTCAATGCAAAAGACAACAGCCATCAGAACAGTCAGAGGCAGGACTTTGCAGAGGTAGCTCTTCTAACACAAGTCCAACCATTTCCTAATGCATGGATTAGCTCCTCCTGAGGTCCTCCTATACAGCTATGCTTTAGACAATATCCTCATGCAGGAGAAATGAACTTCAATATGACCATAAATAAAAGTACTTTTTGAGCTAATTTCAGCATCTCTTTTAAACAATAAGTACTTTACTTCTTCATTGCTACTTTGAGTGAAATAGTAGCTATAGATAAAGCAACAGAAGAACGGAACCAAGTTTAATATATTCTGACATAAGGTTAAGTAACTTCACCACTCAAGGCCTAGTTTCCCATCCTTTTTCTTTTGGGCACAGCATCATGCTTCCCCTTCACCCACCTCTCATCCACAAGAGGATGAGAAAGAAGAATCTTCTCCAAAGTTTCTGTTTAGATAGTTATGCAAGAAACTGAGGAAGAAATAGTTTTTCTAGCCATAACTCATTCTCATGCCTGTGTGCAAAATAAAGGCAAGCAGGTCAGGAAGAGTGCTTCTTTCCTGTGTTTTAGTTCTAACCTGCTGTCATACCAAAATCCATTAGAGTTCCCTCATTTTCAATATAATCAATAGGCTAGTACTAGTCCACACCTTCCTCCCTGCAATAACACTTCCATGATTTCCCAATATAGTATTCTCTTGTAAACAGAAATAGTTTTTTCTGCCATAAGCTTCATAATAATGCAGTACCACCACAAGACAGCAAATACAAGTTAAAGAGATACCATCCCTTTACTATACATTTCTCAGTACTACCGTATATTGCTCTGAAGCCTCAAGATACTGATTGCATAGCAAACCTCAGAACAATGGCTGTTGAAACAATTAAGAAAAAATATCAATAGTCACAAACAAGTAATTCTGTTTAAAATGTCTGCGGTGCTAACTAGAGACAGGAGGAAACAATTATTTCCTAAGTAATTTAAGCAAATTCATATTCAGTCCCTGAAAGGCTATTAAACAGGGTTTATGGACAAACCACCAAATGCAATTAAGCTTCTTAATTGCTAGAGAGAGCCTCTTCAGAAGATGGAGAAATATTCATTCAAGTTCATACAAAAATGACAGAGCTTGAAACTGTGAAGGCAATGTTTGAAACTAGACAGCCTACATTAACCTTGTGTGTATTTCCATGATTGTTAACATATAAAACTGCTTGTCTTTGAATGTAATTATCCATAAGAAGCTACTTGACAAGCTGTCACAAGGTTTTTATATTGACATACAAGTTCTAGAAGCCACGCACTACAAGCTGAACTCACTCTCTCCTGCTTAGAGGACATAGCGAGTTCTGCTATAACCTGAAAACCTCATATTGTCAGACTGGAGAGAATTGAAGAATTTGACCGTAAATAAATACAGGCATTGATTTATCACTGAAAAGGAAATCTCAAAAGACCAAGTTACTAACAACTAGGCAACAGCACTGTATTACTTGATTTATACAGTACTTCCTGTTTTCTGAAGCAGTAATTATACTTTATCTTTCAAGGGAAATAAGATTAGTTTTCACATGCCCAGGAAGCTTGAACAGGATAGCTATTTACATAATAAATGGCCTACTGGTTCAGGCCAGTATTCCAACCCTGATCTTGTCATATGAAGTGATTCTGAGTGAAACACATGAGCTTGGCAATGTTCTGCTATTCCCCTCATACTCACTCAATATCCACCATTAATACAATTAAAAGCAATATACACTAATATCAGTTTCCTGATATTGGTATTAACAGTCCATGGAGTTCACTACTGTCCATGTATTTATGTAATCTTTTTTTAAGAGGCTGCAATTTAAAAACTGTTTGTTGTATGAGACACCATGTTTCTTACAAGCATACTTCAAGAAGTTGGTTACTGTTTCTCACAATATTGGAAGTTAACATCTTCAAACTTCAGTTGAGAGCTGCCTGAGTTACGACTTTTGGCTCAGTATTTAGAAAGAAAACTTATCCAACAGACCTGTAAATAAGGAGTTCAAAAAGGTACAGTTAAAAAAAGTAAATCCACAAATCCCTGATCACGATGCTTAAGGATTTACATAAGAATCATTTGTCACCATGCCTGAACCAGTACATTTAGCACTGCTGCATTCCACACTTTTTAAGAAGGAGGGAGTGAGTACAGGCTCCAGCAGCCAACAAATGGATGTTCTGTTAAAACATGGGACCACCAAAAGTCCACAAGCATAAATGCAAACCCAGTACCTACAAGAAAGCCAGGTAACATACAGCTCACACCTAGACTTCCCAGATCCTTAGATCATATTAGCACATTCATTATTTTATATCATATCTTTCTAAAAGAAGGTCTCCAATAACAACTTTGCATTCCATGACAAGTGAACTTAGGTGACTTGAGAAAATCTCTTGAAAAGCAACTTAAGAACTACTTTTACATATCAAGCCAATCTAGAAGTATTTAACAAGTTGACTTTTTACCAAGGAATCACTGTGCAATAGCCACATGGCATGCACATAGAGAAGGTATGGATCTAGTTGGTTCTTAGTACTTTGTAAGAAAGGCCAGTGTCAGAACTTTCTCCAAATAAATTAGTCCTCAAACAGCTACTTTAACGTTCCAGAGTCTGGAATGTAAAGACCATATAAGGCGTAATGCTTGTCTGAGGCTTCTGAAAGTAAGAGGGGAAGTGTCTACTGTGTTTCTGCATTATACATAGAATACAGAAGTCAAGTTATGTCTGATATCAAAACAGGATGGTGTTCTGATAACGATTATGCTCATGTTCTAATGCTTGAACAAGTTACTCCCTTGTAAATACCCTTTTTACAGGAAGTATGTAGTCCATATGTTTTGAACTTCCATGAATAAGCTGACTCTAAGGGCTGCACTACCACTAAATAAGCACTGGAAGCAGCAGGTCTCCATTATTCAGTTATCTAGTTTCGCTTTATTCTAAGAGATACTATGC
This sequence comes from Himantopus leucocephalus, assembly GCA_003993805.1. Lineage (NCBI taxonomy): Eukaryota > Metazoa > Chordata > Aves > Charadriiformes > Recurvirostridae > Himantopus > Himantopus leucocephalus. Next base: position 4,988,735 of record RSEF01000031.1, read on the forward strand.
ACCTGCATTCTCATACATAAGATACACCGATAATTTCAGAAATCAGGTTGCAAAATGAAGATTTAATTCTAAAGATGTTCCAACAGTGAACTGGGGAGCAAAGTTATTCAACTTAAGTCTGAAGAAGAGTGGCATCTTCCTGAAGTGACAAAGGAATGTCCACATGAGAGCAAATATGTTCCTATAGACCCGGTGACAAGTATAAGCAAAGTCTTCCAAGAGCGTTGAAACATCAGTTAAGCACAGCAGCACCCTACATTCACAACTCCTTTCCACTTAGACTTCAGTTAAAAACCCTAAACCTTCTGTAATCAGAAGTGTTGATTCAGGGCTGCTTTAGCTACCATTAGTCTAACTGAAAACATGCTAAGCTCTAGTTCCCAACACACGTAGCCACCCTCCTCTGAATGTAACAGTGTGTTCTGCAGTGTCAGTTTTCTCACATTAAGTACAAAGGTTACCAAGGAACAAAGGCTAGAGGCTTCACAGAATTAAACATTAGCTCAGCTGCTAGCATACTTTAAGACTAAGATCATTGCCTCTGAAGACAGAAACACAAGTGGCAGAACACAACATATTGGCTTATCCTGCTTTCAGTAGATCTTCATTTCAGGCAGGCTCCTGGATTAGAGAAGATCAGAGTTACTCAACAGTGTTCCCAGCAGGCTACATTCCGGGAAGCCTGGGCACCCAGGCTTCTTTAGGAGATATACACGATAAACACCACCCCGTCTGAGGCAGCATGAAGACAACTTACACAAGGCAGAGCACACCCACGATGACCAAGACGGAATGCCAGCACAGCCCAGACCTAACCCCAGGACCATCCCCAGACAGCCGGGTCCCCCTCACCGGCGGCCACATGCTCGCAGAAGACAGCCAAGGCGATAGCCCCGCCAGCACCATCCCCTCCCGGACACGGGAACTCTGAGGGCGAAGGGAAACTGCGAAGCCCCGCCTGGCCAGGACCCCTCCTCTCTCCTCCCCGCCCCACCCGCCGGGCCCCCCGCCAGGGAGAGGGGCGGTGGAGCTGACCCCGCCGTCCCTCCGCGCCTACCCAAGTCGAGGTCCTTTGGAACCTCGCCGTCCTCCAGGATGCCGTAGCCCTCGTCGTTCTCGATCCCTGCGATCTCGTTCTCCTGCTGCGCCAGGAAAGCGGCGGCAGGATCCTCGTCGGTGTCGTCCAGCGCCCCATTATCAGCGGCAGCCACCGGCTGCTGAGCACCGAAAAGCTCCAGGTCGGCCATGGGCGCGAGAATCGGCGCAGGCACCGAGGAGCAAGTGGTTGTAGCTTCCACGCCTGCGCCAGAAATCAGCGCGGAAGGGGCGGGCGCCCCGCCTATGCCAATGAGAGTCGAGCACCGCCCAGCAGTAAAACTAATCAGCGAGCGGCGGCGGCGGGGCTAACGGAATTCTACGCTTGATGCCTTGGGCTCGAGCCAATCAGCGCCAAGAGCGGGAGAGGAGGGGAGGGGAAGCGCGGCGCGGCGCGCGGGACGGACGGACGTAGTAGGGCCCTCCAGCTCCTTCCTTCCGCTCGACGTGGAGACGCGCGGAGGAGCCGGGCGGTGCCGGGTGTCGCGCGCGGGGAGCGGCGCAGTGGGGCGCGGCCTGGGGCCTGGCCTCCTCCGCATGCAGCGCCCGCCCCGGCAGGCCCGGTGGGTCCCGACAGGCCTCCGCGCCCTCGTGAGGCAGCGACCAACATTTGCTGTGCGGGAGAGACTGACTCTCCGTTGCGTTTGTGTCAGACCACCCCGTTAAGTGAGGCTGTGGTGGCTTCCTGCCAAAGGACAGGCGCTTCTCTTGAAATCTAGTGCAGACGAGATACGGATCCAGTGTAAATGCCAGTGCCAACACGACAGCGGGCCATCGGCATCTTGGAGACAAATCTGAACCTGCAGAATAGGTCAATAAAAACATCAGTGGTTTTCTATTGTGATTTCGTGTGTTTTCTGTCCGGTATTCGGAAGCTTAAACTAGTGTAATTTCAACCACTATGTATTCTATTGACCATATATTGACAAAACTGCTTATTTGGAAGGCATTGGTTTCTGATACAATTTTTTGACAAAGTTACTTTGATCAGTTACTGTATCTGGCTTATCATACAGATCTGCAAATAGTCTGTTGGCACAACAGAGAGTAAGGGGAGGAAAAAATGATGATGTAAAAAGGAGAAAAATATGCTGGCAGCTCTTAAGCTAGTGCAGTTGCTGGAAAAGGTACTTGTTAAACTTCTTTTACATGTAGCCTATAATTCCATGCATGTGTTTCGTGGTATATTAGAGGTATGCTATTCAGGCTTATGTTATAATGCCAAACATGTTTCAGAAGGTGGCCAAATTCAGAGAAAAGTGTAAGTGTACAAGTCATTTTTTTCCTATGTGTTAAATTATTTTTAACAATGTGACATAAACTGCATGTTGGGTTACACTTTTTTCCCCACTGTCAAGATCATTTGCTACAGAAAAAAAAAAAAGGAGACTCATGCTGTATTACAGAAAGCTCTCTTCACCTCCCTTAGTCAATTAAAACACGTGCCTCATTTCTCCTGTGAAAACTCGGAATCTGGCATGGGAGGAGGCTAGACTTCCCTGAATTTTGTCTTCTAGGAGAAACACAACAAGGTTATTTTTTTTAAATAATCTCCAGCAGCCACAGAAAAACTAACAAATTAAGAGTAACAGCACTAAGCAGGCCCATAATTCACAACAGGAGACTATAAAAATGAAACATGCTTGCTGACTTTGTCCCATAATTTTTTCCAACAACACACTCCCAATGTGCATTTTCCTCACTCTTCTTCCCTTATATGTAAACAGAAGTGGAATATGTCACTGCTTCCCTGTAACTGCGAATAGTGAATTTTGGATGGCAACCTAGTAACTTCCTCTTTTGCTCTTCCACTGCCTCTTAGCCCCGTAGTGGATTTCTGATGACTTAATGACACAAACACAAATAAAATGTTGTGATTTAAAATGAAAAGCCAATTACTTGGTTACTTGCTTGTCTTAAAATTGCAGAATAGGGATGAAGGCATACGAAATACAAGCAGATTTGTAGAGATCACTGCACTTTACTAGCATGCTCTTACATGCCGATACAAGTATTGTATTGAGACAGTTGTGCTGAAGAAGGGAGAAAATATGCAGATGGCAAGCCTCTGGTTAAATTCAAGATCTTTACCAATTCAGATTGTGTTCTTATGGATCACAGCCCTCCACCTGTGACATTTTAGGAAAAAGATGATGTTTAACACAATACCTTCTGTATCCTTCACTGTCTCTCTCCTGCTTTTTTCTCATGCAGACTCCTTATTTCTAGTCCTATTTGTCTCATATTACTCATCTGACTAGGGAAAGGCTCTTGGAGTTTCATGTCTGAGTCCTCTCAGCTGCTGTTTCCAGCAGCATTTCTCATGAAACCTGTCTCCTTCAAGTTCCCCTGTCCCACACCTTTCAGTCCAGCTTCTTGGGCTCCTCAGCTCTTGGGCTTCACCCCATTGTCCTTAGTCCACTGACCCAGTATCAACCAGTGCCACTCTTTATTATCTCACTATTCCCTATTTTCTCCTTATATCTTTTCCCACCTGAATCCCTTCCAACCTCTGTAAGCCTTAATCACTGGTTCTCAGTCACAGTTGTCTTGCTCACATCATCCCAGCCACCCTCTCAGAATACATTATCCAGACTCAGTCTCCCACTTCTTCCCTGTGGAATTCATTTAAACAGTTATTATACTCTACAAGGTCTGATGACATGGTAAGTTCATCCATTAATTCAATTTACTGAATGGCTAGCACACTTAAACTCATTCAAAATACACAGGCTTGCTTTCAAACTTGCAAGAGAAAGTTGCACAAAGAAAAAGGGAAACATGCTGGTAATCTTGTCTAGTCAGAACTTGGCTAGTATCTTATAAGTTCAGATGCTGGGCTGAAACAGAGAAAATCTACAGAAAACAAATTCTTGCTGTCGACGCAATTCTTGCCTGTAACTGTTGTCTGGGTGTCCCAGTAAAATTATACTGTCATTTCTGGTAAGAAATTTAATGCTAGCCTTGCAAGGCCACAGAACTTGTGGACTGTTAGGCTTGTTACCAGTTTGTGCAAATTTGCAGTGCAAACTGAAACTTGGAACCAGGTGTCTTTTATTATGATATGGAGTTTAAGTGTGGGATAATACCAGAGACCTTGAAAATATAGGCACAAGCTGAAAACGGAGGCCACAACACTATAAAAAACTCATTGGCAGGCAGCTTCTGGTTATTGAAGAATTATAACCTTAAGAGCTGGGAACTTAGTCATGTCTGACTAATCTGATAGCCTTCTGTGATGGCATGAC
>RSEF01000031.1:4993177-5004538 GCA_003993805.1 Himantopus leucocephalus
GAAGACCCAGGAAACTACAGACCTGTTAGTGTAACCTCAGTACTTGGAAAAAAATATGGAGAAGCTCATACTGGGTGCTGTTGAAAGGCATTTCATGGACAGTGCAATTATCAGGCACAGCCAACATGGGTTTACAAAGGGAGAGTCTTATTTAATTAATTTGGTAACCTGCTATGATAATGTCATACACCTACAGGATGAAGGGAAGGCAGTGGATATAGTTTTTTTGGATTTTAGTAAGGCTTTTGATACTGTCCCTCACAGCATCCTTCTGGACAAGTTGTTCAATTGTGAGATGAGCAGATACATGGTGCGCTGGGTGAAGAACTGGCTGAACAGCAGGGCTCAAAGGGCTGTAGTGAATGACGTTACACCTGGCTGGCAACCAGTCACCAGAGGTGTTCCTCGGGGCCCAGTTCTAGGGCCAGTCCTGTTCAATATTTTTATTAATGATCTGGAGGCAGGAGTTGAATGCACCATTAGCAAATTTGCTGATGACACTACACTGGGAGATGCTGTTGACTCTCTTGAGGGATAAGAGGCCTTGCAGAGGGATCTAGATAGATTGGAGTATTGGGCAATGATTAATGGGATGACATTTAACAAGTCCAAATGCCTGATTCTGCACCTGAGACAGAGGAACACCAGACACAAGTGTGAATTGGGAGATGAGTGGCTGGAGAGAAGCACCGCAGAAAGGGATCTTGGGGTGCTGGCCAACAGCAGGCTCAGTATGAGTCAGCAGTGTGGCCTGGCAGCCAAGAGGGCAAACCGCATCCTGGGATGCATCAAACACTGTATAACCAGCTGGTCAAAAGAGGTGATTATCCCACTATATTTAGCATTGGTGTGGCCTCACCTTGAGTACTGTGTGCAGTTCTGGGCCCTACAATTTAAGAAGGATGTTAAGGCACATAAATGTGTTGAGAGGAAGACAACAAAGCTGGTGAAAGGGCTGGAAGGCATTCCTGTGAGGAGCAGCTAAGGACTCTGGGCTTGTCTAGTTTGGAGAAAAGGAGGCTGAGGGGCGACCTCATTGCTCTCTACAGCTTCCTGAGGAGAGGAAGTGGAGAGGGAGGTGCTGATTTCTTCTCCCTGGGATCCAGTGACAGGATGTGTGGGAATGGTTCAAAGATGCACCAGGGGAGGTTTAGACAACATTAAGAAGCATTGCTTTATGTAGAGGATGGTCAAACACTGGAACAGTCTCCTAGATAGGTGGTTGATGCCCCATGCCTATCAGTGTTTAAGAGGCATTTGGTCAATGCCATTAATAACATGCTTTAACTTTTGATCAGCCTGGAGGCAATCAGGCAGTTGGACTAGATGATTATTGTAGGTCCCTGGATTAACTGTTGTGCTGCAATGGTTCAGTGAAATCAAGATCACTTCACGGTTTGAAATACAGATAGGTGTCCCTAGAATTTAGCTTGTTTGTAGCTTTACAGTATTAGTCTTTATTTTTTATGTTAAAGGAAGAACTGCAGAAACTGACACATCAGAAGTTCAGTTCATCTTTCCTTTGCTTAAGCTGAAAAGGAGGTAGCGAGGTAAAGCATATACATGCTTTTTTAGTCTGATACAGAAAAGGGGGAAAGGAAAGAATTTAGTATTGGGAAATGCAACAGTTATTATACATTATCACAGATACCACATTAGAGTAAGCAAAGAAACTAATAGATATTGATATGCATGAATAAACCAACAGCTGACTCAGCCACAAACCACTCAATTACCAAAAAAGAAAAGGAAAGTTATTTTCAAATTTCTGTGTCTTGCCAGCAGATTTATTTCAGTTTTTAAGCCAGAGACACAAAGCTATCTGAACAGGCATCCCATGTTATCACCCTGTCGTGTGGGACTCTGCAGACCAGTCACAGGGAGCTGTCAGAGCCCCACAGCTGCCCTGGCACCATCAGCTGAGATCCTCCACACACCCCAGCTTGCACAGTGACAAATCTGCCCCAGGAAACATCCCAGGCACCAGCTCAGGTCAGAGGCAGACTGCATCCAGTTCTCACAAGCCCAAGCCGAACATGTCTGGCACTCACTACTTCTTTCTCTTACAGTGCTGTGCCCAGGGTCCTGCAGCCTTTGTACCCAGCAACAACCCCTGCTCTTGCCAGGGCCATCCTAATAATTAAAGGCCCTGGGCTGTAGCCTTGAGATACACCTTTGGATGATGCTGGTCTTGGCCTACAAAACAGGCTGTATAAATGCCAGTGACACACCAGGGCTTGGGGAAAAGAGCAGATACTGATGTCAGTTCTGGCTTCCCTTGCCAAAGAGCTCTCAAGACTGGCCATCTCAGCCTCAGAGACCAAAACCCACCAAAGGCTGTGGCCATCAGAGCCAACAATGCAGCAACAGTCTCATGGTATTCTATACCTATAGCTTGAGTAGTATGTTTGATCAATGCTTGGATTTAGCTGTTACTGCTACATAAATAATCCTGCTTTTTAAAACAGGTACAGTCGCCCTTTTCACAAGACCAGCTGCAGCATCACATTTGCAGAGTATCCTTAGAAGAACAATCTCATATGTGGTTCAACCAAAGACAGTTACTTTCAAATCAAGGAGGAGGTTTTTGTAGTTCACTCTGCAAAAACAGAGGACTGTACCTATACAGAGAAAGAATATACCCTGCTACCTTTGATCATGGTTAGAACAGTCCACTGCTGTGTCTCTTTCCAGGTAAGAAAGGTTAAGGAGTCTGTGAGTTTGCAAAAGCCATAGTCCCTCCTAAACAGAAAAAGTTATCCATGGGAAGATGCTTTCACAGGGCAGGTCTAGCTCACCAATCTGTGTGCTCTTGCTCCTCCAATGTCAGAAAGATAAAAAGCAACAGCTACATTTTTTTACAGGGAGGAAAAAAGCTGGACTTTGAAGCAAACGTGAAGAAACGTATTAGGTACTCCAGTGTTCAAGATGAAAACATATTGTCCCATGGCTGCTATCTCACGACACTGAGCCACACCACAGTCCACACAGCCTTGCAATGGCTCAGGAGATACTCCTTTCACAGGGAGGAGTAGGATCCGCTTGTTCTAAGCCTCAGACAGGATCTAGGCTGCATATCCAGCACCAAGATAGTCAGATCAAGCAGGACTGATTTCATGTGGTTTGACTGGGAGAAGACAGCTAGGAAGGGGCTGCAAGTTTCAATGTAAGCACATAGTCTGGATATGCAGCTGGGAGAGGGATTACCACTTACGGCTAGGAAATGTAGAATTTCTGTTCGGCATTGTTATCTATGCATTTCACATGTCCACTCTCCCTATCTTGTACTGCCTTTGTTTTGTTCTTCTCTTCCTTTTGTCTTACTGGGCTTCAGCCACAGATTCTTTCTGTGACATGTTCTGTTTGCTTCAGACAACCCTGTAACTAGCAGTAAGGGGAAAATCGTTCTTTTTTCTGGATTAACTTTTCCCATCTACCTCTATTTATGACAACTGATTTCACTTTCTATTTATCTGCTTTGCTTGGCTACCAGGTTGTTGATGCATCTATTGCATCAACAACACTGTCCTAGGACAGCCCAGCAAAAGTAGCACTGAAATCCACCTGCGTTCACTGGGAACTGAGGTTTTCTGAAGGACAGGTGTTCTCTGTATCCTCTGCCCTTTGATTATCCATGATATTCTGCTGTTTTATCAGTTCTTTGTATACTTGCTCAACACTGCCAATGGCAGAGCAGGCACTTGCCTGAGTAACAGATGGTTGTCTTCCAGGGGCCAAAGTACAGCAGCTGGAGTTGCTACACAAAAGGCACATAATACATCTCCCCAGAAAATTTCCAGGGAAATGGAAATTGCCCCACTAAGCTGTGGTAGATAACAACCTACAGAACAGCTTTTGGGAAGAAGAGTCCAGAAATATTAGCAGGTAGGTAGGTACCATTTACCTACCACCTGAGGCATAAGATGTTGTGAAGTACCATGTAATAATGGCAGCCACAGTGGCATAACTTAGGTCAACGACACAAGGGAACAGTTCCCTGTCTCACCATGTAAGGTCAGGATGTAAGCTCCTGCCTTGCTTCTATTCAAACACAAACCATTACATCTACATCTTAATCTGTCATAATTTAGATTGGAAACTGACCTTTCAAATGAAATACCCTCCTACACATGACTTTCCTTCTCACAGTCTGGCTTTCATGGATATTAGTACCTATGGGGCAGAAAGAATGATGCCAAGCAAGACACTCTCCCTGTTTGAGCAGTGTGCATTACACAGTCCATCTGCAGTCAACATTTGCAGTCCATTTTTGCCACAGCGGCACTACCCCTCTGCACAGCCCCATCTGAGGAGAAAAACACTCCTAGTCTCCCTCACCTAATAGCAATGCCAGGGCCAGTAATATCTGGGGTGGAAAGATACTACCTAATGTCATGGCTGTGCCACAGGGCTTCAGCAGTACTGTGAAAGATTCAACACTTTCTGCAACATTAATAGCATCCATGAAAGTTATGTAGGTCTCTAAGAAACAGCGTAAAGATGGCAATCTCACCAAGTTTCCCCCAGTCTACCAGCAGTACCATCTGGCAGCAAGGTAGAGCTGTCTGCATGGCTATAGAATCACAAGGAGAGGAATTTGACAGCAATATTGGCCTTAGCTGTGTCTGTCCTTTCCCTGCTATGTTTCCTTAAATCTGCTGATGCTGCCTCAAGCTGTCATGGTGTACAGAGGAAGATGAAGGGCAGTTTGCAGTAAATTTTTTTTGCTCTTTGGAAGGAAAATGACATAGCAAAATGTCATGAGGCCAGGCAAGCTCGTTCACATCATGAAATCATACAGGCCCAAAGTGCTCCTGGCCGTCCACGTTGGACTAGATTGAGGTAGAAAGGAAGCATGGGTTGCAAAAGAGTAGTAATAACCCTCTGCACACAGAAGGGGTATGGCCTGTGATCAACGCCAGGTCAGTAAATTGCAGAGCAAGAGCAAATTGTAAGAGAACTAATACTTCGGGTATTGCAAAACCACGTTTTAGCAGTACAAGTATGCATAATTAACTCTTTCAATTAACGTGATTATTACACGAATTTTAAAGAAATATTTTCTAATTACTATGCAAAACTACCACAGCTGTTACGGGCCACTTTTTTTTTAAGATGGTAAGCCATACAAACATTATGCTGTGTATCTCATTTCATTATTAGTCTGTTGCATGAAAAATTATTTCCATTCCTTGTTTTGAGTCTAGTTCTCATTTCACTTGTTGGCTTCAGCTCTTGAACTGAGCAGTTCCTCTTCAGTGGATGGCCCAGGCTCCTAGTACTCAAATAAGCTACAACTTGCTCATGAGGGACAGCGGAGGGGGAGGTGCTGATCTCCTCTCTCTGGTGACCAGCGGTAGGACATGATGAAATGGAATGAAGCTGCATCAAGGGAAGTTCAGACTGGACATTGCAAAAAGGTTCTTCACTGAGAGGGTGGTTGGTCACTGGAACAGGCTCTGCAGGGAAGTGGTCATGGCACCAAGCTTCGCAGAGTTCATGGAGTGTCTTGACAATGCTCTTAGTCACATGGTTTAGTTTTAGGTAGTCCTGTGAGGAGCAGGGAGTTGGACTCGATGTTCTTATGGGTCCCTTCCAACTTGAGATATTCTATGATCTTTATCAGGAAGCCCTGCTCTACTCTCAGGGACTTGCTGGTACAGGCTCTAAGCCAGTCACAAGTGCTCCAAAGTTCCCCTATCATCACTGAAGCTGGGAAGCCCAGTACCTTAGCTTTTTAAGTATTACTGGCAGCACTGTCCATTTTCAACAGTGTAATTAATATCTGCTGTATGAAAGAGGGCAAACTAGTTGTTATCCAGGATTATGAATCCAAAAGACATGTATATGAATCTTTGCATAAGGATTTTCAAAGCACTGATGGGTTTTCAAGTATGTTTTGAGTAGCAAGAACACCTGCTACTGATGAAGCTATTAAACACCCTGTGTAAATGAAAACCTTTTAAATCATTACATCTGGCAACTTAGTTTACATAATATCATTAAAAACAAACCCAAACAACTCTTTTTTGTTGTTGTTGTTGTCTGTTTCACCACCAGCTTCTTGTGTGACCCTGGCTAATCAAACTCCTTATAATTCAGATTCACCCTCAAGTCAGGATGCATTTTTTACCACTGTTAGGGCACTGCGAAGCATTAACACATCTTCAGCTGACACACGGTGCAAATAGTATGTCTAAGGAGCACCTCCATCCCCACAAAATTTGACTAAGTAATTAAGAGATATTAGTTGTTTAGCTTAAATAAGTTTTAATTAGAATAAATTACTTAGGGTTATAATATAGTGTGATTTATGCCATTTGCTTAGTTTTGCTTAGTATGAGTAGCTAGATTTGCTGAAGCCTTTAGGCTGCAATAGAGTTAATTTTCTTAGTAACCTTCCTAGCAGCTGGTACAGTGCTGTGTTTAGTCTTTTAGTATAAGAAAAATGTTGATAACACACTGACGTTTTGGTCATGTTTTCCCTAAGTCTGGGACTTTTCAGTTCCCCATGTTCTGCCAGCAAGCGCAGGTGAATATGAAGTGTAAACCAGAATGTAGGGAGGCTCCAGTTGTCAGCAGACACTGCAAATCAACAAGAGCAGTCGACTGCCTGTCTGCCTGCACACAGAAAAATAATCCAGTAGGGTGTTGGCAAAACCCCAGACCAAAAATCACCATTGGACTAAGAGACGTGTGAACAAAGCACGAGGGGCAGATGTACACATTGCAAGGATATAATTGCCCAGGCATTTCTTTGATCGAGGTCCCTCCCTTTTCAGAGGCACCCAGCCCGGGCTGACCCTGCTGCTGTACCTTTCAACTAAATTACTTATGTTTATAAAATCTGATGCCTGAGACACTGCTGCAGGAAACCTAGGGTCAATCCTAAAGAAAGAGAGAGCATGCCCAAGAGTAAGTGTGTGTGTGAGCAGTCGAAAGGGGCAGCCATCAGCCCAGTGGGGTTGCCTGCTGCAAAGGGACCCTGATCCTAGCAGTTAAAGACTCAGGTGGTGTGTGTGCAACTCCTTGAATGGTGTGTGAATGCTCTGGCAGTGGCTTCTCCTTTAACAGTAGCATCTTCAGAAAGCTGATCTTTTAGGCAAGGCTTTGAGTTCTGTGAATTATAGTACTTCACACTTTCAAAAATATGACAGAACATTTTATATAATTTTCTTATGATCTCTCAAAGTAGATTAAAAGAGTCTGTCATGCACTACAATTAATGTGGCAAAACTTCCCCCTACAACACGAGCATCTGTTGCCAATATCTGGAGTTGCATGATCATGCACAGAAATGCAGAATAATGAAGGGAAACAATGCACCTCTTTCTAAGAGAAAGAACAGGACAAAATTGTGTAAGTGTACATCATACGTTTATTACTGAACAAGTCTCTCAACTCCAAAATTGGGCACGGGGATTAAAAATAAAAATTCATTGCACTACCTAGTAAAGCATTACTAGTAACTCTCATAAAAAATGTACAAATTTTGTTAAAAATTTATCAAGCCTTCAAATGATTTGGTTACAGATATTTATAATACATTTAAAACTACATGTTAAATGATACAATAGCATATGATTTAAAGAAAACACTTGACAAAATATGATTCCAACAACCCCCTTAAGCTTTCATAATCTGAAACGCAAGTAGCAAAATGAGGTAACAATGTACCAAAGAAAAAAACCACAGCTTTTACAAAGGCCCAAAGATAACTCAGTCAAAAATGTGTTTTCTACAATTAAAATTAAAAATGTTGGTAAACCTCATCCCAAGTATTTTACAATGTATTAACAGCTGTGAAATCACATTCAAGAGCCTGTACAAAATGGCATACAACAAAAGACTTTGATTTTTTTGTAAAGAAAGCCACAAAATGAGACATTGGAATTATCTGTAGGCCTTGATATCCATTAAAATGACATGCAAAAAACACAGCAGTGCCAATGTGATAAAGCGAAAATATTACAGGTTGGTTTTGTGGGTTTTTTTTTTGAGAAGCAGCAGCCAGGTGATGTCAGAAAGGCAGTGAACATAAAAGAAATCTTGCTGAATTCAGGTGCTGCCAGGCACCATGGCAGGCTGGGGAATTACACACAGATGTGCATAACACATGGCAGTTAACAGCTGAACATAAATCTCCTCCCTTGACAGCCACAACAGAGGACTTGGCTGTAGCTTGTCTGAGCTGATTCAGAACATATGCACGTGTGCTGTTTATCCACACTAAACACAGGAAACAAGTCCACATACATCTGCCAGTCCCATGCAAATGAAAGAACCATTCCAGAAGAGATGAGCCATAAGAGTGCAACAATTAATTTCAGGATTTTACCAACTTACACCCTCCATGTCCTAGATCTCCCACTGCCTCACAGAGTTTTACTGGGGAAAAAGGGACATTACACATCACAGTTTCTCCAATTCCAGAAAGAGGACTTCTTTCCCTTGCCTTCAGAAGAATGTGTCTTGTTCATTTGTACGTAGCTTAGAAAAAGTACCGTCTTTCCATGCTTCAAACTGAATACTAAGCACAGTAGTGTTATTTATGTTTAAAACTGTACACACAGTATTTTTTCTTTTCCAGTTATATAAAAGAGCCTAAGTTTAAGACATATGTGACATACGCTTTTTAAACATGATTTTATTTGTTAAAAAAATAAATTTTAGTACATGTAATTTAACCTGCTAGGTGTTATTCTGAAAAGCCCATTCTTTAACTCCACTGGAAGAGAGAAGAAAATCTAGTATTTTGAAGTTGATGTAACAGTATTTTTATTTATTTAGTGTTCTTAAGTATGGATAGGTATGGAAAGACTGTTTTGAGAACTACTTGCATAACTAAACACAGGGAAGAACATCTGAAATAGGGCAAAATTGTGCTTTTGTTTTACCTGCACCAAGAGCTGCGACTGGTCTGTAGAATATTCAAAGAGGGAAATCAGCATGGAGAACACCTAACACTGTTTGAAATTATAACTGATACTAAAGCACAGCAGCATACAGAAGCATCAGAAATGATAAAGAATAAACTTAAAGCTGAGACTGGCAGCAAGCAGCAAATATTGCTAATTGTGCCACTTGTGCTGCTGCAACCAAAGTAATGACACTGAATTTAGGAGAATTTTGTGGCAAAAAGTGCATCCTTTGAATAACTATGGTATGCAGACATAAATATTTTTCTAGAACATATCAAAGATGTTAGCCATCTGAATGTTACAAATGAAGCTAAATTGTTTTTCAATAGCTCAAATAAACCATTATTCAGAGCACCTGAATAGAGGTTATCACCTCCTATTTCACAGCACTATTCTGGAAGGTGTTCCCATTTTCTCCTATAGTGGAATGGTCTGGAAACTTGACGGCAAAAACCAAGGGAGTTCTTTCTTCATATTATACTCATCACAAAACAAGGAGGGGCAAGAAGCAGCATCAGGCCAACTGAATTCTGCAGTTAGTGACCAAAAACCACCTTCTCTTGTGATACAATGAAGAAAATCAGAAGTTCTACTTCTCTGAGAAAATGCTAAAAATTTTATTTTATTCATGAAGTTGCAGGAATAAAATTGTAACCTTTTACAAGTTATTTTAATTGTATACAAACTCCCTTTTAAGTGACAAAGAGTGTATGTGATTAAAGCCAATATTTATAAGCTAAAAGATTACGTCCTTAGCAAGTACAATGGCCAAAAGTAAGGAGCTGTTGCACAAGACCCCGAGTGTCCTTTCTGCTTCCTTTCATGGAAGAAGCACATAACTGGCAAATCCAGGTAGAAAAAAATTAAAAGGAAAAATTAAAAAGAAAAATTAAAAGCATCAGTATTCATATTAGCAATTGAAAATGTTAATATTGCTAAATGATTTGTGTGATATTGCAACTTTACATTGACAAAATAACTTGTAAATCAGCCGTTTAAAAATCCAGACTTTGTAACATATGCTAAAACCCCCAAGGTTACTCGTGTATGAACCATCAATGCAGTCTTTAGTGGTACACAATTAAAGCCTCCAATGAAGGGGAAGCATAACAGTTGTTTGAATAGTAGGTAGAATGGTCTTTATACCTGTAAGTACATTGGGGAGGAAATACTAAATGTCTGTAACTGCTGCACCCATCGCATTCAGTGTGCAACTGCAAACACAAGGAAAGAAACCAGTGTACAGTACTAGTACTGTTTAAATAACACACAAGATTATACATTGCAGCATAGTTATTACTACACACATACGTTCTCAGTACATGCTGGTATACAGGTTCTCAATCACACGTGCACACTCAGTCACAAGCACACTTCATGCATCCTCTTACAAGCAAACACATTCACACCATTCATTTCTGCTCACAGTATCTGAAGGCTCTATATAAGGTAGATTGCTATATTGTTTGGAGCTACCACTTTTTTTTTTTCTTTTTCTTTTATATAAAAGCACATGCTAAAAGATCACGTCCACAGTAACCTCGCAGCAACACTCAGAATGATCACACAAAAACCAGGGAATGTTAGTGCACACACAAAATTAAGCTAAAAAAAATATCTTTGGAGTTCCAATCACACTGTTAGTATAACAATCCTGTTACTGTGAAGACTAGTTATAAGCTTTATAATCGATTAAGTCACACAGTGCAAAGTAAGGTCCATTGACCCTTTTGTGTAAAGGGTAGGCTGGAAGCCACATGGATAAGTTCAATAGATAGTTCATATATACACGTGACCAGAAACACCCAAACCAGATTTGTGCTCTTAGATTGGTCATTCTGAATCACGATGCACTTCCGAAGCATCAGCTCTACAAATTGGGCAAGTACGATTTGCCTGCAAAACCAGAAACAAAAGAGGGTTTACTGTACTGACAAACACATTGTTAAGGTAATGTGTATATAACACTGACATCTGTGAGTACTGAAAAGCAATTCAAGAGTACTTAAGAGAAGACAAAGTGTGCTTATGCCTTTTTTTAGGGTTTTTTTGTTACGTTAGAGTGGTGTGGTAAGTTTAGCAAGTCAAAATTATGTTTACAAAAAAATTGTGCCTTTTATCTTTAAAGATAAAGCAAAACAGCAAACTAGGCTTTATCTAAGTGATGGTGGTTTTATTAATGCAGATTCATAGTTACAGTATATTGCAATCAGATGGATGCAACTAAGAAGCTGTACTGTGTGCCGCAGAGAAACCCACCAAAACCAGACTAGCAACCTTGGGCTGCAAATAAACATCCTATATGAGGGTGTCATGTTGTCACAAGGTCTACTGATCAGGGATCACATCTCTTCACACTCTGTTTATTCAGTTATTCTCACAGAAATCCATCGTACAGACTTGGTCAACGCTGAAAGCAGACCAGGGAAAAAGTGGGGAG
>RSEF01000031.1:5004638-5017533 GCA_003993805.1 Himantopus leucocephalus
TTCCATTCCATTCCATTCCATTCCATTCCATTCCATTCTATTCGAGTGCTTGAATGCTTTTGCATTGGGGAGCTAAGTGAACTTGGGTTATTTATCTTTGCTGATATTCTATCTATTTAAATAAGTCAAATTTAAAACCAGAAACTCTGTTCAATACTAATATTAACTCTGTGATGCAGGCTATCAAGAGATTATTTTCTGTAATAACACCAAGGCTTACTGTAAGTATTAGTTGTCACAGCAATATACATGCAATTTAAAAATGCGATACAGCGAGTATCAAAAAGTGGCACAATTAGCTTTCCTTTGACTCCTTTATTTTG
Source organism: Himantopus leucocephalus (assembly GCA_003993805.1). NCBI lineage: Eukaryota > Metazoa > Chordata > Aves > Charadriiformes > Recurvirostridae > Himantopus > Himantopus leucocephalus. The sequence goes on from RSEF01000031.1 coordinate 5,004,962, forward strand.
AAATTTAATTCTTAATTTCAAATTTAACCTTTTTACTGATTCTTAGAATTTATTGATTTAAGAAGGATCAATAACATAACTACCTCTGCCATATGTTTGCATGCTTACCTTCAGGAAGATGTTGTCTTACTGTTTGTTCTTCTGGCAGATCAGTGCTTCCAGTGCCACCTGCAGTTGGACCAGCTTTCAATTTTGAGTTGGACGTGGAAGATGGAGAGGTAGAAAACTACGAGGTTAGTGTGTGAAGTTCAAATTCACAAGGAGCAGAGGTTAACTCAATACATGAACTTAAATGGTGTTTTGCTTTTCAAAGACAAAACCGGGATTAAATAAATGTAGTATTTATGAAGACAGAATCTAGAAACATTTTTTTCATACTAGTTTCTAACACTGGATGTTAGAAACTCTCTTATTTTGTATCTATTGCCTTTCCCCAGAATCTATCCTTTCAGATTAGCGATGGTTAAATTCCTCAACTTTCCATTCTAGATGTGACTCTTCTTTTTGCGTTTTGCTTGATTTTTAAAAATCGAGCATAAATATCCTATTCTTTAGAATATGCTATAATTTAGTGCTTTTTATGTGCCTTGTTGACTTTACAGATTAGTGTTAACATTATAGGATGAATTCAGGTAAATGTGATGTTGGCAAGAATCTCTTAATATATATTTTCTTTTGACAATAAAGAGAGTACAACAAGTCACATATTTTGAAATAAAATGTCGGTGGTGTCTTAGATAATTGAGGGCTGATCCCAACTCTCGTCTTTGCTGCTTCTCAGGCTGTTGGATTCCCATCAGATTCTGTTCAGTTCTTGTGCTAGTTAAAAGAAGCATCATATTGTAGCTGATGTTGGGCTCCAGGTTTTGGGCTATTTGAGTATCTGTAGTCTTTGCATCTTTCATCAAATCTCTTAACTTCTGTGCTTCATTTGTCTATCAAGTTGATACTGATGCTTTTCTGGAGCCCCTCATGAGGGAACAGAAATTATTTACATGAGGAGCACTTAGGTACAGTGTTCTACCTGTATGAACGAGTACAAAATTTAATCAGAAAGTGGCTCTATTCAGTTTGATGTCATGTTTTTGTTTCCAAAGGTTCAGCATAAAATCTCCATGTCTCAATTCAGTTAGTCCAAAAAGTGAAACGGGAGTCAAAAGTTGTCCCTTTAAACTGTTGGCTGTGTAGAGCTACGCTCATTGTATATTCCTAGAAAGCAAGTTTGTCGTCATTTTCTTCTGGTTAATCACACTACTGTGTGGGGGATGGGGGAAGGGGGTTAATTTCTAAAGCAAAACATGTATCAGGCTGTGAATACAACTGCAGGAGAGATTAACAGTTAGGTCATGGATATTTGGAAATCCCAAAGATACTATCTTATGCAGTTCAGAAGGATTCATCAATGATCAAACTTTGAAAGATGTCTTTCCATAGTGCTTGCAGTTGTAGAGAGAGAGAAGTAAGACTAAATGTGTCTTGATGGAGAGGTGGCTTGTGCTACCTGGTGGGATAGTGACATGGCAGAAGAAATCACTTCTGTTAGAGCTGTAGCTTGTTTGAACAATGAATGTGAAAAAGTCCAAATTCCTTGTTTCGTAGGCACTGCTGAATTTGGCAGAACGGCTAGGAGAAGCCAAACCTCGAGGACTGACAAAGGCAGACATTGAACAGCTTCCATCTTACAGGTTCAATCCAAGCAATCATCAATCGGAACAGACATTGTAAGTACATCTGTCTCAAATTTACATACTTCACATGACTGTGTTTCCATTCCTTCAGGCTGCAGCCTCAACTAGGCAAATACTGTAACACAAGTGCTCTAAAAGCATTCAAACAAAAAAGATAAATTCCTTAAACCATTTTTCAAATCAAACATAATTTATCTTGGCTTTAAAATTCTGCAGAGTCTCATTCAATTAGATGCTCGAATTTAGTTATTCGGTATTTAAAAAAAGTTTTCCAAATTTTTGTTTGGCATACTAGATATTAAATGGCCATTATCAACCTGGAATTCAGCCTATATTGAAATATTTTCCAATTACTAAAATTTCAAGTGCTCCTGGAAGAGCTTTTGACAGTCTTTGAGGCTTACAGTTATATTTTCTTTTTTTTAAGACTAATTCTGTTTGAAAGATCTACGTAACAGAGAAATGAGATATAGGTGGGAGGCAGTGAAAGTGATATACAGTACTGGCAAATGTTTGAAACTGAACAGAAGAGATCTTTTTCTCTGATCTTCCACTTAGAGCAATCCTCAATGTTATTTTTAACATAGTAGGGAATTAGAAAAATAAAAGTACCAGAGAACTTAAGCTGATGATGTCTCTGGGGAAGAAATGTGTTTATAAAACATGTACAACAGAATATAGATGTAATTTAAGGAGAACTTTTTCATAGTAAAAATGTGTGTGATCTTTAATTAGTTATGGCTTTGAGAAATACTCAAAGCAAGTTTTCTGGTTTTTATTTTAATATAGCTAAAATTAAAGTTAAAACTGAAAGAAATATGCTATAGGGTTTGCACTACCTGTTTATATCAGCAGGCATGAACTCCAGTATTTTGAATTATTGTAATACAATCTATTTACTGCTTGGGCCAGTGAACTCCCATAGGTATGAGTTTGAGTCCTTGTCTGCTTTGGAATTTGAAACCATAGAGAACAATACAAAAGCAATTCTCATTTTACACTGGTCCACTTGAGATCTATACCCCCAAAAGTTTGATCACTGTAGATACTCCAGTGGTTTTAAAAAAACTTTTTGTAGACACAGCTTATAAATTGCCTATAGAATAGAAATTATTGTTATTAAATGGGAAAGTTTATAGATATTTGCTGTCTTTTTTTTAGGTGTGTAGTGTGTATGTGTGACTTTGAGGCAAGGCAGCTACTTAGAGTCTTACCCTGTAACCACGAGTTTCATGCCAAGTGTGTTGATAAATGGCTTAAGGTAAATAAAATCTGTGTTGGATGCAATTCATAATGTCCTAGTTTGTAGTTTCATTTTTTCTTTAGTTTTCTACTGCATTTCATCTCTTGTTTCTCATTTTTAATATTTAGGCTCTGAAGTAACAAAAAAGGGCACAAGCTGAATTTATCTTCTTTTTGTTGTCTCCTTACACTATAGAAATATTCTTTTTTAGCAATTAAAAAAAGATATTTCTTTGTAATAATAATTGGAATAGGGTCCTTTTAAAAGGAATATGAGGAGAATGATCTTCACTGGTAGAAAGCACTCCTATAAGAATGCCTCCTATCACTATGAATTTGAATTCTTGGGGCAAATAAAAAAGTATCTATTTTTATAAGTATAAGGCATGATTGAGAGATATTTTTTGTTTTTTAAAAAAAGGACTTAGCATGAAATTATGGCTTTATGCATGCTATGGGATATTCTTTCAAAACAAGTTGGGGGGAAGACCTAGAAGCAGGACAGTGCAATAAGTTGGCAGATAGAATAGCAGTGGTACAGAAGGTGAGAAGGATAGGATACAGTTTAGAAGGGAGAGATGGGAGAGAGCCCTGAGTAATCTAGTCTGACCTTACAGCTGACCCTGCTTTGAGCAGGACCTGGACTAGAAACCTCCTGAGGGTCATTCCAACATTAATTATTTTATGAATCAGTGTATTCTCAAGTTTTTCATTGAAGGGCTAAACTTAAAACTTTTATGTGTGTTCAGCTTTGGAGCTGTTTAGTCAGATTGTCTGTTGTGTCTCTTGCTAAAAACCCTTCTCTTTTTCCCCCCTGCTCAGCTTTCAAGCTTTGGCCAAGCCTGCATGATAGACTTCTGCTCTTCTGCTGAGATAACGGGGTAGCGAGAGCCTAAAAAGCTGTGATTCATGACAAAGAGATAGTAAGACTAGGATGCCCTAATATAGGGCGCTTTTTTCCACCTCTATCTTGCTTCTCTAGTGGTGGTGGGTTTCTCTGCCCACTGTATTTTTCTTTTGAGTTTACAAAACTTTTAGGTCATTTTACATAGTCTAAAGTAACAGAAAACGAGTGCACGCTGGGTTTATCTTTTTTTTTTTTTGTCCCTTTTGGGTACTCTTGATCACTGCAAGTGGCAATTTCATTTTGTTTCTGGGTTGCAGACACTGTTACCATAATGAGTGTATTTGTCAGTGCATTAAACTTTCTTTTATTTCTGGTTTTACAGGCTAATCGTACTTGCCCAATTTGCAGAGCTGATGCTTCAGAAGTGCATCGTGATTCAGAATAACTAATCTAAGAGCACAAATCTGGTTTGGGTGTTCCTGGTCATGTGTATATATGAACTATCCATTGAACTTACCCATGTGGCTTCCAGCATTCCCTTTACACAAAAGGGTCAATGGACATTTCTTTGCACTGTGCGACTTAATCGATTATAAAGCTTATAATTAGTCTTCACAATTGTGGGATTGCTATACTAACTGTGTAACTCCAAAGACTTTTTTTAGCTTAATTTTGTGTGTGCACTAACTTTTCCTGGTTTTTGTGTGATCATTCTGAGTGTTGCTGCGAGATTACAGTGGACATAATCTTTTAGCATGTGCTTTTATAAAAAGTGGTAGCTCCAAACAACATAGCAATCTACCTTCAGATACTGAGTGGGCATGAATGGGGGGGATTGAGAGAATGCGTGAAGTGCACTTGTGACTGGGTGTGTATATGTGTTTGAGAATGTATATACCAGCATGTACTAAGAATGTATGTATGTAGTATTAATTATGCTGCAATGTATAAACTTATGTTATTTAAACAGTACTAGTACTGTACACTGGTTTCTTTCTTTGTGTTTGGAGTCGCACACTGAATGCAGAGCGTGCTGCAATTATAGATATTTAATATGTCCTCCCCAATATACTTAATGGTATAAAAAGACTTTTTTACTTGCTATTCAAACAGATGTTATGCTTCCCCTTTATTGGAGGCTTTTAAGTGTACCTCTAAAGAGCGTGTTCATTACTCAGTATGTGAGTAACCTTGGGTTTTTACACACGATAGGGAATCCAAATTTCAGTATGACAGGTTTACTGCTTATTTTATTGATATAAAGTTGCAATATTGCATAACTCAGTTAACAACGTTAACACTTCCAATTGGTGACTTTAATGTTGAAGCTTTTCTGTTCTTCTTCTCAGTTCTTCTAGCTGGGTTTTACTTATGTTCAGTTGATTTCAGATTAGACTTGAGTTTTGAAGATACTGCACTTTGTGCTCCTCCTCCAAAAGGAAGCTGAAAAGGTACTGAGGGTCTTGCGCAAAGTTTCTTCACTTTGACCATTATACTTGCTAAGTATGTACTCCTTTAGCATATAAACATTGGATTTAATCACTTATGTTCTTTGTTTACAAGAGAGTTTGTATACAATAAAAATAACTTGTAAGAGGATACGATTTTATTCCTGTGACTTAATGAACAAAATAAAATTTTTAACATTTTTTCAGAGAAGTAGAACTTTCAATTTTTGTGCTTCAAAAAGGGTGGGTGGTGGTCATTCACTGCTAGAATACAGTTGTCCTAGGGTGCTGCTTCTTAGCCTTCAGTATTTTCTGATAGGCTTGGCATGAAAAAATTTCCCTTATTTCTTTTTCTGTCAAGTCTCCAGAATGTTCCACTGTAGAAGAGTAAATTGGTATCAGTTATATTTTCAGACAATGTTATGTTTTCTATGGTGCTTGCCCTTCTTTGAAGGTTCGACAAACCAATTAATTACAGCTATTGTTTTTACTTGTTTCAGATGCTCTTGTCTTTTAGTTACACAAATAGTACTCAAACCTTTATTCTGTCCATACTTGTCAATAATTAAGAACGCTAAATAAAAATATACTGTTATATCAACTTCAAAATATTACAATTTCCCCTCTCCCAGGCACTAAAGAATGGTCTCCTCACAATAACACCAAAAAAGTTAAATCACCTACAGTAAACCCTATTATTTTAGCAAATTAAATCATGTGGTTATTTTAAAAAGTGTGTGCTGTATATGTCTTATAATACTTAAGGTCTCTGAAAAAACACCCAGCCCTAGCTGTACAGATTTAACCATAACAAACACTACGACACTCAGTATTCACTTTGAAGCATGGAAAGAAGGCATTTGTTCTAAGCTAGATATAAATGCGTAATGAACAAGGCACACTTCATGAATACCAAGGGGAGAGTAGTCTTCTTTCTGTAACTGGAGAAATCTTGGTGTGTAATGTCCCTTTTTTGCCAGTAAAACACTGTGAGGCAGCTGAAGATTTAGGAGATGGAATATCTAATTTGGTAAAATACTGAACTTAATTGTTGCACTCCTATGGCTGATCTTTTCTGGAATATTACTTCTGTTTGCATGGGACTCTTGCAGATGTGTGCAGACTTGCTTCCTGCGGTTAGTGTGTATAAACAGCACATGTGCATGCGTTCCGAATCAGATCAGACCAGCTACAACCAAGTCTATTGTGGCTGTCAAAAGAGAAGGGGAAAGTGATTTATGCTCAGCTGTTAACTGTCATGTGCTGTGCACATTTGTGTCTAATGTCACAGTCTGTTGTGGTGTCTGATGGTACCAGAATCCAGCAAGACAAATAAATGTTCATTGCCTTCCTGCTATACTTACCCAAGGGGGGGGGGGGGGGGCNGGGGGGGGGGGGGGGCATGTTAATGGTTTACCATATTAGCATCTGTTGGGTTGGGTTGGTTTTTTTAGGGTTTGGGTTTTTTTTCAGCAAGAGCTCTCAACATAACTTTGACCTGAGAGAGAGACAGAGAGGCTTAAAGGCTTACAGATATCTCCAAGATCTCATTTTATCATTTTCTTTCCAGAAATCTTATGGCGCAAAGTAAACTTTTTTGTTGTGTATGGCTTCTATAAAGGTTCTTGAATGTGATAACAAGATGTGTTAACAGCTGAGAAATATTTGGAATGGCATTTACCAACATTTGTTTTACTTTGGAAAACACATTTTTGACTGAGTTATATTTAGACTCCTATAAATGAGCTATGCGGGTTGTGTGTTTTGGGGTTTTTTTTCCTTTGCTTTGGTACACTGTTACCTTATTTTGCTATTTGTTTGGTTTGTTAATGATTATCAAAGCTTATGGGGGTTTGTTAGAATCATATTTTGTCAAGTATTTTCTTTAAAATCACACTTCATTGTGTCATTTAACATATTTTAAATGTATTATAAATATCTGTAATCAAATCATTCACAAGCTTGATAAATTTTTAACAAAACTTGTACTTTCCTATGAGTTACTACTAATGCTTTATGAAGTAGTGCAATTAATTTTTATTTTTAATCTCTGTGCCCAATTTTGGAGAGAGTTGTTCAATAATAAAAATAAAGATATGATGTATACTTGCACAATTTTGGCCTGTTCCTTCTTCCTAGAAAGGGATGCAGTCCTTGCCTTGAGTACTCTCCATATTTCAGTGTTTCTTCATGCAACTCTCGATGGAAGGGTAATATGTTTGGGCATAAGCAATCCAGGAGATTTCTGGAGTGTGTTCATGACAGTTTCTTGATGCAGGTGACTGATGAGCTGACGAGGGGAAGTGCACAGGTAAAAGAGAGGCAATGGGCCCAAGCTGCAATGTGGAAAATTATGATTAGATGCAAGGAAATATTTTTTTCCATGAGTGTGGTCAAGTATTGAAACATGAGCACAAAGTGGGTTTTGAGTATCTCTAAAGATGGAGATTTCACACTTAACAAGGCCCTGAGTATCCTCATCTAATGGATCTGCTTTGAGCAGGGGAGAGGACTAGGTGATCTCCAGAGATTCCTTCCAACTTAATTTTTTCTTATAGTTCCACCCCAGTAACAGAGTGGGGTTGGAGGGGGGGGGCTGTGTCTGCTTTGCTAACTCTGTCAAGTAGATTTGTTTTAATTAACAGGTTTATTTCTAGAGATCCTAGGAAGATGCAATTTAAAAAAAAATGCAGTGTCATGTCTTTAATAGTTATTTTACAATTTAACTTCTTGAACTATAACATTTTTAAAGCTTGTTCAGCTTTCTACAAATGTTACTTAACTGCAATGAATGGTAAGGAAAGTGCCAGGGGGCAGGTGGGTTGTTTTGGAAATATAATTTGCGTTGTATGATGTTAGGTAAAGATGTATTACGCCTTGCAGTGCCCTTGTGTGTGGTAAAAATATATCCCTGACTTAGGAGGTAAATCTGAAGTATAGAGTTTGGTTAGTTCAGGGTCACAAACAGAAACCGGTGGTAAAATAAAAAGAGAGTCCATTCTGTAGGTAGGGTTTTGTTTGTTTGGTTTTTTGTTAGCGGGATGATGTAAACTGACTTCAGATGTAATCTGTTTAAAGGATTTCATCCACACAGTGCAGTTGATCATTTCCTGCTGCTAAAATTATTTTTGTGCTCAAAGTACATAATATTTGAATATCTAGTGGAGTTTTCCCAAAGATAATCTTTATGGGAAGATGTATTTAAATATCTTTTGATTTTATAGTCCTGATTGATAACTAGTTTACCCTTTACACAATAAAGATTAGCTATCAACTGGAAAGTGGACAGTACTGCCACAAATACAAGCTAAGGTGCTAGGCTGCCCAGTTTCAGTGATGACAGAGCCTTATGGGTGTTCAAGACAGATTTTATTAGAACCTGTACCAGCACAGCTCTGAAAGCAGGACATCTTGGTGTAGATGCACTAAATGCTAGCAGGTATGTCCTGAACCTAGACTAAAATAACAAAACACCTTAAATGATTTAGTTGCTGCCTGTGTACCAGGGATCCCTGACCCTCCACCCTGCCAAATATTTTCCTGCAGAAATAGACCCAGAAGTGCCCGTACTGCAAACACTACCTTGATGTGTAGCAGCCTACATGGCTTGTGAGGTCTACTGTGTTAAGCCTAGATCACTGGCAAATCCTCAGTTTGTTTAAGAGGCTGGAACCAAACTAAGCAGTACTCCTAGCAACAGAAGAACCTTTTGTGGTTGCAACACAATTCTTGTAAACTCACCCCAGGGTGGATTATGAAGCTGTACAGTTTGTATTGTAGCAGAGGAACGTTTTGTGTTGTCTTCTGGTATTTGTGAAACAGGAAGGTCTTTGACAAAAATAGAAAGCCAATCCCTAGGCAGCTTCCCTCTTTACCTTTCAGTGCAAAGAAAATGTAATGTTCAACTTGACACCTCCAAGAGAGGGAAATAAGGTATATTGGGTTTATGTGGCAAGATTTTAGTAGCGGGGGCTGGGGGGGGAGGGATGACAAGACCTGCAGGGATGGCCTTTGTAAGAAGAAACCAGGGGCTGCCCCATGCTGGACACAGCCAGCTCCAGTCAGCTGGCCACCAGAGGCCAAAAATGAGCAAATCAGTGAAGCTGGTGGCACCTCTGTGAAAACATATTTAAGAAAGGGAAAAACACTGCATGGCAATGAGGAGTGAGGGGAAAAAATGTGAGAAACAATCCTGCAAGGCCAGAGAAGGAAAGGGAGGAGACACTCCAGGAGCTGGAGCAGATATTCACCTACAGCCTGTGGAAGTTTTGGAAGAGACCACGGTGGAGCAGGTATTTCCCTGAAGCCTGTGGAGAGGACCACATTGGAACAGGTATTTCCTGCAGCCCATAGAGAGGACCATACCAGGGCAGATATCCACACTGCAGCCTGTGGAACACCCCATGCTGGAGCAGGTGGATATTTCCTGAAGGAACTGTGGCCCATGGAGAGCTCATGCTGGAGCAGGTTCTCCTGACAGGAGCTGCAGCCTGTGGAAAAGAGTCCACACCAGAGCAGGTTTAGTCTGAAGGACTGCGGCCCATGGAGATGACCCACACTGGAGCAAGGGAAAAGTGTGAGGAGGAAGGAGAAGCAGAGAGGACCTGTTATGAACTGACCTTAATCCCCCCATTCACCATCCTCCCTGTGCTGCTTGGGGCAGGGGGAGGTGGTAGAAGAGTCAGGAATGAAGGAGTGAAATTGAGCCTGGGAAGAAGGGGGTATAGGGCTTTAATTTTTTGTCTTTGTTTTTCAGTATCTAAATCTCTTTTAATTGTCAATAAATTAAATTAATTTTCCCCAAGTCGAGTCTACTTTGCCCATGATGGTAACTGGTCAGCTTGTGTTGACTTCAACCCACATATTCCTTCCTGGCAACTAGAAATGCACAGCATCAGGATGGTGAGCATATAGATATCAGTAATGGGAATCAGGTTTGTATTGTGATTCAAATGTATATTGCATTTGCTATATTATGCTTATATTGGGATTTCAATATATTGCTGTATCACTCTGCTAAATCAAAATCCTGTGTAACATCAAATATCTTCAAATAAGTAAATTTGGTATTAAAATATTACAACGTCCTTGTGTGAAGTATCTAAAAGAACCTGGTCGGAGAGTATTGGACTCTGGCACATGGGCCACAGTTCCTGTCAGGAAAACCTGCTCCACCATGGGTTCTCCATGGAGCACAGGGAAATACCTGCTTCACTGTGGTCTCTTCCACAGGATTCAGGGGAATCCTTGCTCTGGTGCCTGGCGCACCTCCTCCCACCTCCTTCTTCTCTGACTTTGGTGTTCACACTGTTGTTTTTCCCACTCCACCCCTGTTGTGGTTTAACCCAGCAGGCAGCTAAACACCACACAGCTGTTCATTCACTCCCCTCATAGTGGGATGGGGGAGAGAATAGGAAAAAAGGTAAAAATCGTGGGTTGAGATAAAGACAGTTTAATAGGACCAAAAAGGAAGGGAAAATAATAATAATGATAAAAGAATATACAAAACAAGTGATGCACAATGCAATCGCTCACCACCCACTGACCAACACCCAGCCAGTCCCCAAGCAGCGGCCACCACCCCCTGGCCAATTCCCCCCAGCTTTATATGCTGAGCATGATGTCATATGGTATGGAATATCCCTTTGGCCAGTTTGGGTCAGCTGTCCTGGCTGTGTCCCCTCCCAGCTTCTTGTGCATCCCCAGCCTCCTCACTGGCAGGGCAGTACAAAAAGCTGAAAAGGCCTTGACTTAGTGTAAGCACTGCTCAGCAACAACTAAAATATCACTGTGTTATCAACATTATTTTCATCCTAAATCCAAAACATAGCACTATACTGATATCAATTATTGGGTACTTATTGCTGAGTTAAAATTAACCATGGCTTTTGCAGGCTGAGCTAGTTTGCAAAACAATAAACAATTGCTAAGAAAAAGCCAAAAGATGAAAATCAAAGAAACTGATCTTAAGTGTTTCTAAAACATTTCCTTGAACATCAGGGTCCAGATCAAAGATGTACAGACTTAATAAGGATTTCTTATGTATATGGCCAACTCAGCAAAGAAAGCAGTAGTTTAGATGTCCCTAGCTGAACTACTTTCATTATAATACTAAAATACCCGCCCATAGGTCAGGAAGACCCTCGCCCAGGTGAGGACCCTTCCTCTGCGCAGGCATAGTAGAATGGGGAATGATTAAGCAACTATTATAATTATATGCTAATTGCTAACCAATCATTGTAACTGGGAGTGTATGATTATGTAATTCATGTGTATAAAAAATACCGTGGTGATGATTTCTGATGTGCTTGATTTGTGGAAAGCCACCAAGCACCCAGCCTTGTGCAACTCTGAAATAAATAATCAATGTCTCTCCTGAGTGTGTGAGAATTGGTCTGTTGCACACCAGGTAGACAATAATACCAGCTACTAGGAAGAAAATTAACTCTATTCCAGCCAAAACCAGGACACCCACTCACTCCTCTCTACTGTCTGGCATTTTTGCTCTTTCTTAAATATGTTTTCACAGAGCCACCACCAGCTTCACTGATGGGCTCAGCTGTGGCCTGTGGTGGGGCTGTTACTGAGCCAGCTGGAACCAGCTGTGTCCAGCACAGGGCAACCCCTGACCTCTTCTCACAGAGGCCACCCATATAGCCCCTGCCTCCTGCTACCAAAACCTTGCCATTTACACCCAATACAATCTGCTAGCTAATAGGCCAACAATCAAGCCCATTTACTTTTCCAGGAAATGTTCTCAGTGTCAAATCTGTAGACTCTTCTTTGTTACCTGTCAATTTGGTATTCTGTGCTCCTGCTGGCTGAATGCTATCCCAAACACAACCACATTCTAAAGTCTAATCCCCTTAATTTTCAAACAAAAAAATACTAAGCACTTCTATAAATCCACAAATCTGTGTTGTGTGTTACCCATCAATTGTTGATAATTTTAGTCAGTCATGCTGCCACAGCGAAGTTTTCCTTCTTCCTTCTCCTCCCCTACCCCTCTTTTCCTGCTTTCCTGGAATATGACAGGGTCACAGCATAATTCAGATTGGAAGGGACTTTTCTCCTCCAGCAGAGAATGAGGTCACTGCAGAAGTTTGCCAGGCCACTGTAAATCACCCACTCCTAGCATAGTTATATCGAAACCTCTATGATTGTAACTCTGTAAGTCATTCGGGTAAACGGTTCTTGACAAGACAATGGGATAGAAGGAACAACCGGACCTAAAACCAGGAACCAGAAACTTTAGTGGGCTGATTGCCCAAGAAACTTGGCTATACTATATGCATCAGCTAAAGATGTGCCCTTTAGGTGAACTTGACTAATTATAATATGAAAACC
>RSEF01000031.1:5018533-5035380 GCA_003993805.1 Himantopus leucocephalus
GAAATTCTTTACTGTGAGGGTGGTGAGACACAGGAACAGGTTGGCTGGAGAAGTTTTGGAGGCCCCATCCCTGGAAGGTGTCGCTGGCCACGGCAGAGGGGTTGGAACTAGATGATCCTTAAGGTCTTTTCCAACTCTAAGCATTCTATGATTCAATGATCTGCATAGCCTGCAAGAAGCAGTTTTTACTACCAGGTGTATCTACAAAGTCTCCTGGGTTTAGACCCTATGTCTGTCCCACAAACTGAGAGAGGAAGGAAGGAGTTGCTAATGAGAGGTCCTGAATTCACCATTATTTCAAAGAAAATTGTGAAAAATGTAAAGTAGAAATACCACTATAAAACTTATTCTGTATAATGGACTTTTTTCTTGTATAAGTATAAAAATCAACATATAATTTTAATAAGTGCACCTGATGTTAAATTATCTGCTAAACAGAGAATTGCAATCCATCCATTACCCTCAACACCAAGAAAAGTAACTGAACAGATGGCTTACCAGTAGTTTTTCCTTGTACAGCTGATAGCAAAACAGCTTTTTTTCAGTGGAAGGCAGTAAAGCCTAATTTTTGAAAATGTAACTCCTCAGGGACATAGAATGTTCCCAGATTTTATAGAAGTCTCTGATCTTTACACAGCTTGGGAAATTATGATTACTTTCCTAAAAATTTTTCTTAGTTTTGGTTATTTTTTTCTTTCAAAAGGAATAACATGACAAATGCATTTCTTTTAAAAATAGGAAAAAAAATTTCCTTTGTTTGACCACATCCTCTTTCTTTTTTTTTTCTACATTTTTTCAATAAATGGTGCTAATTTGATTCTGAAAATTCAAAATAATGAATTTGGAGCAAGACAAGTGTCTTGCTTAAGTTATCTTGTGCTCTCATCTTCAGTTTTTTGATACAAATCGTGTCACTTAAGACTCAAGGACAGACGTGCCATGGATTTGCTGGGGTCAGACTGCTGTAAGGATGGAGTTGTATCATTTCCTTTTCTGCAAGTTCAGCCTGTGACCCGGTATGTTGCACACTTCCCCTCACACTCCTTCCTTGAATGACATGCATCTGCCATAGACACTTGGCTGCTTTGTTTCTGCAGAGCCAATGTTTGCTGTTCCAGAAGTGCACTCTTCATTCAGTGCTGTTCTGCTGAACTATCAGTTATCTTACAAACATAGCTTGGGAAAAATGCACACTGCTCAGTCTCTCTGACCAATACATTGATTAGAGTTATCTGTTGAAAACATAAGAAACAGTTATTTAGCAATCAAATAAATATTCTAAGGATAGATTTTTCATATGTAAGTGGCTTTACCTTCAAATCGGAATGGTCAGATTACGAATAAATACAGCTTCTGTATTCTCTTAGTTACTTCTTCATATATACTCATCTGCACACAAAACTCATTCTGAAAAGATGTGCTATGCCTTTAGATTTCTTTGTTCCTCTCTTTTTCTCTGTGTGGTTTGATGAGTAAGTGACACCAGCCAGTCTGCATGGAGCAATTCACAGACTGACTGTTGTCTCCGGTTCTTTGCAAACTAAAGCAGCTACATTCATACCAGTTAACTGACTAACTGACTTCACGGGTTTGTATTTTTTTTCTCCCTGACACTATCGTAATTAGACAATATCTCTTTTATTGTTTTTGTAATGAAAGCTTTAGGCAGTTAATAAGAAAAATTGTTTTAGCTGCTTTTTACATCCTCTACAAAAAGGTTTGAGACTGATTTAAGACAGCATTTGTCTTGAAAGGAAAAGAAAAGAAAGAAAAAGAGAAGGCACAAATACATTCCTGGTATCACTTAAAGCTGGCTGAAGTAAGCTTCACATTTGTTCCAATAATCAATGCAAAATGGATAATTAACATCTTTCCTTATTCCGCTAATGACATTTTTATGAACCTTGATTTCTCATCCTAGTCTTGGCAAAACCTTGACCTCCGTTGCAAGGAATTTTAGCATTTTAAAGCAGCTTAACATGACCTATGAACACAATTCTATTCCAGTTTAACAATTTTTGGGTTTCCAGAACCACAAGAGCAAGAAGGAAATCACCCCTCCGAAGACTTTAAGAGTATTCAGAAAACTCACAGTGAAATGCAAAACAATTTGTGTTTCAGATGTTGGGACAACCTTCAGTGAAAACTTAACCAACCTATGCTTCATTAAAATCAAATCACAAGATCTCAGCAAATTATTAACTGAAAAGTCTTCTATTTGTTTTGCATGTCTTAACTTGCATTAAAAATACATTAACATGTACAAAAAGTGTGGTGCATAGACAAAAGCAATATATGTTTTCAATGGGAATATTTAATAATTTGACTGGATGATATCTTTCAGACTATAAAAATACAAAAATGTGAAAGAAAATGTGGTCTGCATTTTAACTTACGTAAACAGACTTCAAGATCTTCAGTTCAATAACAACTGATCAAAGTTTTGAATGTACTACTCAGTCTGGCAAGTGAATCCCCTGTTTCCTTCTTGTTGCAAAGCATCATGGCAGACCACGCTGAGGACAGTCCCATAAAAGTCTTCAGTAGTATGAGGCTCAGTAGTCTGGTTACTATGTGATCTTCTCCGTTCCTTCCTTTTCCAAAGAAACCATTCAGAGGTAAGCCAGGACCATACTATAGACAAGTACTACCTTATGATAAGTCCTGAGTATCCAGAGATCGAAAGCCAAGTTTCGATGGAAGGCTGGAAACCAGTAGATGCACAGAAAACTTTCAAAATTAGTAGTCATATTTTCAAATGGAGGGCAAAATTTATAAATTGTTGGTGATAAAATGTGTAAATTTACCCTGATATGAGCTGTTGTCCGGAGCACGTGGCATCAGGTCGCTGACAAATGAAGCAGCAGTAGTCATTCTAGGAACACCCTTAATCATAAAAATACTGATGAAGATCATTGAAGGAATACAGAAATTATTATTCAGAATCTGTCAGTCAATTAAGATCTAATTTATTTTCTTCAGCACAGACAACCTAAATTTATCATTATTAAAGCCAACAATCCAAGTGCTATGTCATGGAGGAGATTCCCTCTGACTTCTTCATTTTATGTTTACTTAACAGGAAACAATGGGCTAAACACTGATTGCAAACTGTGAGTATAACATAATAAAACAGGCTGTCAGTTTCATAGAAACTTTAAAGAAACAATGTATGTTTTTGTTAGCTGCATTTTTGGTGATACAGCATCAGTAAAGAACACCTTTTGTTTCTTTCTTTTAATCTGTTGTTGGTCACATTAATTAGGGAGCATAAAATCAAATCAAGGTCCCTTTTAAAAGAGAACAAATGCTACTTCATCCCATATTGCCACTAACCATTGGATTTACAGTAAAACACAACACAATTTTCATAAGCTCTTGACCTTGAAGGTCTCTGGAATACAGATCACTGTGGCCTCAAGTCTTCTCCTGGCACTGGTTTCACTATTAGCATCTCTTATGTCTCTATAAACCAGTAAGAGTGTGCTTCAATTGGTCTGCCTCCATGACAGTTTTTATGTTAACATTCATCTTCCTCATGCTCACATTTTGTTTCTGACAGTTCTCTACTCCCATTGTAACTGCACTCTCCTGTCATGACAAGTTGGACATTTTGTCCCTTTTTTAACTTCTGAGACCTCACCGAAAGCAGCTATCCTTTTTTTCTGAAGCCATGACACACTCCATTCTGGCTCACTAATTGTGCAGTTCACGTGATTGTTCTGTTTTCGTCTTTGGGAATCACACATGGAGACTAAATACACTGTTAGAAATCTAAAAAGTGAAACCAGTGTGATAAGACATTTTTGTGGTGGACAATCCAACGTAGCCTCAAATGCAGCTATCCAGATATGAAAGCAAAGTTAGCACTTCTCAGCTGAAAAAGCCAGGTACCTCACGGAGCCCAGTCCTGGTAAGCCTGGTGCTGAAAGAAGCCTGAAACACGCTCCTCAGTGGGCTTATCCTGGGCAGAAGGGAAGGGTTTAGTTTTCACACAGAGTACCAGCAGCTGTGAGTGACTGAATTCACAACTGTGTACCTCAATGGTAAAATGAGTTCCTTTTTTTTTTTCTATTTTATCTTTTCCTGTGCACCACTTACTTAACCTTGTGAAATACAAATTCAAATGTGCTGCTTTCTCTTATGTTACCTCAGTCCCATGTTCCCTAAAGCAGGTGTGAACTTTACAGATGGAAATGCTGCTGTCAAATGTTGTTAACAGGACCAGAACTACTGGCTTCCTCCTTTTCTAAATAACATCCCATGTTACTTACATTAGATGAAAAAAATTATATTGTCTGTGGCTGAAAAAGTCCACTTATAAGGTAGCAGAAAAATTAACAAAACTGAAAATTATCTTCAAGTCCAAAATAATATCTTAAATCCAGATCAAGAACGGCTTATACTTATTATTGTTGTTGCTGTTAATATAATTATCATTATTGTTATTTAGGAATATAAGTGCTAGTTTAAATTTAAGTTAGGTAAGACAGAGAAACAATAATCATCCGCAAGTGATAGATCTAGTGTAGTAACTAACCATTATATCATGTATTAATATAGCGTATATATATATATATAATTATAGTTATTATATATCAGTATGATGTGTATATGTATTATATGTTAAGTATAGTCTAGTAACTACCCATTGGCTTGAGTAGTTGTTTTCCCAATGAAGATATGAGATCAATGTCTCTCATAGGAACCAAAAAGAGATTTTAAATTAAGGGTATGATCCCATCTCACAGTTATGAACAGAGGAACTCTGCATATACACAACTTGTCCTGACCTGTCCCCAGCACCCATAATAGCTGCCTCTTCTTTGTTTACAATGTCCTTATTGTTTCAAGGCACACAGCCTGTGGAGACATCAGCCACCTCACCTCTCTCCCTTCTTCTCTCCCTCTCTCCTCTTGCATGGCAGACCTTGAGCACACACTCTGTTGTTCCTTGGGTGAAAGGAGTCCGTCTGTCCCACCACCACTGTGTGCTCATCCTAGTCCTATCAAAGTGTGCACAGAAAGGCCTCAACAACACAACTAATTTGCCCTTTCTACGTCTGGAACTGAGATATGAAGTACCACAAGAAGTATTGCGAGCAACCTGAATCTGACTGTTACAGAGAGGAAAAAAAAGTCCCACCTTTTGTCATCTTAAATTGTAATTACCCCTTTCAAATCTCATCTGTACACATCTGCTTGTCCTATTCAGTTGACATGTAAGTTGCAAAGTGCAGAGAAGAAAATACTGTACCTAGTCAGTGTTTCTTCATTTTCCACTCTGTTATTTTTAGTTGAAAATACATTCTAATTCTTTACTATGCAATATTTGAAAATTCAAAAGATGCAATTATCTGTCTGACAATACCATTTTGTCATTGTTACAAATGTACTTGCCCTACCTCTTAAATTTTATTTCCACACAAGAGATTATCTAATGGGACTGTCTGGCCTTGAAAATTTACAAATAAAGAGACAAAACATAGGACTTTCTGCCTCAAAGATCTGGTAGCGTCCAGTACCATACCTATACATTTATTTAAGAACCTAAGGAAGCAAGATGTTGTCTGTGTGGTTAAAAAAAAATAAAAATATTTTTTTGTAAATCTGCCCCGAGGCACTAGAGAAATATTCACTATGCAAGAACACATGTCGGGCAAACATCTTACTGGCTTCCAATGGAGATGATTCAGCGTTTCATGGAAACTGTGATCACAGTACTTCATTCGCTCACTTTTCTCTACAAGCAAAAATTGCAGAGTAAGACTGTCTCCTTAGATATATTCTGGGGTTTTTACTCAAAATACAGTGGTTTTAATAATGTATATCAAACAGGTGGTTCTAGTAATAAAGGAAAATGGGTCCTGAGAGATCCAAACAATCTGGAGTAATTTGAGATTATTGTTGCTGTTTACTTATCTTGGAGAACACCTGGTACAAGCATAAACACCGCAAACAACCCCATATGCTGACCAATTAAGTGGCAATTGCTATATTGAGAAACTGACAGATCAGGTTATATTCCTAATGTCCTGTACCTCCGTTGCACTGCAGGTCACAGGAGTTGCATTAGCACAATTATATGAATATTACCAGAATCTATACCCAAATTTTTGCTGCCCTTCATAACCCTCCATAATTCAAAGTAGCTGTAAAATATTGCATCACTGTATTGTTAACATTTTACCAGGGAAGAGAAAAAGGAAACAGGGAATCAGGATTTCAAGAGTAAATCCACAGAGCAAAAAAAAAAAGTCGTAGTCTACCACATAACGTATAACAAAAGCCTGTTGTGACCGAAAACCTGCAGTTTTCACACAGGAAAACTTTACTGTCTATATATTAGAATTGAAGCTGTTTTGTTTACTCAGTTTTTCTTCATGTGTTAGTGCTTTTTTCACAGTAAGGACAAGGGCCCAGAGGAATACGTGGGAGACACTGGAAATTTTTAGGGTTGCATTATCACTGAGGTACATCAACTTGTTCTTGAAGGCAACAGCCCTAAGTACAAGTAATATCAATTTTGTGACTAACTCTTGCAAAATCAGGGAAATGCTTCTGTGTTCATAAAAAGAAAAGAAAATAAATCAAGAAAAATAGGGAAGATAAATACAGAAGTGTTGCCAAAAAGAATGCTTTTGGAGAAAAAGGTTTTTCATCAAATGTCTTTAATGAATGTTCAAGACTTTGAAAGCCGGTGGCTTTCAGTATGCAAAGCCACTGATAACCATTTTATTGGCTAATTTCTTAGCTTGCAAAAGCACACTTTCAGTGAAAAGCAACAGATGACCAATTTGTCAGCCTGCAGAAATCCATCACAAGCTTGTAAAAGTTGTCCACTTTGTGGTGATTGATGGACTCAGACATGTTGTTTACAGAGAAGAAAAGCAGGCATTCAAGTCACGGCAAAAGGAGTAACTGATAAAGATATGAAGTTAAACCATGGCATCTGATGAAGGATGTACTCCAGTTTCCCTTGGCTATCACTTCATTATTATTCCCTTATTATTTTATCATCCATATCAGTATATATATTATCCTGGTTTCATATTTTGTAATTCATAAATTAGAAAGGAATTAACTTAGAAAGCTTGAAGAATGGAAATGTAGTTTGGAAATCCAACACTTCTAAAGCCATGTGCTTGATCCTGTCTTTCCTTGTAATGCTCACTATTGTCACTATCAAATAGTGCTAAGTAGTGAAATGCAATGTGCAGCCCAAACTTTAACAAATATTTCAGAATTACACATTTAATGGGTAACACAGGTTCCCTCTTAAAATCCTCATCTGTGTATTCTTGTGTAAAAAAGGGTGTTTTCTCACCTGAATCCCCTCCCTTGCATAAGTCTTGTTCAGCTTATTACGTACACTCTCTGTATAAATGACCCATAAACTGTAATTCTATAGGAGCTTCCTAATCTGAGCACAATAATCACACTATTTTTTTTCAAATAAACTCTCTACTGCTACCACTTTTAGGGAATTATTTTCAGAGTATACTATAACATGATTCTAAAACTCTATATATTGTGTTGACCCCATAAAAAAATTGGGCAGTGCATGAAATGAACAGATGGCAGTAAGGATTTTGGAAAATTTTACTGGTAAAAGGTGAACTCTTTATCTTAGCTGACTAGTCGTTTGACCAAAATAATTGAAAAGGTTGCTCACTCAGAGGAAATTTGGAATATTCAGAGCAAGCAGAAAACAAGAAAGACAGAGCAGAGTATAAGTAAGTTATATTAAACTGATTGCCTGAGGAGTGTTAAAACAGTATTCATCCAGCTACAGGTCCTGTAGTTGAAGGTACTTGAACAACTTTTGTGGTACATATAACTCCTTTGGCTTGAAGTACCTTAAAAGTTCTACATTTGTGAAGAAGAAGAGGTCTCAGTCTAACTGGAGGAAGAGAAATAAAGACTGAAAGCATCCATGAACTAGATGATCTTTAAGCTCCCTTCCAACCTAAACCATTCTATGATTCTATGATTCTATGATATGATGCTAAAGTGTCCTCCCCAGTAAATCCTCAGCTGCTATGCCTTACAAAGTCAAGTTATCAGGCTTAGGATTAAGTAAGTATGGAAAACAAAATTTTTAAGTTAAAAAAAGAAGTGTGAATTTCATAAAATGCATAGGAACTATATTTTAAATTGTATTTTCATATCTTGATGTTCTTGGAAAAAAACCCATGCATTTTTACTCTTTCCGCCAAGTTCTCTTTGTGTCACAAAGCGCAGTTTTCATGACATTTCAGGTTGGCATGAAAAAACAGCTTTGCATCTAGTTACCCTTTCAAGGAGATCAAGTCTCATCTGTCTGCCTTTTCAGGGAGTAAAAAACATAATTTTAAATATTTTTATTTTCCCTAGATACATCATCCCCAAAACTTCAGGAAACACTGTAAAATACTAACTGAGACTTCCTGAATGCGTAGAAGCAACCTTGATCTGTCAGACCATATGGAAGGAATGTCTGCAGGACATTGAATATAATGAGCAGCAGTAAATTCAAATTCAACCTAGCCTAAAGGAGATTCATGTGATACAGAGCAAATTAATTTGATTTATTCTTCTCAGCCTCTGCTTAACATGTGTTTATATTTTCACCTACATTTTTTGTGCACGTTTGCAGTGTTTGTAGCCTTACATGCCTCTTATTTTCTTTAGAAGCTATGTGCAAGGTATATTGCTTGTGATGGTTTTGAAACTTGAAGTTTCGCTCTCTGGGAAGCAATCATAAGGTAAAATGTAGATATCAAAAATATCCTGTGTTGGGTTTTCAGTGATGTCTCAGTCCAACAAAGATATAACTTTTTCCTAACAACCTGACCTTGCTAACTACAAATGTGATGAATAATTTTATGCTGGTGTCATTCCACTGGACATCTTAAATTCTGTAGTATCTGTAAACATTTACATCAGAAAAAGAGGATTGACTCTCTGCCTTCTAACACAGTGCTGGAGAAGACTCAGGAACCTCAGGGGACTTATACCCATCCAGAGGCAGGGAACAAACAGCAAATGAAGCAGAAGCACAAAAGTGAAGTACAACACTGTTGTGTTACAACACAGCAAGTTAACAACCTTGTTTCAGGAGGTATCTCTTTCTCTAGTTGAGGACTCAAATGAAACTGATCTCCTTCAGAGGTTTTGGTGCTGATCTGGAGTATTGGATGAATCTGTTCTACTTCCAAGATAGAGTTAGCAGGTGCTTAAAGCCATTAATTCATGCTGTTTCAATACAGTGGGGTATTTACACAGGTTTCATAAGTCAGGCAATATTTTATTATATTTCATAATATTCTGAGAAAGCACGTCAATGGTTTTGGAAACAAAAACAAATATGATGTCCTAAGAAAGGTAGTCATGCTTTAGATCCAGTACTCCTGAGTACTTAACCTAACAGAGAGCAAAAAGACTTGACCAATAAACAAGCATAAAGGTGACAGTGTTGCCCCACTGTCTGTTCTGCTAGAAGTCGGAAAAACGGAAGTCGGAAGTATACGGAAAGAAGTCAGAAGTATACGGAAGAAGTTGGAAATATATGGAAAAACTTCTTTACAGTCAGGGTGACAGAGCACTGGAACAGGCTGCCCAGGGAGGTTGTGGAGTCCCCTTCTCTGGAGATCTTCAAGTCTCGCCTGGATGCAGTCCTGAGTAATGTGCTCTAGGCAATCCTGCTTTGGCAGGGGAGTTGGACTAGATGATCTCTAGAGGTCACTTCCAACTCTGAAAATTCCATGAAGTCACAGCAGGGTCATATCTCATCACAGAGTGAGTTGCAAGGCAGCAGAAGCAGAAAAAGATGTGGTCCTAGCGCTGGAGGAATAAGTTTGTATCCGGTAGCAGCAACAGCAAAGGAATGGAGCTTGAGAAGGGAATAAATGGGAGTGATGAGAGTGAATATGACAATTTATTCTCTTCCTTGGCCCAGTAACTATAGACTGAATGTCCTGGTATGAGGTAAAACAGAAACGAATTTCTGTTCAGTAAATTTACTTTTTAACTAAACCTCTTCTAACTACTGAAATTAACAGCATATTGTGCAGAAAATATTCGCTCTCAGAGTGATAAGACCTGTGTTTATAGCTGATGCCCAGACATGGTATGCAGAGAGGCTCTTGCTTATACTTATTGCTATAACACCCAAGGGCAGCTAAATTTAATATTTGCCCTGTTGGAGGGTCAGAAGTGGAAAAGCGTAGAGAGGTTGCACCTGTGGGAAGGAGTGGATAGGATACGTGACCCAAAACTGACCAACGCTGTATTCCATCCCATCTGCCTCATGCTCAGTATAAAAGCTGAGGGATCAAAGGGTCAGCTTTCTCTTCAATGGCTGACATCTGAGGAGGACTCTGTCTGCTTGTCTGCCATTGATCCCAATCCTGAACCCAGCACAGGAATCCAGTTCCTGTCTGTCACTGAGTCCAGCCTGGGACTTTCCCAGTGCCAGCCAGTGACACGATCCCAGCCGGTGACATAATCCCAGTCGGTGACATGATCATTATCCTGGGAGCTTGATACAGTGTTGTATATATTTCATTATTTTATTTTTATTTTATTATTCATATTTCATTTTTAGTTTGGTTCCTTCTAAACTCGTAAGTCTCTTCCTCTCTCTCCCTCCTCTCCTTGAAGAGAAAGGTGGGGAAGAGCGTCTGTCATTTGCCTCAGTGGTCAGTCCAGCCCAAACCACGACACTGCAATTTATCCACATTGCTTTGGAAAATTAGATTCATGTTAACAATCTTCTGCCAATTTATCTGCTTTTTCTTATACAACCGTTCTTCCAGTGTAATCACATTGCAGAAAAGCACAGTGAATCCTCCTCCTTGTTCAGTCATGTTGGCATCTTCTGCTTCATTAGAGCAGCAGCAAAATTCTGCTTTTGTGCTAATGAAGATAGTGTCTCTCAGTAAAAACTTCCCACGGTCTTGCTAGAGTAGAAAAAGAAAGCTGATTCATGGTATAAGTATAGAGCGCCTAAAGAAAGCTCTGGGTTTGGTTTAGAATGACCTGAAATGAAAGGCATGAAATACTAAGGATTAAAAAGAAGGAAAAAAAGAGTATTAATGAAAAAAAAAAAAAAAGAAAATGGAAATTCCATAAGAAGTTTGTCAAGATTAATGGTTTCTTGGTGATATTTCAAGCATTATGTGATTACTCAAGAGACTGAGGAGAAGTGACTGCGCATACACATGTACCCTACTCTCCTCCACAGCTTCCTAAAGAGTGAATTCAGTCATGTGATAGCAAAGACCAATCAGTTGCCTTCAACAAGGTCAATAGTCAATACAAATAAGCCATGTTAAACAGACCCTGCTTTTCTCTTGTTACTGTTGTGGACCAGGACTGAATGCTGAGAACAAAGGCAGTTTGGCTTCTCCAATCCTTCCCACTGTGGTCCCCAGCATGGGGTGCTAGCATCTGTTGCCCAAATACGATGAAGTGTAGTTGAAAGGGTGCATGGTATATTTTTTTGCCATGAATATCTGTCATTACCTCCAAAGACGCCAGTATCTGGCCAGATCTTTTTCGCAGTTTCTGTTCCGTTCACAGCTAACATGACTAAACAGGGAAACTCAAAAATGTTTGTGGTTTTGGCAAGGATGTTGTAACTATGGCAGCGAAAATGAGTAACAAACTGGCGGGAACTTCTTAGGTCAGGCAATCAAATCCTATAATCCCAATCATAAATTACATCAAATTCTGTCCTACAGCCAGTAGGTTTTCTGTCTTCACCTTTATTAGGAAAGCTATTCAATGACCTTCTTCCTCTGACAATTAGAAATCATCTTCTAAATTGCATCCTAAGCTTTTTAACAGCCAGTTGACACCCATTTGTTCTTGCGCCAACACTGTTCTTCAGTTTGAATCATTCTCCTGCCCTCCCTCCCTGTTGGTGCAAGTGACTAATGTGTTGAGAGAAGGTGTTAAGGATGTGCAGAGACTGTCAAATCACTTAATGGTAAAGTTAAGATTCCCTCGTTTTCTTTTAATTTTCTTCTTCTCAGACTTAGTGTGTCCTGGAATCCCCCATTTAGTTGTATATTATTAGCTTACAGTTTATCATCAATAATGCTCTCTTGGGTCTTCTTCTATCTGTCTAGAGCTGTGATAAGATAGGGCTAGAGTTTGAATAGGTGTTTGAAAGTGAGTGACCTCTGGCTTCTTCAAAAATGCATAAGGACTTCTAAAATACAGTTATGGCAGCCTCATTTCAAAATGGGGCCAGAGAAGGAGTAGCATTTCTCTTCTGAACTGTTCTTCCATTTCCAACTTTACAAAATGTCTCAGGGTTGTCTGTACCCATCCAGATTCTTGAGTATCACACTTGATAGTCATGAGGATTTTCAAAATCAATCTTCCTTGGACTTCCTCTAATTGAAATCTTGCTTGTTCCTGGAAGAGGGGGTAGGGTAGTGATGGAGGTGTAGACATAATTAGCTCATATTATCAACCGTGTTATTTTATGCAAAGAACAGGCAGGCTGTCATTTACAGGACAGTTGACAGCTCTCCATCTGTATTAAGTCCGAGTCAGATGGAATGAAAGTTGATACAGAAATAAGACTATAAGAGAAAGAAAACAGCATGCGACCTGTTCATTTAAACAAACTGGTGTCCATGCATGCAAATATGCATTATTTTAGCTATGCTTGGGTCCAAATAAATTATTATTTCCTGACATGAGCATCACTTCATGATGTACAACAAGTGTATGCATTGTGCTAGTTTCCATGGCAGCTAGATGGAAGCATGTACCCCCTTTCTCTTACTCATTACAGAGGAAGCCAAGGAGCGAGCCTCAAGCATGGGTGTGCCACTGAAAAGCTTCATCTTTGCTACAACGTATTTTGGATAATAAACCTTCACAATCACCATGCTACTGCTCAAAGCAGAAGTCACAGTCTCTGACTAGCTGTTGACCCATCAGCCCTTGGTACCTGTAGTGCCCCTTATGCCATCCTGAGTGCTTGGTGTGGTCAGGTGGGCAATGGGTAATTTTGATTTATTTTTGTTTCTTATGTGAGTATATTTCTAGATTGACCTGTGAACTGAATCAGTTGAGAATACTCACAGGAGCACTTGGTATCAGCTCAAGGAAAACAGTGTGGAAGAGGGCTGGAAGGGGATGGATTTGGGCACTGCCTCATTTGTAAGCCAAATTGTGGGTCCTGTGAAACCATGCTCTTGGGTTCTGAATTCACTTCAGTGCTCTTCAGATGTGGCCCTTCCTTGCTCTGTGCTTCATTTTTCCATCTATAGAAAAAGTGACAAACTCTCTCCCTCTTCAAAGGAGTGTTGTGAGAATCCAGGGAGCGTTAGCTGCTTAGGTACAATGAGGATGTAGATTAAATGTCCGTGTGAAGAAGAGGAGAACACAGAACTTTTATGTCAATACGAAGTAAGATGCTTTAGCCTGGTACAAGGAATTCAGACAAACAGAGTAGGGAGGAAAAAGAGGGAAGGTGAAAGGTTTCCAAAAACATGTTTAAAATCTTCTCCCTTTTCAGATGTGTTTGCAGCAGGACGCAGCCTCAACCCAGAACAGCAGGCCACTGTGTCGTGTTTACAGGGCAGCTTTCTCAATTTACCTTTGGAAGGAGTTGTGTATTTTGCTTAGTGGTAATACTTTGAGAGTGCGGAGAATTACGGTGGTTCTTGCTCTCAAAACACTGAGTTAAAGCTACAGGGGAAAAAACAAACCACCAAGTTTTTCTTCTGACATGAGTCATTTCAAAACAGTGGCCTTGACTTTTGTGTTATTATCAGTTACTCACAGTTTTAAGTTTCCTGCTTACACTGCAGTGAAAATAATAGTACTTATGAATCATTTAAATCACAAAAAATAGGCAGATATGGTAGGCCATAAAGACAGAAACTGGATTGAGATGTTAAAAAAAAAAAGCGCCCAAAAAAGAGCCCAGACTGAAAACAGATTGTCAAGTGAATTATACAACATAGAGTTTATCTTCTACACAATGAAAAGACTTTGCTTAGTTAGCTCCATTATAGTATAATGGGCAACAGTTTGGTGGTGACACCCATCAGGTGTTCTAACTTAAATCAGTAATGATTTAATAGGAGGACTAAACAGACGATCACAGAGATCTGAGGCTAAAAAGGGAGCTGGTTCAGCAACATCTGCATAGTGACTTGTCTTTCTTTCTGTACTCCTCATACACCAATAATCAGGGAGCTGCACTGGTTCCCAGGTATGACATACCTTAAAAAGTAATCACTGCCCTGGAAAAAACATACATTTCCAGATATAAAGCAGGTAATATACAAGTCCTCTTTGGATCAGCCAAATAAAAATCATGCAAACTGAAAACACCCTTGGGTGCAACCTGAGTATCTATTTCATAACAAGGTTTCCTACCTAGCATAGCCTATTCCCTCTGCAGAAAGTGCTTTATCAAGCAAGCAAACACCACTAGAACCATTTTACCAC
The DNA here is from genome assembly GCA_003993805.1 of Himantopus leucocephalus. Taxonomy (NCBI): domain Eukaryota; kingdom Metazoa; phylum Chordata; class Aves; order Charadriiformes; family Recurvirostridae; genus Himantopus; species Himantopus leucocephalus. The sequence goes on from RSEF01000031.1 coordinate 5,032,997, forward strand.
TGCAGAAATGGAAATCCAGAAAAGTGACCTCACAAGCTAATGGGGGAAATCCTTTAGAGAACAGGTTTCAGTCTGGTGCTTTAATTCTGAGGCCTTACGGCTTTGTCATTGTCAACATACCATTGCGTTACTGCTGCACAGCTTTCAGCTAGTCTGTTACTGTACTAAAAGCACCTACACAGCTTTCTTCTTTTCAGAGAACAGACTGTTAGCACTATAAAAAGGACCTGCAAAGCCTCCTCATATGAACTTGGCTCATCATGAGAGTCGTGTTCGTCTTTATGTTGATGGGTTGAATAAATAGGTGGTGTGCATTGCCCTAATCCAAATACATAGAGTAATGGAGAGAAAGACAGAGAAAGAAGTGCAAAAGAATTAAGAACATGACGGAAAAATTTGGTGGGTTTGAGATACATACTTAGTTATGTTGAAAAAAGAACTGAAAAAAAAATAAAAATGGCGAGTTTCATACACACTTGTAGATCTTGAACAGTTTTGTCATGGATGGCATCAACACAGGACAAGACCATTCATCCTGAGCATCCCAGAAAGGTTTTCTTCACCAATTTGCATGTGTCCACCATCCCTGTGCAACCTGCATTGGCTCTACAGGCTAGGTTGCAGTTTCTCAACAATCTTCTTGTGCTTTTTATATTAACGATTGCTCTCTCAAAAGTAGACCACATTGAACAATGCCCAACCTATGGTTTTCAAGGTATGCTTCCTTTCAGCAATGTAACCTGCAATTTGATATCTTTTTGTAGGCATTTCAAGTACTTAACTGAGAAGACTGAGTACAAAAGAGAAAAGCGTTAATTAAAATGCAGGAAAACATTTGAGGTGTTTCTTTTTCATAAACCAGAAAAGAGGAAAAGGGGTCAGAGAAAGAACCTAATTCAATGATGATTTATATACTGTGAGATTGCCTTGCATGAAGCAAGTTTTACAGGGTATTGGTAAGTTCAATGTGAGCATTTCCCAAGAACTGTATAAATTGATGTTAAAATAGCAAAATGTCATGAGGAGATGCAGGCCCAGGTTTATTCACTGACTCAAGTACACATGCAGAGGCTTCTGGAAAAGCCTTATCCAGCAAAATTTTCATAGTGCTTGACTGTTCATGAAAATATGTATGAGAAATAACTCAGACTTTTCATAGAAAGAACGTTTGTTAAAAAATTAAGACAAATAAGGAAGTAGATAATATTTGCTGACGTTCAGTCAATTTGGGGAGAGGAAAACTACAAAAATGTCAGTTCTTTCCTGCTTTTCACTGCAAAACACTAAAAAAGAAATATCTGTCTTCATTTTGAAGCAGCATTGTCAGCTGGCAACTTAAGCTCCTTTAAAGAAAGAAGGAAAGATGGTTTATGAGTTAAAACCAAGACTATTATAAGAGGTTTGTCTCACATTGAGTCAATCCAAAACTGTGCTCCTTTATCCCCTTTCTTTGCAATCAGCAGAAAATAAAAATCTCTTTTTTTTTCCTGTAGACCTTTTCGGGTTTAGAAAATATTTATAACGTCATTTGTTTTTAATTCTCCATTCATACATTTCCTAACACAATACCTGATCGCCCACCAGTGAAGCTGCATAAAGCAACCAAAATGAGAAAAAAAAAGAATGTAGTAACTTCCTTGATCTTTGTGCTTAGTTCTGTTCTCAAAAGGCAGGAGGAAAAAATAGGGGGTCGGGGGAGCAGTATATGCTCAAGAGAGCAAGACCTGAAGCAAAGAGAATTGCCCAGACCCTGCTGGAAACTGTTAGGCTTTGCAAATCTAAAAATTGTGCCAAGGAAAATCAAAGTCTTAGAATCATAGAATCATTTAGGTTGGAAAAGATCTTTAAGACCATCAAGTCCAGCCATTAACCTAACACTGCCAAAACCACCACTAAAACATGTGCTTCAGCACTACATCTATGCATCTCTTAAATACCTCCAGGGATGGTGACTTATCGACTTCCCTGGGCAGTCTGTGCCAATGCTTGACAACCCTTTTGGTGAAGAAATTGTTCCTAATATCCATCCTAAACCTCCTCTGATGCAACTTGAGGCCATTTCCTCTTGTCCTATCACCTCTTACTTGGGAGAAGAGACCGAACCCACTTTGCTACATTTCTTTCAAGTAGTTGTAGAGACCGATAAGGTTTCCCCTCAGCCTCCTTTTCTCCAGACTAAACAGCCTCAGTTCCCTCAGCCACTCCTTATAAGACTTGCTCTCCAGACTCCTCACCAGCTTCAGTGCCCTTCTCTGGACATGGTCCAGCACTTCAATGTCCCTCCTGTAGTGAGGGACCTAAAACTGAACACAGTACTTGAGGTGAGGTCTCACCAGTGCCAAGCACAGGGGGATGATCACTTCCCAAGTCCTGCTCACCACACT
>RSEF01000031.1:5043501-5054046 GCA_003993805.1 Himantopus leucocephalus
TCCCTTCCAACTCTGAAAATTCTGTGATTCTGTGATTCTGTATATATGCATAGACTGTATTTCTCCTCTTGTTTACACCAGTATGAATGAGAGGTAAATTAACAAGAGGTCTACAATGTAAAGCTGCTGTGATACTAAGGAAATTCAGCCAGCCCCTAGTACTGTCATAGTTGTCACTATGAGCCCACTCTGCTCTGTTACCATGTGTGACCTGACCTGGCCTCACACAGCCCCTCTACTCGCCTTGGTGCTTCTTCCCTTTGCAAATGCTGCCATCGTCCCCAGGATTCAGCCAGTGACTGCACTCACGCTTGTGTTCATTTAGTTAAAGCACTGCATGTCATCTTGTAGATACTCCTCTTTGCTGCTGAAGATTACTAATTTGTTCAGTGAGTGTAAACCCAAATCTTTAGTGATTTAACATTGGCTTATTTCAGAAGGAATCTATTTCTGACTGATTTCAGGAGAAAGCTTCATTAAAATGAGTATATTTGACTTGGCAGCCTTTTGCATTAGTTCAACCAATTTGTGTTCAAATGAAACCTGAAATTAAAACATAATATTTTTTAAAGTGCTTATCAACAGGAGTATGAATACCAGTATTTGGTCCTGGACAGGACTCTGAACATCCCTCTGAGCTGGGATCAATGTTCAGGACAGGATTGAGCTGTAGAATACTCAATTGCAGAAAATTTTTCAAAGTTAACCACAAATGAACTTCATAAAATTGGTAAAGGCAGATCATGTTTTTACATTAGTAAATTGGGAAAGTTCAGTCTCTGTAGGATGTCTCTAAGCCAAAACTATCCAAAATCTCTGACAAAAAATTAAAAGTCAAAAGCAAAGTTTAAAATTAGATGTTATATCCTAACTGCCCATTTTTCTGTGGACTTTTAGTCTCCAATCCTCAGTATAAGGTGGGTGGTCAAACACTGGAACAGTCTTCCCAGAGAGGCTGTTGATGATCCAAGCCTGTCAGTGTTTAAGAGGCATTTGGGCAATGCCCTTAACAACATGCTTTAAATTGGTCAGCCCTGAATTGGTCAGGCAGTTGGACTAGATGATCATTGTAGGTCCCTTCCAACTGAAATAGTCTATTCTATTCTATTCTATTCTATTCTATTCTATTCTATTCTATTCTATTCTATTCTATTAATATTGTGGTACTTTCTAGCTGTGTATTAAGTGTTTGGACTCGCAGTTTTCATGAGTTGTTCTCTTATCCTCTCTGATCTTGCTTCTCACTCCCAGCTCCAAATTGAGACCATGTTACTTTCCGATTGTTTCTGCTGTTGTTACTGTTAATATTTGTTTTCATCAAACAATATCAAGGAATGTCTTGAAAATCAATGTTTAATAAGTTACAGTAATGTTTTCGATTTCCTGTCATCTGGTTTAATGTACATGTGTACCCTGTCATTTCTCATCATTTTCTAAATCCATCTTTTTATCAGCAATGTATAACTTAATGTACAGCTAACTCTTTCCTAGGTGACCTTAAAGCATACACTACTGGGGATGTTTCGTAGATGAGTCATTCTTTCTTTGCAGTGAAGGTGACAGAGGGAACAGCTTGGAAGCAGCAGCACAAAACTTCAGCAAGGACTTTCACACTTGCGTGAATGTCCTGGGGGAAAAAAAAGATTATTTATGCACAAGAAATTCATTATGTCTGCAACTGTGTGATCGCTGTGTATCAAAAGAGACTTTTTCCTTGCTTTTCTGTGGCAAAAGCAGAGCCCTAAGTCTGAATCAAACTACGTCTCATAGCACTGTCTGAGGATCTGACCTTTAACTTTTATTACTATTGCTTTGCTATACCTTTTTCTCTGCAGTGACTTAACTGATTGACAGAAAATATGAAGAAATGAGGCTGTGATGATTTACTTCAATGCTTTCTCTCCCACAAACACTGTGCTCTAAGAAGTTGCTTGATATAACAAAAGCTAGAGGAGGGATACAAAAGTAGAGGATGCAAGACTGCATTGCTACGGTGCAAAGAGAAAGAAGTAAGGAGAGTAGCAGGAGGGAAAACAAATTAAGAGGGATTTAACTGTCCTGAAGAGATTAATCCAGTCATCTGTCCACATCCAAACAGTTCAGTTAGTCCTATTTGGATATCACTATGCTGTCAATTCTCTTAGACCAGTGCAAGTTTGCTGTGGAGAGTAACTCTAAAAATGGAACAAGTAATATAGGGCTGCAGACCTCTTGAACAGGAGTCCTTGACTCAAGTCTCCACCGTTTGAATGTTTCATAGGTTGGTCACTGCAAGTCCTTAAATCTCACCAGACCCAACAGGATGGCCTATAAAAAAGGATGGGGGCACCTAAATGGTGGTGCTGGCACTCGACACATAGTCTCATTTTTCTAGTGATTCTGCCAGTCACTTGTTACTCTTGGTTGTGCTTTCCTTTTTTTCTTGTTCTTTTTAATAGCTTTAAATATAATTGCTGAAGCATGCAAATGTCTCCCTACCCAGATGTGTTAAAGTCTTAGGTCAGCCTTTTTGCATGCATAAAACTCTCCAGTCCCAGATGCAGTGAGGACTTGGGAGATGGAAGAGGCAGAGAAGTAGTGAATCTGGGAACAAGGGCCAACCCACTCATCCTGATGACACTGAAAAGACTGTGAACTCCCACATAGATTTCTGCATTCAATTCATTACCAGTTGGTACTTAGATATAACATTATGGAAGCTTTTGTTTCTCCACTTGGCTTTAATTGCCTTCCTTATTACAATTTATCTTTCTGATATAGCAAAATATTATTTCAATAGATGTTGCAACTTTATGCAAAAGGAGCCAAAAATTATTTCCCATGGAACATTATTAATGAACGTTTACGAGTTTCAATGCAAACAATTTAAAGTACTTGGAAGATACCTTTCTTGAGAGCTCAATGCGATGGACGTTTGGTTTAAAATAAACAAAGCTTCATGTTTGGGTTTTGGGTTTTTTTCCCCTTCCCTTCTCCTCTTGTTTACCCCAGTATGAATGAGAGGTAAATTAACAAGAGGACTACAATATAAAGCTGCTGTGATACTAAGGAAATTCAGACCATCTGTCTCCACCTTTCATCATCCTTATTATCAGCAGTAACTTATTTGCTATGTACAGGTCCTCATTTTTTTTGATATTTCATGAACACATAACCAGACTCAGAATCTTTTACCTGAAGAATTCAGTCACCCGTACAAACACGTGGACAGACAGACTATCCATCATTTTTCTACCTATCCAAACTAACTTTCATTCTATAACAGTATGAGACCACTGTAGTTGCCAATGTTTTACACAATAAGCTCCCTTCCTGTTGATACAAAATTGAGTTTTCGGGCAGATGCCGAAATGGTTAGATTGCAGACAGAATGGAAACAGTGTAAAAAGAGATAACCGCAAAGAACTCAGACAGCATGGACTGTAACTTAAGGCCGGAGCAGGAGGCTAGTACAAGTCGGTCTAGGAGGTTAAGTGCACAATTACGAGACTGATATGAAAGGAATCTGCGGGAAGGAGCACAAAGCTCACCCAAAGAATAACAAGGCGGCCTCTTCAAGAAGAGAAAAGAAACTACCAAGGCCTCTCAGGACCTCTGCTAAGGAAGAAAGTGCACATGCGGCTGGGAGGGGTTAATGAAATAATTTTCATATGTCTAAATCGCATGAATATGTAAAGCTTACAATGTAATAAATAGGGTCTAGCTAGAAGCTGTGGTATGCACGTTGGGCGGAGTGATGTCCCGTGCATCCAGCGCTGCAATAAAGAGAATGCCTGCTTCTTAATACTACATTGGTGTTAAGGAGTTTATTCCCGATTTCGGTGACGCTGTTGTGCCACTTAGTGGCAAAGAACAGGAATCCAAATCCAAACTCTCCATGTGGATCTCCATGGGATTCATTGTGTGTTCAGGAATATGTAGCCTGTATAGAGCAAGTAGGAGCAGGTCCTTTCTCCCCGTCTCCAATTAAACCTGTTGGCTCAACCTACTGATTAAGGAAGCAGGCTGACAATAAGAAATGTAGTTGATTTTCTGGAGATCAGTGCATGTTGGCTATTCTTCCAGGCTGTTCTACCCTTCATCTTTATCTGGGACCCCATTACAGATAAGATTGAGGTATTGAATTGGAGTTTAGAGTACCCAAGATCCCTGCCATCATGATGATCCTTGGCATACAGGGACAGATAAACCAGCAGGAGTTACTGCTGCTTCAGGCTAATGCTAATAGTGCTGACTATGTGCCTTCAACAGCACACGCTCCTGCAGAGCCCCTACCACAGCTGTCACCGCACAGCAGCAGGGGCCTCAGCCACCAGGCTCCTGCGCTCACTGAAGTCACTCTTTTCCATCTAAAAGCAACCAAATCTGAGCAAACTCATATCTTTGGCTCATAACATACTAGTCTAATTACTCAGCTATAGGCTATGAAGGCACAAGTGTGGCATGAGGCAGGGAAATGAAGGTGAAGGGAAGCGACTCTCTACTCCCTTTATTGGAGGTGTTGTGCTGGGTAGAAAAGACACAGCAGGGAATAAACTTAGTCTGAGGAATTGCAGAAAATACCATCACCAAAGTAACTCATGCATCCTCTCAAATGATGAAGGAGCATCTGCATTACTGTCTTAACCAGCCTTGCATGCATGTAGCATGCCCCCTCCCCCGCCCCCCCGAATGCCCCAATTTAGGTAATAATAGACATACCATAATAGGTGCTACCTTCATCTGGTGCCAGTGGACTGCTATAATCAAAGCAGGAGGGGACCATGAAGCTTGAATGTCCACAGGCTGATATGGCAGGGGTCTTCAAAATAATCATTCAGTTCTGCCTGGGACCCAACGCAGTGCCCAAACTATTTTGGTGCTATCTCTAGGCCTGCCTCAAGCTTGCCAAAACCTTGTGGGCATCTCACATTTACAACAGGTGAAGCCCAGGTGATTCCACAGACTTAATCCTATTAGAATAACTGAAGCGTAACATCAGTAAAGTAGCTGGGCTGGATGCTGTTATCTCTTGAGACAAATATGTTTGGACAAGGACAGATTGAATAAACTACTCCTGTAATCTTCTAAAATGACTTCTTCTTGACTGGCAAGGCACATGCCAAGAACTTAGAAGTGGCATTTCTGGGTGTCACTACCGAAAACTCTCAATGCATATCTCAGAATGAGATGATCAAAATATGGGATGACCCAGCTGCTTCTGTACAAAGTCTAAATTCCAGAATACATGCATATCTGGGAGTAATATAACTCTAAGAGTCTGGATCACTTGCCACCAGGACGTTAAAGTAACAATGTTTTTCAGAAGCAATGTACTAAAAGGAGTAATTAATAACTGGGTTACTGAAAATTGGTTACTGTTGTGGGTTAACCCAGTAGGCATCTAAGCCCCACACAGCCACTTAAATCACTCCCTGTCCAGTGGGATGGGGGAGATGATCAGGAGGGCACAAGTGAGAAATCTCATGGGTTGAGATAAAGACAGTTTAACAGGTAAAGCAAAAGCTGTGCACACAGGCAAAACAAAATAAGGAAATCATTCACCACTTCTCATCAGCAGGCAGATGTTTAGCCATTTCCAGGAAAGCAGGGCTTCATCACACCTAACGGTCACTTAAGAAGACAAATGCCATAACTCCAAACATCCCCTATTCCTCCTTCTTCCCCCAGCTTTTATTGCTGAGCACGATGTCCATATGGTATGGGGCACCTCTTTGGTCAATTGGAGTCAGCTGTCCCAGCTGTGTCCCCTTCCAACTTCTTGTGCACCCCCAGCCTACTTGCTGGTGGGGCAGCATGAGAAACAGAAGCTCTTGACACTGTGTAAGCACTGCTCAGCAATAGCTGAAACATGGGTGTGTTATCAACGTTGTTTTGGTCACAAATCCAGAACATAGCACCATATGAGCTACTATGGAGAAAATTAACTCCCTCCCAGCCAAAACCTGTACAGTTACAAAGCTAGCAAAGCCAACAGAAGATTGCTGATAGGTTGAAAACAGCATGAGAGAAAGGCTGGGCAGAGGAAGAGGGAACAGCCAATACCAATATCACATCCCAGTTGGGTGATCCGTAGACTGCAGGTGGTCCACCTGGGAATCTCTGCTATGCCCTTTCAGCGGCATAAATTTAGCCTGAGGATACACTGTTTACAAATCCCATCTGCCCTTATAACAGCAATTTGGAGAAAGGGAAGAACCCCAGTCACTATATCTACTTTACACTGGTCATGTAATATCCAGCCGGAATAGGCAGACACTGCCAGGCCTGATGCACAACAGTATATACTCTAAAGGGCACTTTAAAAGGAAAGATTCAGGTGGAGATTATCCTAGCATCCAAGCTAAGTTTTGTAGATGAACCTCAAGATGTCTCAGGCTGTCCAGATTTGAGGTAAAACAGAACCAATTTTCTGTTCAGTAATTTTACTTGGCAGCTAAGCCTCTTCTAACTACTGAAATTAACAGCATATTGTGCAGACACTGTTCGCTCTCTCAGAGTGATGAGACCTATGTTTATAGTTGATGCCCAGGCATGGTATGCAGAGAGGCTCTTGCTCATACTTATTGCTATAACATCCAAGGCCACCTAACTTTGTTGCTTGCCCCATTGGAGGGTCGGAAGCTGAAAAGCATAGAGGGGTCCCACCTGCGGGGAGGCGCGGACAGGACAGGTGACCCAGAACTGTCCAACAGGGTATTCCATCCCATCTGCCTCAGGCTCAGTATAAAAGCTGAGGGATCAAAGGGACAGCCCTCTTTCTTCAGTGGCCAGCGTCCAAGGAGGACTCTGACTGTTCGTCTGCCTTCGATCCTGATCTGTGCATTCCTGAGTCCAGATCTGGAATCCCGTTCCTGTCTGTCACTGAGTCCAGCCTGGGACTTCCCCAGTGCCAGCCAGTGACATGATCGTCATCCTGGGAGCTTGATACGATTTTGTATATATTTCACTATTTCCTTTTTATTATTAATATTTTCATTAAAGTAGTTTAGTTCCTTCTAAACTCATAAGTCTCTTTCTCTCTCTCCCTCCTCTCCTTGAAGAGAGACGTGGGGGAGAGCATCTGTCATTTGCCACAGTGGCCAGTCCGGCCTAAACCATGACACAGGCTGAAATTTTGTCCTCAAGCTTTGTCGCTGGCTTGCTTTTACACAAGAATTTGGCAGAGAAAAATTCACCACAACACCCCCCCCCCCCCCCCCCCCCCCCCCCCTCTTATTTCTCATGCTGACCTCAAATTCACTACTGCAAGCTGTCCTCTGCCATCTTTGAAATTGCTTACTCCCCTACACGTTTTACCTTGTCCTTGTCTCTACTCCACCTGTCCGTCTCTTTCGAGGCCGGGACTACAGCAAAAGCAACATGACTAAACCCAGTTCATCCCACAGAAGACTATAGTTTATGTCACCTGGAGCCATCAGGAATGACAGTTCAGCCTAGAGAAGAAACTCATCAGAACAGTTAGAGGAACGACAGTCTTGGGCAATCTCTGCTGCATGAGAACACTCTAGGCTGCCAGCACCTACAAGACTCGATTGCTTGGATGTATGCTGGACTCTCTTTATACTAGTTACTGACAAGAGACTGGGACATAGTCATGCATGCACAGCCAGGCAGATAGCCTATGTTTGAGAAAATATGAAAATTTGTTTCCTAAAAAACGGCTAAAAAAGAAAAATCCATTTTGAATGTCTTTTTAGCACATTCATGTGCTTATCTCTGACTGAAGTAAAGTGCAACTTATTGTCAGTATTAAGAAAAATATTTAGAGGCATACTTACAACTCTTAAGCACATATTTACATTTTTTTCCTAAATGATTGGCCCTAGCCACCTGTGATCATATCCAAAGCCAACAGAAGTCAACAGCAAGATTCACTTTATCAAATTTTAGTCTTCAGCATCTGATTTAGTCCTTGAGACACCCTGTGTAGTCAGTGGAAATAACCAGGGCATGATTTGTCTGATTTGTCTCACAGAACTGTTTTAGGGTGAGGTGAAGCTTATCTTTACGAGTTCCTGTTTTTTTTCCCCACTATAAAGGGAACCTATAAGGACTATAAAGGGAATCTAGTGCAACTGACTTATATTTAGATGTTTACATTTAGTCAGTATCTTCAACTTGTACTGTGTAAAGGTGGAGAGGAGTCAATATTCTAGCCAAAGAAATAATGTTTTTTATTCAGAAATTCCTCCTCTCCAACCCTTAGGCCATCTCCCTTCCCCATGCTTTTTAAACAAAAGGATGTCCCTTTTCACTAGTGGCTAATTCAGTCGTGAGGCAAAACAAATGACTGGGAAGGGTGTAATAATTACAGCACAATGTGATGATCCTCTAGTGTATTCACTGAAGAAGTATGATCTCAGAGAATATCTGCTAGGCCCTCTTCAAATAATTACTGTCAATTCATGCTTATCTGCCAGCTCTCTCACCAGGTTTTCTTTTCCTTGCCTTCCTTAGTGAAGATACTGATTCTGACAAAAGGAGCCATTTGTCAAGGAGCCAGCATGCCAACTTTTATTCCCCTTTCTTTGCTGAAATTATGCAAGAGATTACAGTCCAGCCTGAATCAATATGTACCTTACCATCTAAATAATAGAGTACATGATAATCAATGTCAAATGGACATTGCTGGTAGCAGATACAGCTATGTCATTCAGCAGCAGGATACTCGCCACAACCACTTCTGGATATCTTCATTTTAAACACGTGAAATAACAGAGGGCTTTTAAATAGATCACCAAGGCTGATTAGGTAATTGCAAAGTCTGTAGTTGTAACAAACCTCAAAGAGGCTTTTGAACATAGACTCTTCTTCTTCGGGATCATACTGGAAGTGAGGAGTACCTTCAAGGTATCTCTCAAGAGATGAATGTTGCTTACCCATAAGACGGCAAGGGCCAGGTTTTCTTGAGCTTCCACAGCGATGACCCTGACGTCAGCCTGACCTGGGATGGAATGATAATTACAGCATACGTCTTTGGTTACACTCCCAGGGTTAGAACAGAGGACCCTCTACTTATAGCTTGACTGAAGTCACTGGGAATTTACTCCCCAGCCGATTTTCCTCTCTTGATTTAGGAGGAAGCACAGACTCATTCAAGTCACCTTCTCTCACAGCCTGCTATTCTACACCACTTTGCATTTCTGTATTTCCTCCCCAGTATGGGACCAATGTTTCACTGACTCACCTCTCTGGTGCCACTCAGATAGGATGGGATGGTCTCAAATTCTTCCTTTCAGAGAATAACGGGCTGTAGAAATGGGTTTATTGTTCCTGGGATAATGCTATGTGATGACTAAATTTGGTGAGGAAATGACCATCCAAACATTACTGTAATAATGCAAGCACTCATTTATTTATCTTTTGATGAGGTTCCAAAGAGCCTAATCAAGTTAGAAAATCTTTATTGTTACTTTTCCTAGGCAGGATTTTGACAACTTATTTGATGTTTAAAGCTGAATTTTTTTGACTATTAGCTTGGTTTTTATTTTGTATTTTTTGACTCAGTGAAAAATGACACTGACTATAGCCACATGATTCTGATCTGCAACACATGCTGAAAAATTTGTGTAGTTTTTTTGCACCCTCTTCACACTTAAGTAATCAAGATGGGAGATTGTATCTGGGGGTAAGACTGGAATTTATATTGACTGAGTGTAGTGGGTTCAAGAGTCTAAGTAAGTTGAGACTCTTGCAGAACTTCACGGTCAAAGTTCCCTATATATTCAGTATGAAGAAGCATGCACCAGCAGGGGAGGATTACAACATTAGGTACTAAATGCCTAAAGTAGCAAATAGCAGGAATCTTCTCTGCTTTGTCCATCTTTCCTCCCAGTCCCATACCACATTCTTCTGGGAATCAGAATTAGAGTCCCAGACTCTGGGAATCAGAAGAAAATAGGATTTGGGGTCAATTTCTGAAGGAATAGTGGTGTTCCACATGACTTCTTCCCTTTCCAGAGGAGCTCAGTTGAAGGCAGCCCAACGTAAGTCACAGGAATTTACTCATCAGGTTGGCTAGTAAAAAAATCATTAATACTAGAAGTTCCTGAACTTCTGAACTGAATTGCAAAGATTCTGACTCAGTGCCCTCAGGGCACATCTTCCCTGTAGGGCAGTGTCACAGTGCACTGTTTTATCTATATTTTGTGAAAAGCTCAAGGGTAACTTTGCCCCCTTTCATGTATTTGAAACAATACTTTTTCCACAACTACGTGTACCAGTAAAGTCAATACAATTTGGGTGCAGTTTCCTGAATTTCTCTATTAGGCCTTGAGCTGATTCCAAGCAAGCAGCCTCTCAGACCACCTCAGGTGCTGAAACTTTCTAACGTATTTTAGTGCACTGATCAATAGGGTTCTTTTTCCTTTCCTAGCCACACAAGCTGCACAAGGTGAAAAAAATGCCACTGAATTAGTATTTATTTTGCAACATAAAAGAGCCCAGCACTATCCACAAATGTCCTAATTAATTGGGATTAATTTTGTGTGCAGTTTGGTTCTGAAGGTGTTGATGGAGTAATACATCAAAGAGGCTTCACCT
>RSEF01000031.1:5057995-5072238 GCA_003993805.1 Himantopus leucocephalus
CCCCCCCCCCCCCCCAAAAAAAAAACAACCCAACCCAACCAACCAACCAACCAACCAAAACCAAAACAAAAAGTGGGAAGTTGGGGAATGAAAGGAGGTTCCTTAAATACAGTGAACTAGAGTGTGACTGGCACAGAAAGGTTTGTAGCTAGGTTGGCTGGAGCACTGTACTGTGAGGAAGACCATCTACATGACAGATAAAACCCAGAGGAAATATCCACAGGCCAACAAATACAGGAACTGTGCTTTCGTAATGGTTAAAGCTAATGTAATAAGAAGGGCCTCAGCTTCAGTAACTCATCCGTAACACTCTGGTGAAGCTCATTGTCGGTCTTAAAAGAAGCAAGAGACTGGTGATGTCTTATCTCATGCTGACCACTCTCATCTTTAATCAGCAGATGAAATCTGTGCCATGGCAAATCATAGACTTACAGGAGCGCAGGACATGTTGGCAATGGTTTCAAATCATTTTCCTCAAGCTATTTAAGAATGGTCACTTAGGACATATGTACACTGAATAGCGAGGGAAATTAACACTGCCACATATTGGTTATCCACACCTACTCCTGAAACAAACATGTTTCCAATTAAAAGTGAAAGAGACAATTGTTGAAGTCACTTTGGCAGTGAGAACTCTCCAGCTGCCTCTAGATTCCTGAATAAGTGAAATGTTTGACACAGAAGCATATGTTTTTGGCAACGTTGTTTAATCGTTGTTTTAAAGGGAAAATTGAAATTCTACAAGGTGTGAAAAAAAAGATCACTGGAACATTTTCTGTTTGGAGTGACAGAGACTATGTCACCCTTCTATTCCTGTTCTCTGTAGACTTTCATTTTGCAAGAACTGCCTTACAAACGAACAGATAGGGAACACACCGGGTAGGCACATAGGAAGAGACAGCAAAGGTAGCTGCAGCCTCACATAACAGAGTGCCACTCTGCAAAGTACTGGAAAGGGTCTTGGAAGAAGCAATGCAATCTGAATTCAAAAATCAATGAATCAATAATCTCTTACAAGATTAATCCACTTCTTTAAAAATTTGGTCTTTATATCAGTCGTTAAAACTGAAGAGGTGTGGTGTGGATGGGGAACATACCCTGTAAATACAAGTCAGTGAAGAGTTGTGGTTTACAGGCATCCCACAGTTCTGCCAAGGGTCTTACGTCTCCCAACTTAGCACCCAAACCTAGACAGGCTCCCACTTTAGCAGACCAGAAACTTGGATAAGACCATCTGAGTCATCTAACACTGTGTACTGCTATCAACAGGTAGCCTCTAACTGGAAAAGGACCTAGAACACTGTGGCTACTGCACATGTGCCCATAGTGCCTTATCACAGGATTTGGTTCTAGAAACCAGCACTTGTCTAACTCCCTTTTTAAAATCTACCTTTACTTTGTAGAAATGTAAGCATTTTTCCATCTCTTAAATATAACATTAATGGATAATTTTAATTTTGTGCCACAAAAAAATGTCAACAAAGTATTTTCTCAATTAGTAACCAATAATAAGACAGAAAAAAAAAAACCACCAACAGCACACCAAAACAGTAAAAACAGAACATATATCAAGTGTTCCTTCCAAGTCCCACTTAAAATAAAGCTTTTATTCCCATTCTTTGCATTCTGTTTCTTAGCCAGTCTTTGCCCCATTATAATGTGTTTTCCTTCGTATTCCAAGACGGCTTAGTTTCCTTAACAGCCTTTTGTGAGAGAATTTCTCAAAAGCTTCTTGAAAGTCCTAATAGATTATGTCAGCCAGTTCTCCTTCATCCAATATTTATTTGACACTTTCAAAGAATTCTAGTAAATTAAAGAAGCTTGATTTTCCTTTACACAACACACATTTCTTTGTCTGTAACACATCATGCTTATCTAGGATTTTTTATAATCCTATTTTTAATTATCATTGCAGTCCATTTGCTGAAGTAAGGCTCACTGGTGTGTAATTCCCAGGATCATCCCTAATGTCTTTTTAAAAGACAGATAAAACATCTCCAGTGGATGATGTTAATGAGATATTGTACATTTCTGTTAGCAGCCCAACCACTTCGTCCTTAAGTTCCCTCAGCATCTGGTCCAGGTGGCTTGTTACCCAGGTTGGAATCTAGCCAGGACAGAGGGGTTAACACCTCTACCCATGAGAAAAGTGCTTTGAAATCTTTAATGGCCAGATGCATCGAGAACATCAACCTCTATGTATCTGCTGATGTTCAGCTTTTCCAGGAGCATGGAGCCCCATGCTGGGAAAATATCATGGCTTTCATCTGTGGACTCAAAGGGCAGGATTTTCTTGCAGTTTTATGGAATAAAAAACTGATAGAACCATTTCATCCGTTTGTATACAAATATGCAGCAATTAGAGTGAATGAATGAAGCTCATTCCATAATTCCACTGAGCACTATAGTATCATGTAATCAGTTTATTCTACCTGCAACATAAAATTCTACTTAGTTACACAAGAGTACGTTTTATCAATTATTGATTTATGAACATCTAAGGCTTTCTTCAGTCACCATTTATGCTCTTGGTTTTATCATCTCTGCTGTGCTGAGAGTAGTGTCATACAGTGGCATAGTCTATACTATTTAAAATTCCACATACTTCAGTAGATTACCCCATTAACCATTATGTTTTCCAGGCTGTATAGATTAAAGTAATTAAACTTGTCCTCAAAGACCTAGCTCTTTGATTATGGGATCATTCTACCGCCTGCAGCACATTTGAGGTGATTTGCAGTAATATTGTCTTTGGGAATTTAGTGACCATACTACACTGAGAGCAATGAGAGCTGGTGGCCTTCGCAAAAAAACAAATTTCATCTGTGCCCCTTAGAAAATATCTCACAGAGGCATGTTGGGGCAAGGTCCAGTGTTACGGATGGCTGGATGGCTTTGGGAGACTGGCACTGGTCTGTGTAGACCCTGAAATCAGGGTTTACAGTTTCAGGCTTTAATGAACTTGTAACTGTGTTCTGGTTGGAAGTGACCAACAGAGGTTTTCAGAAGACTGTGCATTGGCCCATGTGAAATGAGTTGGATAGCATCAGCAGAGAGAACAGGTGCCCATATCATACTTAAACCAAAGTATCCCACTCAACTCTCAGGATAATAATTTCAGCATCAAGGCCAAGGACAAAATGAGAATGGTGACTAAACTGCTTTTCCCTCCTGTAGAGGTGTCCCTTCAGGTCAAATGAAGGCACGCTAGCCTGAAAATCCGAGGGTACCTGCATATTTTCTGCCTATGCTTTATCTGTTGTATGGATAAAAGGGAGATTTAAGAATGTCAATCCTGCATCTTTCACTGGCATGAAATTTGCTAAAAAATGTGTAAAGGAGGCAAAAAAAATTGATGCTTGCAGACAGGCTGCTGATGCATTGTGGAGAAATTTTCAAAACCATTCCCTTTAGAAATGATTCATCTTATGTGTCATATATTTTCTCTTTTTCTCTGTACTTTTCCTTCTTACAAAAGACTGGAAAACAGGATCCTCGCTGCTTAAGAGTTAATCTGCTTTGGCTACCTATTGCTCACCTGCAGTCAATATTCTCCCTCTGTGACAACCATAGCTATGAATTTATTTATACAGCACCAGTGCCCAGGGGCCCCAGTAGGGATCAGCATTTCACTTATAAGATGCAGCGAAACATAGTACCATCCCGTCTGACTTTTTTTCTTAATAAACAAAGGATGAAACAATATAAGTAGTTATTCCCATTTTACAGATGGAGAACTGAAAACCAAAGAGATTAAAAGGCAGATGCAGAAAAGGATTTAGACAATACACTGACTGCCACTGAGCCTACATCCCCTTTACCCATTACCCTGACTTGTGGCCATATGCTCTTGGAATGATCTATATATTTCATGGATTCTTAATTTTTTTACTAAATTTCCCTTGATACATGTATTTCTACCATAATCTAACCTAAATCTGGACCTGCCCAGCAACTATTTCAAGCAAAAACTCCCGATGGGATTCAAAGCCTAAGTTTTCTTTGTTTAGCTCATCAGTGTGCCCATTGGATCGAGCTTCTCATAAAATAATGATGGTAGACCTCTTTTACACAAGAACCTAACAGAAACCAGGAACCTGAATGACTAATTCAGGGCGGTGCTTTGTATTCCTTTTTTTTGTTCCATGATTTTCCATTAAATCCAGAATCTGGATGTAAGCTTGTGTCCAGTTTCACCACTTTAGGTGCAAGGTATAAAGGACTGATGTTAAGTCACTTGTTGTCTAGACAAGCCACAGGAACTGGAATGAAGGGTGTTTGCTTACATCCCTGAATATAGCAGTTGGACACAATTCCCATGGTCCAAATTTTTATTCAAATACTACCTTGAGAAATACACCTCAGAAACGGGGTTGGAAGCAGACAGATAAGGTATGGCTTTAAACACAGACTGTCTCATTTAGCACTGCTGATCCAGCATCATGGTCTAAGCTTGCCTGAAACAGGACACAGGTGCTTTGAACTAGTAGAAATACTACTTCAGCAGGACCATCAGAAATTAATTCTACCAGTTTCACCCAGAAGTTCCTGGAAAAGACAGTGCAAGGAGATACGTCTCATTGCTGCATCACCTTTTGGTTTTCTCCTGTGTAGCTGGGTTTACAAACTCTGACAGCTTTAGAAAGTTCCTAAATTTCACTCTGACCCTGGCTGCAGCTCTGAGCCTCTTGTCTTGCTGTACACCATGAGGACACTGTCCCTGAGATTCACAAATGGACGATAGGTAAAACAAAAGTTCTCAGAAATTCTGCAGTTCATACCTGTGAAGATTATTCTGGTCTAGTCTGAGATATATCTTTATTTTCTGAGTTCCTTTTCTCAGCAGTTATCTGGCTGTTGTCTTCTCCAGTGTAACAAACAGTCTAAGTTGTTACCTTTGATAATAAATTAATCAGTGTTCAGGAATATTCCCAGGTATCAGAGCTCAAATACTATGAAAAAGTCTCTGATATGGTTAATTCAAGGGAAAATTACTCTTTCCCAGAATTCCTGGGGCTATTCAGGACTATTTAAGTACTAGAGACATTCCTAGTTAGCAGCTTAGTTGTTAGCACCCATTCTTGGAGGCTAAAATAAATTTAACATTCTGGAGACAAGCCATTTTGTGCCACTTGGCCTCAGTGCCAGAAAATAGTTCCAATACTAATATTACTATATTAGTTTTGACTAATGATATGGCTCTGTAAGTCAGATTGGGAGTTAGACTTTTATTTTCCTCTGTTTCTAAGAAGTTCTTGGTTTTGCATAGCTGCGCATTGTAATGAAGAACAAGATTTATATTGTTTTCTTGTATAAAGAATACCAGTCTCTGAGCTACAGTAAATTTGCATGCTTTCACTGAAATCCACAGGACCATGATTAAATTTGAACTACCGATTAAATCTTTTGCTCAGTTATCACCCAGGTTCTTAGTGCTTTGCAAGATCAAGCTGTAAGGGTCTAATCCAATTACCTTTGCCAAAGGAAGGTTGACTTTGACTATGTGTTGCAGGATGAGTAACTGTGTATCATGATTTCAGAGTCATTATAATGAAACCCACCTTGTACTGCAATTATGCTGAGAACTTTCAAAAAGACATTTGATAAATGTTGCGCTCTTCAGAGGTGTCAATGTAATGGTCCTGAAGGTTGAAGCGTTTCATCTCACCCCACAACACACAAAGAGCAAGCAGCTGCAACACACGCTTTCTCAAAGCTACACCAAATCAGCAACCCCCACTTCTGGGACTCAGAGATTTGATATAACATTGCTATGTTTTCTTTGAGAGAAAATTTCTCCAAACTGGGTCAGGAAAAAGGCTCAGAGAATCGTCCATCAGCAGTCTTAACTGAGTCCTAAATGTCTACAGTATACAAGTTGATTTTCTGCTTTCACTCCTTAATTTCTTTGTCTTACTCCTTTCCTCCCTTACTTTTCCTCTCTCCTATGAGAGACAGCATTAGTCTTGTGTTTAATAACAGCCTGTGTTAGCCAGACAAGATAATTTATTTCACAAAACTGCTGTGATCTGGTGACCAAAAAGGCAGCTAAAGCAACACCTTAAACAGCCTAACCTGAGTACAAGGCCTTGGAGAGCTAATAGTAATGCGTGCTGTGATTGTCTTTGTCCAGGTTGGAAAGTAGAGTCTGCATCAGAAAGAGAAGCTGAATTTTCTACGTGTGCTGTGTTTTCCTGCTTATGCCCTTTTTTTTTTGTCCTTTCTCACTCCCCTGTTTTACATGTTTGCATTACTTTCCCTTTTGAAAGGAAGAAAATTAGCAACAACAGCAATCCTGGTCCTTCTCAGCTAACTTCTGTAAGGATGTTTTTAGCTTTTCTGTTCCAAAGAACATCTATTACTATCTTTAACACAGTGCTTCAATGTGTTAAAGTACAGTATTCTCTCCAGAGTTTTTTTTTCTATAGCTAAAGGGGGAATAAAGCATATAGGTAAAGCCTCACTTAATAGTTTAAATTTTGCTGTTTCCACTTTTTTTCTTCATCCCCAAATGACTAAGCAGATTAACTGAGTGGTGCTAGGCTGGGAGAAGCAGTGACATTAAACATTGTTCAGAAAAAAATCAGAAAGTGCCTCTAGAGCAGGAATCAGCCTGCAAGTCTCTTCCCCGGCTGACAAGTCCTCAGTCACTAGGGTGCCTTAACCAAAGTCCATTGGTGCTACTGCCCACACACTTCATCACAACGAGCAGATCATACACTGCTGTAGACATTCCTGGGAGTAGCGTGAGATTGAAACACTTCTGTCAAAGACTGGATCTACTACACCCTGGATTGAAGATGGCAGTCCCAGAGA
This sequence comes from Himantopus leucocephalus, assembly GCA_003993805.1. Lineage (NCBI taxonomy): Eukaryota > Metazoa > Chordata > Aves > Charadriiformes > Recurvirostridae > Himantopus > Himantopus leucocephalus. Next base: position 5,064,812 of record RSEF01000031.1, read on the forward strand.
CTGCACTAATCTGTAGGCTACTGAATATATGAAACAAAAAAAGAAGGAAGTTGCAGCTTTTAAAATGTGTTTTATAGCTTGCCTGATTCCATTTATTTTTCCCGAAGGCTTCTACTATCTTCTGCCAGAACAAGACCATCGAACATCTGAGCTGAGGACAACTTCAACTCTGAAGTCCCACAGACATGAGAGAAGTGGAATGTGTTATACAATTATGCATGGTATAGCACACCTAACACAGTTATTATGTATGGGACAGCTATTCTCCTACTCAAAGTTATGACCCCAAATTCTTGTTGAACTCTAAGAAAAATGTTAGGGACCTCCAGGACTAGGCAGGATACAAGCAGAGGTGTACAGAATTGTACTTACACATACCAAAAATTACATTTTGGATGGGAAAACAAGGCTTGCCATTGTCAGAAAGGGTATTACTGACGTTCTTCTGAGGGATATTTTGCTCACACTAATCAAACCCATGCATACATTAGTAACACAACAGTGTATATATCTAACAATGGAAATCTTTCCTGCACTTCAATCATATGCTTTCAATTTTTGGCCAAGCAGCTGAACACGTCTTCTATGATCCTTGGATTCCTTTTTAACTCTATGGGCTGGAATCCATCACTTCCCACCATTTTCAAGTCTGAGAATTTGAAAGGTTTATTCTGATCATTAATCAGCCCCTCCAATTAAGCACAATTACACCCTATAATGATAGATATAATTATTGATTGATTAATCTTTCAACTATTAATTAAGAATCTTAATTAAAGGAGTTTTTTCATGTTATTTAAACTGAAACATGACTAATTATTTTATAATTTACCCAGTATGTGCAAAAACTGCATTAGTTCTGTTATGTTTTCTCTGTTTCACTGCTGTATTGAAAAAGCTGGATTTAGGTTTTCAAAAATAGCTAATGCTTCCATCTTTGCAAAACCAAGATGGGACCTCTTTGTGCATCCAGATTTTTAGAAAGGGCTGAATCTGAAATAGTTTTTACAATAGCAGCTACGAACTGATCTCATGAGATTAAATAGTTAAGTTGAAAATCTTGGACTGTACCTGCAAACTGTCATGGATACTTGAATTAGTCTGTAGCCTACAAGGTGTCTCACAATAGCTGAAGAAGTCTTTTATATTCTGGCATGAATGTAAGTGCAACTGAAGTTGTATTACATGAAGTATGATGCAAAGTTCTAGTCTCTAAATATTTCGACTCTCTAGTGTATTTATTTTGGTTATCACAAAACTGAAGTACAGCTGCAGAGAATGGATTCATAAAGACAACAGAGACAGTTCCATCTTCAACAAGATGATGAGGCACTTAGATATACCCATAGGCGCAACTCTTCCTATTTGGAAGAAAATATGTGTCAACTACATGGCAAACTTATATAGAGAATCATTTTGAGAACTGCTTATTATTGTTTAACTAGCCTTCCACTTGTATTTCAGTAGACTGAACTTTATATCTCAGGGCTTCAAAAATCATCATTTTGGGGACTCTTTTAGTTCAGAATAATGTGGTGGTTTTTTTATAACACAGATAGCCTATCTGTTTTATACTGTAGACATGGTAATGCTTAATACCATTAAAAGTGATCGATACAAGGACAAGTTTTAAAAAACCTGTAACAACTAAATTAGCCACTCCCTGTATAGTTGTTGGATAGAAATAAAAAAAAAAAATCTAGGCTGTGATTCATTTCACGCTTAAATAGATCTTTAAAATGTCAGGCAAATGGTTCTCTCATACAGCTTATTTTTCTCTGTTGACTATAAAGGGAGGAAAAGATGACTTGTTCAGCTATATAACTCTAAAATTAAGTAAGATCAACCTCTCCCTGTGTGTCCAACATAGCACATGCTATTTAAAATTTTAACTTCAGTCTGTGCCAAAAACTTTCTCTGCTGCAATACACATTCTGAGAATATTCATTTTAACAGTTGTTATGTTGAAAATATAATGGGATTATTTGTGTGAACATAAATAAGCGTGGAAGAATCATGTTGCTTAGTCCAAGAATACAACTGAACTTGGTAGAACAGAGCGTAAAGACATATGCACTTTTTATTAGGAAATTAATCAACAGGGGATATTGATTTACACACTAATAGATTCTGTTAGAATAGATTCTTCTAACTATAAAACTTTCAGTCTGGAGAATGTTATTTTACTTTTAAAGCATCAAAATGAATTGTCCTCTGGTTATATTTTTAAAAGCTTTACCAATACAGAGTAAAAGAAAGTTATGTCNTATACTCAAGGTCCTGTGGAGCAGCTAAGCTAGCCTGACTTCCCTTGCCATTTCAAAAAAAAAAAAAAAAAAGCAGAAAAGAAGCTCATAAGAATCAGTCAATTGCATGTATGGCAGATGCCGTGGATGTACCTCAGTCTATGAGTAATGGGTTTTGCTGATAGTATACACAAGTAAGCTGGAAATTCTCTAAAGCTCATGACATATTTTGGACAATATATGAACTTAACTGCCAGACAAGGCTAAAAAATTATGGAACTGTCTGCTTCATAAATTCACTTGTATCAGACCCTGGTGTACCTCTCCCAAAATTGCGAGAGATCAACAGAGGCAGACACCTTTGCACTAAGAGGATGCCCATCTCTGAGGACTGGCCTGTTTTTCAGATTGTGAGAAATCCTGTTTTTGTTTGTGGGGCTTTTTTGTTGTTTTTGTTTTGTTTTTAAGCTAGCCTGACACCTGCAGATGACTAAAGCAGCACCTTGTCAAGGGAAGCTCTCTGGTTTAAATCACCCTTTAGTCTGTATCAGCAGTGGGACGAAAACACCACTTGGAATGGAACTTAAAGGCCTGAGATTTTCACTCAAGTCATGATGATGCCTGTACAAGAGAGATATTGAGGAATGAGTACAATTCATATTGTATGAAGTGCTGGAAATGACTTTGGGCAGCTTTTCACTGTAAGTTCTTCTGCGTCCTCATCAGAAGTCCATTGTAGCCAACTGAAAGACTCTCTTTTTCTGTGAATTTCAGCTGGGCTTGTACTTGTCCAAAATGTCTGGTATAAGAATTATATTCTAAAACTGCAGTAACTTCAGTCTGCAATAAAGTGGGGACTAAATCTTGATATATTTTCTGTATTATTTGACCAACTTCCTTTGACTTTCATTGAGTTCAGATGAAGTAAAAACTCAACATTAGCCTGTACAGTCTTCTTCATATTTTGAATATTGGTGACCTGTTTCCATCAATAACCATACAGATACCAGTGCCTGCCAGTTCAGAAACGATTGATGAAAATAATTTTCCCTAAGCTGTAAATATTCTGCTTCCAAAAATCTGTGTAAAAATCAAGAAATTGAAAAGATATCTCTTACATTGTTTTTTCTTGTTTACCTTCTCTGATTTTAAGCATATCAAAATACACTGTCCATGCTAATCTGTCAACTGATGAATAATAGAGAGCTTTAAACACTCAAAGAATATATAACTAAAATAGGCTGTGATTTTTGAATCATTACTGGTTCACCTACAGCCTAGTCCAAGGCTTAAATTATCTATTCATTTCATATCACTGGGGACAATAAATATTGGCAATCACTAGTTTGGGTGCTTTTTCTATCTCATTCAAATTGTACCACAAGGTGAGTTCTCAGCGATGAACTGCATTTCCCTGAAGTTCACAGAGCTTTCGTTATCAGCATCTCTCCCTAGCACACAGGGCCTCGCGTTGCTCACACAGACAGCACCAAAATGCACTGCAGAGCTTTTAATGCATTCTGAATAGCTCTTGTCATTCAGGATCCTTCATTTCATGTTTCAGATTTTCCCAGGGGGCTTTGATGTTAATCCATTTCACACTTCTAACACATCTGTTCTTCTTCTGGCTTTCTTATCTCTTCTGAGCATTCAAATAAAAAAAAAAAAAAGAAAAAATTTTTAGCTGTCATTGTGCAGTTTCTGAAGCAAGACTTTAATGATGAAGCATATTCTAGCTAACTTCATTGATACTTGGTTTTAGCCACACAAGAAGTTATGTATGCACAATATTTCCAGGGCTAACAGTTTCCACATTATTTTGAATTTCTCTTGACTCCTTATGCAATTAAGAAACAGCTGCCTGTCACAGTCCCTAGGAATAAGACAGCGTAGTCCAGTGATTAATTGTTGAACAGTTCAGTTTTATAAAAAGAAGTCGTCCGTCTCCAGTAACATTAATTAAGTAGTGACCAAAAAACCTTGCACCTGTAGGTGTCAATATGAAGCAAAATGTTGAGCAAACATCTTGCAGTGGTCATTTCTGGTTATAACAGGCATTGCCTAAATTCTGTGTCCTCATCCTTGTTGTAAGATCTCAGACAAGCTACCTTTTCTTCCACCAGAAGGCCAAGGTTTAAATTGGAAATACATAGCATTAATAAGCAACTCAGAGAATTCATTATTTTTTTCATCACAGTAGAAGTGGGATTTATCTCACGTACCTGTAACAGCCTTATATATCTAGTCAAAACGAGATGCTCAGTCTCACTCCATAGTCAGTGGTGAAATACTGGAAGCTCTGGGTGTGATTCATCCCATCCTAAGACTGCTGTCTAGATAGGTGGGATGAATCACCATCTCTAGGTGTCACTTTCCATTGACACACAAAGTTTCTGGATGACAGCTTAAACTACAAGGTTAACATTCAGGTAGCTAGACCCAAGTAAAAATAATCTTAACTTGTGATTTAACTTTGGAGAATAAAAGAACTATTTTAAATGTATTTAAAAGTTTCCTTTTAATCCCTTTTTCCCCCTATGCATTGTTAAAGCATTAAGGCTATTAATGATCACCCCTATTTTAAATATGAAAATGCACTATTTCATGGTTAAACTTTACAAGAAATGTTCTATTGTACAGTTGCACCTTATTTGAGGCATGTTTTGTGGGACTGACCAAAACTGGTTGTTTAACAAAGGCAGTAACTTAATAATGCTGGAAAAGAATTGTATTCAAAGCATCTCTATAGACAGGAGGTTACCTAATAACATTCTATTGTAGGCCTGTCACTGTCTATGAAAGACATGTATTATCATATAAATGAAAAGACCGCTTTTTTCCATCATCCATATCCTCACTCCCCCTAAAAAAAAAAAGGAAAAGAAAAACCTGTTCAGACCAAATTCTAGCAACACGAAGTTCTTTCAAAATTCTTACCAACTCTTGACAGTTCTCAAGTATTTTTAAGCCACTTCAGAATGTAACTAAAAGTGAAGCTACTTGATGGTCAATTAATATTAAAAAGCAGAGTGATCCAAATAACAGCCTGTAGATCACAGCTTTCCCATTGCTTCTGATTGCTTCTGGCTTACTTCCTTGTCTGCTGCTGTCCTAGTATTCCTGCTTAGCACAAGGAGTCACTTAGTCCCAGAATTGCTTGCCTTGGTGTTCTCAAAAAAGCAGAATGTTCTCATTTGGCCATTGCAGATGGGGGTCTGCAAATATGCTTGACAAATTACACATGATTTAGGTATTAAAGGTGATTTAGGCATTAAAAAGTTTGTCATAAACGGTGCAATCTCTAGTGAACAGGGAAGTCAAAGGACGCGTACAAACAGGGAGGTAATGGATCTGCCTAGAAAATCTGATTAATATCACAAAATGTTATTCATGTAATCAATCCCATTTTTTTCAAGAGGAATCAACTTCTGAGCAGTAATTACATTAAATCAAAGAGAACTTTTTTTATGATGGAACAATTTTTTGTCAGAAATGCTGATTTTCCAAATGAAACACTACACGAGTAGCAGTTTCACTGCTATTTTCACCAAAAACCTGGTTGAGATGATTTCTATGAAGTTTCATATCATTAGAATGAAAGCATATGGTCAAAATGAGGTACTTTGTTTTATCAGAATTAAATGATTTAATAAGGCCACGTTGATTTCTTTTTGTCAGAACTTTAATTTTGTGGATAATATAGGTGTTTGGACAGTTAATTGTGATTTAGGAAAAAGAGACTTTTCAAAACAAGTGAACTTCTGGGGGGGAGAAATTTCAGGTTTCAGTGATGATTGGATTACTCTCTTGAAACAGGGTTACAGACAGGCCTAGAAATCCTAACTTTCCAATGCTTAGGAAATTTTGGACAGCTGCCCCAAAATATTTTAAAGCCCATGTCCAAAAGTACTGAATAACTAGAAAAACTGGGGTTGCTTTTCAAAGGGAGCTTTTTATCTATGAATTTTTTATTACACCCCAAACTGACACAAAAAAGTTTAAAAGGCATTTTACATGTATCTCTGTGTGTGTGTCTGTATATATATAAAGCTAAGAATTGAAAAAAAAAGTAAATAGCAAAACAACATGTGGCAAAATACAGTTGACTCAACCAGGAAAATTGGTTTTAATTTGTCTTATGCAGTCAAAATCCTTTATAATTTTTTGATCAGATACTGAAGTAGTTTGGGGGTTACAGTTTAGATGGTTTGTTCTATCCTTCATGATGCCAATTGTAATTTTGCAACCAAAGTAATTTTTTTATCTCCATTTGTAACTGAACTCATTAGAATATAGCTCTTATCACACATTTCAGTGGTAAACTCAGACAATGGAAACTGTGAGATGGTGTCCATCACCGAAGCCTGACTAGAAAGGAAAGGAGGGTAGCAGATAGTCAGCCATAGCCCCCATCAGGTAAGGTGGTGACAAATGAGTGTTTCTAACTTCAGTTTGATCATGCCAACTGATCTGATATGAATGATTCTGTACTAAAATGGAATAGTCGTTGCTGATTTTTCCAACAAGAAATGAGGAATTTTTGACATTTCTTCTGGATGTCTTTAAGGTGATAATTTCTTGCCACTGCTCTTAGAATTGCTAGTCAAGTGTCAGAAATGTCTGGTTTGAAGCTATGTTCTTCACGCTCTAGATGGTGTATGCGGAGGGATCTTTAGCGTTAAGTGTCTGAAGTGCTAGTCATTTTTCTTTAACACTTCCCAAAGGACACTGGAATTTACCATGAACAAAAAATGCCAAAAAGATCAAGACTGTTTTTTTTCCAGTATGGCTTCATTTTGTATTATGTGCTACCAATGTTCTTGCATGTCTCCACTTTACCTTTATAAATAGTGATGTGGCTCTCACTCTTCAGTTCTGTGTTTGGTGCTTATGGTCTTCAAGCCTGCAGGCTCAATTGCCATTGCTTTTGAGTAACTTCTATCAGCTGGATATTTTCCTGCTTGAGCTGACAAAATTATATTCTAGGAAACATCTGAGTTTTTCAGTTGTAATGGACAACCACTCCCACCCTCCCTCATCATGTAATTCTGGAAGGTTTAACTATCCCTGCTTCCCCACACTGCCTCCTACTCCAATTGTGATGGGAGAATATGAGTGAACTTAAAGGCTTATGAGAGACCTGTGATTTTTGCTACTTCCCTGTGAATTCAATGACTATTA
>RSEF01000031.1:5072338-5086674 GCA_003993805.1 Himantopus leucocephalus
ATAGTTTGTCTATAGGATGTCTATGTCTTTATTGGAATTACAAACAAATTTGAAGCTTCCAAAACAGCCTCTTCATTATACCTAATGTACCTCAGCAATGCTGTGAGTCTCTTTTGACTCTATTTGAAGCTGAAGAAACACACCATATCTCAAAAATCAAGCTTCAAAGTAAGGTCTTAACTCAGTTACCCAAATTACCAAGTTACCATTTACCCATGTGTTGAATGGAGGATGATGATTTAATTTTCTGAGGATGCTAAGTGACTTTCCAGCCTGGCAAGTGATATTCTGTTTTAGGAGGTAAATCGTGCAGACTTTATAGTCTAAATTGAATTTTATTCACTCCAAACCAGACAGACAGACAGAAGTTCTTCTAGTTAATTTTGATTTTAGACCCCCCCATGCTACCTAAATACTACTCACTACCCTCAGACGTGGGACTTCACTGCAATCTGCATGTTGGAAATCATCAGAGAACGCACTCACACATGCACACACTTATAAAGAAAACAAAATGAAAAACCCTCCCAAAGCAAATCAGTCCTTCCAGATGAGGGGGTTGTTCTCTAGATCAGGGATCCTGCACAGAGGGGAAGCATATTGCTGAACTGATTTTAAAGGCAACCTGCTCTGGAATTTAAGAAATCCATAAGAACAGAAAAGCTGGCACAGAGAGGACAACTGCCACTGGATGCCGGGAAGAAAGAAGGTTTCAAAAACATTGTGAAGGCAAAGGTTGTAGAGAGGAGGAGAAGGATAGGGGCACATATTTTAAAAGGACATTTTATCCTTTGAAAACCTGTTTGCTTTGGTCCGTTACTAAAAAATTAGGACAAGGATTATTGTCCTATTCATTTCACCCTGTTTCATGGAACATTGTCCTATAAAAATAAGTTACTGTTATTATCATGATAAATAAAGGACAGATCTGAACAGCACTATAAATTTTGGTAGTTTTAGATCTATTGCATGAATTTAAATGGATGTTTTTGTCACGGTTATCTCTTCCCTTGACCACCCTTTTCAAAGAATTAAGGGTACAGAATTTTAATATTCAAATAAACTGCATTTTGCAGCATCCTTTCTTCACTATTTGGAAATGCAGCAGTGCTAATAATAATGATCATGCCAAAATATAAACACTCACTATAAATAATTGTTACTAGACACAAGCAAAGCATAGAACTTAGATCTTTTCCTAATCAAGCTCTTTTATCCTTGTTCAGTGAGCTGTTGGATTAGGGTGAGGATGAAGACCTTGAAAATTCTGACTTTCCAAATGATACAAAATTGCAAAGGTCTGTAAATAAACCAGGAATCAGAGAAACACATCTGCAAAAAGTGCTTAGATTTTGGGAAGAATTAAAAACACAGGCTGGAAACAAGATTATGAGAAATAATTCAGAAATTATACTGACCACACCAAGGAAAGGAAGTAACGTAAAGCACTGTTACTTAAAATGAGAGAAAATCCCCAGACAGAGCTACACAGATCTCCGAGGATGATGGAAAGCAAATTAGATATATTCTGCAATGGAACAGGTACTAAACATAATGGAAACATCATAGTCAGGCATGAGAGTCTGCATTTCTCAGGTCTCTTGATATTTCTGTGTCTTACAGAGACTTTTAAATGGCTTCCTGGTTACAAGAATCTAGCGAAAAAAAAAAGGAGTATTTTTGAACAGTGTCCCATAAGTTCCATGTCAAGACATGTAAGATAAATACCAAACCAAAGCAGTTGCTTATATGACTAATAGCTATCACAGCACTACTGTAAACATGGATGTTCTATAAGTTACTGCTTTCAAATGGCAAGACCTTCTTAAGGACAGTCTTTAGCCACCCTGGCACGCACTTCCAAAATTAGTTTGAAAGAAGTAAAACAAAAAATGGAATAAAATCCAGACAAGTAGCTAATAACTGTTCATAGGGGAGACAGAGAATAAATAAGATCATCCACACTAAACTTTAAACCATGTGGTTTGTGTACTGTGTGGTCTGTCTAGATTTGACCCTCATCCAAGATATTACTGTGGAAGAGAAATCGGAAAGGTTGCTAGGAACATTTTGAAACAAAATGGTTATGTTTTATTTATTTTAGAGGAAAGAGGGGGCATAGTGGAAATAGTTGGATTTGTGAAGAAAATGCAGTCATCCAAACCAGTAGCTTCAAAGGTGAAGTGGTTGGTTTTTGCGTTGTTATTTTTTTCTGCCACTTATACTATCGAAGACTTTGTGAGTCTTAAATTCCTGTCAAAATTAAAAGAAAAAAGCAGCCACAAAGTCCAAGATAGACAAGACTCCTTGCTAGGTCATTCATCTAAATTCATATTATTGCTCTGTCCTCACAGAGTGTCAAAACTGCTCACACGTTGTTAATCTTCAGGTGTATCTTTTTCAGTCTCACGGTTAGAGCTATTCACTCCTTTTCAACAAGTATTCACTAGAAGAAGGTCTTGTACTTGGACCCTCCACAACATAAGTCAGTTTGACTGCTTTCATGTACTACTCCAGTGAAGGATGGAAGGACCTGAAAGAGAAAAATATTTTTTGAAATAGTACAGTGTTTTGTAGACAGAAACACCCTTTCTCACCCAGCTCCTGCTAAAACAGATCCCTGATGTTTTAGGATCATTTCCCCTTTTCATCTGTGGGATTCAGTTCCAATTCTATGCAAAATGCTATGTTGTGAGTAGAATTAAGAACCTGATCTAAATTAGCTCTGTTTTAAGCTGGAAGTTGAACCAGATGACCTCCAAAGGTCCTTTCCAACTGAAGTTATTGTGTTCCTAAGGCTACTGTTCAGTATCACTTTTCACAGGTTGTCAAAAAGAAAAAAAAAAAAAGATATCTAGACTTAAAGAGTCATGTCTGGTGACATACAGTTAGATTCTGATCCAAATATACTCAATGCTTAATGCTATAAAGTTGTAATGGCATAGGGAGGTAACCCAGAAAAGATGAAATACATATAATTGAAATTATAGGAATATAAGTAACATACCTTTGAAAAATAGATAAGCAGAGTTGAAAACAGCTTTAAATAAAAACAAGAGTTGCAAGTGTCCCGCACTCCATTTTAACATATAGCTGGCCTGCATAACAAACACCTTCATTGAAAGATCCTATGCTGCACCGAGAAGTGGGCAGAAGGCTGGGAACCTTGCTTAAAGTATACCTCCATAATCCAGAAATAACATAATCATCTCTACTTTAGAAATCTTTACTTGGGGATACTTTTGGGAGTGAGAGGATCTTTTTTTCCTTTCATTAATCTAGCTTATTTTGTTCATGAAATCAGTACGAGTTATGCTGACATTTTAATTACTGATCAAAAATGAGGACAGGAACAAGCCAATGAAAAGAAGCAAAAAACTTTCTCAACAAACAAAACATAAACAAACCCCTCTGTACCAGTTTTAAACTATTTGCCCTGTATTTTTTTTTCTAAACAGAGGCTCAATTCTTCACATAATATAATGAATAGCACACGCTAAGCATTGAACAAATAGGTCTGTAATTATACTACGGGGTCTTGGTGACACTGATAAAACATTCACCATCACCCTCTCATTGGAATTAGGCTAATTATGTACATAGTTGGGTGTCCATTAATCCTATTATTATTATTATTATTTAACAGTATTATTCATAATTTAAGTTTTCCTTCCTTTAATTTCAGCTCTGTAACAGACGAGAATGTTCCATGCTTAATTAACAACCAAAAGCTTGAAAGTACAGTATAATGGGACATTATGGGGGCTCTGTAGTGAGTTAATGACATAGCAACCAGCTAATGAGAATGAGGAATTTTTACAATGGCATTCTAAAATGAACGGCACAAAAACACAAGTTGTGTCAAATAACGTCATTGCGAGTATCCTTACTTAGTCTTCAGAAGTGAGATAGACTTCAGGACCATATCCTTCACTCCAGAGAGAAACAAGATTCATCCATAACCTAGCAGTGTCTTTCTTTAGCAGGAGGAAAGTTATCTTAGTAAAGCTTCTGCTACTGCATTAGCAGTGCTGTTCTTAGACTCTCTAGGAGCCATTCTCTTAGGCCAAAAACTATTTCATACCAGTAAATAAAAGCAGGGACAGGAGAGGAGAAAAAGCTAAGCCTGACGTAGTCCTCAAACACCTCTTTATAAAATTGCTTCATCCTGGGTCATATTAAGGTGGCTTGCATGATGGCGCTATTCTCTAGACACCATGGAAAAGGTGACTTCTAAAGAAGGATATACTTCACTGAATTCAGCATAATATTGATATTTAAGGGGCTTGGATTTTATTCTTATTCAGGTACAAGTTCACTGAGTAAAATTCAAGACATCTGTGTACCTCGTCCTCATATGTAAAAGGGTAATACTTTATGCAACAAGATGTTGAGGGGACTATCTCCCATAATGGTTGTAGGGAGGACAATGAAGAAGAAGGTTTTTCAGGTAACTGATCATACTTTGATTGCACAACAATTAAGAGCCTACTATATTCCACAAAGCTTTTCAGTATTAGTGCTACTGCAATTCAACCTAAATAAAACTTACTGAAGTAACTATATTTTTACATTAAGTGATTACAGTAGCATACACAGAATTTAGCAGAGGCTGCACTATTAATTACATCTTTCATCTGGGAATACTTCTCTGTTCTTGCTTAAGAATAGCCAGTGTTGCAATCAGCCCGATATTTCTCTATAACAGATGAAATTACTTACTTCCCAGAAATGCTTCTCCCCCCTTTGACTCAAAATGAATCCCTTATAATCCCATGTTTTGCATCAGAGACCCAACTACAAGATGGCTATGTTTAAATTACATGAATTCTAGGCCTGTGTTTACCTGATTTGCAAACTACTTTAAAAGTGCCAATTCAGACTCTTACTATCACTAGATACAAGTAGGTGTGAGTTGATAATCCTTCATGTGCGTAATGCAAAACTCTGTAGGAATGAGCAGTCATAAAGTAGTAATCAGGCTGTGTTGCATCATTTCTAGCTCTATTACCAGAAGCCTGTGGTCTCAAAACCTACTCCTGAATCCAAAGGCTGGGCTGTGAAGACAGCTCTGATTCAAGACATGTCAAAATGGTTTTTTGCTCAGTGAAAAAAAGTTACATATCTGACTTGGAGGAGAAGAAAAATATGGATAACTTTCACTTCACCCATCTACCCCAATAATATGTGGTAAAAATAGGCAGAAAAGTGATTAAAATGTAATTGTATAAACACTTAAGTGCAAAGAATTATTGCCTCATTTTCCTGTGAGCAAAGGAGAGCTATGGGTTTTAACATACAAATAAGGCTGGATGAGACAAAGCAAAAGGCATGTCAAACAGCATGTCATGGTGTCTCTATTGAAGAACACATGCCTCTTCTTTACAGCAAGGATTAAGATGCTACAGCAGAAACCAAGTTTTTTTCCGGTTGGTGCTGTGTTCCTGTCTTCCTGGCATTTGCTTCAGGAATTACATTGTTCCCTTCAAGTTTCCACACCGGTTTTGATCTGAGCTGAACAAGGGAAAGACTAATTTTGATTTGCTATAAAGGCCTGACAAGACATGTAATTGTTTACATTTGAGAACTTAACCCTAAAACCAAACCAAACCAAAATAAAATAATTTCTTATTCAAGTGTTATTGGTCCTGCACATATTCTGTATCAAGAGAAAAAGAATTACCGCCTCTCTCATTCCCTTTGTGTAAATCAGAAATGAAACCTAAATAACTGGGCATACCATGCCAAACACTCATAAATCAAATCTGCCCCCAAATAAGCAGTATTTATAATAAAGGTATGCAAATAGCATTGACAGAAGCCATGCAAATCATTTCACAAGTAAATCAGGGTAAGTGGGCAGTAATAAATTCCAGTTTGACTGGAACAGCAGAAATTTAGACGAATTAGTGAAAGGTGGGAATGTTTTACAAGCAGATGGAAAGACGGTAATCATTTGATCAAGTGCAACTGGACACTGTAAATTATTCCATCTTTCACTTCAGGAAGAGACACGCATGTGATATTAACTTCTTCCAGATTTATTTTTGTAAATCTTTTGGGTGGGAATAAGAAACGTACAGAAATATCAACAACATCATGTAATTGAATACAAACCTAATCCAATGACTACTAGAACTAGGGGAAAAAAAAAATCTGTTCATTATTGTGGAGTTTCGATTAAGCTCCCTCCATAATGCTTGTTGAAGGGACTTTAAGATAAGGTGCAAACTTGTATGTTCTCTTCAAAATATCTTATATTTCCTGGCTGCATATGTAAGAGAAAGGGAAGCAACAAAGACAACCCTGAGGAATACAGACATGCCAGTGATTCACAAAAGAGGGGATCACTTACTGTCTCTTTGGACAACACTTATGCTATGTTAATTCTTGTATCTGATGTCTAGAAACTAGGGTAACAATTATATTGTAAACTGGAAAGACAGCTAAATTAGACAGTTCGATGAGGCAGAACCGTGAGTTTTAACCTTAGCAAGGCTCACGTGCCCCAGGTAGCCAGGCTGAACTCTGGCTTTTCACACACAGACCTTTAACAGCAAATACTGTAACACCATGTTATTTGTACAGAACACCCTCAGTGGTTTGTATGTATATATTCTCCTTGTATTATAAATGGTGAGATAGAAAGATCATAACCAGCAACTTAAAGCTTGAGCTTCTCTATTACACAACCGAATCCATAGTCACACACATACAGTGGGGCCAAAGACTCTGTTTCTAGTTATTTGGCTAGAGTTTATGCCATAATATTTTAAGTTCCTTATCAAAACAATAGATGAACAGTTTTTCAAACGTATGAACTAGCCATTCCATTAAAATTTCTGCAGGGTAATATTTAGTGTAAAGCAAACTTTCCAAACAAGGTGCCAGTCCTTCCTTCAGAAGAGATGCAGCTTAAGGCTGCAAAACTTTGTCAGAGCTTCATTTCTCCCGTACCCTCAACTCCTTTCTGAATGGAAAGATAATTTTTTCACTAGCTTCCTTTTTTTTTTCCTCTCTGCTTTTTTTTTTTTTTCAAGGCACAAACTTTAGTCTAATTTCTTAGGTGACTGAGATGCTAATCAAGCAACTCAAGATAGAGAGTCTAGTGAAAATAATCAAATGTGAAACTGTCCAGGGGAAACACTCCACTTTGAAGTAAAAGAGAGGAAATTGTCATTTTGAAGCCACTAGAGACAGCCTTCCAGTTACAAAGAAGACCCTGGGGAGTCACTACCTGATTTGCTCTTAGTCAGGCTGGCATCTCAGTGACAGGGCAATTGTAATTAGGATGAATAAAATGAGAGATGTGCCAGCTCCCCAATTTGTAATTCAGTGAGCGACATTAAAGACACAGCATTTTGTTTAATTTTTTGAAGAATCAGGCACTGTGCTAACAGGTAGCAGGACTTCCCCCTGTGGGGATGACTTACATAGAATCTGAATCTCTCTCCATGCAGAGAACAAATATGATACAGGCAACAAAGCCCAGATGGTTATGTACTTCTTGTTGGAATTTCAGGCAATGTTTAGAAAAAGTTAAGAAAATCAGATGTTGGGATTTTTTTTCTTTCTGTGTTCAGTTATGCAAGAGGAAAACAATGGAGTTTCACTGAGGTAACCGACACCAGAATCTGATCTATCATCTTTTCATCCAGCTACTGAAAATTACAGGGTACAGATGCATCAAGGAGAGTTCTTATCTTTGCCATTAGAACCAGTAACTCCAAAAAAGAATATTTTCAGTATCATTTTCTGAGTATTTACAATTCATTGCCAGGTAAAAATAGCAGTTGTTCCAGAAAATGTGTAAAGTTACTTATGCAAAAACTAAAAGTTCATATTTAAGAACGGAACTCCATTCAAAACCTCTTTTAAAGTGAGATGTCATAAGTGACTCCAATAGAAAAACACGCACAATAGGAAAGCTTGATGTCAGTCTCATCTCCAAACTTGAACTAAAAAACTCAGATAGGAACATCATCCTCTTTAAAACAAACAAACAAACAAACAAAAATCAACCAATCAAACAAAAAAACCTCACCCAGATGTAGCCATGGGATTACAAAGAATAAGTGAGGACAGTTATAAAATAATCAGTTGTTGGCTCTACATATAAAGACACGTGATTCCCCAGAGGTTGAGCTCTGGCATTGAATCTTGTTCAATAGCCACCAGCACATATCAAGTACCCTGTGAAAGAGACAACAAGGGAGTGATAAGTATACTGCATATCATTTTAGCATTTTGTTTCTGAGTTGAAACAAGGCCCTGAATACGAATGCAATTCAAAGTTGGGAAAGTTTCCTTTTGTACCAATCTGAATGGTACACTTGGGCACTGAAACACACCAGTATATAACATATATATATATTTTTTTTTTTTTCCTTTCTAAGAGTTGCATTTTAAAAGCAGAAGCAAAACTTCCAGAAGCCTGGAGAAAATTTGTATTTGAACAATTCTTTGGTACGGTTGGCTGATCCTTGGAAATCTACATATACTTGGAAAAGCCTTCATGCCTTCAGACTGTTTTTCAAAACAAATACAAGCTTTAATGCAGAATTTGTGTGACCATTTGGGGGTCCATCAACATTGCAGGGGCCACAAGTCCAAAACAATCATGTCCTCCTCTGGCATAACAGGTCAAGATGGTAAATACAACTTTAACTATGCTCTGTCACTGAGCTTAAAACTTGGCCGTGTCCAATTTGTAGTAGTGCCTGAATCTAATCCTGCTGAAGTTCCTGTCTATACTACAGATTGAAGCAGGTTTGTAAGCAGGTGGGTCAGGAGACAACCTTACTGTAATTGGTCCCTCTGGCAGTTCTGCATCTGTAATGTAGTTGGACTGTCAGGGTTACCTGAAGATTTCTCTTTTCTTGGTCTGTCAGTCCACTCTGTGACACAACCAGTAAATTCTGTTGATAATACCATTTTTCAAACGGAAAGTACCTTCCTTTCTGACTTGCTCCAGTTGCCTCTATCACTTTGTTCTGTCATGAAAGTCATCTACTGAAGAAGCCAACTGCCATATATTTCTATTACTTCTAGTTCTATGTTACCAAATTAAATTCTGTGTGCCGCTGGGTAGGTGCTATCTATCTATCTATCTATCCAGTTTTTCCCTGACACTGGAAATTAGCAATCCCAAACTCTGACATTAAGTTTCATAAGTATTGTCACCAGACTCCAGCCTCATCACAATTACATCAGGGGGTATAAAACAAAACAAAACAAAAAAGTGGGTTCTTGCATAGGACATTCCCACAGTCTTAAAGGAAATTAAGAAGAGTAGAAGATCTGTGCCTTCTGAGGGGAAAGAAAATGATGCTTTACATTTAAGCAAATGAAAAGGTAACTGGGAGCTAAATCAGATGATTTTTATTAACAACAGAGGATGAAGAAAAGCTCCTCAGCTATCATATCTCAGCCCCAAATGAGTAATTCTGTTTGTTATATAATCTTTTGAGATTTCTCAGTTTGAAAATCAGGCTTTGAGACATTAGAGCAAAAAATTTTTACTTCTGGTCCAGTGTCCCACCATTACCTCATTCTTCAGAAGGCAATCAAGCTGACTAAAATCCCCTGGTAATATCCTAAGCTCTCTGTTTTTAAATCCCCCCAGTCTTTTCACCCCATTTCACCCAGCTGAATCCTAGCAACAGTTTTGTTTCCAGTTTTCATCAACAACATGGTTAACATTACTTTTGGAACAAGGTCTTGTGGCTCTCCTTTAATAGCCCAGCAACCACACAAGTGTAAATCTCTTTAAGATTTGATGGGAAATAATAATAATAGCAAATAAAGAAATAAATAAGGCATTGCAAATTACTGCTAGTCAAAGAAGCTAGGGAGAATAAGACGACTTATATGAATACATCCATGGAAACTGGCTAGAGAGCATTTAGGCCTGTTTTAATGAGCAAAAGGACAAGCTAATGATGGCTGGAAAGTAACGGGAACATTGAATTCAACACAATTCATTGTGTTCAAATGAAACCCATCTTCAACAAAACATTTTAAAAAATCAGTAAATAAAAGTAAAATCTTGGCAATATCACCAGACAATGAGGAAACTCCAGCAAAAACTTGACAAACTTTAAATAATAGTATGACTTCTGATGTAAGGAATTCTGTGTATTATAAGGAATAAGCAGCTAGGATGGAGAGGAGATACTAAAAATATTTAAAGTGGAGGTGAATGATTGACTTTCTAAGTGAAAAATATGGCCAGATGGTTGCTAAAATCTAACTTGTACACTTGACAGGTGGAGCTACCATATATGCAGTTGTAAGTCGTTAATGTATGATGAAAGGACAGGGAACTGCTGGAGAGGGTCCAGTAAAGGGCTACTAAGATGATTAGGGGATTGGAGCATCTTTCTTACGAGGAAAGGCTGAGGGACTTGGGTCTTTTTCATCTGGAGAAAAGAAGACTGAGGGGGGATCTTATCAATACTTATAAATATTTAAAGGGGGGGATGCCAGGAGGATGGGAAGTCTTTTTTCAGTGGTGCCCAGTGATAGAACAAGAGGTAATGGGGCACAAACTTGAACATAGGAAGCTCCATCTACACGTGAGGAGGGACTTTTTACTTTGAGGGTGGCAAAGCAATGGAACAGGCTGCCCAGAGAGGTTGTGGTGTCTCTGACTCTGGAGACATTCAAAACCCGGCTGGACGCTGTCCTGTGCAACTTGCTGTAGGTGACCCTGCTCTGGCAGGGGGTTGGACTAGATGATCTCCAGAGGTCCCTTCCAACCCTGACCATTCTGTGTGTTTCTGTGTGAAAGATACAAGGCCATTACTCCTATTATATTTTGGATAGGTAGACAGGAGCCAGCACGTCACACTAGCCACAGGCTGCAAAAAGTGAGCTTGAGTCTACAAAAGTACATATACATCTTCCCACTTCTGTAACTGCCCAAGAGTTTGAAGACACTTTTGGACTACATCCAGAGCTCCCCATGGAAGGGTAACTAACTAACCCAAGTTACCTTCTCCACTACATTTGAAATACTAATTGAAGCTCAAAATTGTGTCCAAAAATCACTTTGCACCCATGTTATGCTAGCCTGCTCTTAAGTGTAGCTTTGAGTCCACATCTAGAAAACGATGATGGAGAAACTTCAGCTTCAAATCCCCACCGAAAAACAGAACCTACTTGCAATGCATATTGAGCCCATCTTGGCCCCTTGCACTCATCCTGTTGGTTACTGTGGCAGAATCACATGAATTCAGGGTACTCCTTCACAGGACAAAAATATCCTGTGGTGGAAGAAGAGATGGATTTTGTAATGAGCTTGATCTTGGGGAGCCAACAGATAAGTTAGAGATGGATAAAGGAGTGTGGGTCTGGGATCACACCGAGCCTAAGTACGATTCTTTTCCCAGAATGGCAAAGTTGATGTAGATAGCCATAAATGTTACCCACTGCCTTATTTAGAGAATCCAGCTTGTAAAAGTAATCCATTCTGTAGGGGATTACATCTGTGTACTAAGCCATGAGGATGAAAGGCTTTGCACTATTCGAATACAAATCTGGGTATTGTGTGCACAGACTAGACACAGAACTGAGTTACTAATGTGCTTAAAATTCAGGCTTCTGGTTCCAATCAGATAAATCAGTTATTTTTCAAAGTATAAGAGAATAGGCTCATTTTCACCCCTGGCATAAGAACATGCAGGGGTGTAACAAATCTGGCTCCCAGTAGAGCTGAAAAATTCTGTGAAATATCTGATAAATATTTGTTCAAATGCTTTGGGCCCTGACCCAGCAAAGCATGTGTACAGACGAAAAGCAGATGAGTACACCCAGCAAAATGAAAGGGAATATCTGTAGAATTATTCACAGGTTGAAATCGAGAATACACTGAAACATTTTCCTGGGTGACTCTGGTTTATGGCTGGTATAAGCATGGACTCTACGAACAGAACTATTGATACAATTTATTTCAGACAGAGAGGAATCATTGCTATTATTGTTATTACTGGTACTTTGCAGCCCTTATAGTGGATGCACTTTGACTTGTATAATGTTTTTCCTTGATCCTACTGTGGCTTGTTCCCATTCCCATGTATCACAAAACAGTTTATGCTGGCATAACTGCATCTACAATAGGCACTTTTGTTGGTATTTCTGTAACAGCACGTCAGAAAATGATGAGAAATAAATAAATAACAAGAACAAAATCCTTATTCTCCTATATGGAACATCCACACCAAACATGGAGTGCATTCTGTCATGTCCTTCTTTTGCTTCTCAGAAAGAACAAAACAACCATCAGAAAGATGCAGACAAGACTGAACATACAAAACTGCTTCCATACAAGAAGAGATTAAATACACCAAAGATCTTTATCTCAGACAAAAAAGGTCTGAAAGGATTGAGAGAGGTCTCTAAATTGTGAAGGAGAATAGCAAATGAGTATTTATTGTTTCTCATGGCACAAAAATTATAGGTAGTCAAACAGAATTATCAGATGCGAAGTTCTAAAAGCAAACAAAGGAAATCACTTTTACATAAAACAGAATTAATTGTGTAACTTGTTGCCACAGTAACTTGTGGATTCCAACTGCATCAAGCAGATTCAAAAGATGATTAGACAAATTAATGAAAGGAAAGTCCTTTCTAAAGGATAGACAAAGTTGTAAACACTCTTAAGTGTCAGGGCTGTGCGAGGACTGAAGATGGGGAATATTGGGGAAGTTTTAATCTGTGCATACTCTGCTTCTGGACTCTTCCACATCCCTATCTATAGAATATTGGGCTAGATCATGGAAAGGTTTAGATCCCAGGACAGGCATGGAAACACAATTTGGCATGACAGGCAAACATGGATGGACCTTGTCATTCTCGCACACTGCTCTCTTTTTGCAACTAGGCCTAGAGCATCTTAATTTACTGTGATTTTTCACCTACTCTGTGAGTTCACAGGTCCAGTGCAAATAGGTCAGACTACACTACAATCCTCTGACTGTTTTTGTTCAGCGCAAATGGAGTTGGAGAGAGAAAGAGGTTCTGGCACTAGATGACATCCGAGCATGGCTAACTAAGAAAGTCCTACAGGGAACTCTGTTCGAGGACCCTGTCTACAGCCACAGCTTAACTGTGCCCTCCTGTGTCATGTCTCTTGGTTTATGGCTGCCTACACCTTGGCAAAGGCATGCAGAAATACCAAAGTTTGCTTTATTGTCAAAAATCGATGCAGTGAATATCTAGTTGCCAAATTGCCTAGACAGCACCTCTATCTAGGTTTAGGGGACTGCCATTTTTATTTCAAGCACCTCAGTTTTCCACAGGTGCCAAATTAGGAGTTACCTTACAAATCCAAACCTACTAGACTTTTTAACCTGGCAGAACTTGACAGTATAAATGATTTATGTTTACATATGTAAAGGCATCTAGGTGCCATTTCACATGCAAAATAATCATGTTCACATTACTGACCTTTTATGCCTTTTGGTTAACATAACAGAAGAAAACACCACACAGAAAACCTATGTGAAGCTGACTTCTACAGCCAAACAGCCCTCTCTTGCAAACATCTGAGAGCTTTCCAGTCTCCTTAGTTGTGATTAATGGGTCTATTCATGTGTGTAAAGTTATTAACAGAAATATTCATAGAACCAGATACTAAACGGATGAGGAATGAATTAACAGGTTAAAATGGGTGTACAGAGCTGATCAGGTTATGTTCCAGCTTAACTTCTTTGTAGCAACCTAAATTATTTCTTTATAGCCTACAAAGAAAAAACAAGCCCATGCAGAAAACCTTACAGCTGAGAATCCTATTTGGCTAATTGCTGGCTTTTTTTTTCCTCTTTGTGCATTTACCTTGGCTAACAGGCAAACTCCCATGCAGCTGCTCACTTACTCCCCCTTGCACATCAGAAAGACAGGGGCAGAAAACAGGAAAAACAGAAACAACAAAGTTTGTGGGCTGAGATAAAGACAGGTAGATCACTTATCAATTACTGTCATTGCCAAACCGATGGGAAAATGAACTTAATTTATTGCCAATTAAAATAGATATGGGTAGTAAGAAACAAACAAACAAAAAAGACAAACCAGAAAGCAGCATCTTTCCTGTCGCTTTCCCAGAGTCTCCAGACTCCGCTACCCACCCGAGTTGTCCAGGAAGATAGGGGGTACAGTCAGCACGTTGCAGTTTCTCTCTGCTGCTCTTTCCCTCTCATATGTTTCTCCTGCTCCAACATGGGGGCTCTCTAGAGGCCTCAGCTCCTTTAGGGATATCCACCTGCTCTGGCACAGGGTCCTCCATGGGCTGCAGTGTTGACAGGATGAGAGAGTTGGGGTTGTTCAGCCTGGAGAAG
>RSEF01000031.1:5115014-5131175 GCA_003993805.1 Himantopus leucocephalus
GTTAGTGGAGTTGAGGTCCTGGCCTTATTTCTGCTCCATTATTGTGCTGTTGTATACAAAGGATGAAATCTGTGTCTCCGTTACATCCTGCAACACTTGAGTAATTCTTCAGAAATCAAAGATGAATCTTGGATTCACATTGTTTTTTCTGACTCAGCGTTTGAATAGCANATCAAAGATGAATCTTGGATTCACATTGTTTTTTCTGACTCAGCGTTTGAATAGCATTAGAGTGATAATATCTTTCTCTTTTTCCAAGTTCTGCAGAAAGTCTCAAACCACAGATACAGGATCTGAAATCTGTGTCAGAACCCAAATAATTCAAAACTCTCAGGAAGTCAGAACTGCCCTTTCAGTGTCATGCAACGTTCTTATAAACCAGGACCAAACAGATTTCCTTTAACTCCTGACTGAAACATAAATAGACACCTAAAATGCAGGGCTTCATATTAATACAGATCTACTAAAAAACTAGGACACACCCTCTTATCATCTACAGGCCTTTTGATTCAGAGATGATTATTTAGTTCATAATGATACTGAACTCACTGGAACCAGCAAAGGTGGGAATCATCTTACATTAACATAGAAACATGGAGCCAGTGATCCCCTGCTCTAAAACCATATACCTCTATAGGTTGAGCTGAACAGTGACTCGGTCTTCAGAAACGTAACCATTATCACTGACACAGCAGGATCCTAATGCTGGAATCTACATAGATGAAATAAATCCATGCTATGAAGAAAAAGAAACATGGTGCTAGCTGATACGGGAGAATAAAGGAGTGGATTTTTATTTCTTATGACTATTCACTGTATTTTTGAGGGGCAGTTTCATCTGATGATAGAATTGGGGCAGGTGAGTGGGAAAAAATTCTTAAAAGAGGATTTTATTTAGTTAGGGGAAGCATTTTCCACCCAGCTTTGGAATATAAGATTAATATTCTAAATGATTATAACTGCCTCATATCTCTCAAGGGCTGAGATTATGATATCCACTTATTACTTGCATTTGCACCAGTGTAGCCTTGTCTAGCAAGTGTGAGAATGTTCTTTTAAAATTTAAAATTATTTTAGTAAAGCCACAGGAACAATGTTATAAATATAAAAAATGCTAAGGCAGTAGGGACATTGCAGGTTTCACCCCTCTCACACCCAGCATCATAAATCCAACCTGTCTTCAGTTAAACTAAATGAATTATGCTGTTCGTAAATGCTGAAAGAAGAATCCTACCCTTGTATGCATGATCTCCAGCCACAAGTGCTTCATTAAAATAAAGGCAAATGATAACCCTCTCCTGTACCACACATAAATCCAGAAAGTACTGTACAAACTCAAAAAATAGATGTGAAGACTACACAGAGCTTATCCATTTGTTCAGCAGTAAAAGCAACCACAACCTCAAACAGAACTGCAGCTTGCAACCCATTTGAAATATGATTAAGTTAAGCTCTATTTATTACCATCAAAAATAGCTCACACAGGGACAGCCAAAACAGTCCCGTTTCACAAAGCACAACCGAGATCAGCTGACTGGAACTCACACTTATGTTCATCAAAGGGCCGTATTCTCATTTTGTGCTCCTTGTTTCTATTTAGAGTTAATGGTAAATGTCTTTTCCTTATCAACTGTCAAATTGTCAGAACACACTTTGTATGTTCAAGGCTGGAGGATTCAGGGGGTGTCAGAGGGAGGGGGAGGACCATCTGGTTTGTTGACAGAAGTTTACTCCCAATATTTTATACTGAGTAATTATTCAAGGTCCCTTGTATTTTGTGTCTCCCAGAGAGGAGGTATTAAAAATGTCCACTATTAAATGCTTTTCACATAGAAAGCAAGATTTTATGACCCTGTAACTGCAGGATCAGTGGTTTTATGCTCTTTAGCCTCTGCAATAATGTGTGCCTGGTTCCCCCATGCAGGCCATGCTGTGGTTAGTGTTGATTCAGTAAACAACATTTTGTTTCATCTCCACGGATATTAGGTCTATAGAGGACAGATTGCATTTACTGATAGTGCCTCATGGTCTTAAAGCACACTTGACTAATTCTAACTATCATTTGTGGTTTGCTGTATTTTAAACAAGGGCAGAAAACAGTAGGAGAAAAATGAGGAAAGGAGGAGAAGAGAAGAGAAGAGAAGAGAAGAGAAGAGAAGAGAAGAGAAGAGAAGAGAAGAGAAGAGAAGAGAAGAGAAGAGAAGAGAAGAGAAGAGAAGAAGAACTTTTCAATAGTATTAAAAAATGAAACGTGGGAAAACAATGACGCCAAACCCTGGGTGAGAGATTGCATAAGGGAAACATTAAAATTAAAAAAAAAAAAAGCACTCAAGTATCCTGTTGACCAGTGAATACTTGTAATTTTTATTGTCTTTAATAGAAAGTGTAAGGTTTGTTGATTTCCCATTGTGCACTCTTTGTATTTAAAGGCCACGTTCATTACTCAGGCAGCATCTTAACACATTATTTTCCCTCCTTTTAACTAACGAACAATATCTGAAATCTCATCAGATGCTTTGGTTGACTAGTCCTGTTAAGAAGTTTACATAAGAGATACATATGAGAAGTAAAATTGCCCGATTACATAGCTTCCTTCAAGAACGAAAGACTGGCCTCAGTCAGAAGGAATCCCTTTCAGGGCTGAGTTCCTGTTTTCTCTGGTTATTCCATGCAGGAGAGATTTCCATGAGCAACAATTATGGCAAATTCTGATCTTAGCCTTGTTGTCTACCTGTGTAATGACACCCAGAGACATGCGATATCTGTCCCTTCCCACTGCTGACAAGGAAGGCAAACAGTGGCAGAGGAGAAAAAGTCATGAGCCTATCCTGATCACCAAAGGGGCATTCCCAAAGCATGCCAACTGCAATCTCAGAAATTCATTAGGCAATACCAGTTCTTGAAGAACACACTGAGGTTATGTCTTTGTGGTACCATCCGCATTTCCGTGTCGCAAAAAGTCAGCACTTTCCATACAGTCATTCCCATTGAAAAATCAACTTAAGATAGGTCAAGAGCTCCTTTCTGAATAAACAGCTTGACAGACTATGATGGAGATAGCTTTTTCATCTTCCTGCCATCTGCCTGCTTACAGAAGAATTACTTAGGACGCAATGTCAGTACTCAGTACCAAGACTCAGACACGTCTTCTATGAGTAGAAGCCTTAAATCTTAATATGGAGTTACTGGTTTTACCCCTTTTTAATTCTTGAGACTGGTGCTGTACACATCTCTCATCTCCTAGATTTGTCTGCTCCAGTATGGGATTCATATGCCTTTCTTCAAAAACATCACAACACATGACGATTGCTTGAAGTTTGCTAGGGTCTTCTCAGAAATCATCTGTCACTTTCCTGTCCCTTCCCAACCAGATTTTGGGTTTGGTTTTTCATTTTTTGTTTTTTATTTGTTAACTCTGTCAGCACACTCTAGTCAGCTTCCAAGCACCAAAGATTCAGTTTTTGGTGTCCATCTTTCCATTTATGTAATTATGTCTTTATCACTGTCTTTGGTTTTCAGGTCTGTTTAGGAATCTCCACTGTGTCAAATCCTCATCCTTGTAGAAAAAACAGAAAGGTCTGATTCCTGAGGTTGCACCATCATCTTGTTTCAAGGTACACCTACCTGGACAGGAGATTATCTAAGTTAATTATTATCCAGTGTTCCAGGTCAGAGAAAGATTTGTACCTCTCTTGACAACAGATGGCTGTCCACTCAAACACATTCAGTGATACAACACTTTCATAAAACATACTAGAATTCATACGTCATGCTTGCACACATTACCTGCCTTGTGATAACGAGCAATTAAAACAAACAGAAAGTATGGAATTTAAATATTAGAAATGTTGAATACCATGAATGAGATGTCTTTCATATCCAAGTTACCCAGTTTCAGTTTTAACCCTGAATTATCTTTGCTGGAAGTAACATCTCTCAGTACCTATCCTGCTATCTATTTGCATACATATATACATAAAAACAGTCACACTCAGAAACTTTCCATGATGGTAGCTAGCGATATCTTTTCCTCACACACTCCCCTCCCCTCTCCACTCCTACCAAGTAACTCCTGCTGGGGAGATGCGCCAGCCAACTCCCTTGATGTGTCCTGCCCCAGAGATGGCAGCCAGATGGCCTGACATCTGCAGCAAGAAGAGCTGGCAGGTCGCCCTGAAATCTCCCACTCAAGGGAGCTGTTGTTATGTACTAAAGTCCTTATCCCTAGAAAGACTTCTGTGAATAAAATATATAATACATGACAAAATACAATAAATCCTAAAGTAAAGGAAAGTAAATAGTATTTTGAGACAGCTTACCACAGCCTCAGAAGCGACTTTTCCCCATGGGCAATATTTGCTATGGAAGCCCACCAAGTCTGTCATCATTCGGTACTGAAACACAATATGTGCCGTAATGCACACTATGAATTGAAATTTTTATTAACATCCATTAGAGGAGGCCATGGTATACACAAATGGTAGAACAGAAGTGGATCAACCTAGAGAGGAACAATTATAAGTTATACATGCTCTATCTATCTCTTCTCATGATCATGAGTTAAGTACATTGCACTACTTTCAGAATACATATTTTAGGAACTTCACTGAGAATTCAAATACCTTTCAAACAGAGGCTGATTTGCACTCCATTACTACAGTGTTAAGTAGAGAGACAGACAGATTGACAGAGTACTGGGGGAGAAAAAAATGGAGGGAAATAACCTTAATAATATGGAACACCTCTTAAAATAGCATTTTTTCCTAAAGCAATGAGAAACATTACAGCTTCAGAGACCACCTGTGCAGGATTCAAAGTGCAGTATCCCCAAAGGAAAGTTGGAATCACCCTGGCCCGCTTATAACCATCTCCATTACTATCTCCATTGAATGATGGGATGAAACAGCAAAGAGCATATTTTAGTATCAGTATGAAATTGCTGTGTATCTCAATCCTTTTGGGAGAGCCGTACATGTATGTATAAGCATGCAAAGCTCAAATCTGAGCTCTGAAAGACCTGTTTATTTTAGACTCAGATCAAAACATTATCTGTGCACTCATTCTCAGCCTAGAGTTCCCCAAAGGTAAAAACCAAGTTCAAGGTTAATTTTATCACAAGACAGCTGTTTCTCCTTTTGGTAAATTCAGAGATAAATAGCAAGCAATATCTGGTGAAAAAAAGCACCACCGACATAAACCACTCAAACCAATCCACAGGTCAAATATATTACATGCATATTTGTCACCTTTCAGTTGTCCAAAATAATATCCACAAACTCGTCAGTGTTTTCCCTTATACATAGCCAGGCAATAGGCTCTAGCTATTTTATACAACTACTGGTAACATCTCTTGCCCAGAAGGCAGTGACAGACAGAGAGAGAGCAAAGAAATAACTTTCACAGTTTTTGTGTTTTCCCAGCTATCAATCAAATTCCCTCTGACATTGCTTCATTTATGGATTATTGCAAAAACACTGAAACAATGTGCAATGATAATGTTGTAAAGCTACAGAAATGAAATTGGTAGGAGTAACCCATTTCTCACTGTGTTCCCAAGCACCTCTCCACTCTGAATCCCCAGCATTGTTTAAGCTTCAGTTCTATATAAGAAAGCTAATCAAATGACACTCAGGAAAATTGACTTGGGTTTTCAATCTAGTTTCAGATCTCTATTGTACTTATTTCAAATAGCATTTGTTATTCTCTGCATATCCTTAGGAACATGCCCTGTCAAGAAATGCCATACAACTTCAAACCATGTTTTTTCCCACCTCTATAACTTTTTATGTATTCCCTTTTTACATTTTATTACAGCATAACATCTAAAAATGAAATAAAGATTATAGGCAACGCTTCAGGACCTGTAGTTCTACGGCTTGCCCTGAATATCAAATCTTGTTGATAGGAACTTGCTGTTGTACCACTGTAAATTGCCAAAATCTCCCCACTGACCATCACTGTAATTATTTCTGTTTGGAAGTGAAAGATTTGATCGGCAGAGTGATTTTTCTTTTCTTTATATTTCCCACTCCCTTTCTTGTCTATCTTTCCCTCATTCACCTGGACTGTGCATTTTCTCTTGATGGGGGATTTGAAGATTAAATCTGTATTTATTTACCATAGTTATCTCTAGAAGTAAAAGAAAACAACAGATTGCAGAAAAAAAAAAAAAGAAAGAGAAAACGGGAAAAAGTGAAAGGAGGAGGGAAAAAGGATGGGGAAAGAAAATGCACAGAACAGTCATCCCAGCTACTAATTTAATAGGGATTTTGTTTTATCAAAGTGCAAAAAATGAAATAAAACACAGAGGTACTCACTCCCCTTGCTTCCAGCACCTGGGGGTGTTGGTAGGATTGCTACTGAAGTTTAAAACACACTTCTGCTGTGTATCTACAACCATTCATTGCATAAATGTGTCAAAATCTGAGCAATAGGTCAAATTTAGTGGCAACATAAGCAGGGTTTGAGGAGTAACTTACAATTCAAATCCGAACAAATAGGAAAAGACAAGACAACACATCAGTAAAGAAAAATCAGTGTCAAAGCATGAAGAAGTAGTACATGCTGAGGGTATGTACAAGGGGAAGATTTGGGGGGTTTTGTGCAAGAACCAGACTCGACTCCAAGGTCAACAGCAGAGTGGCACTAAATGGGAGTAATTTCTTTGTGTCATAGAAAAATGGCAGGGAGGAAAACTAGGGTTTGTTATTGTTTTATTTTCCTTTAGACTCTGGACTGAGACTCAGGTGCTGGGCAGCCTCCGTTTCCAAGACTGCTATTGATATTTTAGGAGACAGAGAAGTGCTGCCCTCTGCCTGGGCCTTGATTTTCTCCTGAGTAGATAGGAATAATAATAATACTCTTTTTTGTCCCAATTTCTTTAAGGGACATCTACCCTAGGCAATGTGGTATAGTGCAGTAAGTAGACTTGTACAACTGGAAGATCATACAGGAGAAAAGGAATGATGTGGTCCTATGCAGAGATGAAATTTGGAGCGTTAAAAACAACGTAGGAATAATAAGAGAGCATTATGCCAGTGTGATACCTCAGATTACTAAGAATCCTTTACTAAAGCATCACATCGATAGGTCCAACCAGCTCCTGAATCCAGAGATTGTTGCTTCTCCGGGAGATCCTCACAGGGGTTTCTGTGTCACTGCATTGTTTAGAGATGCTTCAAAGCTGAGAATAATCTTGGCAGGTGCACCAAGAGGGCGTTTTTAGGTTACAGATAGGTGGGGTTTTTTATATGTCACTTGTTGTTTAAACCAATTTGCTTAAAAATTCATGAGGAGGAAGTTTTTTAATAGAAATGTGCCAAATACCTTTCAATTACTAGCAAACGGGCAGTCACTGGTCCATGAACTATGTGAATTCTCTACTTTTGTGAGATATATACACACACAGAGACACACATATATTTAATTCCCCTGAAACAAAGCAGATTTTTTATTTACCCCATTAAATATTAAATGACAGAGAATTCAAAAATCAAACAAAATATGAGTAGAATATTAGAACAGTCAACTCATCAGGTTTTTTAAGTTATAATATATAAGAATAAATAAATACAAGTATACGTATTTACATCTTTATATAATATCAGTTTTTTAAGAAAAGATGTATTCATTATATAAGCAGATAACTCATGCACAGAACATGCACATATACATTTTAGATAAACACACTTCAAATGAGGATTTACACAATAGCCAGCAGAAATATATATGGCCTAATTATCATCTGTTTTTGTTTTCCCCTTTTTAAACACAGGGGCAATGCTTGCTCTCTTCCGTTCTTCTGGTATACTCATCCACAAATTTTCAAAGAAAACCAGTAACAACCCTGAGATTGCTTCAAAGCTCTTTGTGGATCCAGATGTGAAATGCAACCAACACAAAACCAAAACAGATATGGATATACATATAAGTGTACGTATTCCAGTGACCTCTGACTTTGAGTGTTTTAGGGTGAGTACTTGCCCATCATTCAATAACATCATTTTTGTTAGTCATCTGAGAGCAGCTGCACCCTATAACAAATTATCTAAAAAACTATGAAAAAAACACCTTTGTCGAGTTTTGTTGGACAAGCTGTCTTTTTGTTGCAGAAAGATCATGATCCTTTGTTGGCCCTCTTTTCGTATTAGCATGTTTTATGAAATTTTGTAGTATGGTTACATTTTGTGCATTGTTCCTTTTTTGTTTTGTCTTTATATTCTTGCGCTGCTATCTTTATAGACTTTATAGAGTGCAGCTGTATGGTTAGCACATGCCAAGACAGGACCACGCTACTGATGAAATAGCCAGGTTCTGCATTCCTTCCTGATATTTCCACCCTGTCCCTTATATCGGCACTAACAATGGTGCAGTTGCTCAGTGAACCAGATCAACTTGTTGATCTGACAGAAGAGTAATCAGTTTTTCTCAGGGGCTGGTTTGGATGAGCTCAAAAGGATTCATATGGAAAGCATAAGTGAAGTTGAAAAGAATGAGGGAAGGTTTGTCCTATCTTCAATTCATCAATAGCACAGATAGAGATCAACGTAAGCTGGCTTTGAAATTTCTTCTCATTTCCATTTTCTTTCTTTCTGTATTTAAGATTGGTAAAGGCATATTGATGTAGCTAATCTTATCCCTTACTGCAGTTCCTACTCTTCCTTCTCATTAGGATAAGTTTTTCTTTTAATATTGCTTATTTAAAGAAATACTGCCTCTCCATTACTTTTCTTTCATAACATAATGTCGACTAATTCTCTGAATTTATTGAAATATACCTTTCTGAATCCTTATTTATGAATTGCTTTTTTTCCTGTTCCTCCTTAACTATCATGAGCTCTATCTTTTTGTGGCACTATTTGTCTTCTAGATTGTTAATCGGTTCCTCATTTTGGATGAGAAGATTCAATTAAGAGCCTCTGCATAGAGATGAATTATCCTCAGCACGTCTGTGGGATGGTGGAAGTTTCATTCTACCAGCAAAGGCTGGTCATTACGTGTGTACGTGAATGTCTATTATGGAAACCAGTTGAGGCTGAAGTTTATCTTCCTTAAACTGTTTTTAATATGGCTGAGCTAACCAACCAAGGCTTCCTTTATACTCAGTGGTGAGAAATATGCACTTTCAGGTGGAAGAACCTGTTTGGGTGCAGTTCCTTCTTGAAGTATCTGTTTCTCTATTGGTCTCTGAAAAGGTTGCGACTGAATAATTCAGATGTCTGACTTTTAGATTTCTGTAGTAAAATGAAGTAAATCCTGCTATCAATGAATCAAAACCTTCAAAACTGTAGTGAAATCAGTTTTAAATTTGAAATCTCAATTTAGTCTCCTAAAGGCTATGGACTTCTATCCACAGCTAAATTTAAGAAACTGTATAAATATTTTTTTGAATCCTACTGTAAGGATCCTTTGCAGTAAATATAAAAAAGCTTCACATGAAACAAAATTCCTTGTTTCCTTAGTAATGTCTTGAAAGTGTGTTCCCTCAGATCAACTGTGCTATGATGCTGTGTTCCCTTGAACCATCTATAGCACGATGCTGAAATGACATCTGTCTGATGAATTTTGTTCTTACTTTAGTATACAACCTGCAGTTATTTCTCCCTGTTTTGTACCATCAGGAAGAGACAGTGCCCATGAAAATGAGCAAGCAGCTTTTTTTTGGCCTTTGTCTCTTTTTTGTTCTCTTAAGACAGACGAGTAAACCTTAATTCTCCTCTCGTCCTCTCTCCTGGTGCTACGACAAAGTTATGCCCAGTTATTAGACCATTGTAATTCACTTTATATTTCAACATTCTTAAATGGCCAATACATTTTTGTTTGCGTTCTGTTTCCAGGATAGCTGTAAGAGGCATAGCTAGTGAGTTTTGAGCAGTCACTATACAGGGTCATACTCTTCTTAGTGCTACTGTTGTCCATCATGTATGTGGACTCTTTTAAGGACAGACTCATCTTACCTAGCACACTGTCAGATCTCAGTAGGCTAAAGTCCATTTACAGCAGTTTATACCTACTGAGAACCTGCATGCCAGTCTTTTTCTTGAAAAAGGCAGCTGTGATTTAGGAACATTCTGGATAACAACAAAATAAGGCTGCTGTTGTTAATTCTAGGAGAAATATTGAATTTTGTGTATTAAAACAGTCAGTACTAGACTGGACTTCATGTGGAACTGAAAGCTGTCATTTAGAAATTAGGACTTCTGAGTCCTGGTCACAGTTCTGACAATCTGGTTTACTTTCAGCAAAACATGGAATTTCTGTTTCTCAGTTTACCTGTCTGCAGTCTAAGCATAATGTTTTGTCTCATAGCTCTTTCAAGGCTTAATTAATGAATGCATGTTTTACAGCTAGTTGAGAACCTCAGATAAAAGGGTCTATAGAAGTGCAAAGCATTATTATGTTGCAGGAAGCCTGATTTTCTTCTCCATCAGAAAAATAAGACTTTGTGCAGACTTAATTGGGTTTTTTAAATTTATAAAGAGGATTAAGAAAACTGAGCCTATCTAAGTCTCCCTACTGGTAAATAAAAAGGAAAAGAAATAAAGACTAGAAGCAAAGAGAGGATTTATAATAAAATAAATAAATATATACAAAGGATAATACACAAGTAACTGTTAAAACAAGAAAATAAAGTGCCAGATTTTCTGAGCTATGAAGTGGTAGATGAATAGAAATAAAAATTTTGTTTATGACAAGGTTATGGAAAGGAAATGTTGGAAAGCATCACATTTTAATGTTATCCTCACTTAGTTTCCTCATTCCAACAGATATAGGAGAGTTTAAGAAGATCAGTGAAGCCAGAACCACTCTCTCTATGGTGTTAGTCATTTAATACTTGATATAAATGTTAGGGAATCATTCTGCATTACCCAAAGAAAAAGAGTAGGTCTTTTATTTTGAATCAGTTGGAGAAGACTATAATGGTAGTCAGTATCAGAAGATTAAAACCAAATCCCTTACAGATGGAAATCAGCAAAGCTCCATCCAGAATAGCTCCATTGTGTAGCTATGCCAATTGATGCCAGCTGAGAACTGGTCTCCAAACATCACTGTAACTTTGTTCTTGACATTAGGATGGCCAAAAGAATAAGCTTTCTTATGGGCTTTCAAGGACTTGGTGCGTTCAGCCAATTTGCTAATACTCCTTTTACAGCATTTCCTCATCATGTTTTGTTGTTTTTGTGTTACGAGCTGAAACCCAAAAGCATGACAGCATGTGCTAAAAGAATGAAGCCAAAATGAACTGGTGTGTTGTGAACCCTAAAATTAAGTTTTTCAGGTTATATTGTATGTTCATTTGGGGCATTTTGATTTTAGATTTCTAACTCTTGTGGGTTTTAGAGTTGGTTGGGAAAATGAAAACCTATTTTCACAGTATTTTTTAAATGTCAAAGCTACTTTATTCTTATTTGTTCGAAGTCAGATACATTCTTAGACTAGTTTCCTGACAATATGGAATACATACTTTTTTGATGCACACCTGTGCATTTACATGTGTCCCTTTCTATGTTTTGCACCCAAATCTAAGAAAAATGTGAAGAATAATGTGATATTAAGTTCTTCCAACAACCATGAAAATTTATGACTGTTTAAAGAAGAGAGAAATCTTTTCTACATGGAAACTTCAATACAATTTCGCATCCTGACCAAAACCATCCTGCATTAGCTACCAGAGAATCCACGCATGAGTTCATTGGCTTTGCTCCACTCAGTGATTTTTGCTGTTTTTCCCAACTTGATAAATTTTGTTTAAAACATGAAAAGCAAAACATTATTCTCTACTAAAAACAACTGTTGCTCAGATAAAGGCAATTATCTTGATTTCTCATATGGTTTGTTAGGTTTTCTTTTTGAAAAGGGGGCCTTCCTCTCTGTGTTTTTAAGAGTTCGCATTATAATCCTGGGAATCGTAGTATTTAGTCACAGATTTTTTTTTCCGTCAGCATTCTATCAAATGACGGACCTTATTTCTCCTGTAGAGTAACCAATTATAGGTCAGTGCTGTGATTTTGGTCTCCATATGGTGTTTATCCTTGATGACTCTCAGCCATGATCTAGAAGCAGCAGAGATGTTTCTCCACATCATCACTCCCATTTCAGAATAAGGAATTAAATTAGAACTAAATAACTTTGACTTTGAATGGTAGCATGCATAGAAGAGGGTGACTATGGTGAAGAAGAACGTAGAACCGTATTTTATATGAGCAAGAAGTAAAGATGCTTCATTTGTTTATCCCTGAGGGAGCTATTTTCAGCAGTCCATGACAGGCAACTAAAAAGAACAAGTCTACTGTCAATAGGTGTCAAACTTCTGAACAAATGTTTAATCTTCCAGTGCAAAACTGTAGACTGGAAGTCTGAAAAAACAAGAAAACATCGAGCTATCAGATCAACAGCTGTCTGGTACAAACACATCAGAGGTTAAACATTGAGGACAACTCACTATTCTGGAGGACAATATATACCCCAGACAGGACGACACCAGGCAAAGAGCTGTCTTTGGGGCTAGAAGGATTCAAGAATTTAACTCGATCTAAAAAGGAAACTTCCAGGATCATGAAATTTATAACTACATGTGACACTAAGGGACTAAATTTAATAACCAAGATAGTCCATTCCAATCTTTCTTCCTTTAATCATTCCTTTAAGGACTGATTTTGAATGCTGTGTAAGTGCTATGCTTCTTTTGAGTTCAATGAGAGTTACTAAGTGAATACTTCTGTAGCTTAAGGCCTATGCATTAGTGGATTAACTTTCAAGATATTTCATGGACGTGGCCACTTTTTGACTAGATAAACCAGAGATTAAATATCCCACAGCTCATACCCAAGATACTCATTATG
The DNA here is from genome assembly GCA_003993805.1 of Himantopus leucocephalus. Lineage (NCBI taxonomy): Eukaryota > Metazoa > Chordata > Aves > Charadriiformes > Recurvirostridae > Himantopus > Himantopus leucocephalus. The sequence goes on from RSEF01000031.1 coordinate 5,127,857, forward strand.
AAATCATACATTAGGAAAAGTTTTCCTTTCTCTTTTTATTCTCTTAGGAAGAATGAGAACACATCCAGAACAATGCTGTAATGACACAAAAATATGATGGCTTAATGAGTCTTTTCATCTCTGTTCCCTTTTCTTACTGTGTACATTTTATTTAATGAGCATAAAAGTAGCAAAATGAAAGACAGAGGCATGAACAGTTACACCTCTGAAGCTCATATGATGAAACTGGTTTATGAGCTCATGGTCATTTTTTTTTTTTTTTTATATTCCATCAACAATTTTTGTTATAACACAACTAAAGATTGTGTAAGGCAAATTCTTACATGCATGTGAATTACAGGATTATCATCTTTGGAAGATGATTCTAAGCTTGTCCATCCTTTGCCTGTATTTGGATGCTCATGATGGTGAATTTAATAACTGCCTTGGTGCATTTAGTTATTAAATGCATCTGTGCCTGAGAACTGAAGGTAAGAATATGCCAGACAATAGCAGAAAGGAGCCAAATAGCTGGAGTGGAGAAAGAACAGCTCTGATTGCTTTTATATGGATCCTACATTAAAGAACCCAGTAGAGCTGAATTGTTCCCTGTAGGGCTTAAAAGTTTGATTTTCTTTTTTCCTCCATACAGGAAATTATGGTGATTGCAAATCCTAGAGCACTAAAGTTATTTAGAATAGAAGCTGTAAATATATACAGTAGAAAATAGGCATTTTCCTTGGTTTACAGCTCCAAAGGATTAAAGTAGGATTAAAAAGAGAAAAAAATAGATTTCAAAGCTGTTATGTTTTCTAAGAGTAAGTGACGTGACTTTTTTCTGGAGGAAAGAGTAGGAAAAAGCAAAAACAAAAGAAGAAATAACCACATAAAATGAATACTGAAATAATAAAATAATAAAACAATATTAACAGTAGTCACACGCACACATAGATGTGTACATACACATATATTTTTGTATATATATTTGTACCTTTATACAGTTAAAGCTTACATTTGCACAGGAACTTTTTTCTAAAGAAACCAAAGCTTCTGATTAAATAATGTACTGGGCACCCACTGTAGAATCAACTAATGTTTGCAATATCACTTTTCCAGTTTAATTTAAATAGTGTGCTAAAGTAAACAGAGCTGAAAACAGCTTTCTAAAGGTAATCTTGGAGGGTGTGGGAGAAGCAGAAAAGTGTAGTGGTAAATTCTTAGGAGCTGGAAATGGTCTGTATTGTTTCCTTTTTAGTCTCCAGAGTACAAAGAAGCGGGAAATGGAAAAAACACCCATTTTTACAAAGCAGCACTTAAAAGGTATGCAATATATTGCGCAGAATATAAATTCTAGCCACCCTGAGGCTGCCTTACCTTCCTTCAGGGGCTGGTCAGGGCTGAGAATGCCCGAGGTACAAAGGTACCTAACACCATTTTAACCCCTCTCCCTTTTGGTTTCTGTAGTTAGAGAGTACTGACCCAAAACTCACTGGAGCTAGTAGGAATCCTTTTACTAAGAGGAAGAAAATAATGGAAAATAGGGACTTTCAACACAATTGAAATTGATGGGGCTTGAGAACATGCAACATCTTGCGGTCAATGCTTAGCACCAAGCCGGATGAACCCAAAGTTCCTCTCCATTTCGTGGCTAAGAAATCCACTTGGATTCCCAGCAGCCATTAATGTGGTAAAGGTCTACTCCCCACCTTCCTCACAGAGCAATTCCTGAGAAATTGTGTTGTCGTTACTTTTATTTTCAGAGTGGAGTTTTTTTGAGAGGAATAAATTACATACACAGAGTCTACTGACAATATGCAGTGAAGCGTGCCTGCTATTGAGCACTCAATGGTGTACTTTATGTGGCTGTGAACGCTTACATCAGGATTATTTAGTATGACCAAATGGAGTGGCATAGTTGCGGGATGACTTGCTGTTTCAAGGAGGGCATTAGTGGAGGGTAGAACCAGAAGAAATGTTATTCTGATTCTGCACTTTCTGCATGGCTTCATCAGTTGCATCTCAACAAAGGATTGCAGGCTACATACACTCCCTGACGTGAGCGAGAAGGAGACTCAGAGCTCATTTTGTATGAGTACCAACAGCACCCATGGTAGATGAAGCACAGATGAGATGAAGCAAACTTATGAAACATATGAAACCTGGGAAGAAATATGTTCTGACCAAGTGCAGTGTAGTTTAACAACTGACCAAACAGGGCCCAGAAAAAAAGGAGAGGGAAAGTTATACATTCCCTATCAGATCTAGAAAGAGACTGTGGTGACTATCTAAAACTTCAATTACAAAAAAATAAAAAACACCAAAAAGTCTTTTTGACTATGCTGCACACAAGACTTTCACCTGTAAACACAAAAATAGGCTGACTCCCCCCAGCTGCTGAACATGAGAAGGCAGGAGAATACTTACGTTTGACAGCTCCTCAGGTGTGAAACAAGTATATTCCACATATTCATGTTTACCCCAGAAAAACCTCTGAGGACTTCCCTACATTTCTACAAGAGGTAATAACTGATTCTCCTCATTGCACCATGGCTCATTGAGGATCAAAAAGGTACCCTTTAGGGCTTTTTGAGTAACCTGATTTTTATCACAACCTGAATTTTGTGGAATTTTTCTCTCGAGGCCATGATAAGATTCGAAGCAAGCTCCCCTTTCTTCATTCCCCACACTTACCCTAGGCATGGGGTCTTTTGCACTGGGAGATGTGACAGAGGCCATTATATAGCCAATGTGCTGACTTTACTCGCATTCTGAAACCCCGTTTTGTGCATAGCAGGGAGAATATTCCACAGTGGCCAGTTCCATGGGCTATAAGGCCGCTTTTCGCTGCCGCAGCAGCATAAACGAGCCATGGTGTAGCTGAGAATTGTGCCTTACAACTGTCTGTGCCACTGGGATGCATCCCTTTGGAGGGATTAAAATGCCTAAAATGAGGAATGTAATGTAACAAGGAGAGCACATAGAAAGACAAGAAATATAAAAGAGAGAAAGGGGAGGAAGTGATTTTGAAGAGGACTAATAAAGTATATGTCACCCTGCTGATTGCTTTTTCTTTTCTTTTCTTCTTTCCTTTTTTTTTTAGCTTAAAATGCTTCCTGCTTTCAAGCATCTGACTTGCCAGCAAATGAATTGCACTGAAAATCTCTGTTAATATCCTATTAAAAAGGTGAAGTTTTAAAGGCATTTTCTCCCATTATAAATTTGAAGTGATGAAATATAAAAGTAAATATTTTTGCCAGTCTAGTCTGCCCTTTACAGTCCTGCTTTCCTCTAGAGAGGCAAAATCTGCTGGCTCTGGATTGGATCCATTTGCAATTGCCAA
>RSEF01000031.1:5131275-5145009 GCA_003993805.1 Himantopus leucocephalus
TGGTACATCTCTGTCTGTCTAATTTTAGGAAGATTACCTTAATCGCATCTAATGACAATGTAGGCCTGGGCATAATATTTCTGTGAAACTAATGCTGCCAGACTAACATTTCCTATAGCCATGCTATGTATTTTTAATTTTAGTTTATATATTTTATCGTAACATTTTGCATTTCCCTTTTATTTTCCTCCTGAAAGAATATAATATTTCTTTTATATCAGAAGCATAAACTAAGTCAAATCAGAATCCTCTGATAGAATGCTTCAAAGTACTTTTCTTTAAAGATTTTATAAAGTACAAAGAAAGGCTTATTCAGGGAATGACATTATGGTCTGAAATAATTTGGACTGAATTTGACCTTTGTTTTGTGTTCCCACTCTGCATGACATATAAAAGCCATCTATGAAACTTCTATTTCTTCTCCATGGGAGATGGAGGGGACACAGAGCTCCTGCAGAGACAAAGTATGAAGTCAAAGAAGAATAGGAAGTGATTCCTTCTTGACTCAACCTAATCACGTATTAGTTCCTGTCTAGGATGATAAACAAGTCAGGAGGAAAATTATGATATAGTTACACAGCAAACTGCTGGAATCAAATTCTTAGTAATCTTAAAGTAATAAAGTCTTAGCTCGGACTGGCCTCCAGACAGAATCTGGTCCTTGTTGTAGGTCTTTGCCCTTACCTTCAGACTGGTCATCATCTCGCTGCCTATAAAAGACTTCTTAGAACAGACTAAAGTCTGCTTTAAAATGTACTACAGTAAAATCCATTAGGGCTGCCTTCCTAGTAACTGACTGAAGAAAATTATTTTAATGAAACCACTTCATCTATGATGTTCCCAGAAGTGTCCTCCAAGATGGAATTAGGAAGAAGAAAATGCCAAATCTACTGGCTCTATGCTACACAAACCTTCCCTTTCTCTTTGGACAACTGCACTCTTTGTCCCATTTATAGCTCTTCTTATTATAACTGATTCATATGTTGGATCTGAACCACCACTTCTTATTCAAGCAATGATCCTGCTGAGTTCAAAGACTTGCAGCAATTCAACATGAGGTGTTTAGTGGTGTCTTTTCAAAGTAGTGTATCGGTTTAGTCACATAGTTCCTGCTAACATCAAGGGAAGTTGGCTGGTTAAATCCCCATGCAAACTTCCTTTGAAAAAATTACCCCTAAAGCATCCCGTCTGCTGAGGTTTGAAAAGGGACTTCAATCAATATATTTGTTAAATGAAATGCAAAGAAGATCCATTATTTGTACCCTGGATACTGTTGCTTAATAAAGGATGTAACACAGTGATGGTTAAAACATAAGGGTTCTTATTCTGTTTGAAATAGTCTTCAAATGTTAGTCTAAAATATTCATACCTTTCACTTTACAAAACTGGACATAAAATTTCATTGGAAGAACCTTTGCCAGATGACTACTTATTAAAGCCATTCTTCTAGTCGTAATGCTTGCATATATATATTTTAGTGTGTGCAGCTGTCTGTGTGTGTGTATATATATACACATACAAAGTTTTTATCCGTTCTAAAGATTTTGAACTCCAGAATCGAAATTCCTCAGGTTTTTAGTGAGAGCCACCTCATCTAATTTTAGATACTTAGAGGTTTATTGTCTCGTTTAAATTAGGGTGTTGGATTTCTCAGAATTTAATGGAGATGCACACTTTTAGAATCCCCCTTCTCTTTTTTAAAAGATATATTTTAGAATATTACTTTGAATCCCTACTCTAAAATGGAGACAAATTTGTATAGACACTAACTTTGTGATATGAGATCAGAAGTGGTTCTTATATAATCCACAGATAAGTGTAGTAAATTTCAGATAACATTCAGGTCATCCTAAATTAGACACCTAGATTTGCTTAGATGTATCGTAGCCTAAACTCTATTAACTCTATTAATCAGATTGCTACTGATCATAAAAGCAGCCTGATCTAGCTAATGTACACACCTTCAATTTAAACCTCTAAAGCCATATAATAGTTATTTTACTACGAAAGTTATTCTCTCAAAGTACTGCTCACTCTCCCTTAGGTATAATAAGAGCCCAGGGTAATTTCAGTACCAAGTTTCCTACTATAGTATGAATCTGTGCCTTAGTCTGTTTGGAAATGTAAGACTGAAGCATCATACAGCTCACTGCTATGACAAGGAAATCCTGTCATGTCTCATCACTTCACATATAAGGTAGAGAGATGTAAAAATTAACCTGGATTCTAAGTGAAAAAATGTGGGATTGCTGAGAGGAACACAGGTGAGCAGCCTAAATGTGAATTTTCTGTCTGTGAGTCTCTTTTCCAGTATCAGGACTTATTCTTACCCCAAATTTGGGTAAAAAGTAGAAATAGTGATAGATTCTGTAAAAACATTAAACTCAGATATAACAAAATATTTCCTGACGACATTTTTAAATCAAAATGAAACATTTCTGGCATCCCACACTATTTCGTTTTCATGTATGAAACCTCATCAGGTATTTTGTGTTAGTTTTCCTTAGCATTAACCCATAATCCTAAGAGCTCCTGTGCTAACTCATTACTCTATTTCAGATGTGTCCTTGCTGAATGATGTCCACCACAGCAATTATCCGGTGATAACTGAGGTGGTGCAACCAGAGTGTAGATTGTATCAGGGGACATTTAATCAAGCCATGATGTTTAGACCCTACTGGTGAATGGCAGCTGAGTTACCTGAATTACAATATTCAAGAGTCTTCATGAGAGCTAAGGCAAGCATAGACAAGTGTCAACAGAAATATTTCAGACAGAAATATTCTGACTGTGGTCAATTTAGCCTGAAAAAGAACAGCATTAACTTTGGGGGATTTTTTTTTTTTTTTTTTTTAAACCAAGGAGTGTCAAACTTGTAGCAGGATAATACTTTCAAGGAAGAATAACACTTCCAAAGCATTTGGGGTTTTTTTTGTTGAAAAACAGGTTTCACAATCCAAACCCACCCTGCAAAAAAATGTTTACAAAAATTTTAGCTGGAGAAAGAGAGTGAGACACAGAAACACACAGAAGAAGATGACTGCCATTTTTACCCAAAATGCTAAATCTGGGAAATAAAAAAGCTTTGAGCTTGATAATTCTGCATGGATCTTTTTGAACGTCAATCTCATATGAACTGAAAAGCTAAGCTTCCCTGTACATAAGATAAAAAGGAAGAAGAAAAAGGGAAAAAACACAAAAGAAAGAAGAAAAAAGAAAAGACAAAAGTAAAAAAGGAAAAAGAAAGAAAATACAGAAAATAAAATAAAACAAAACAAAATAAAATAAAATAACATAACCCTAGGGGATATTTTCCCTAGTTTGACTGACAGGTCCCATACTGTTTGATACCTAAATATTATTGTTATTCCAAATGATTCTCTCTAGTGGACAGCATGTTCAGCTACACAGAAGGAAACTCGGATTTAGCCATTGCAACAATGACACCACGGGACTCATTCAGACTCTCTATGTTGCCTCTAGCAATTGCTATTAGTAAGTGCTCAAAATCCTCGCTCACAAGGGGACGTTGCTCACCACACATGTGAACTCACATACGTGTGTTCGTGTGTGTGTGAGGGCTTACCTCGTCACGTACATTCAGCATACAGAGGATGCTTCCTGAAATGGTGTAGTATCATTTTCACTATACTAAGACCTTATTAATAAAAATTAATTGTGAAGCTCCCTCATTCCCGCAGCAGGGCTTCTAAGCACTCCATCAGAACCTGAAGTGGAAGCTGGGGTTGGAGACAATTAGGAAGCAACATGACACCGCAGCAAAGACTTCAGGGTTTTGATGTGGTAGTGCATTTATTTCATTGGCAGAGCCGATCATTCCTAGCCTATGTTCTGCTTTTCCATCGTGCTCACCCATCCTCCCCCCACTCCCTCACCTAGATTCTCATCTCTCCTTTTTTTTTGCTTTTCTCCTCTCCCAGTCTCCCTCATGCCAGAGACCTGTGCAATATCATTTTCCGCATAATGAAATCTAGAGTGACATTAATGTAAGTGTAATTTTATAGTGGGGAATGGGCCTAGCTGATCGTTTCTACCTGCTGTGTTTTGATGATAGACATTGGGATGTCACCATCTGTGTAATGAAATTTCACCTCCGTAATGGTTCAGATTATCAAACATTCTTCCAAGCTGTCTCACAGAAATTTATTTATTTATTTACTCAATAAGGATGGCAAAGTTGCTCATCTCCAGGAAGCAGAAGGAGGGTGGGAAGGGGGAAGGGGAGTGGGGGGGTGTGGTGGGAGGGTGTGGAGGGGAAGGGGCTGAACAACAGCTATGACCAAAAAAGATAATAATTAAAAAAAAAAAAACACATCGTGCCAGGGAAGAAAATGAGATTGTGCCACCTTTGTGTTCAGTGCTGTGTCCACATTCTGTTATGCTCCCATCTCCCCTAACAAGAAAGAATAAGATGCCAAAGCCATATACCAAGCAGAATGTTGGCATGTTAAAGAAGCAAGTGAGGATTCTGGAAATTTTATGGCTATAGCATGTCTGTGCTTCATTCATACTCAACTTCCCCTGGTATCAGTAAGACCTGCATAACATGACGGAGTCAAATCTGCCTTAAAATGGACAATTTCTACCTTCTAAATGTCTGATGTGGTGATCAGGAAGCTGAGTGACTCACATTAAGGGGAATCAGAGACATACAGCAAACATTTCAGGTAATGGTAAAAAGTACTTCTACATCTCTTCCCGTGTGGGGGTCAGGAGCTAGTTCTGAAGATCACTTGGTCCATCTTGGTATTACTGTCCTGTCACTTTTATATCTCTCCTTTGGAGACTGTAAATTGTAAAGCCTCCTTTTCCTCCCCATTCCCCATGAGAAAAATGTCTGGATACAGATTTCACTGGACACCAGAAACAGCAGTACTTTCTCACTATGGGGAACTTGTTCTATTTAGCAATTAATTTCTTCTTTTTCATTTCTCCTTCACTTCTAATGTCCTTGCACCTCTGCAAAGAGGAAAACCCTATGTTTGCAGAGAAAGCCATCCTGTTGGAGTCACAGCTGGAATAGGTGCTTGTTCTCTTTTTCAGCTGAATTTATATTCCATATACCTATATTCTATATTTATCTAAATCTTCCAGGTATTTTACAGTCCAAGCAGATCAGATGCTTTCAAATACGTGTAGTACTTTCAATTTGCATGCCAAACTCCAGAAATCCTGCAAAACATACACACTGTAGCTGCCCAGCACACACTTTTGCGAAACTCCAGAAATACTATACATATGAATTGCTGCATTTTGACCCAGCATATCTGAAATGCCTAGGGAACACTGGACAGATCAACTGTGCAGACACTTCCCAGAATATAATGTGCTGATTACATATGCACATGCAGATGTTATTTTTGCCTGTAAAATTGTGGATATTTCTGTTTGTAAGAGATCACGCAAAAAGATGCTAACCAAGTGAACTGTTCTTTTTCTAATAATTCGCATCAACACAGAACGCATATGTGCCCATAGGAGAAAAGAAACAAGGTCCCAAACCCTCATATCTGGCCTCAATGGACTGTGAGAACTCACCAATTTTCACAGATGAGTTTGGACTACAAGGAACTGGAAAGTTACCAGAAAAAAGCAATTGCTCCCTCTTTCAGGTTGAATGGAAAATTACTTTCCTTGTTCTGTGCCCATCCTTGGTGTCCACCAGATGCTCTATGGTGATGTACACCATTTTATATTTATGTGGTTCTTCCAGATAACACCCCAATGACCACATGGGTTTGATCTTCAGAACCCCAAATCTGAAAAGTCAAGGCATTGACTGACCTCATTTCCCTTATTACATTTTCTCTCACTTCCTCTAGTACAGGACTCTGTTTTTTACAGAGAAGTGAGAACAACTCATGGCTCCTACCTTGCTGTAGGGGTTAAATAGGCCTGTGTAATTTTGTTTTCTTAGCAAAAAGATTTTTTTAAAAACCAAAACACTTTGTTCGTTTTGACTGTAAAACATTTCTTCTGTCATGGTATAGTTAACATTTTATCCCGACTTTATGTAGAGATGAAGTAATGGAAAAAATGCTTGAAGGGCTTTTTTTTCCTCCCAGCAAATCTTAGCTTTAGAAGAATAATTACTCAATTCAAAAAAAAAAAAGTTTACTAAATTGAATAATTCTTCCCCAGATATTTTTTCCTTCTCATGATTATTTTTTAACTAGTCTAGATAATGATATTATTAGCTAATTAGTGATAAATGTCAGTAATTTTATTTTACTGAGACCATGCAGATTGACTGGAAGCTAAGGAGGTATGAAATTCACTTCTGCCCCAGAAGCCCTGTGATGAGCCACTGCAGCACAAAGATGGGACCAGCAGCTGAGTGAGCTCCCAAGGGACAAATGAATTTTCCCTTGTTCAGGAGTAGATTGTGATGGTCCTTGGCACATGGAGGACAATTTTAGAATAACTTTTGTCTCAGTTTCATCACTAGTCAAGGATCAGTTTGAGCAGAGCTTGAGCATTGTGTGGATCAGGCACTGCCAATCCTAGATGCTTCAAATGGAAAAGGCAGTAAGGCCATGGCTCCTCTTCTTATTTGTCACTGGAGTTGGCCAGTTATGGCAGAAGGGCACACTTTAAAGTAATGGCACATATCACATGCTAGCTCCTCTCGTGAAAGACTGTGTGTGTATGTGTGTGCCCCCGAAAATACCCACAGAACAGCAACCCAAACAAACAACCACAAATACCTACTCTCTAGGTCATATTCCTCTGGGAATTTTGACTTACTTTCTTCAAGTTACTTTCAGCCCCCAAAATACTCACATATTTTCCAACCCAAACTGAACCCTCAATATGAGATTGATCTGTTTCAGGGCTTTGTTTTGCTTTCTTGAGAAGCAAAGAATTATTGAATCTCTCGGTTCTTCCTATGGACATAACACAGCAGATATGAGCTTTTGTAGTTCCCGAATCCTTTGCCTTAAGACGTGCCTGCCAAACTCCTTTCTCAGCAAAGCAAAAGATTGTTTTTCCTTGAATAAGTATTTCAGCTTTGTGTCTTATGTGTTTCTAAAATGAAAACACCAATGGAAAAGTACTGTGTCCTCCAGTACCGATGTACAGCAGGTACACTGAAAGCAGCAGGGATTTTTCAGTCAGAGGGCTGTGTGGTTCAGAGGTGGATAGTCTGCTCTTTGACAATACCACCATCCACAAAGACACACAATCGCCATTCAGCTCATCTGGGGGGACCTCAGCAGTTCCTTCCCTGCTGCAAGCTTGGATGCACTCTGTCAGCAAGTACCATCAGGAGAAATCCATTATTCAGAAAACTCAAGTAACTATTTCTAACAGTTTTCTACTCTCTGTCTTCTCAGGTTCTTGTTTTTGTTATTCCTATTGCATTAGCAGGAAATCTGTGCATATGCCAGCTTGAAAGTCTGAGAAGAGACCTATCATGGATGGCTCGAGCCATATGCAACTTCAGAGCAACTGTCTCCCACCTTCAGCCCAAAGGGAGAAAACAGGGAATGTATTAACCATCAGCAACCTTTAACTAAAGGGGTCTGCATTTCTAATCAGAGTAGCCTGTAACAAATTGGGGACCGTGTCTGTCTGTGTATAATGACTATATTTTTTTGGTGCATAACGAGACTATAATAAAATAAAATATTTATAGGAAAGAAATGAAGGGATATTTCCTGAGCAGCAATTTTTAAAGCTGTCACTAACTGTTGTAAATGCTTAGTGCCTCCTTCCAGAAATAAATTGAACCATATTAACCATGTATATCATTGTTTGAGTCATCAGCCTCTAAGCCACATATTTTCCAGAAGATGAGAGAATAAACCAAAGGAACAACCATTGCATATTTGCCTGGTTGTTATTTTTTTCCTTAAGTATTTGTCTTTGACCACTGTCGTCAACAGAATATTAGGCTAGATGGACCTTTGATCTGACCCTGCAAGGCAGATCTTATCATCCTGGATTATTATTACCAACACTGATTTACAGTGCTCTTGCTTTTATTATTTTATTATAAGCATTGTCCCCAGGCACTATGCAAACATACAGCCACAGTTCTAGTGAATTTATACTCTTCATGGAAATGTCAAGAAAACAGACAACATGAGTTAACATTTTCATCCCCTTGGTCATTTAATTGCTGTTGATAAAACACAGAGGCCCGGCTGCTACCATGCAAGGGAGCTATATTTTTGTTTGCTACCTGAGGTTCAAGAGGAGAGGTGAAGATGTAACAGGACCAGTGGAGAGTGACAGTGCTGAGGTTTCTGTACAAGGCTCATATTCACCCTGGCTAGCTTTGGGTGCTTACCTGAGCCACATAATTTAGGAGACTACTCACTTGACCTTCCTCTACAGGCAGGTGGAGACAGGTCAGGAATTAATATGTTTCTCAGGCATAGTGGGATGCAGTTCTTTTTCTGACAGATTATCGGGCAATTTAGGATGATTGCACTCCTAATTTGGATGCCTCGGTTATTACTTAGTGGGATGAATGGGGAGTCTTTAACACAGCAGAGGTTGCTACATGAACTTCCAGAATGGAAACAGCTAACCCAGAGATGGTACTGGAGCAAAACTACAATAGCATAAGAATGTATCACACCACTTTTTACTCTCTTTGAAGGAACAAAGGTAATCTAATCACTAATATAAAAACAAAACTAACAAGTTTGTTAAAAAATTGAGATTATTTTAGTTTATTCAGTGGGCTTTTTTTGTTTGTTTTATACCACAATTATAAAATGATGTTTTGTTGTTTTAAAAGTGTTTTTTAAGGTATAGTAATGATAATAATGAAATAAAATATAGAACACTTGTTGGGTTTTGCTTTCATGACAAATAGGCACTGACAAATCCATGCCACATTACCATCCTTGATTGCTCTGATGGAACTCATTTTCATCTCCTGTTCCTCCAATTACATGAAAATTGCATACTTTTTATGCATGACACATTTTCTGCAGCTTTAGAAAAAGGTTGTGAAGGCGAAAAAAAAACATTTATCAGTTTCTTTCCCCCACTCATAAAGGCTATATGTCATCTACCCAGCAATCAATCCAGCTTTAAGTGCTAGTTTTCTGTGCTATTGTTATAACCAGAAAAGGAAGTATATGAAAAAATATGGTTTTAGGTGTGTTTGTTCCCCCTTATCTCTTAAGAATGGAGATTTAGAGTGGTCTTGTCACTGGTCTGTTATTCTCTTTCCAGCCCTACCTTCCCTAATTTCGGATTTCAAAGCATGGATGAATGATACAACACCGGACTAAGTAGAAAAGACTAACTTTGAACAACAGCGCCTCTTAAGCTATTCCCCATTCATCAGGTTTTGTTGAAGATTTATTTTAATAGTCAGATGAGAGAAGTGAAAATCACCATCACTGCTGTAGAGGCATTAAAAGTAAATGGACAGTACTAATAAATTACAAGTACAAGGATAAATTAGATGCCACATACACGGTTTTTAGTTATTTGTTTGTTTTCATGATGGAAAATGGGGAGGTGAAGGGGGGAAAAGTTGATGCCGTTAGTCTGTATTTAACTGTAATGGTTTTGCACCAGGTGGGTGCATTTTCATCTTTCTAGGGTAACAAGTGATGTAGATACTTTTCTCCTGACAATAGCACTAATGGTGAAATGTGCCTAGCGTGTAAAGACCTCTATCCAGATGGCCAACACAAGCCACTTGTAAGCCTCTCTGGAGGATTGTTGAAAATCCTTATAGAACTTCAGCTGTGATCAACCCCTGAGCTTTGAAGACAAATGTGTTTCAGAATGTTGCTGTTGTTTTGAGTTTTATTTCTAAGTTACTCATTATTCATGCTAATTCTTGTAAGTCAGAAATTTGTATCAGCAGGGAAAATTTATACAATTCAATTAAACAAAATGTTCAAGCCCCTTGCTGAAATAGAGGCTAACTGGGACCTTGGATTTCCACAATATACTCAGTTCAGTCATAGGTTGAAGCTGAGAGTCTCGCTAGAATAAATGGAATAAATAGATACTGGGTACTCCTGTTTCCAACTTCAGTTGATTAAGTTCTTAAGTTAACTGCAGAAACAAAATCTTCCCACATAGAGTGAAGTAAAGCTGTGTGATCTGCCATGATGACAAAGCTGGCAGACAGTGAAAGCACACAGATTCGTCCTGGCACTTCAGTATTTCTAGTGACTGCCCTGCAATAGTACATACAAAAGACTCTTGTGCCTGGGGAATGCCTCACTCGGAAAACCCACTGCCCTTAATCAAACTCCACATTCAAGAAAGTATAAGCCTTTTAAACTTTAGAAATTAAACGTTGTTCTGAAGATTTTTTGAGTTAAAATGAAAAGGTGATCTTGATGAGAAGAGCAGAGCAGTAGGAGTTTCATGCAGCAGTCACAGCACAATAGCAAATCAGAAAAAGAAGCCGACAAGATACATCCTGAAGAAAGAGTGCCATGCCATGAGCTCATTCTGGTCTGATCTACATGCAGTTTATTTCCAACATAAAACATTCACAAATAAATAAAGCACCAATCTGTCCCTCTTAAATACCCATTCACATTACTGCGAGACTTCTTTCCCCTTTTCTTCAGATTTGTTTATTACACCCGCTGGTTACATCATCTATTAAATTAACCCCCAATCTAGTTCTTAAAAACCTGTGTAACCTTGAGTAAAGTTATCACAGATGATAAAGGCATCACAGACAACTAATCCAACTTCACTTCAGTCCCTGCAATGCTTTTATCTTTGTAATTTGTTCTGGTGCTGGGGATGAATAAAAAAGGAGCTTTACTAATCACCTGAGAAAAGTTATGCATATTGTGTGTGTGCAAAACTGGGGACTAAATTTTGCATACTCTTCAGAAGAGGGACTGTCTCTAGCCAGGGATGAAATTTTCAGTGAACTTGATAGAATTATTGTACTCATTTTACCAGAGTCAAGATTTAATTCAGTGTTTTGTGGCTTGCATAATGTTTAGTTCACTGGGGCCCGTATGCACTGGTAAAATATTGTCAATTAATAATAATGAATTTGTTTATTTTCTTTTTCTGAAGCTATGAAATGGAACCTTTAAATAATTAACTGCCACTCTGTTTTTTAGAAAAGTCTGTATCTTCTATGTGTTTTTTAATAATGACAGTAAGAGTATTAACTATAAATTAATGCATTTCAGAATGAAAGTAACAATGAAGTTTATTTAGCTTTACAAAGAAAAAAATCAAGCTTCTTATCTGTATTTTCATATTATTAAAGACCTAGGTACTGATACACAGACTTTATAATGACAATTGTTTGGATAGTGGTGCAAAATTTCTTTGAGGAATATTTTAAGGAAGACGTTTATATTGAAGTAGTTATTGGGTTTGCAGTCTTTTTTGTATTAGGATGACCACTAGCATTGACAAAAATGTTCAATTATCCCAGAATTTCACAAGTTATATATAAATATATGTGTGTTTGAAAATTCATGCCCCAAAAATGCCTGATACAAGAGCTTCTCTGTATTAATCTCTGGAAACAACAACTGAATAAGTTTTTCAATGACAACAGCAGGATGTGGCTTTGTGAATGAGGATTATGACAGTGAAATGTTATATTTTCAGTTAAATAGAAGCAATGTTGTTTCTGTTCCCAGCAGTAATGATTTGTTTGACCTCTGGAGAGTTCCATTGTGTTTCTGGGCCTTAGGTTCCCATGTATAAAGACGTGTTCAAAATTCTTGCTGAGTAGACATGCAAATGATTATCATTGCAATGGGTAACAAATCCAGTTATTTCTGAAGTGGCATATAAAGCAATTTTGTTCTTAAACTTTTTCAGAAAGTTAAATAATACATAATTGCAGGTATTAAATGTGAGGGAACAAGGTTTTTAATGCTTTGTAGCAAATGCTACATTCCCCTGCCCTGAGAATGTCAATCCTGTATTGTGAACTCCTCTAATCCAGAAACAACCTTTGGAGGTATGCTGGAGGATTTTTTAGTTCTTGCAGAAGGAAGGGAGAGTAGTTTCTTCCATGTTGAAGAAAATGTAAAGCCTGATGAGCTGAATTAGGTACATATCATTTGACTGAGTTGAAAGAAAATATACAATTCTGCAATTAAAGAGATTTAGCAAGACATTCGTGGGGGGTATAATTGGGAATGATGGGATGAAATCAAGGAAACAAAAATGTGTTAAAATATTACAGCATGCACCTTACTGTGAGATCTATTAGATTATGGAAATATTTATTGCTGGAATGGATAAACCTCTGGGTCTACCAAGCAATGCAAATTAGGTCTATGCTGAGCCTGAACACTGGGTGTGGGCAATATGACCTCAGAGCTCTGAGCTCTCCACCTGTATAGTCCTTTTAGCAACCAATGAGGTCCTGCAAGGGCAAGATATGTACGATAGAAGAAAAAAGAAAAGCTTAACTATGTTTTTTCTTTTAAAATACCTAGGCAACTGCAGAGGCATGGCCAATGGACAAGAAAATTAACATAAACTACTGAAACATAGCTTGGTATATAAATATTCTTCAGAGCAGACTTTTAGTGAGTATCCAAAGACTGGCTGACTAGAAGTCATGCAGCTTGGTCAGAAGATCCAACATCTTCTGCACATCTCCTTAACACAAAGGAGTAAAGACTGTTCCCTCACCCCTGTCTAATTCTGCAACATTGTTTTTTCATTCAATTTTCTGTAATAATTGATGAATGCTTATTTATCACAAAGTCAATATTTGACATTTAGAAAAAATTACTAACAGTTCAAGCGAAAAATAAAATTATATACCATCTACTGAGGAAATTAAATAGAAATGTAACTCATAAGGTATCATTGAAGCTGATAAGAGATTTATTTTCCATCATCATCATCATTATAATATTCGAGATAATAAAATAATAAAAGCATTAATCAATTGCATTTTCATTGTTTTTTACAGTAGTATGGAATTAGAGGAGCTTTAGAGAATCTTTTTAGAGATCTAAAATGTAATTTCAAGCCTGGATTTTGAACGCAAACATGCAGGTGAAAAATATCTTCAAAATAGATCTCAGCATTGTTATAGGATCAGATTACTTCTCAGACCGGGTCAGCACACATCATGAGCAATAAGGAGTCATGTATGGGGTGGCATATCCAGGAGAATAGGCTACGTCTTCTTGTAGTACAGCCCTGCCCAAGTAAAACTGTTTTGTATGGTTGTTAATATACACTTTGTATAGAGAATCAGTGAACAGCTTCAACAGAAAAAATAATTTAAGATGCCATCACAAGAACAGAAGACTGCCCATTTCATGGTTTGCATCAGTCTCAGCTTTCATTAAAGGCAAAGGCATACCAAGCCTCACAAGATCACCCTTTTAGAGAAATTAAAGACTAAGAGGAATCTTTCTATATCTGGGAGCATAAGTCAAATACCCACATTAAAAATCATGGAATCATAGAATGGTTTAAGTTGGAAGGGATGTTAAAGATCGTCTAGTTCCAAATCCTCTGCCATGGACACGGATACCTTCTATTAGACCAAAATGGCTCAAAGCCCCATCCAACCTGGTCTTGAACATTTCCAGTGATGGGACATCCACAACTTCGCTGGGCAACCTGTTCCAGTGTCTCACCACCCTCACAGTGAAAAATTTCTTCCTGCACCATCTAACTTGAGAGACTGAAAATCTGTTTCTCCTGTGTTCAGTTCTGGGCCCCTCACAACAAAGACATTGAGGTGCTGGAGTGTGTCCAGAGAAGGGC
>RSEF01000031.1:5173922-5202182 GCA_003993805.1 Himantopus leucocephalus
TTCCTCCCAGGCTACCTGCCCCTGTTTCCACCCCCTATAGGCCACCTTTTTACTATAGAACCTAACTTTTGCCATAGAATTTTGAATTTGGCCAGCTCAACTAGCAAAACAAATTTACAACATAAAATAATCTAGATCCAATATTATAGACACAAACTGATTGAATCTGTCATACTTGCTGATAATACAGACTGACAAGAGGGTACAATAGGTAAAAAGTTATTTGTTACACCGCTTTATCACAGAACCTTTTGAAAAATATTTCCATATAATCTAGTTTCAGCATGAAAGAAATCCAGAAATTCTGATCCCTAGTTCTACAAAGTTACTCTAAACATTTGCATCAAACATGAGGACATAGTTATATAAGCTCCCTCTTCCTTTATTTTTCTTAACCTGAACAAATAGGCAGCGTATTCAGTGAAATAGAAGCACAATAGAAATGGAGTTTTTAAAATGTTTCTAAAAACAATTAGCATTGTCAATTTCAAGCACATAAAAATTTGAATAAAATGACCCAGTACCATACATCTGGATTTAAATTTATCAGTGTATTAAAGAACCGTGCTGCTTTTTCTGTCTTTCAAATTACCTTCCCAGTTCATGCTTTTCAGTATTTTCTTTCCTTATTAACAACCTCTGAAGGCTACATTTTTTTTTTCAAAATATATACCCCTAAGTAATTTCTTCATATAAGTTTAGATCTGGCTTTCTGAGAAAAATGAGAAATAAGACATGAAGTAAAGCTCCAGGTGGTAGCATTAGTGATCGCCATAACAAAGACAGAAATGCATTTGCAAATTCGAAGTTTAAATAAAAAGCATCTCTGATGCTCTCAATTTTTTCTCAATAATATGTGTGAGAAAAACACTCTCATGTGCAATATGTAATTTAATTTCAGAGCCAACAAGCTCTAAAAGATTTTAAGCTGAACACTATGTTCTTCTCAACTGACAAGGTCATATTGCTTTGTTCAGAAAGAAGTGCTTCAGCAAGAGAAAATGAATATAGGCAAATCAGTCCCAATCCAGTAAATACTTGAGAGAAAAATAATTGTACATCTAAATTTTAGAATACAAACACTTGTCCACTCTTCGTACAACAGACTAAATAACACAACACTGAAAAATTCTATCACTTTGTTCTTGCAAAATAATTAAATAACAATAGACCCCATGAAATATATGGTAATGAGAGGAATTTGTGTTTCTATCCAAATACATTAATGCTTCATTCCCCATTACACACAAAGGACTTCAGTGCATTAGACAGTGTAGTCCCTGTTAAATTATATACAGAACTTCCATAAAGTGCCTATCAATGTAGAGCTCATATTCAAAGCTCCGTTGTTAGAACTTTTAAAGGCTAATCATGTAAGTTAATACAATACAACTGGCTTAGCAAACTACAGTGTCTGATGGAGAGCACTTTACTTGGCATCTGTTGGTTGGACTGGAAACACCTTGTGCATTCTACAAAGCAGATAAATGTCAATGGTCAGACACATGGCTTTAAAAATGGTTCATTACTCTGAACAGTTCTAGCAAAGAACCATGAGCCCTCGGAATGACAGAAAAAAAAATGGCTTCCAAAAGCTGATTTACATATTTTATATGTTTTAACATGTTAGCCCATATACCAGTTTCTGATCTCTTGATAAAATAGACTTTAGTAAGAAAGAATTTTAAAGGTGGTCCACTGCTGTAAAAAATTGTTCCTAGTGTTATTCTTTACTTTAGCTTTGTTACAAGCTGATTAAGTATAGGACAGATAACTGGACAAGGAGGTGGCTTGGAAACTGGATGAACTGTTGGGGTAAAAGGGTAGTGATCAACCGTACAAAGCCCAGCTTGAGGCTAGTCATTACTGGTGTACCCCAGGGGAGGATACTAGGGCCAATACTGCCTAACCTCTTCACGAATCATGTAGAGGATGGGTCAGAGCATACCCTCAGCAAGTTCACTGATGAAACAAATTGCGAGGAGTGGTTGATAGATCAGATGGGTGTGTTGTCATTCAGATGGACCTCAACAGTCTGAAGAAATGGGCTGGCAGGAACCTCTTGAAGTCCAACAAAGGGAAAGCCAAAATTCTGTACTTGGGGAGGAAAAACTCCAGGTACCAGATCAGACTGGGGCAGACCAGCTGGAACGCAGCTTTGCAGGAGAGGACTGGGGTCCTAGCAGACACCAAACTGAACATGACAGAGCAATGTGCCCTTGCAGGAAAGAAGGCTAACAGTACCCTGGGCTGCATTAGGAGAGATGTTGACAGAAGGCTGAAGGAGGTGATCCTCCTACTCCAGCGCATGGCCATGAGGATGAAGATGCGGCTGGAGCATCTCTCATATGAGAAAAAGTTGAGAGACTTCAGACTGTTCAGACTGCAGAAGAGAAGGCTTGAGAGGCATCTTGTCTGTACATACACATATCTCATGAGTAGGAGCGAAGAAGGCAGAGATATTGTCTGTTCCACTGGTGCCCAGCAACAGGGCAACAACGAATGGGCACAAAACCCAAGAAGGTTCTCTCTGAATATCAGGAAACACTTTTTGACTGTAAGAGTGACTAAGCACTGGCACAGGTTGCCCAGAGACATGGTAGATTCTCCATCCTTGAAGATATTCAAAAGCTGTCTGGACACGACCTTGGACCACCTGATCACAGTGACTCTGCTTCAGCAGGGGGCTGGATGGCACAACGTCCGAAGTTGCCTGCAACCTCAGACATTCTGTGAATATGCAATTCTGTTTTAATGCTCTGAGCATGCACATACAGTATTTGCATTTCAGGTCCCTACTTTGTATTTGGTGAAGGTCAAACATGGATTATTATCATCTAGGCAAGTTTTTATTAATTCAAATCTGTGATGACATAACATTTTATGAAAGATGTTGCTTTTTAGTCTTCCTATGTTTGTTCTAAGCTGCAAAGGCACACCTCAGATTTAGGGTCCACAAAGGTTTACTTGTGTAGGCATCCTTTTTTGACAGAAGCAGATCTACAGGTAGGCTGAACTCAGAGGGCTCCTGACTGTGGCTAGAAGGGGACCACCCTAACTCAGTAGTCACCTTGAAACAGCAAAGCTTTTCTGAAGTAGACAGAATTCTTGCTCACAGTCCTGTTTTTCTTATTGTTCTGTGGAACATTGTCTTTGTGAATGGCAGCAGCACTAGATTTGTAACCCTCTGCAAGTCAAACAGGGAAATTTTGTAGAAAGACAAATGGGACAAGAGCGTGCTGAAGTTCTGCCTGAAGCATATTGGGGTCATGCTTACTTAAGAAATCATGCTGGGATAATGTAATGTCAAAGTATTTGCAGATCCTTAAAGAAGAAATGCAGATATTATATATTAAGCATGAATCTGGTGTAAAAAGGTGCCGTTTCAATATCCTTTTGGATTTCAGCATGTTTGTGTCAAAGTAAGATTTGACTTTGCCTGAATTTTGCATTACCTGCAGGTGTTTTAATTTCACTTCATTGTTAGCAGCATCATTTTTTAGAAACATACAGCAAAATAACTTTAAAATTCAGCAAGAATTAAATAGTTATTTTCTCTTGGGACTTATGGAAAGATTTCTAGCCTTCACTAACAGAACCAGTCCTCCAAGGCAGATCTTCAACTAAGATAAACCTTCCATTTCTGCAATTCTTCTCAGTGAGTTAAACACAATATTTTATGCTAAGAGCTATTCTTACCTCTGTTTATGAATTTAACAGCTTTGCTAATATTTCTACTTTGACATCTGGCATTTTCATACATTCCTTTGGAACCTAATTAGTGCTGCTTTAGTAGAAGCTTGTACCAGATTCCATTATGTGCAGAAATGGAAAATAAAAAATCTTTTGAAAGTGAAGATATTGTCCATTTTTCAGAGATGAATTTAGTACTTACAATTTCAGAACATCCCCCCTGCCTCCCGAAACACCCACAAAACTACTCAGCAGAGTGGCCAATCTGTTGTTCTTTTTAATGATACAGACTGGTGAGTATTTGAATATCTCAGCTTTCATTTTTATTAAAATGAGCTTTAGAGCTTTGTAAGATGGACCTATACAAACAGTTTCAAAGCTTTGCTTGGCAGTGAGCAAGTAAAAGAAGTGGAAATTATTAAGTCAGCATCTCATATCTCCAGGAAAAAAAAAAAAAAAGAAAACCAAAAAANAAAAATTAAAAAATTTGGTGATAGATCTCTATTTTGCTTTAACCTACTGGGTCACAAATATCTGGAAAGATATCATGGTTTAGGCTGGGCTTGCCACCAAACAAATGACAGATGCTATCTTTTAAACTCTTACCCAAAGGAGAAAGGAGATCAACTAAGGGAGAAAGACTTATGGGTTGAAAAGAAACTGAACTACTTTAATGAAATAATAATAAAAGTAAAAAATAATAATATTAACAAGAAAATAATGAAATGTATACTATACACACAAAACTGTATCAGGCTCCCAGGATGATGATCATGTCACCAGCAGGCTCTCGGGAAAGTTCCAACCTGGACTCAGTGACAGATGGGAACTGGATTCTGGATCCGGATTCAGGAATGCATGGATCGGGATCAAAGGCAAACATACAGAGTCCACCTTGGATACCAGCCATTGAAGAAAGAGGCTGATCCCTTTAATCTCTCAGTTCTTATACGTGCTCATGACGCAGATGGGATCAGAATACCCCATTGGTCAGTTTTGGGTCACCTGTCCTGTCCACTTCTCCCCATAAGTGCAACCCCTCTACACTTTTCCACTTCCAACCTTCCAACGTGATACATAACAAACTGAGCTGACCTTGGTTGTTATAGCAATAAGCATAAGCAAGAGACTCTTTGCATACCGTTCCTTGGCATAAATTATAAACATCAGGCCTTATCACTCTGGAAGCGTACTACTGTCTGAAAAATAGGCTGTTAATTTCAGAAAGCTCAGTTAGTTAGACGAGACTTAAGTGAAAAGTAAAATTATTGAAAAGAGAATTGGTTCTGTTCTATCTCAAACCAGGACAGAAGGAAAGCCAGTACCACGGTCTGCTAAATAAGCAATTTTTCAATGATATAAAAGCCTATGAAGGCTGTAGCAAAGCAGCAATGTAAGTGTGCTACATGTATGGTTTTGAAATTAGTTTCCTTCAGAAGGAAATCTGTATCTATGTCCAGGTAGCATTCCCCATGTGGGATGAATTTATCTTCAACAAGTGGCATTTGTTATATAGTTCATAAGTAAACATGACAGTTAAATATGTCAGAAGCAATGGATCTGAAAGATGTGACTATGAAATAGGAGCTGAAAAGTAGAGAAGAATAGACACAAGCAAGGCTTCTTTTCCATATTGGAGAAATTTTTCATATTGAAGGAACTTCCATACTAAGGAAAATATTTTGGCTACTGGAAGTTAAGCAGATGTTCATAATGTACTGTCTCTAACATTTGAAGACTGAAAAGCTGGCCTTGTTATTCCAGACCAAAACAATGTGTTCTCCAAAGACAGCAGTTCAGATACTGTTCGGTTTGAACAGAATAAAGCCAATGTTTTGTTTGTCTGTTCTATTTTATGCCTCTTTGAAACCCTGTTCCTTGAGAAGTTAGTGTTCAAAACACAGTGTGTTGATTTAGTGCTACAACAGACTAAAACAAAAAGAGTGCTCAAGTCCAGTACCTCCATCAATGGAAGCAAATGAAAGCAAGATGATCTGACTTCGTCAGCCATAAGGACAAGGCTGATCTACAGTTGCTATAATTTTGTAGCTAAGCAATAGATACTTAACAAGACAGCAAGAGACAGCAAAATATCTTTGCATCGGTCTGCTTCACAAGTTGTCTTGTGAGCTGTAACAATTTTCTGTTAGTAAAAGTGACTTGGCAAAGCTTTAAGTTATGATATACCAGACCTATAAGAAAGTAGTATTTAAAAAGACTGAAGGTATTTTCAGATGAAAGACGCAAACGGTAATAAAGGCCTGAGGTGGCAGGAGGGAACCAAGCACTCAGAAATGGAAGAAACACTACCTTTGGGACCAGAGTTTGGCATTCATATAAAGCAGCAGGTCCTTCTCAGAAATGTTCCCAGAACTACACTGAATTAGTCGGTACCAAGGCCTGTGGAAAGAGACAAACTAAGCTGTCTGGCTGCAGGACATACAGACAGCAAACAAAGCCAGCTTACTAACTATTGGTATCTCAGTCAGGGAAAAACAAATATAAAGGACAGGAAAAAAAACTATCACTGCAACTTTCCAATTTCCATGAAAAAGTCGATGAAACAACAGCACAAATCCATGTCTTTCGGCAGTACTGAGACACAGTTGGTCAGTAAAAAGAAAAGCCAAAAAGGTGCAGGGACTTGGCATTCATGGGCTGGGTGGTAGCTATGTTATTCCAAAGGCTCTCTGTGGCTGCTGGTGGTTTCTGTGGTTTCTTATGCCTTGTACTGGAAAAGCAAAACATCATCATCCTGATGAGCACTGCAAATCAAATCTAAAAATCACCAGGATGTTAGATATTGTCGGTTTTCTCATGGTTATCCGTTTTGTGTATATGGTGGGATGTTATGTAGCCAACACCTGGGTGCCCTGTGTTGTTTTCTGAGGTGTATTCTGCTTAACAGGCAAGGTGGCTGAAGGTTAATGATTTGCCCCTTGCCCATTCTATATATGGTATAAGAGGTATTAAAGAACAGATACAGATAAAATATATTAATGGGAACACAGACTATTTGTGCCATAGCCATATTCAAGCAATTATATGTGAAAGCAGTTGTGTAAAAGACAGTGCCTATCAGGGAGCCTAAAATCTATAGAGACAAAAGAATGGGACGCAGGAATTACTGCCTCTGGATGTCAAAGAAGGAACAATAGCAGAAAGAGATTATTAAAATAGTATAGGCAAAACTCCATTGGTCTGTTCTTATTTTGTTTACTAAGCTTCCAGAGTCCCATATGAACGCCCAAAACCAAGCTTATGTCCACTCTTATAATCTTTCATGAGACAAAATTTTAAAAATTTCAGGCACACATTTTAAGACTCTCAGCATTTAATGCACAACAGAGAAGTGAAATAAAACAATCACTATATACACATAAGTAGACACAAACGAGATCATCTCTCTTGTTGGTAATCACCGCTGGTACCACTCTAGAGCTCAAATACGCCAGGAGCACACTGCCAAAACAGTGAATTCTGTAGCCTTTGCAAATCTGCAAATACTCTAAGGTGACCTGGTTTTGTAATATTCTTTCATGTGACACTTCTTTGCTGTATCACTTATCCGTCTGATTTTTGTAATTAATATAAGACTTCTAAAACCAATTTCTTTCCACTTCCAGAATAAGACTTTTTTTTTTTTACACAAGAGTTTTTCATGTTTATCTTTCTTCCTCTTAACAACTTAATTTTGTTTAACATAACCTTTAGTCATGCATGCTCCAGATTGCAGAGAAAGCCTTTGGTTCTCTGAAGTGCAATATTAATAGCTTTGTATTTTCAAAACAAGGCATGTGTATGAGTAAGCAGATTACAGAAAACCACTGCATTGGACTTAGAAGGACATCAACTACAACTGCAGTCAAACAGAGTAACAAAGATGGAGGAGAGAAATAGATGTCCCAAAGACCAGCAGTCATTTACCAAAATTTGTTATTGTATTTGTTCCCTTTCTGTTCAATGCACTTAAATGCTAAGGTAAGATAAATGCTGTAACTACTTTTTTTGTTGTTGTTGAATGATAAGGAATCATATCTAAAATCATTGTGACTGTGTCCCAGGGAGAAAGCAATATTTTATCAAATCCATTCTGGTATCCTGTATAAGGCTTTTTTCATCACATTCTCTGATAAAATATTTGAAGACCAAATTTTCCACTTTTGTGCTTTTGTTTGCGTTCTTACACGAACCTTTTTTCTCAGAACAATTGCAGTAACCTCACCTTTGTTTTCTCCACTGGTAGCAGTTATTCATCAGTAAGATTACCTGGGACAGAGTTCTAAGGGTACATAACACAGATTCCTGTTTCAAAGCAAAATGCTCTTTGAGATTTAGGCAATATAAATGAATCAGCAAAAAACCAACTCTGCCATTTACTCCAAGCTCTAGGAAAGCAATGCTGTGTTTTGGCAGGTAGAAGGTATACATCTATGAAAACTTAAATTGTTATCTTCTCAGAAGAGGAAGTCTGAATACATGCCAGGAGATCAATCAGTGGAGAATCTGGGCAATCATTTAACATAATCTACAAAATTTGAAGTGAAAAAATTCATCCACATTGCCCTTTTCTTCACTTATAAGGATGGGTAACACATGCAACATCCTGAGTGCACAGCTTTCATACTTAAATCTAAGAAAAGATAGAACTGTAATTGTTTTCATGCAAATTATTAATCTAACAGCAATAAAGAAAGAATGAATGTGAGTGGGTAGGGTTTGGGTTTTTTGCTCAGTTTTTTGTGGTTTTCTTTTTTAACTTTTTCAAAAAAATATTTGGTTGTATCATCCTGGCTTTGAAAGGAAGTATTCTGGAATTGTGACGAATTATGTACCCTGTTTATCCTCAGTCTGATTGTCATCAAATGGACTCAGGCACAAAAGTGCTTTGAGAGGCCACCAGTGGAAAATATTTCTTCAAAACAGAAAAGCAGAACGTACCACAGAGAAAAGAAGAGGAAGATAATAACAGCAAACTTAGAACCCCGACCTAAGTAAAGTACCTAATCACAGAATTTAAACTGCAGAAGGACTATTCAGTTAAAATTAGAATTACAGTCAGGTTTGCAGGACTAATACTCAAAACCATAGCAAGAAGAAATAAAACCAACTAAAAAATCAGGAAAGTTGTCTGATATATATGGAGCCAAGAAAGAGTGCAACAAGCAGGAACTGAGCCGTGAAAACAAAGTTAGGCCACATGGGTAGAAAATATATGGGGTAGAAAATACAACAAAAGCTTTCTGAGAGGAAAAGATAATAATGCAGAAAAGTACCGGCAAATACAGTTGTGAAAAGTGCTTTACATGAGGGAACCTTCTAGCTTTTCACTTGGTCACAGAACAAATCCCATTTCTGGTGAGTCTCTGAAGCTTACACTGCTGTTGTCTCTAGATCTTCTTGGTAGAAACTCCTTATTCCAGGTGACAAAAAAGCAGGAAAGTCCTGAAGAGGCAACATGTGAGCCATTGAAAAACTATGCTGATATTCCTGGCCATTTATGGTTTCTTCAGATCCTTGAGGGACTTTGGTCCAGAGCCTTTCATTCCTACAGTTTCATTTACTTTTCAGTCAACATGCTGTCTTGGTTAAGAAGGATTTGAAACAGCTGTTTTTTAACACTTTTGAATCTCTAGCCCAAGTGTTTGTCTCCCAGTCTGAGCAAAAAGTAGCTGTCTGTGACCTGAATAGATCTGTATCTATTGGCTTGTAAAATCCATTTAACATTTGTAGGCTCTGTCTATAAATATTTACTCAAGCATCTGTGCCTACTGTGAGCCTGGAAATCAGCTCTATCAGTCTAAGTTGGGATGCTTCTAATGTTCAACTGAACTTCACACTCCCACAATTATTTTTTTACCATCCACATCATCAGCAATGACAACCTGACGTTATTAAAGATCAAATCAAATACGTTTTCCTAAAAACATTAACCCAAATGGGTTTTCCTAAAAATATTAACCTAAAAAAAAGTTTTCGTAAAGACATTGCCTATTTATCATTCTGACAACTAGTACTGCATTTCCTGGTAGTCACCAGTTCTCTTGTAAATCTGTACTTTATTTTCTTCCATGGATTTCTAATAGGTACAGCGGTAACAATGACCCTAGAAGAAGAAAGAAAGCTGGGTGATGTAGGTAAGTAATCCAGAAAATCAGTATGATAGTGGGCACCAACTCTACATTTGTGGAATATTTCAATACATTTATGAATTTAGAATTCTCAAACTGAAAGAAAGAAGGGATAAAAAATGATGTAAATTTTGTAGACCTGCAGCTTAGTGGTCAGTTTTTAGAAGTACACATGAATATTCAGTCATCATTCTTTCTACAGTAAGGAACAGCCAAAAAATTTCCTCTGGACTGTCTGTTTCTTTCCTCTATCTTGAATTGCTTTTTACCTTCCTGTAAATATATTTTTCTATGTAGTTGTAAATATGGTTCATTTACTCCCATCTGTGTGACTCTAATCAGCTGTAGAATTAAAGAAATTATTCACTTCTTTCAGTTTTGCGTTGTTGGGGTTTTTTCCCAAAACTGTATGTGAACACCCAGTCACTCATTTTCATAAATGTCAGGTTTGTGTCTAAGTCAAGTCTCTTCCATATAGTATTTATGTTTTTAAGAATCACTATTTGTTGTGGGTAAACCCTGGTGGGTAGCTAAGCATCACGCAGTCACTCACTCACGTCTCCCTCCATCCCCAGTGGGATGAGGAAAAGGAAAGGAAGAATAAAAGCAAGTTAAGATAAAACAAACAAACAAGCAAGCATACAAACAAGACAGTTTAAGTGAAGGATAAGTGGAAAAAGAGAGAAGAAAACAAAATAAAACAAATAATGCAAAAGCAACCACTCTCCACCTCCCATGGGCAGACTGATGCCCAACCAGTGCCTAAGCAAAAGATGTGTAATCCCCCTAAAGCCCCCTATTTTCCCTTTTTATTGCTGAGGATGACGTTATCTTACAGACTATCTCTTTGGTTAGTTTGGGTCATCTGCCCAATTGTGTCCCCTCCCGGTCTATTGCAGCCCCCCTAATCTCTTCACTGGTGAGGCAGAGTGAGAAACAGAGACCTTTATGCAAGCAATGTCAGCAAAAGCTAGAACATTAGTGTGTTATCAGTGTTGTTTTGATCAAAAATCTAAAACATGGCACCATATGAGCTCTTATGAAGAAAATTAATTCTATCCTAGCCAGGCCCAGTCTGTTGTTATAACTAAAGACTGAGATATTCGTTCCTCTACCTCATCTTACATGTTGGAGAAAACATTTTTTTTTTTAGCAGAACAGACGCTAACACTGTGTGAAACTTTAGAGACTTAAAGAAAACACAATTGCCTCAATAAAAAATGATATATTGTGCAAAAGAAAGCTATTTAATAAAATGTACATTCTGTTTCTTTCTGATAAGCTTAACATACATTTCATGACACCATATAGTATGGAGTATCCCTTCGGTCAGCTGGGGTCAGCTGTCCTGGTTGCGTGGCCTTCCAACCTCTTTTTTCCCCTGAGCCTGCTCACTGTGACTGCAGAGAGCAGAAAAAGAAAATCTCAACACTGTGCATGCACTGCTCAGCAATAGCCAAAACTTCAGTGTGTCATCAACATTGTTTCAGTCACAAATCCAAAACACAGCATCATACAGGATTGTATGAAGACAGTTAACTCTATCCCAGCCAGATCCAGTAGAGTGCTGAAGGAAAAATAAAAATAAATAAAATAATATAAATAATAAATAAATAAATAAATAATGAAAAGCTTAGAATGAAAACTCAGTATGATTTTTTGATACTGTAATGTACTTGAGACCCCGCAACCATATCAAAGTGCCCTTGACATTTAAAGACATTCCTCTGAAATAGGATTTAATTTTACTAGTTCTGCTATAAACACTGCTGCAATAAGTTGCTCCTAGCAACCATATGTCTTGTAGGTCTTCATCTCAACAGTGCAGTACAAAGAAAGAAAAATCAGTACTACAAAGCCATGGCTGCATGAAGAGGGAAGGTAGTCACTAAACTGAAGTTACACCCTTGCAATGACTTTCTTTCTACAATACTGTTTGTGTGCTGCTATTCCTTTCAATGTTACAACAAATGCAAATTCTGGCACCAAAAAGACTTCAGTCCCAAATATTTTTTCATTTAAAATGGGAGAAAAGCATATTAATTGAAAAATGATAACGTAGTTCTCATTGTTTCATCTCCTTCCTTCATCCCCAGCTAGAATACGTCTCATGTATTATGCAAATTTCTCTCTTCCTGTTAAGAAAAACATCATCAGTCCTTTCAGTAGGTACTATTCGAATTAGGATAATTGTTTTGTGGCATCCAGTCTAAGATGGAATTAAAAATAACAGGTGTTACAATAATAAGTCCCTTTTTTTTTCCCGCAGTTAATGCAAAGTTCACTATCACAAAGACCTTCAATACCTTTGCAAAGCTAATCTTCTACCAAGTTGTTGCTGATAGATCCAATCAGAAAAAATCTCTGTAGAAGAGAAAAGAAAAACAATGAGTGTATCAGACATACTTCTATTTCCAGGTACTCTAGTTTAGCTCATGCTTATATTGTCAGCCTTACAGGACAACGCTTGGAGCTGGGTGAACATAACAAATTGCTCCAATCAATGATTTAATCAATAATGGTGAAGACATACGTACATAATTACTCTCACGCAGACAACTAATTTCAGACTGAAAAGTCCATTCAGAAGCTAACCTGGGCATGCACAAACATAGGTCTACTTCTCAGTATTTATTTCAAAATTATTGCATAATTGCATACAACAGAGAAATTGTAGAATATTAAGTAGGTTTTTGTAAAATTTCAGACCAGAGACTCACAATCTTGATCCAAGTAAATCCAGGGGTGCTTTCATGGGTGAGAAGCTATAATTTGCATAACTTTATACCAGCAGCAGCTCAACTATGAACAGAACTATGTCAAGGAGCTCACATACGAAAAGCTCGTTGAACAGCATAACGCCTTTGCAAGCCTGCATAATATGAAAATCAAAAGCATTTTTAGTACTTTAGATTCACAGTATGATTAAATAATACCCAGACCTGAGTATTAACCATACATGAGAAATCTTAGAGCTGTATGTGTTTTTCTTCTTTGAAGTATGTTTACATGTGCTGTCCCTACAGTACCTATGAAATACTTAAGTTCCTCAGTGGCTAACATATTATTTTACTTTTAATATCTGAAAAAGAGACATTTCAGATGTTGGATTTTGGGGTTTTTTATCTTTTCTTCTTTATATTGGCATTTGTGCTCATGAAAAGTAACTGTGTCATCTACTGTTTGCAAATACGGATGAAGTCCAATGGTAGCTGGCAGTTGCAACTCTCCAGAAATATTTTGTTTATAGACATGTACTGTCAATAAAGCTTGGAACATGGTGCAAGTTGGTCTCTAGCCACAAGTTAGAAACAACTTTCAGACACCCTGATTACAAATCCCATTCAACAAAATAAAACAAAAGAAAATAACAACAAAAAAATAACTTGAATGCAGGAAACTAATGAAACAAACCCGGTACATGTATATAAGCTTTCAACATGACATCAACCCACAAGTAAGTCGTTTTAACAATCCAGACACAGAATAGTGCTGATTGTTGTATGATCAATGTGAACAAAACAAAGGCAACTTTAATTTGATGGACTGCAGAGGTGAAAACGTCAGACCTCCTATCACAGACAAGATCTTGGAGTAAGGTACTTGTGCTGTAGTAACACCATTACATCACTGTTCATTATAATAGTACAGCATCTTTGATCATTTTTAACTGTGCCTTTGAGTGGATTCTTTGTTTACGAAATGTGTATTGTTCTCATAGAAAAGAAATTGCTGAAAAGTATATCCTGCAATTAAAAATACCCCATAACTTAGCAAAACTGCCATACCAGCTCCTGTTTCAATTCCCATTACATTCCCATTATTTTTGTAGATTTTTCCTAAACATTTTGAGCTCTTTCCTTCCAAGGGAACACCAGTGCTTTTAAAGTATACCTTATGTGGTCAGAAGGTTAGTCTTAAAAAATCAGAAACAAATTCTAAAAGCTGAAATTTTGGGCTATCAGCAGAGAAGAGAGAGTTTTTTCAAACATTACTCCAGTAAGGAACCTGAAATTCCATTCGTACATAAATCTATGCATTACCTACTTCCCAATCAACCTCTGCTTTGTCAGCAAGCATACTATCCCCATTTGCCTCCAAACATATATCACATTGAAAAAAAATTATTCCAAACCTTAGTTTTCAGATATGTTCTGATAGTTCACTACAGCTGAAGTGTCAGTAATACAAGATAGGCAACTAATTATATGAGACATGGATGGATGCTATGGCGGTCAGTTGCTACAGAAGAAATTATCATAGCAGTTTCAACAAGGATAGTCTGAGGCAATCCCTTGGGAAGTCATGCGCACCAGTGCTACATGACCATAGATGCTTTGTGCTTTCTGTAAGTATAAATAAACTTCACAAAGCATATGACAATAAACACTCAGGATCTGGTTGATCAGAAATCCCAAGCTGACTGAAATACTAGTTCTCAAAAGACCATCATCCTGTCCTGATGGCTTAAAGAGAGAAATACTGGCATGTTTCGCTTTTTTAATTACCTTTTTTTTTCATTTTTTACTGAAGTCATTGAATGGCAAACATTGTTGTGCACAAAACACTGCTTACATTTAAGTGTCAGACAACAACTGAAATGTACCCTAAAGGTACCAGAAGAACTTGATTCTGTTTCTAGGACTGATATAGATAATAGTTTTCTATCTAGTTCCAATAAACCTGTGAAATGATTTCTTCATTAAATAACAAAGTTCATTAATATTTGAGAGAACATCTATGTCCGGAAATTTTTTTTTTTTAGTGGTTTTTCAGTAAAAGCCCAGACTGTTTTCATTTTGGGGACTGCAGACCCGTATGTACTTTATACCCTACTGCCCCACCCCAAATACCCATGAAAAGGAAAAAATATAAGGAATTTTTTTTTACCAGGATTGAAGAACACCATCACTCATTGCAGTTATTAACTGGCATATCTATTACATTGCTTAGCATTATAAGTGTTGCTTAAAATTAAAGATCTCTTAGGTATGATGATCAAAGCAAGGACGCCTTCTCTTTCTGTATTGTGTATTTTACATGTTACCTTTTCGTATTGCATTCCTTTCAATACTGAATTCTCTCCTTATACACGTACACATATACATATAATACACCACAGAGCACACATTCTCCCTCATATTCTGAATTATGGTCAGAGTAGAAATATTAGCATGAAATTTTGCTGAGTGCAACAACCAAGCAAAAGATGTTTAGCCTCAAGTCTGGCTAAATAACATTGCATAATTCTGTGCTGAGATGATGACTTCTTTTTTTTCTTTTAATGTCACACAGAATGTAAATTCCCCAATCAAAGAGACAAGAGAAACAAGCCATCTGAATATCTTAAATTGTTACCAGGAGAGAAGCAGATGACTAAGAAAACTGACAACAGGAAAAATCCTTTTGCGGACAGGTCACCACACCCCGCAAAATTCAAGGTCAGTAAAAGCCATTACTAACTGGGTTTATCTCCATGGCCCTCCGTGAGGGAGCACCCTGGTAGAAGATGCAAGTATGAGTAGCATGAGGGTCTGTGTCTGCAGTGATGAAGAGGGATGGCTGTGTGGACTCCAGCCTGCACCCCTGTAAAGACAAGTAGAAAGGACACAATTAATCTGCTGGTGCTGGCTAAGCTATGCACAAATTGCCATGTGCAGCTCCCGGGCAGACTTGTCCCTGACTGGCAGTAAAACAATGGCTTAACCTGAAGGAATGCCTACCTGCCAAACCATGAACCAGAGAAACATGTATTTAGTCAGTATTACTAAACTTCAATATTAAAAATATTGCTTGCCAGCGTCATGGAGGCTCACAAGAAATTAAATTAGGCAGGTGATAAGCCCAAAATAAACCTTATTCTGACCAAAACTTTGACAAACATTAATAATCAACAGGCTCAAAAAATAAAGGGAATTAATACTACACAGCCACCTTGAGAATTCTTAAGCTTTAGAAATTATGATTTAAAATACACAGTCACTCACCAAAGACAAGTTCTCTCAACTTGGAGGAGTTACCATGGGCGGTGTCCCAACCCACGGGGAGAGTGCCTGACTGCAGACCTGCTGCTCCAAGGAGGACCAACTCAGTTTGCCCTCTGATGGGTGTCCATTTATACCCTAGTCAAATCTGATCTGTGGTCATATATAGTCGTTTTTGTCTTCATTTGCTGAGGGCCTTTACTTCCTTGTCTTTAATACCACGGAGACTGGGTGGACCAAACCCCAAACTGCAGCTTCTAGGTTTTTGAGAAGTTTTGGTCCTGTCCAGGAGGGGATGCACCTGCCACAAACAGGTCTTCAGAAAAACATATTTTTGGAGCAGATGGGCTATTTTGTTTATTCTGATTTTACTTTTGTAATAGTTAGGTATTTTTATGCTGGCTTTCTTTCTTTCTACCATATATCTCTGACATAGTCAGTCTCCAGTAAAACTCTGAAAAGCACTAAAGCAAGTCCAGAAGGTGGAGTTGAAAGCCTAAAACCATAGAAACAAACTATTTTTGTCATGAGTGGAAAAAAGCCGATCCTTCCCTTATGACAAAAATGTAAGTTATGCTTTACCCTCTAGCTTCAGACTTGAATCTGTATTTATTTGCTTTAGTGCTTAGAGATCATTTCAGATTCCCATCTGCACCTAAAATACCTTTGTATGTGTTAATTTAGGAGCGTAAATGCTCTGAGATGTTTGCTAAGTACTTTTGACTCAGATCGGACAAATCAATAAGAAGCTGAGAGAATTTACTTTTTAAAATTTTCCAATATTATTCTTGAAATTAACAGGAGAGTTCTGAGTTACATCAGTGCCTTTGAAAAAGCTTGACTGTCTTTAGCTTTGACTATAGGGAAGGCATCACCAAGACTTGGTCTTTCATACTTTCGGTAACTTAGAGGAAAGAAGATTGGTAATTGCCACATAAAAATATAGATTGTTTCAAAGCAAGGAAAAGGTTGTTTAAAGTAAGAGCTGGTTTGTTTGTTTGTTTGTTTTTGTTTCCTGAAGAATGATTAAAGTGGCACCCGCTGTTCTTGCCTTAGTAGAACAGAAATAAGTTGATGGAAGCATCCCAGTTGCAGATTTGCAAGTGAAAGAAAAAAACAAACAAATTGCCTCTTTCTGAGATTTGCACATTTTGTTGAGACAGACGCCACGTTGTCTGTTTTATTGATTTTCTTTGTCCACCTTCTATGCTCTTTACTTGTCTGTCAAATGATATTCCCTCTCTTCATCCCTGAAAAGAAGTGATTTACTGCTCTGCTTAGTCACAAAAAGAAAAAAAAACCAAAAACCTCCTATCGAAGCAGTTTCACTGGTGCAGCAAAGAAAAGTGGTTTCTTGCGGGGAAAATATGCCAACATGAGTATGACTCAGTGATTTGGAAAGGAAGAGTCCTATGTTCTGATCCCCCCTGACCCAGTTGTTCATATTTCTTTCATTAAACAATCACCACATGAAACAAAAGAACTGGAAAAAAAAGTTTTGCTGCCTGAGTCTAGAAGCTTAAGCAAACAGGATTTTAAGTACAGCATGGGCTTTAAAAAGATTATCAAGAAGCACACCATTTCCTGCTGTTAATGAACCCTACCGTAAGACCTAGGGGACTGACCAATGACTTTGGGAAAATGGATGCTGCAACAGGCATCTTATTCAGCAATGCTATGATTATTTTCATGACAGTTAGCATGTACCTCAGAAAAACTAATGCCAGATGATTCTTAAAAGATTCTTAAAAGATTTAATCTGTCAGATTAAAAAGGAGGGGAAAAAAATGAAAACAAACAAAAAAACCCCAAACCACCAACCTGAAACTGGGGGAAGAGATAGGATAAATTGAAGGACCAAGCCAAATGGTTTTCCTTTTTAACCAGAAAACAAAAGCTAAATAGTCCCAGAACAAATTATTTTAAAATCTTTTTACTTTTTAATAGTTGGGCTAGCAGTGTTCAGCTATCAATATAAACTTTATGTTCTGAGGACATGAAGTAAATGTTAAATGTCTTTAATACAATATTAAAACAGAGATGTTCACAAAAGCCTTAATTAAAGATAATTAGCGTGTGCCTTTCTATTATGGTAAACAACTGGTATATCTTTAATCTGTGCTATATGAGGAACAAAATTTGATGTGTAATAAACAGAGGGTATTGAAGATATCATTTATGAAAAGAACATTCCTCAAGAATAAGAACATGTCTCAATAGTCTGTTTCACAAAGAACATTTCACAGTTCAAGAAGGTGTATTCATTACAGTGTAAACAAGCTCCCCCACAATTACTGGCTTCCAATTTTGAAAGGGGACATCTCAAACAATTATATGTTTCACAGAAAATAAATGGAAAAAAGTAGCCAAATACACAAAAAACATAATACTCTCTATCAACAGATCTATCAATGAATATGGAGATTGACCCCAACTTCAGTCAGTCTTGTGGACAGCCTATCAGATGGTAGGCAATTTTTGGAAATATTTCTATGTAGTCTGAGATGGGCACAGGTTCCTGAACAGGAATTACTCATGTGGTGCTATTGTTCTTCATCAAGCTTGCATCCTGCTCAGACCCCTCAGTCCCAGCTGGGCATTCAGACTACACAAAAGGAGTGCTAGGACACCGACAGAGCTCATAATCACAGACTTACTTCTCTCAAAAGAAAGGCTGGTTTGCAGTTCCCGATGGTAGTGGCAATACTGCTGGTTTCCAGAGTTACTGAATTGTTTTGAAATGTTTAAAGGACTATCTATGGATAAGCATTAAATAAATGTTTTCCTCTATCTTGATGTTTAACCTCTGACTTGGTTTTTGAGAAACCTGAAGTTGTCTCAAGATGCATAAGGATGTCTTTATGTCTACCAACTCCAGTCAAATGATGTGCAAGACTTAACCAATGCTGCATACTATACTGTTCCTCTGCAGCAGGAACCAGATTTACCTAGAAGCAATAACATCTCTACTAGATTCTAGTAACTATATTCAAGGCTTCGGTCAGATGAAAGAACAGAATGCCATTAACCACGCTTCCTCCTTTCCTCCAGAGTCACAAGATGATAAATTAATCTTTATCTCTGATCTTAGCACAATTCAATAACATTATGTTGCCATCATAAATCTCAGGGACCTGACCAGATCCTAGTGGAAGTGAATTGTGGAACACACACTTATTGTGAAAACCCATATCTATAAGCCTGTGTCTGCACTGATTTCTGAAAGCCTAAAGTCTTTTTCCTTTTAGGGCAATAAGAATTTTTTAGAATTAACTCCTAACTCTGATGTGCATTTCTTTCATGCTGTGTTTAAGGCCATTCTGATTCATTTCAAAGTATCATCCTGAGAGAATAAAATTTTTCTTTGCTATCCAGCCAGGTTTAAAGAAGTCATTCCACAACAGATTACCTTCTTGTAGCACGTAGTTATAAAATATATGGAGATGAAGCAAACTCTTTTCTTCTTTTATGGAACTGAAGTCTGCCATGACGTACTAGTCATCTCTACTCTGAAAGAGGAAATCTGGACATTTGGCTGATCTATCTTTATCATGTATTTCTTAAGAAGGTAGGCTACACTAGAGGCATAAGATGTATTGGGAATACAGAGGGTTACAAAGGGAGAGGTAACAGTTATTTCTAGTTCAATTTCTTTTATTTCACGTAAGGAGAAGATGGCAGATTTCTGCACATACACTCAGAATAAGCTGGTCACAGGAAAAAAAAGATAACAAAAAAATATAGATCCAGATGGGTTATATTGCTTTTTAGAAAGCTCAGTTGTGGATATACAAATTCTCCAAGTAAAGATTTTGTCTCTTAATTCAGATCCAAATCTGGAAATCTGGGTCTGGATTTTTCATAGAAATGAAGCCTGCTTATGAGCTAATTTCAGTTGTAATAACAGTCATAAAGTAATTTATGACAATCATATGAACAAGAAAAAAAAACATAGGGAGAACTGAAAAAAGGCAAAATATATTGTCTTGAAATTATTAATATAAAACAGATCTTTGTACAAAAACTGTATGCAAGTTAGAAATTACAAATATGGGAGTATGCCTGTGACTGTTCCTAAGAAAGCTTGGAAGATAAGGTAGAGTCAAATGATATATCATGAATCAAAGATTCACGTAGATCGGAGAGGATCTCTGTAGTTCATCTAGTCCAAATCCCTGATCCAGTCAGGGCCATTTAATAGATTGCTTATTGCTTTGTCCTGTCATGTTTTGAGTACCTCCATGGATAGAGATCCAAGTGTCTCTCTGGGCAGTCAAAGCTTGACCACCCTTTGGTAAATATTTTTTAACTTGTATCTGTTGAGAATATCTTTGTCCTGTCATCATGCATCTCCAAGAAGAGTCTGTCTCCCTCTTTGTAGCCTTTCACCAGGCAGTTGCAGAGAGTAGAGACATCTCCCTTTCCCCTGCTCTTCCCCAGGCTGAACCAGCCCAGTGCCCACTGTATCCCCCTGTGTACCCTGTGCTCCAGTCCTGACCATAACAGGGACCCTGCACTGGACTCATTGCCATATAGCAGGGTCTCTCCTAAGGCTTTGTGCTGACTGTCACTGTCCCAATGTTCATTTTCATAATGCAAATCTTGTCAAACATTAAAAGAAATAAAGTAAGTCAACCTGAATTTATTGTAGGTCCAAGGTTAAGTTGATGCCGCAGAACAAGATCATTACCACTTAAACACCCCTTATCCCAACATTACCTCTTAGTCTCAAAGTGACCTCTGGTAACTTGGTATCCTCCAAAAGGCAGGATGAGGAAACAGGTGTAATAGCAAAGTTGCTTACCATAATGGAATCAATATAGACATATTTGTACACCCTTACTTTGTGATTTCATATGTTGTATTATAAATTTGGACTGCGTCAAGAAGAGATAGAACACATGCAGAAACACATACTTAGAAAAGGCAATTAAAACATATTAGTTTGTTAGTTATTAGGAACCCTAAGAATGTAATCTTTATTGGAAAACAGGGGTCTTGCTACAAACACCACAATCAAATAAAATCACTTAAGTGGCCATTACAGTGTAGTTAGCTTGATTTTACAAAGCATTAGGAAAACTTGCAACCATAGAGAGACTCAAATGCTATTAATCCAGCTTCATGAAATTGATCCTAAAGTCCTCAGCAGAACCAGATAAACTAGCAGGCTAAATTTAAATGCATGACTTTTCTAATGGTTACTGTCAAAACACAGGCAGTAGAGGAAAGAAAAATTGTTATGCATTCATAAAGAACGGTACATGGGATCTCTTTAATACAAAAATACTCTTTAAAAAAATTATCTTGATCTAGTCTTTACAGTAGAATCGTAAATATACATTGAAGTATTACTCTGACATCAGGAGAAAGTTCAAGAAAAATGGGATATTTGAGACATAACCCATACATCCATAACACATGTATGCATATGCATAAAGACACACACACATATATATATAAGCATGTGTTTATATAAAACCATAGTCAAGTAGCCAAGTTTCTGGTACAGCGACAGATTTTTTTTTTCCTGTTTTTCACATTTTCCTAATATTCATTCACCCACAATGTTTTATGTTCTCTGTGGGAATTCTGGTCCTGCAGGGAACAGAAGGCCAGTTAGTTGCTTTACAGATTCAGTACAGATATTAAACACAAGTAGAATGCACTTGGTCCTATCTCATGACTCTCATAGCTGGAGCTGAGAACACGCTGCAAGTCCCCATCTTACAAAGTTCTGCTGCTGGTTTTCCTGCTGCAAGAAGTTCTGCTGTGGTGTGTAACACCACTGTCAGATACCTCTGTCTAGTGGGTCTTAACCACAGGGACTTCCACAAAGTACGGACAATACCTGGCAATGATCTAGAGGGGATATTTGAGAAGAAAAGATGTTTTGATTCTTTGAAGGGCTCCGTAACTTAGCAATTGCTTAACTCAGCTTAAGTTACCAGCTATTCTGGAAGCCAGAAGGCTGTTTTATCAAAGCATAGAAGCGAGATTTCCTATTGTCTATTTCATTGTCAGGCATGAGTTAATCAAGAGAAGTGCAAATCTTCTGTCCTGATTGTTCCTTCCTCTCTATTAAGATCTCCTGACAAGGATGCACTCATTTTTCAGGAGACGTGAACACCGCTCCCCAGTCTACAAGTCCCTGAAATGTAGTATGGGTTAAATAGCTTAATTTTTTGGGGTCAGAGGTGACATTTTCAAAATCATTTATTTAGTGATCAAGGCTTCAGCTGGTGCATCTGCACTGCAGTACAGGTTTGTTGTGCCCTAGAAATCTATTTCCAATATAGATACCATGGCCACATGTTGGTTGTACAGCTGGATGAGACCCTTGTGCACATACCATGCTTTCCTTGGAGGGAAACTTAAAAACACAAGCACAAAGTCAGCCAAAATGTCTGCTGTTTTGGACAGTGCAAAGGCCAGGATTGTAGGATGCAAACCAGCACACAAGTTGCACATAGAATAGGCATAGTCAACAGCTTTCAATAGAAGACATTATCTGATGGACTAGACCTACTTCATAAATACCATTAAAATAATAGGATTTAGCCACTTTTATTGACTGAAGAACTGGACCTAAATATCTAGGCTGGTTTTGAATGCAGAGTTAACACACATTAGTACACGTTCTTTCTAGTGGATGATTACATCAATAACCCAAATTCAATATTTGGATTCATACCCTCATACAAATTTAATGACTAGAGATGAACTCTCTAAAACAACACTGTCCAGTCTTTCAGTGGTCACCCAAAGGGCCTCATGAATCAATTGATTCCCCTCCCAAAAAGTTCATAAACAAACTAGTAAGAAAAGTAAAAAGAAGAAAAAATAAACACACCTGGAAAGTTGACAATATAACAGTTTCTGAAGGCGGATATATGGTCACTTCACTAATTTTTTTAAATCACCAGGAGGCTTAACTACATCAGCCTTAATCATAACAGCACATTATATTTTTGTAAAAAACAGAATTTTATAATACCTAAATGCTAAATAATCTATTAATTACCTTCTCTTCCAGCTACTAAACAATACTGGGGAGAAGATCTATGGACTGTTTTTCAAAGGTGAAGTGGTCCTTCAGTAACAAAAGGTTGAGTAACCCTGCTCTAGAAAAACAGTTCTTAACCACGAGGACTTTTGAGAGGACAGAAATGTTGACAAGTGTCATATTTTTCCCCGATGTCCTCTGTCTTAGGTATATAATTTGATGAAAGATTTAATACTTTTCTTGAAACTGAAGGACATACTGAATTACCTATTCAATTCCATTTAACCAGTATGATTAATGTATTTATTAAATTAGGCTGAATTTTAAATTCTGCAGTGCAAGAGTATATTAATTAAATTTAATTAGAGTAATCTTATCTGCTACAATAGTTCTCACCCCTTCTCCATTTATGTTTGCTTATTGAAAAGCCTCTGTTGTAAGATAATAAGGAGTTAATAAGTGCTGGATTACATATTTTTTCCCCCTAATTTTCCTGACGTAACCCTGTTGATTTAATTGCAACAGAGGTGTCTGTCTGTACCTGGGAGGAGAATGTCATCCAACTGCAGAGGGAGCTCTCAGTGAAATGTTAAAGGCAGCTTTCAGAAAGAGTGTATTGCCTGACCTTGAGCCCAGAACTCAGCCAACTTATGGACCAGGACTAGTTTGGTCACATCCCTTGGTACACATCTCCCATGACAGCCTCCATGTGCATATGCAAACCCTTCCATCTCACACTGTTTCTGGGAACCCAGCAGAGTGATGGACATCACGTTCTTGGCCAACCCATCCCATGTGCTGTTCCAAAAGGGATCAAATATAGCCACTTCTCATAATAGGAAAGGTAACCAAAACCAAAAGCAGGGTACAAATAAGTGTCATTTTATGTCCGATACCCATTTTAAATGCTTCCTGTAACAAAACTGTCGGTGGCACCAACAACAGGCATTTGATCTCTCTTGTATAAAATATTAACCTCTCATCTGGATACAGTTAAACTTTTACAGAGTACTTTTTCTTTTGGAAAGCAGCACAAAGGTTACCAGCCAGTGAAGGGGAACACCGTCTCTTTCACAGTGTAGACAGCAGGATGCTGCTGCACAGAACTGGCTTTCCCTCTCCCTTCCCTCCAGATTTCTTCAGTGATGCTGACCAAGTTATTTCAACCAATGGTTCACAGCACCCACTGCATCTGCCTTCCCAGTTTTCTAATGCACAGTATGAATTAACAGGGTCCCATTCTGAGGTCGAGCTAATCACTCACCTTCGAACTGAAGTTAAACAGAGGTAAAGATGTTAAACAATGTGAAAGTTCTGTGAAAAGAGAAAAAAAAAAAGGTCTGTGCTCTCAGATGGAGATCCTAAAACGGCTGCAACACCATCTCACCTCCCAAGAGCACTGGGAAGATAAATGGACTGCTTATCACTGAAGCACTCAGGTACAAGAATGAGTTGAATAAATCTGTTGCCAGGGGACCATCTGAACAACATGTGGAAAACAAGACTTGGACCACACACTGACAGATGACGAAAAGAACAAAATGCAACATAACAACCCAGGGTTTATTACAGCCTTTTGTTCTGAAGCAGTGAGCAAGTGGGTGGGGATAACATAATGCTTTAGTTTGCATCACATACATATGCCAATGAAGCCACAATAAAGTTGTTCAAGCAGACTTAATTGAGAATTTTCATAGTTTTTGAAGGTTTGATTTTGCTTCCAGATTTCCATTTTAGTGTGTGTATATGCTGAGGTTCTCACTGCTTTCTTAAGTGTACTATATACTAAAGGCTACTTCCTGCCATTTTTCAGGCTCTGAAACATTGTTTACTTCTTTAACAACCTTGGTTGTCCCAGATCCTAAGGCAATACAGAATCAGCTTAGCCCTATCAGTGTTAGTGGAGCTACACTGATTTACATCTGTGCAGGATGTGACCCTAAAAACTAAGAGCTGGTTGGACTCTGATGACAATACATCAATTTGCAGGAGAAAAGAAACTGTCAGGTTTCAACAGAATTATCCCAAATCACTCTTTACTTCTCAGATAGCTCATCTGCTCCTATAATTCAGTCACTTTGAATAAATCAAACCAATTGGCACATGAATGGTTTATTTTTCAGATCAACTATTTTCAGGGGTATGGGCTTGAAGTAGCAATATTTTAAGCAAAAAATAACTTGAAATATGAAGTTTGAAGACAAGAAGGGAAGCAGATCCAAAACAATAAGTAGACAAAAGCAACTTTATTGTTCTATATTAATAATATACTTTACATGATTCACTAATTGTCAGGATCTCAATTCTGTAATATGAGAGTCTTCTCTTCCATTTGGAGACAAAACAGGTTACAAATTCTGGTGGGAAATGTATGATTTTATAAGTGCTTGTGCTTGTGCTGAACTTGGATAAT
Source organism: Himantopus leucocephalus (assembly GCA_003993805.1). Taxonomy (NCBI): domain Eukaryota; kingdom Metazoa; phylum Chordata; class Aves; order Charadriiformes; family Recurvirostridae; genus Himantopus; species Himantopus leucocephalus. Next base: position 5,199,150 of record RSEF01000031.1, read on the forward strand.
TCACTATCCAAGCACTTTAGTTTTTCCATCTGTTCAGTACATTCAACACTCCTTTGCCTGTTACACATCTGAGATCCACAGCTAAAATTTTTTTGTATAAGAGCAAAGTTGTCCTAATGGTGACAAGCTTTGTTGTGTAAGTGGGAGCTTTGGTGTGGGGGAGATCCTACCAAGGTTTTTCTCTTGTTCAGTCAGCATCACAGAGGCAGAGATCTAAAACGCCATTATTGCATAATCTGGGTCTGTACAGGAACTTTTGACATAACCTCTTCAGTGAGTAGCATACAATTCATTTGTATCATCCAGTGTGGAGCCCTTGACAGATGTTATCATCCAAATATATATATACATATCACTTTTTCTGCCTTCTTCATAATAAAAATAAATGTGTTTTTGCAAAACCTATAATGTTTGTATTTATGACATCAGGAGAAGAAATGTAGACAAAATTTCCCACAGAGCTGCACAGACAACCATATTCTACTGTTGCCACCCTTTGTGGAGCAGTTTTATATGAGTTATTTCTTTTAAATACATTTCTTTCCATACCTTTGTTTAGTACATTTTAAGCAACAAACTGCATGCTGACCCGATAGTTTGTTTCAAATGTTTCAACGTGTAGTTGTAAATGTTTTGTTTTAAATAATAGTTGGTAAATCACATTTGATGGTTTTCTAGAATTAAACAAAATAGGATGCTGTAGAGATACTGGTGATGGAAGACTTAACAGCCTAGTGTGCCTGAAGGCTTGTTTATTTTCCAGCTCTGTCAGGTAGGCTAACAAAACTTACTATCTTCCCATACAAACTGTGACACATTGCAAAATATCAGTTTCATGTTGAAGAGAGAATGAAAAACTGCACAAACTGAATATCAACTAGACTAAAGGACTATTTCTTCTTTTGTTTTATTCTTCCAACATTGTGGCAGTCAATTAAGGCTTCAGACAAACAAACAGACGATTAATGCCGTTACAAGCACGTTCACACAGGCACACGCACCCACACCCTTCTAAATCCAGCTTACTTGCCATTCTAACCATTATTGTCCAGTCACAGCTTGCCTCTGATTCATGTCCATTTTTTCTTTTTACTGTGTTCTTCTGTGAGGATATTAATATTCTTTCTTTTTGTTTTGCTCCATTTTCAAACATCTTTGCTTTCTACCTCTGCACAAACTAATATTTCCTTTCTAGACTGCACCCCAGATGTCACAAGCAGCACCTTCCTCCTGGGAGTAAAGCAGGGTTAACATTCCTGAGCAATGCGTAGACCCCTGCATTACTCTCTATACTAAAGCTCTAAAGAGCAGAAGTCCTATGATAATTCTACATTTTTTAAGTACCAGAAGTAACAAGGGAACAAACAAAACAAGATTCTCTCAAGGTTCCAGGTTGCGTATAACAAAATGTGCTCTCTTACTTCAGCCAAGCAATATTTTACTTTGGGCACTCCCATTCATACCTAAAGGAGTTCTGTACAAAGTAAGATATGCCTCTCAGCATAGGAGCAAAATCTATTTCCTGATGGTAAATACTGCTATATAACCCCTGACATGATTCCTCACATATTCTTGCACCTAGAATCTGCCAGATCAGCTCTTCTACCTTTCCTAGCTATGCCCTGGGGTGTTTGGCTGTGCTGTGGGGAAATCCTCATTGCTAGAAACAGAATTCCTTTCCTGTCTCTACACCTTGTGCTTGTAAAAAAAAAAGAAAAATTATGAACAGCCAATGTAAACCATAACCTTGAGCAGGTTCCGAACTAGTCAGGCTTCTACAATTTACATTATTCAGTGCTAACCAGTGGTGGGGAAATATAGGTTATAGGTTTTAGTCTGCCATATCAGTCATACCATTAAATCTTCTCGTGCCAAACTAGTAACAAGATGAAGCAATTTAAAAAAAAAAAAAAGAGAGAGAGAAAAAAGCCTTTCTTCTCATCTGTCACAGATCTTTTTGGGTTGCAGTAAAAATAGAAGATGATATTTGTGAACTTGTTATTGCCTGTAACGAATCATAGTGCTTCTTCAAATATTCAGAAAACAAACTTGTAAACATTCTATCAAGCAGAAACGGCTAAAATTCCCCAAACTGTTAAAGATACACAAAATCTATATAAAGTCACAAATATTAACTAAATATTAACTTACTTCTGAAAGAAGTCCTATAGTCCCAAAATTCATGTCAAATAAATTAAAAGTTTTGTTTACACTAGAGTGAACTACAAACAGGTAATCAACCAGGGTTAGGATCAGCTTTTTTGTGGTATCCCAGAATGCATTATTTATTGCTGCTGAGGAAAAGCACATAAATGCGTAAGTCAGAGGAGGGTAGATACTAACGCAAAAATAAGCTTGCATATCATTAACTTCCTCATCCCCACTCCTACTTCTCATTTCAGCAATAGGAATATTTGTCCTGCTTTTGTGCAATATTACACAGGTTTTCTCTACTTCAGGGGCTGAGAAGATATGCATGACTATATTCCAAGCCATGCCTGACACATCAGCTTCAGAAATTAGAGAGAAGACACAGCACTCCAGTGGGAAAAGTGTTGTTCATCTATAGCACAACAGAGAGACAGAAAGTAACACTTAGTTGGCATCAGAGAAAGAACTTTGAGGGCTGAACACCCTGAAAGTCCACATTTCACTGAATGAGCTATCAAAACCCCTTTTTTTGAAGTTGAGTTCCATTTCCACTATTGGAGTTGTTATTTCACTAGCATCTATGGTTGCTCACTGCTATGTAAATTTTCATGTGTTTTACACATAGACACTGGTGTATAATTTTCTTCTTTGTTTCAATTGTCTTGTGTCCCAGTGAATCTGGGGCTTCAGCATCTCTTGCATTTCATAGCAAGTAACAGCTGAAACTGTCATTTGTCTACTTCTAGAAGTTTAAAAGCAGTTAATTTTGCACAAAATTCTACAGTAAAAACAAATTATTTTCTGCATTCCATTCAAAACCTACTGGAGACCCTGTTGCGTTAAAGGGCAAAGTAATTTGGTAGAAGATCAACCCCATTGCGT
>RSEF01000031.1:5224538-5242048 GCA_003993805.1 Himantopus leucocephalus
ACAACCTCCTTTCAGGTAGTTGTAGAGAGTGATAAGGTCAATAGCAGTTATTATCCTGGCCGTGTACCATTGTGTTCTGAAGGCTTCAACAGAGTTACCTCTGCTTTATACCTCTATATTTAAAACATCAATAAACAAACAAACAAATAATCAAAACCTCTGCTTTTAGAATATGCATTTTTAGAATGTCCAGTTGCCATCCAAGTCCTCTTAGGCAATGGTTATTAACATGTCTTATTCATAAAATGTTTCCAACCTAAGTTGTGTATTGCACAACTAGATCTTTATTTTCCCTGTCACCTCTGCAATTTTTGCTATATAAACTTTTTTCTACCTGAGAGTTCCATTCTTTGTGTAAAGGTTTTACAACCAGGTTAATTTATGTGTAGTTTAGTGGGATATGTGGTACTACCAGTGAATTATTTTGAGAAGGGCTGCCTAAAAAAAACCTTCCAAAAATTCTGTCACATCTCCCCTTATTTATGAGAATATTCTCATAACTTTTAGATAGCTCATGTTAGAGAGAATAAATTGCCCCCTACACCAGCAAAAGTTTTATGAAAATTCAGAGATTTTTCCTCTGGCTATTGTATCATACCCCCAGTATGTGTTTAGGGGAAATATATTCTAACAAAGGAAAGTTCAGCTCTCTTTCCACAAATATGAAAACAAATGATCAGGTTGCTAAAGATACCCTTTTAAACACCAGTGGAAAGCCCGTGCTTCTGGATGTAGGGGCTTGAGTTCTGTTTGGGTGTATTGCCAGAAAATCTTGAATGACAGCACAATCCATCACAACCAGGAAGCACAGATCTTGCAAGTACACTCTTCCAGAAAGACTGTCAAAAATCCCCATGGAAAAGGGCAGAGTATGCAGCTGCACCAGAGGGTCCAGCTGGAGGAGAACGGAACAGACATCAGTGGGAGATAAGGAAACACCATCTTGTTTCTTGTACCAGGGCTTCTGCCAATGGTGTTATCCAATTGCTTCATGTAGCTACTAATAATGTACTAGTTAATCCCTGTTTTTTCTGCTCAAGCAGTTCAGTTTAAAATCTAGCAGACTCTGCTATGGGGTTCAAGGGACTTTGGAATAAACTCAGCTGGTAAGAGAAGCCCAGGGGCTGTGGGTCGCAAAAACCCCATGGCAGCTCTGTGTGGATAGAATCATAACTACATGCACTTCTTCAGACCTCTTAATGACTATTTATAACATTCCCAAACTGGCATCTTGATTTTTAATTGTTCTTTCTCTATATAAAAGCATGCAAACCTCTGATTTTTTATTTTTTTTTTGCTGAGTTGCTCCCACCCAGAGGATGCTTAGACTTTGCACTGCTTTTAAAGTATTGTTCATCCAACTCACTTTGAACTTTAAAGCTTTTTACTGAGATAACAGGATCTACAGTGTGAGATCAAGCTTAGAAATCACAGCTTGAAATGCCCATCCAGGGGAAGTCATGCAGAAAATGAAACATATCTGGCAGAACAAGACTATGCTTGGAGTGACAAGACAAAGTCAAGGAAAAGGGCAATGAGGAGAACCCCAGACAGGAAAAGGCTCCCTGGTGTTACTGGGAGAAAAGAGGGTAAAGGTATGGGGAAAATGAAGAGTTAAAACCCACCTAGCAAGGCTGAGATTGAAGTGCGTGAACAATCTCAGCTCCCCTCTCCCCCCTCCTCCCAGTAAAGGTCATTCTGTGTGAAAACATTTTCCTGTCTCTATGTCTTTGCTTTTATTTTGGCCTTTATCTGGGGGAATTTTGTCTAGGTACAATTGTGTCTGTTTCAAACTGTTCAATCTCTTAGCTGTCTCTTAAAAAAAAAAAAGAAAAGGAGCAGAGGGAGACAGTAAATTTAAGGCAGGTTGGGTGGTACTGGATTGACAGCTGTGTGACCACAGAAGTTATAACATGGGCAGAAAAGGTCTTTTCTTCACTGGCAGACCCTTCCCTAGTACTCTGACACCACTGATGAGAAAACAGTATAAGGAAAACAACCCAAAAGCAGGCATGCAGTTTGCTCCCCTCATCCTCCATGCCCAGAGTGCAGGTTTTGCTAATAATAATAATATATATAGCAGTAATGTGCAACACACTCTGCTTAGCCCCAGTAAGAGACACCGCCCACAGGTACAGGTTGTCCTGACGTGTTCTTTGCAACTGGAAAGATAAAAATGCAAACGTGAAACAAATTTTCTGTAAAAATGAACAGCTTCCAGTGATTTAAAGACTGAGTTTGCGAATAGGAGGGAACTATATTGACTTCTTATACACTGTGCTGCTGATGTGCTCTCACCGGCTGATAAAGCACTGCTGTAGCAATAAGCAGAACATACTTTTACAGGTTGTCATCCTGCAATTTTTGATTACCAGGGTAGTCCTACTGAAATAAACAAAAAAACCCCAAACAAACAAACAAAAACCCAACCAAAAAAACCCACCCGAAACCAAAACCCCCAAAAGTCAAACCTGTTTCAAGCATACCCAGAAGAGATCAAGACTTCTGGTATTTACGCTGTACATGACACTATGACTAGATGCAACTGCAATAGAAGTACAAAGCAGTTTCTTTGAATGACCAAGAGTGTGCTGGGACCACTAATAGACAACAGGCACAACTCTTCCCTCATTTAATTATTCTTTTGAAAGCACGACACTAACCTACAATTAGAACTAAGTCTTGCTGGGCTTTTTGGCAATAAGCTTCTCCGACAATAACTTACAGAATGTTTCAAAGCAGTTTTGATAACTTTTTGTTTGAAGTATCATTTATGCTTCATGAAGAATAATAAATAAAATATTTTTAGTATTTTATCTAGCCAACAAAATTTCAGGGAAAAACTCCCCATATTCACATATGGTGCACAAAAATGAATGTGGGTGATTTGAAAAGAAGGGAATTGAAATGACATTTTCTGGCAACTCCAGTTTATTTCAGTTTTTGGAAAATAAATAATAAAACTATGAATAGTATATGATAGAAATATTTTTTAAAAATATTTTTACAAGCTAAGTATTAACTATTGTTAACTACTTAAATCCAAACAGGACTATTCTGTGATAATTGAGAGCAGGATACTAATGGTGGTTCTAAAAACTTTTCCTATCTCACTTAAATAAATAACTTTCAGGCAACCTTTAAGTTACTGGAAGGGTTGAGAAAAAAGATTAGATTTAAGAAAAAACCTTTTTTCCTTGAAGGAGATTTTATGCCCTTAAGTGCAGAAATTGCACTGAATAACACTGAGTTGTTATAAAAAAGACCTTTCTGTACTTCCAGCAGGACACATAGAAACATAAGGCTTTAGGGCAGTGTGAAGGCAACTAAATGATCTAAATTGTTCTTATAAGTTACTGAAGAAAAAAAAAATAAAAAAAAAGCTGAGACTAATGTCTCAAAATATAATCCCATTTTTTCTTGGTAGATGACATTTTATTTTACAGCTTTCTCTTTCTAAAAATAACTGAGAGTGCCTGTCTGTAAATTTTACACCTACATACTTTAGTTTATAAATATGATATTTACATACATGTATTTATTTTTATGGATATTAATTTATAAGCATGAAACTGTGTGGATATAAAAATATGAATGTGTTCTTTGTGAGTGCGTGTGTGTACATGTCTGTATATGTGGATGGATATCTATATGTCTATTTTTTCAAAGTTTCATACCAAAACACAAAAACCATAGCCTTTGTATGAAACTTAAAAAAAAATAATCCCACTTCTATTATTGCTTTGCCTAATTTCAGACTCTTTCCAGCATATGTTCCTATTGTCTGCCTGCTTTGCCACTTACAAATTATAAGACAGAGAGACAGATTCTTAAAAAAAAAAAAAAAGAATCCCTAGGACATCTTGTTTATTTTGGTTTAATTTTTCATTTTAAAAAAATCATTAAAAATGACATTGTCCTCTAATTTTTGCTCTATGCAGCAGCTGCCATTGTCAAGCTGTTGTCTTTGTTACAGCATTTTTGTGAGAGAGACTGCAAACCCACGTTTGGGCGATTGTTTGGGGTTTTTTTATTGTTGTTGTTTGTTTGGTTTTAAATACGACAGCTTGCTTTTAGTTTGAGACAGATTTTAATGGAAGCAACTTCTCCTTTTAACCCTCAATTCTCTTTTAAAAAATTCCACTCCTGAAGAAGAACAGAGCCAGATGCTCAGCTGGAGAAAGTGCAATGGCTTCATTGGATTTACACCAATTGAAACTGTGGGGTGTGGAAGTTATACCAACAGTCTCCATACGGATTATATTGAATGGTGCTTTAACTTCGGTGATGTAAGAAAGGTAGCCAACATATAAACAATACTGATCTACTCTCTTCAGTTTAGGCCTGTTTGCATGACTTTTTTGCAAGGCTGGCTATGTTTCCAAACACAAAGGGAAAAAGATATTTTTTTAAATCTTTTTCTCTCTTATCCAAGATTAAGGACTGAAAGTAAGAAAGGAAAATTGTCCAGCTAAATGAGACAGCACATGAGACCCTGCTTTGGGTTCAGACACCTGAGTTTTGTGAAAAATGTGGCAACAGCAGGTATTTAATGTCAAACTTCCAGGACAAGATTATTTACTAGTCACTATTCCCTATATCTACTTTTTTTGATAATTAACATACCTGAAAATCCAGAGGTCAAATATTTAACTTTTTTTGTGTGTGTGTGTGTGTTAGTCTGAGCCCTGGTAAGGTAACACAATTTAGGGCTATCACATTTGTACAACCCAAAGCTTATTATCACATCTTTAAATTCTGCATTTGTATGTAGCAAACAGAATTTTTGTAGCTTCTCATATGCTGGTCCAAATTAAACCGTTCCAATTTCAAGCACTTAATTTGAATTTTTAAGTTACTTAATTTGAATTTTTAAGTTAAGCGCATACTTTCCCACCTGAGATTTGAAAGGTCCGCGGCAATAATTTTCTCTTTTCATTGTAAATATATACATCCATGGACAGCAACGCTCAACCTCACTGGCTAAAACTAAAATTAAACGGGATGATTCATGGATCTCAGTCTGGATTCTTTCATCACAATTTCCTCAGAATATAGTTCTGTAATTGATCTACATTCCATTACATGATAAAATATTCACAGCTCTGAGAAATCTATATAAAAACCTTGCAAACAACAAAGCACAAAAAATATATACTTTCTGAAATCACATCAATTGCTGAAAATGGTTCTCTGCGTGATCCCACAAACAGTTTATACTGGCATAATTGAGAGGCGTACATAAATAAGAAGAAGGATGGAAGAAAGGTGGAAATTAAGTTTTATTGCCATTTAATTCCTTAATACACAAAATTACTCTCTTAGGGCATGCAACTCCATTGGTTGAAACTTTTCTAACTTCCTCTCCACACTGACTAGATTTCCTTCAACTGGAAAAAAAGTGAACTGATATATTCATTGTATAAATTAAGGCCAAACTGATATTTTTGGTGGTCCATGTAAAAGAGCTTTTCTATACGAAATACCAGTCAAACTTCAAATGCATCCTTCATGAGATCCATCTGAAGCTTCTGCTTCAAGGTATGAAATCTGCTTACAGTGTTTTCTGAAAGAGAAAGGTCTGAAGCACAGTTTCCTCCTCTTTGTAAGAAATATAGATTTTTAACCAATTTAACTTCTTTTTTGCTTCCCTGGTATGAGGTTAATTTTGCCCTGGACATGTGTTTATAAGTTCAAATCTGTCTGTAACCACAGTGATAGCAGCTAAGAACACTGTAATACACCAAACGCATTTCTGCATGTGTTATCTGTGTATGGATATACATGCTTATATCATATTTAACAAGATTGCTGAATGAGAAATCTATGTATCCCTTTATCTTTGATGTCTTGGGTCTCAATAAAAAGCTAATCATATCCATTATGTATATAGCACATCAACTCCTATTTACAAGGACACATATATATTAATCATGTTGCATGATAGAGTGATTCTCAAGAATATCATCTTTTTATATATATAATCTGTAATGGGTAGCTCAGTTTACAGCTGATGTTTAATTAGGAGCTTGCAGTTGCAATAAACTTTTTTTTTTATTGCACTCAGCCAAGGTACAGTATAATGAAATGTAAGTGACCCAAACTAAATGGAAGCACTGAAGTAGATAATGTGGCAATATATCAAGTAAAATACACTGATTCTGCAGTCAGTTCATGCCCTAATGGCAGAAAAAGGGTTTGAAAGCCACTTTAACCATAAGTAGTGTGTTTATGTATTATTCACAGTAGCAAATAATTGCAAAATGTCAACATTTCATTTTCCTCTTAAGAATTTCTTTTGATTAGTGACCTAATTAACCATTAAAAAGGGAAAAAGGAGTATGTATTTTTATTTTTTATTTTTAAATGGTAAATATGAAAAGCAGGAGTGTTGCTTACTAGAAAGTAATTTATGGTCTTAAAATGTCACAGTCAACATTAATAGACTTTAAGTGATCAGAAATAAAATAAATAAATAAAATAGTCCACTGTCTTCACCTTACAGAGTGGTTTTTCATTATGTGAAAAACATATCATAAATACATATGCATGTATTTATTATTGATTTTAACAGGAAATTAGAAATGCAAATACTTCAATAATTGTCTGAGGATTTTTTATTTTTTTCTTGTGTTCTACAGAAATTCTACAAACTACCTGGAAGAAGTAGTGGAAAAAACAGCCATAATCTGCATATGCCACATATGCCAGTGTTACATGTTCTCAACTGTCAGAGACCTCCTGCTCAGCTTACTAACTCCTATTTTAGGTTGCTATTACAATATACACAATTAAATAAGGCTGGATTTAGGACCTAGTTCTTTCAACAAATGATAAATGGGGACAAAGAATTACAGATGTTCACAAGTTTCTTTAATATGATTATCAGCTACCTGCAGGTGGCTCTCCTTAATTTAACATGTTAGTAGACATTTTTATTATTGTCATTATTCTTTTTCTGTTTGTGTAACAGTCCCTAGGAGGTATGCTTTGGACTATGACTGCCCTGTTCTAGACTCCATACAAATACAGAACCCCCCCAAAAGATTCCTTGCTGTACAGTGTCCACAAACTGAGACCAAACTCACTGAGCAAGGAATATGACAGATTAGAGACTTTATCTACAATATATTTCTGTATCTAGTTGCCACAAATGATGCCTATATATAAAATATAGACCCTCAAAATTGCTTCTCAGGGGTGTTTAAATTTCTTAGGAATTAATGAAATTGATTGATGACCAAGACGACCTCTTTAGGGCTGAGCAGAATTATACTATGTATGAGCAACTCTGCACACAGACTTGTGAAGATTCCCAGTTATCTCCCCATTTCTCACCGCTTATGCCCATTCTGAAAGAAAATCTTGTAACGCAGCTATTAGCATATGCCTTCTACAATGCACTGCTGACAGTATTACATGTTCTCATTAGATAATTTCCTGGCATGTAGGACCCTGCGATGCAGATCTCTGTTCTGTTAAACTACACACAAAAATTTCATCCTGAGGTTTCATTCTTCCTGAGTGAGTCCTAATTGTTATATTACAAAGTTTTTGGTTTTCTTTCTCCATGAGTGTTTAAAAATTATACCCTAAGCAGAATATTCACAACAGATTGCGTGGAGAAAGACATTTAAAGAATTAGTGCTTAGAGTTTGGCATGCTGGCAAAATCAGATGAGCTCTTGCTCAATTTTCTCATTTCTAACACCCCCTATTTTTTAGTACACATTTCTTTATTCAGCCATGGTAAAATATCTGGCTACCTAATTCAAGCTTGAGTTTCTGTTGAATTCAATAGGCTTTATATCAAGATTCAGTCTTGTTAAACATCACTTAAGAAATCTATAGGTGAACCAAACCCACTTTTCTCCTGGTGACTCCTTCTGTGCTACAGATGAAAATCCAGACACCTGATTAGAAAATTATTCATTATTTAGTTGATATTAATCCACTGTTTGTGGAACGTGGACTAGCAATGTCTCAAGAAGTTTACACTTGAAATTTCTGGTATGGTTCACCACATGCCAGATATGTAATAAAAATAGCATCCCTTCCACCGTTATGCAAACATTTTTCTGTGTATAAGTCAGTACCCTCGGTGCTTGTCCATGCACATAAGACAAAATATAAATGACTTTTCGGCCAAAAACTTAAAATAAAGTCCTTTTCATCTTATCATATTTAGCTTTTGATTGAAATATATGTCAGCCAAACCTCTAAAAGTGAAATTCCTCATTTGCCAAATCCCCACAAAAAAAGGAGAAAAGGAGTGACATTGAAATAAAATGAGTTTATTACAAATTAATTTAAAACCATTTGTCCTTGATACCAGTTGACTCCTAGAGAGTTCAAAATAACATTACAGCTCTTGCTCTGAACTATAGTTAGAACAAATATGCATATCCTATCTCAACTTTGTTACTGAGGTTTAATTTGTTACAGTATATTGCTGCACTAACTGTCCATTAGTGAAGTGAACACATTGCTAATGAGGTAAAGAACATTAGTTTAAACCATCTTCCCTTAGGTCTATGTTAATGCATAAACCTTGTGTTTGCTGCAGGGTGTGGAGGTGCAAATCATGATTTACTGTGATTCAGTTCATAAGATAAGTCAAGCTAACTTGACCATGTGTCTGAATACATAACTATTAAGGGATCGACTCTCCAAATATAGATTGCAGACATTTGAACAACAAAAACCTTGGGCTGTAGGATAATTTTAAATATTTCAGCTACCCTACTTGTGTTTGGCTTATGGCAAGTGTCAAAGAATCTTATCTAAATTACCCAAGTCGATTCAGTATCTTCTCTATGAAATAATTGTTTAATGACATAACTTTAGAATATGTGGAAACTTACCTTGCATCATTTAAGTTAATGTTAGTGAGTTCCTGTTCAATTAGTGTACATACTATTATTAAACACTCGGTTCACATATAAGAATTTATTAAAGCTTTCTTTGCTCTTAAGAAAGTTTTCTTTCCTGAACTGGATCAGGGAAAGAATAAAGTCAATACGAAATTCCTAATGTATTGGGTAGCAGGGAGTGAGACACATGATACGAAGAATAAAAGAGACAAAAAGTGGTTTCTGTAAGGAGAAGCAGAGAAAAATGCAATGCCATGTATAATTTCTTTTAAAACACACACACACATCCCACAGCTAAATATACTTATATTTGCTGCCTTAGAAACTTGTTCCCCTTCCTGTGCCATAATGCATCGTGTCCTGAATTGTAGCAAAGGTTATATGCCTAAGGGACCTTGGAAACTGAATCACTGAAACACTCTGCTCTGAAGTGCTTGGGAAAAAAAAACAAAAAAGTGGGATTGTTATGGACAGATATGTGCCTCATGCACAGTTTATATTTGCAGAGCAGCAATAGGTGTTTACTTATTTTTGATGCAAACATTTTGGCAATTTGTTTTGCAATGTGGTCCCAGGAAGAGCTGTGGTGGCACAGCTGAGTAATAATGGACTGCAGTGACAGCATGGGAATGAGTTCTCAAGGGTGGGAATCTTTCTTGGTGCTTCCCCAAAGGAAGAAAATACACATGGAACCAGACCCCGAGCTATAAGGCAGACAAGCATTGAGAGGGCCTATGTCTTACACACGCTCGTGTGAAAATGGCACCTTATGTAGGGACTGCACACACTTCAATATAGCTGAGAATCAATTGAAAACAGATTTTTCTCTCAAGTCAAAGGTTTTTAATTTCTGCAACGATCCCATCAGTTTTCATCGCTTTTGATAAAAATTAAGTTTTGTGCTCTCCACTGTGCGCCGTGCTGAAGTGCTTATTATCAGACATGCACATAAAAAAAGCTTAGGACATAAGCACTCAAGTCCCAAAGGGACACAGCCAACTCGCAGAAAGTAGATCTAGGACAGGTCTCAGGTGGTCTCAGATACATGTGTGAGTTGATGACTATCTGGAAGGCAAAGTTCAGCTTTATGTCTCTCCCCTTACAGAAAGAACTACTCCATGTATGTCAGGCATACACAAACCTGAGAGAATGGGGAGAGTCCCAGGAAATAATATGGGCAGAAAGACATGTGGTAACCTGGGCTTGGATTAGACAGATTGGGAGAATTGTGGTAGGAATTGACGGCTCCAAAGAAAGAAACATTAAGATTAAAATGTGTTATCAAAAGTGGTAGAAGAGGTGCAAACATTAGCTTGAAGTGTATTTTCATCCAAGTACAGTGTTTGACAGAAACCAAAATGTTTCAGTTATGCTTCTAGATTTTTAAAAAGCTTTTGCTGGGAAAGTGTCTGAGGTTCAAGCTATCAAGTTACATCTGGTGAGAGAAAAAGAGAGAGGGAGAAAAAGAAAAGAAGGGAGAGAAAGACAACAATATTTGCAAGATTTTGTTTTTTTTTTCATTTAGACAAACATAGAAACTTCAGAAACCCTTTGCAAACATATATTGTTATCCCTTCTGGTTATAGGAGTTGTTACAGACTGTAGCCATTAGCTCTGTTTGAGAAACAAAGAAGATATCCCTCTACCTATATGTGTGTGCGTGTTTATATAAAAATTAAATCTTTTTTTTCCCCTGCTTTTGTGGATTTGTGTCAGATACATCATTGATGGGATGTTCAAGACAGTCTCTGAATGTAAATCAGGCTTCTCATCTGATTCTTTCATAGATTCATAGATCTGATGTCCAGAAGGGACCATTCTGATCTCTGAGTCTGACCTCATGCAAAACACTACTATAGGTTTTCCTTGATTTAATTACTGTTACAAGTCCAACAGCTTTACTTGAACTAGAGCATTATCTTCAGAAACGAAAGAAAATAAAATGAAGTTTCAAATGTAACTCTCAATATATGCAGGGATTTTGTCTTTTTTTAAATAGCTTGTTCCCAACATATGTCTTTGTCTGAATACAGCAAAATATGTCTTCTTAATGTGGAAACATTCAATGTGTATGAACTGTGCAGTACTGAGATGGCTAAATGATCCCACCAAAGACTTTTGAAATGTACTGGAACAACTCAAAACAGATCATTAGTTAAAGAGCCATAAGTGGTTACTTCTCTAAAACGCAGCTTCTTTGCAGTTCTTTTACACTGGGAGATGTCTATAAAGAGCAAAGCTTTCCAAAAATTCTCCATAGCACTGTTAAGACAATAGGCCTCTTCAGTGAACCTGAGCTGTCAGCCAGAAACCGCTGGACCGTTTCAAGTGCTTTGCTTCCATTCTGCCTCTGCTGCTCAAAAATGTACACTGTCAAGTAGGCCTGGATGCTTCCAGTCTGATTTAAGACACAAAGGAAAGGTTGTGTTCTTAGTCACAGTATGGGAGAAATGTAATGTACCCTGCTGATCTGATCTGTCCTCTGGTACTCCTCAGAGCCTGTAATTTCAGTATTTGAGCTTTAGAAAAAGCTAATTTACAAGCTTTGTCCAGCCAATAATATTTATAGTGCAACTCTTTATCCTCAGCTTCTGAGAACTTACCCTAAAAGGGGAACTTCCAGAACAAGGCACCCCAACCACTCAACCAAATATTTCAGAGGCAAATATCACCACTTCCCAGCATTTATACTGGGCTCTCGACGTGAGATAAATCCTCAATTTACTGTTCAACCATTCAGTTGTGATAGATGCAAAGGGGAAATTTTCAGCCCAGCAAGCAGCTCAGGCTATTTGGAAGGTTGAAGATCTGGATAAGAAGTTGCGGTAGGTGTCCTTAAGTGAAGTAGGAAGAGGAAGAGGAACAAATGGCTATTTAAGGCCCTGCTCAGCCAGGTTAGTCAAGGAAACAGGCTAAGTCCAGGCCTTTTGTAATGCAGTTTGGTTCAGGAACAAATAGTGAATGGGTTTCAGAAAGGCCTTTGCTTTGACCTTAAGCAGAGCCAATTTGCTAAACTGAGTAGTTCTTTTAGTATTTATTAATGCTTCTTTTATCTCAATTTTATGCTATGTAGAAAGCAAATGACAGTACAGAAGAGTCAGAGCTGCCTAGGTGGGAAAGCAATGAAGGGGGAAGAAGAGGAAAAAGCCACCCAGGTAGAGGTATCATAAAAGACAGGATTCAGTGTTTCTTTTCCCAGGCATTGTCGTTTTTGAAGGTCGTAATTCCTGTGTTGACCTACAAGTCCTTTGACATACAAAGTGAGAGATCAAGCTGAAGCCTGTATGAAGTTTCAAATATCAGACATTTCCTCTGATAGAAGACACCTCTGACTCAAACCAAGGCCAACTTTCAAGTTAGAGACAACTTCGGAGTTAGATAAAGTTGTTCAGGGTCATATCCAGTCACATTTTGAGTATGTCTGAAGATGGAGATTCTACGGCCTCTCTTGACAACCTCTTCCAGTGTTGAGGTAACTCCTTGATTTAAACATTTCTAGTGATGAAAAATCCAACATAACCCTTGACATGTCATTCCCACACATTGTTCATTACATTTCCTGTTAAACCTTAGTTTTATTTATAGTTCAAATTTCTCTAGCTTCAACCTACAGACACTCAATCTTACTTTTATTTTGTCTGCTAAACTCTTTTATTCAAATTCTGTTTCTCACATTTATAAGAAATATATTTATAAACTATGGTCATGTCACCCCTATTTATATGCTGAATAGATCAAGTACCTTGAATGTCTCTTGATGAGGCATGTTTAATCCATTAGTCGTTTGTAAGGTTTTTCTCTGAAACCTATCTTGTTTTTCCATATTATTTAGAATTTTGGCCATGAAAAGTAGATGCACTATTCAAGCAACAATTATAACTATTCCAAACAAAGAAATAATATAAGTATGCAGCTTTTTCAGCTTCTAAGTCAAATGCATCTTAATTCCAGTTTTACAGTCCGGAGGCGACTCTCTTCAGGGCTGGATGCTAAATGACAAATACAAACAAAAAGGGCCAGTCAATTCCCTAGGCTCATTCTATGTACATTGTACTTTTCAAGAACACATTTGACTTTTTATGCAGTAGGGGGTGCTTGTCGTTGCATTTTACAATCTAGCTTTCAATATGATGGATCAAAAATTCATACAAGGTCACTATAACAACAACAACAATAATAAATTCCATCGATGTATAAATCAGGAACCTCTGCGGTGAAGTAGTGACATTCAATACACAGGGAAGCCATTTCAGAAACATTCGCTAAATTTCATAAACTTGTGATTAAAGCAGGGGACCTGGAGCATTACTTTGAGATTCCAGGGGAAAGACTGGCATAACAAAACTTCAGTTGAGTCAACGGTTAAACACATATGCAGACAACTTCCTGAACAAAGTTCACTGACGTTCACAGTCTTCTCCAGGGGCTGATTTACAGCCTCAAACTGAAATTGAGCACAACTGTCAAGCTGGATAGTTAACCCAGAATTAGTGGTGACAACAACATACCGATATGGTTTTGCAGCCATGTTATTTGGACCGGCTAATATTGTGGCCTGACGATGCAAAGATGCGCCATTAGTTTCCAGTGCCAGGGAAGTAAATCCATACCTTTTCCAAGGTCTGTGCTATCTTCTTTTTTGGATATATTGTGCCATTTTCACAAGCTAGGCCATTTTGAGATTGCTTTAGTATTTCTAGATGTCTCTGCACCAGACGGTGTGACCAGGAACAGAAAGCACTTCTGAGCCTGAGCCTCATCTGAAAATATATTCACAGTTCCTCATAGTTCCTCTGAATTAAACCACCATTTGAAGTAAGAAAGTGCCTGATGGACTAAAATCTTTCCCGTATCAGGAAGCCCAGGTCCCGAAAGTGTCTCTGAGTAGTGGACATGAATTCTGAGTATTTGTCCCAACCCCCACAAGAGATGTTTTAAGAGCCCAGTTTTCATTACTGCTGTCAGTGTTCACTTCTTATAAACCCCACCAGAAGTCTGGAGAGCCCAGCAGCGCAGAAAATTGAGCCTCAGCCAGGCTTTGAAGATCTGACGCAATGAGGCCACCAGCACCTTTTTAAACAAGGCTTAGAGATGACCCATAAAAGGACATCCCTTGCCTTTGAAATGCAGTCTCAGTAAATTCTTTGTCAATTAAAAGGAAAATGTATTCAAAGAAAAAATATGTAAAAAACATGTTTGTTGTTTTGGTTTGGCTTGATTTTTTTTTCAGAATGACTGCAGCATACAAAGCAAACTTCTGATTTGGAAAGCTTAACCCTGGTTCCTTGCTTATAGCCTCCTCCGCCACACACACATGCATGTATTTAATTGGGTCCCTGACAGTACAATACAGCAGATAAATTTCTTCTTGCAAAGCATTGCTTGATGACATTTTTTAGTAGTGAAGGAGTTAGAAGGCTTATGTACAGAAAGTTAACGGGAATGTGACTGTGTTGGACGCAATAAAAGCCTCAGTTTATTTCGTACACTCTTTTACACAGGTTGCTATTACTTTGAAAAGCTTCTGGCATTCTGCAGACAATAAGAAGGTCATAAAATCCCTTCTTTCTTGAAAACCATCCAGTTTAAAACTTTCTGTATGAGAGAAGCAGAAATCTTCCACAGCTGTACCTAATCTTCCCCTGAGATCAAATGTACTGTCATTTCAGACCTATTAGTGGGCACTTTGAGTGCCGATGGGGAGTGCTGGGAGGCAGTCAGCCTCACTACGGATAGCCTCGCTCCCCAGCCAAAAAAACTTGTGACTCTGAGAAGATCCTATAGTCGTCAGAAGTATGAAAGGGGGGACTGATATCATCCAACCTCTGTAACTGAATAGCTCTGAAAGATTTATGTATTTTTGATTCCGAGAAACACCAACATTTCTGGAATCAGAATTTAGCATAAGGCTACAGAAATCTGCAACAGCAGCTGTGTTAATAAATTGTTTTAAATCTTGACATGTGTGTATAGATTTACTTTCTACTAAACAGTTGAACAGATTTCCGTGGGCTAATCTATAAATTAGCATACAGGAGAATAATCCCATGTAGGGTATTACATATTCCATACCTACCTCCAAGAGATGAATCCAAATCATAAGCTTCCAAGGAGTCTATAGTTAATGTTCATATATTTTTTTCTCAGAAGAGTCTATTTTTTGTCAGTTAGATTGATTGGTAGACACACTAAAACAAAAGGCCAACACATTTCTGCATATATCCTGATGATGAACTAGAAGTCTCTCTATAACAAGTCCTCAGATTTCTGATGCTTCTGGTTCTTGCTAGCTCAGTCATAGCTTAATTCACTCCAGTAGAGATACATTTTCTTATGCAAGCAATGAATTTGGTCCACCAGCTGCAAGATCAGCTGTAATGTATCAGCTTCCTATATCTAAAAGATTTATTGGCTGGATATTTAAGTTGGGAATAATTAAACAGGAAAGATGTCTATATGATTAGTCTTTAGTTTATTTTATCAAATTAGACAAATTCTCAACCATTTTTATTTAAAAATAAATAAATATTTAGTGTCTTTGTTGTAAATGTGGTTCTTTTTCAGTGAAAATTGCTGAGCGTGAAGTATTAAACATTAGGTTGAAGTTCCATAGCCTATCACAGTTTCAAAATAGAAGTTCCTAGTAGGAACTCTTAAAGTATGTGAATTTATTAATCCATTATGTAATTTTACATCAAATACATATAGAGTTGGGATTATTTTTGATTTATCATTAGTTACTCATAGTTTTACAAAAAAAAACCCTATAAAATCTAACAGAGCCTGATAAACCTGCTACAGGATTTTCAAAACCCATATATATTACAAGGATGCAATTTACTATAAAATTCTGTATAATGGTTTAACAATTCCATAGAAAGATGTCATTCTTTACTGCGTTATGTTGCACTTCAGAATATCTTTTATATAACTCTACTCTTGTCCTTCTTTTAAATCCTGTTGTGCCGGAACAAAATAAAAGAAGATTACATTTATATGTCATCCTCCATCTGGGTAAGTCAATAATCATGTTAGAAGCTACCTAGCACCATGAATGTAACCATATCTGGTGCAAGGAGTGTGCAGGTTCACCTTACATGACACTGCACCAATAAATACTCTGCACATCTCAGTGCATAGAGGCAGCTTAAGATAAAGAAGATTACATTAGCACTGCATTTGGTAAGATGTCCTTCAGGGTTCGTGAAAACCGAAAAAATGAAGACCGAGTTAGAAAAATGCCATTCAGGAATTATTTGGGTCTGATGGATTCTGCTCTGGGGTAGGACGTGTAGTAGATGACCTGGTGTAATTGCTTGCTGCTTCAGTTTTATGTGTTAATGGAATATGGAACCAGTAGCTAGGTTTGCAAAATATTAAGGCCAGGACTGATTTACAATGAAAAGAGACGTATTATTTACTATGCCTCCACCGTCCGTACTACAGTTCAGTTCTTGAGCAGGCTGGAAGCATCATGCCACATGTGTTCTGGTATGGTCTGGCCTGGCTTTGATCCCGATACAGGAACCAGTCAGGCTGTTCCTATATCAGTGTTTTACTTGACATCAAGCGTGCACTGTTGCAATTAATCTTTTTATCATCCCCATATACCAGGCTTAGTGTAATGTCACCAAGCAGTCTCAGAGCACATGGATGAGATTCCTTTAGCAAAGAAAAACGAACCAGAATATACACAACCCATATCTATCAATCTTAAATAACAGTAGTTCAAGCCACATGATACAATGGGTCCTGGTCTCATGCAACAGCCAATAACGCGTATGGCGTGGCCGTATGGTCACCCACACCAACTGTTTTTCCCTGTAGATACAGTGCTATTGCACCACACGACTTTTAATGCAGACTTAGCTTCTGAAAGGTTTCTATATAGTCTAATGGCCTTTTGATGCAAGGAGGATGGAGTTGAAATGCAATAGATCCTCAGACAGGATAATAGGCCTGTTCTTCTGGACTGGAAATAAGTGCAATTCAGTGATCAAGGACCTCAGAGGAAGCAGAATGTGACTACATAAATTGCATTTATTTCTTTGGCCTTGGCAGAAGCTGATCTGCAAGATATTTGTATTTCATCCTCCTAATAAGTGTTAAAGAAAAATCTCGTTATTAATTATGTAACCTACTAGTCAGAGCTTGACTTAGTTGTATTCCTTTTAGAATAAGCATATTTTAATTACAGAAATTTGGAATTAAAGCTATATATTTTTGCAAAGAATTTTTATTAGGCATGCTGTATAGCTTTTAAAGCAACACAAAATAGATGGTGCTCTGCTACAGTATTTTTTCTAAACATGCAGAATCCTAATGAATCACCATGTTTTGTGATAACTGATCAGTGGTTTACAATTATCACTTCTTTTTCCTCTTTTTTTTTAATTATGATTATTATTTTTTCTAGCATTAGTCTTGCAAAAAATACAACGAACTATCTGTCACTGGTATTGAATAAATGATAGATATCATCCATTTTGTGACTATATCACCAGTGGTTATCTGTGGTTATATTTTGGTCACATATTTTTAAACCATGGTAAATCATTGCCTGTTGTGAATTTAAGCACAGCTTCAGTTTTCTTTTCCTTTCTCTTCTCTTCTCTTCTCTTCTCTTCTCTTCTCTTCT
>RSEF01000031.1:5242058-5253767 GCA_003993805.1 Himantopus leucocephalus
TATGTTTTGCCTTAATTTCATCTGTTCGGTATTGATCATACAAAATTGATCACAATTCTGTATGATATTATTAATTTATATTTTAACAGAAATGTGAAAGACTAAAAAATTAACAGAATAACCATACAAAATACCCCTCAAAATTGCTATTGATACACTCATTTATAACAAAAGTAATGGTTCCCAGGTTAGCAGACTTCAGGTTATTTTAAGCAATTGTCCTGATCTTCATAGGGAAACCAATTTCACCAACTACTTCCTATTTTAAGATCATTTGGGGAAAGAGATTTAGCTTAAATTTTGATGTCTTTAAATGGTGGAGAAACCAGGACTCTGGATAAATTGCTCCGATTGCTAATTATTCCCAGGGTTTAAATGAATGCAAAGAATCATTTTGTTTTAGTTTGAGCTTTTTTTGGTTCAGCTTACAGTTTTAAGTATGTTGATGTAGTTTACCATATTTATTAAAGGGATGTCTCGTGTTATGATCTTGTCCATGTGTCAGTTTATGAGATATAATCAAAAAACTTCCTGTGTTTCTTCTTTTAAGCTTAATAATGTAATTATTAAATCATTACTAGGAACTCATTCTTAGCCCTTTTCCATTATCAAGCCTTCTTTTTTTTTCAATCAACTTTACTGGACTAAGTACAAGAATGAAATCAGTATTACTGCTTCACTGTGTCTTCTAAATATCCCCAGAGTTAGAACGTTTTCCCTTGAACTTCAGTATCAGCACACCCTTGTCATTTCTTTTAAAAAAATACTTCTGTTTCTGAATTTTGGTGGGGAGGGGAAAGTGATGCATTGTGGGGAGTCCTTTATTATTCCCTCTGCAGGGAGAAAAGTTATTTATGCATGCATGGCCACCCATGCAGAAAACTACAAGTACTTTCCAGACTGACCTGGCTGTATGTGTGGCAGTTCTACTCCAAAGGCCCTACAGATGTACTATGGTAGCACAGTAGCCAACCTAGCAAGCATTGTATCTAAGGGCATGCCAAAAAGCTCAAGGAACAGACAGAATAGTTTGTTGTCTGTGTGACTTTCCTTTATAGAATGTGATTTTTGGAGAGTTGCAATCTGTTTTCCAAATGAGAATAAATACAGGTAAACAGACATTATGTGATTCCCAGCAGCGTTAAGCAGTTCAACCACACATGGACTTCATTGTACAGCCCCATATTCTGTAGGAAAGACCAAATTTTGTCATGTCATTGCTAAATAGAAATTAACTAAGAGATACACAGTCTCTCTTTTGCTTTTTTCTTAAACCTTTTTGTGATGAAAAATCATGCAGGATTTTTTAATGCTGTAAATGCTGAGCCCAGAAAGTTAATAGTTGCCCTCGTTCCATAAACAATGCACACGCGAAGCCTGGGCAAAAGAAACCTAATTCTCCAACTGAAAGACATAACCTGATAATGTAGAGCCAATTGTTATAGCTGTTAATCATGCAAAATAAAGCCTACAGTCCTCTTGTCCCACTGATTTCCATAGGCGAATAATGGGACTAAAATGATGCATAAGGACATAATGATTAAAAAAAAATAATTAAGCACAAAATAGCCTTTGATATCAACAGCTTCCTTTAATCAACTCTGAAAACTGACTGCCCATCAACAATATAGTGAATTGGGCCTGAAAATAAAAGTATCACTACAAATTCACCATTTTCTCTGAATGCAAAAGAAAACCAGCTTTCTCTCATTAAATTTTACAAATAAATCCAACTCATTGGCTTGAGCAAATATGATGACATAGCTAACGAAAAATATCCAAAGCCAGTACTGAAATCGTAATAACAACTGAAAATGAGTCAATAAATGAAGGTATATTTAAAGGGAAAAAACAGGCAAAGCATTTATTTAGTATATAAAAATCTGCAGAACATCCTTCCCATCACTGTCTGTATGCAAAGCCAGTCATATATAAAGAGAGTTTTATTTTCTTCTGTAGAAAGGAATTTAGTTGCGGAGGACTTTTTTCTTCCTAACTAGCTGTCAGCTGTTACTGTCAGCAGTGATTAAACATAAGCAGGAGTTGTGATTCATCAACGGCAGATAGAATCATCACGGATGTAAAGTATGCTTTGTTCCAAGGTCAGATCTTGTATGAAGCTAGGACAACTTTATGCACCAATCCCTGTGTCTGGCTTATTTATGGTAATTCATTTACTGCCATATCATTACCGAACAAGGATAAAAATTATATGCAATTGGAGAAATATGTTCAGAAAACATGGGGAAGATGAAGTGTGTGTATATGTATGTGTGTGTGTTTGACAAACAATATGATAAGCTGAATCTGTGGATATGCACATACGTTCTAAAGTGCATATTAATGCTTTGTATCTATAGATAACTTAATGTATTTAAAAATCTTGGAACAGTTTAAAACATTACAAAATCCCACCCCTGGGCATTGCTTTGGCAAGTTTCTTAACCAGTAAACTCCTCAAGACATGTCACCTACCAAATCTGTGTGAGCTACTACCTAAAACAACAGGACTTATATCAGGATCACCAACCCTGGGCATTTTTAATACCTACTTAATAATAATAATTACAGATGGCTAAAATGAGGTATAAAGAGATTAAGTGCTTTGTTGGACTATACACAGCAAGAAAATAACCTAAGTGGGGAATATGCCCCGGGATTCTGTGTTCTTAATCCTATGTCTCAGGTAGCAAATTTGTAATTCCAGAGAAGCTGAGAAGAGGATTTGATCTTTATGTCTCAAGATCTCATCTATCCACCACAATCTCTAGCAAACAAAGACTGACTGAAACAGTAAGAATTATTTTCCCCTGTTATTAATGCTTTTAGATTGTTCTTTGCATATTCCTAAGTACTCCACGTTCTACTTGGCTAAGTAGAAAAGCAGTGAGATATATAGAGATGAAAAGTACATCATTAATGCAGCTGAGAAATGGATTAGAGATTCTGAGACCTTCAAGACTTTTTGAAACTATACTGTAATCATCAACAAATAAGTCATAGGAATTCAAATTTTATTTAATTTTTCAATACTAATTTTATGGTCTACAGATTTCCAAATTCAAGCAGATTTATGCTTGTTTGTCACATACTCTTTCTAATTGTTTCTATCAGAGAGAGTTTTTTAAAACAAATAATTGATGAAAGTTGGGTTTTTTTTCATCTGAATTCCTGTATTTTCATGATTCATAGGCTTTTAAGGATAGAAATAAAGGTTATGATTATGAAATCTTACTTTGGTAATTCTTGCAGAAATTATTCCTGACTCCTCTCTTGTAAACCATCACCACCAAGGCCATCAGCTGTAATCCAACCATAATTAAATAGCATTACCTATTTCTTTTCAATTTCTCTTTTAGGGGGAAAAAAAAAAGGAAATAAAGATCTCCTTCAACTGACGCCTGTAATGACTTCATGTAATAATGTGAGGAATAATCAGTGACTTTGACTATTCATACATCTTAACAACAGACAGTGGAAAAGCAAGGAGAATGAGACATCGGCAGCCATTGTTTTGTCTTCCAAAGAGCCAAAGTTTGCTCATCTGATGCATACATCAGGTACTTAGATACAAAAGTTTACAACAGTAATGATCATTTTATGCATAATTCGTGTCAAGAAAAAAGGGCTGTATCTTCAGACAATATTATATTCATCAAATAATTTGACAATCTAATCAACAGTCAGCAGAGGAGATACAAATGACCATCATATGCTCAGTTTTTCAAAAAAAACCCACAGAAGTCAGAAAAATGCTGGCAGAGGCGGATAAAGGGCACAAAATAGCTGAAATTGGATGATGATGTGTTGGATTGAGACAGCATATTACATTCAGGTATCTCAAAGCCCTTTCCAGACTTCAATTCACAAGACTCCTTGAAGAAGCTAAGTATCATTAGAAGTATTTTGGGGATAATCAAACTGATAAGCAGAGTATCATGACTCATTTTATGTTATGCAGCAGCTCTCAGGAGAGCCAAACAGAGAATTCAGAGCTTGGGGTTCTCAGTACCTTTTGTAGTTATTATAGATGGAGTCAAGGGTCAAAAAATCATTCTTTCCCCAGCAAACTTGTGACTAATGCAGGGATTTGCTCAATTTCATTTTGTTTAGTTTCAATTGTTTCAAAGAACCTTGAGGAAACTGTTCTAGTCAGGCACCCTCTGAGTCGCTGTGGTGGGACCTTATTTGCTGAGTTTTGTCTGTTCCGGATAAACAACTGTAGATGTTTCCTTTCCTTTTACCACAGCAAAGGACATAGGTTGTCCACAAGGTGTTTTTGAAAATTATACCAAGCCTCCTCCTTGACCCAGGTGATCAGTACTATATCCGTTATGCCATGATTCTCTGTACAAGCTTTCCCAGAGCTCCAATTATGCAGTCAATATTTCTCTTATGATAGACATGCCTTTCACATTCCTAAGCATCCTTTTCCTCTGCATTCTTGCTCTCAAACTTACTTATTTTCTAATTCCTGTCACTAAAATAAGAATTCTCTGTTCTATTGTTTGTAAATTTTCTAGTCTTCAGATTTCAGCCCCTTTATACACATTTGGCTGGACTCCTTTTCCTAAGTGTCAGCTATCTCAAGACATTTTCACTTGAACAGGACCAAGAAAAGTTGAGTAACCCTTTATAGTCATTCTGGTCTCTGCTCCCAACACAAAGAACAAGGAAGCAGTTCACTCCCACCCCTGAAGTCAATCTGCAAAGCAAATAGGATTAATAGGGAGAACAAGTCACCCATAATATTTCATTAAAGGCATTCAGATATCAGCAGCGTTTTGCATGCTATTGTTCAGTCATCCCGAGCTTGCCGTCGGCTCATGAACGTGGCTGCCTGTAGAACACATTTCATTCTTCAAAGTTATCGTTGCTCTTCTTCTGCATGTCATTTGACTCCAATGGAGATCGAAAGACATATATCAGATCTTCAGCAGTATCCCATTGAGAGTTCTCATGGCACTTCAGTCACTTAGGCATGATCTATGCTCTCAACAGTTAAAGATAATGACTACAGGAATAATCTTTCATAGGTATTCTATTAAATGAGACTAAAGTGCAAGCAGGGTATTAAAGTACCTTGTTATTTGCAGAGTGCTTAGAGTAACCTTAAATATGGAGATGATCAAATTTCATGACCTTTATTTTTAATTTTTCTTTTTTATTTTTTCCTCTCTTGTGTGTGAAAGTCTGGCATGTGTGCATGCTTCTTC
Organism: Himantopus leucocephalus; assembly: GCA_003993805.1. Classification (NCBI taxonomy): domain Eukaryota; kingdom Metazoa; phylum Chordata; class Aves; order Charadriiformes; family Recurvirostridae; genus Himantopus; species Himantopus leucocephalus. Next base: position 5,247,275 of record RSEF01000031.1, read on the forward strand.
CAGACAGGTACACAGGTGTCCATAACCAGGGTATATGTGCGTATATACACAAGCTGTGCACTGGGTAGTGTGAATAGCTCTGTCCTTTAAACACTGACTAGAGAATATTGCAGCCTACGTATTCATCTGGGTCCATTTTCTTAGCTTCATTTGATATCTGATCTGTATTACCATGACCTGAGCTTTCAGCTCAGGCAGGCACAACATTTTTGGCAAGAAAAAATAAACAGAGGCCTAGATAGTGTCTTCATGGGCCTCGGTGATCGCAGGATTGGGCCTTTCATCTTTCAGTTAGATACAGAATTATTCTCTGCTCCTTTTCCTAACAGCAGTGATCTGCACCGTTAAACAGCCAGCGTATTGCATGCCACCACTGACTGCATTTAAATCATGCCAGGGCAAATTGTTTACGGAACCAACGTATTGTGTATAAATCCGTCTGCACACATTCATACACACACAGACACAGAGACAGATCACAGAGGTGACAATGATATCCCTGTGATGAATTGCGCAGTCAGGGAGAATTTAAGTTGTTGATTTTAATGTTCAAAATAAGCTTCAACAAAGTTGAAGTCCCATTTGTAGCTTTTTTTGTAGAACAATACACTAATTTGATTTTGCGTCCCTGATTTGCTATTAAATGACCTGCATAGCCAATGGTTATAGTTTCATGGGCAAAGGAAAGTTGCATTTTTTGATAAACTGCAGAATATTTGTGTTTGATTCATTTTAAATAAAAGTTGCCATGAAGCTGTGTGACTATTTCACATATTAGAAAGACTCCTGTCAAGTATAAAGGTGATTCAGTCAGAAAAAAGGCAATTTACCCTGTGATTTTTCACATGGAGCTCAATAACAAAATGAATATTCCAAGTATAATGGAATATTCAGTGCAGTGCCAGCACTGTCAACCTTTGCTGCTCCGCTGCTTGAATTTTCCCACACCGTATTTACAATTTCCTCCCTCTGTGCATAGGGAACATCTTCATGAATACCTACAAAGCCATGTCACCACTTCTTTCAAATTCTTCCTTCACTCTACAGAGCAATGGCTTGTTAGAAATACATCTAAAGCACTTATGCAGCCACTTGCGTGTGCCTGTAGAAAGAGTAGTCTCTCCTTTATGTAACTAACTCATGTCACGTAGAATTATCTCACCTGCTACTTCTCCACCTCCTCCCTTTGCCATCCTCACTTCTTGTCTCTCATTTTACACTTAAATGATAAGCCCCTTTGGGGAAACGCCATCTGGTAAGATTTAGGTCTGCTGAATGTACACAGTGCTGAAGGACCCAGACCTCAAAGCATTGTGTGCAACTAAATAATAATATCAGTAACAGCAAACTCTTATGTACTCTGGCTCCTTAAGGCTGATACTCTCGCCAGTTCAGGCTTCGGGAAACTACTAATATGGGCTGACATAACAAATTAACAACAAGGGAAGTTCACGGAAGGGCAATCCGACCACCGCCTGCCAAAGGTATTAGCATTCATTTTGCAACCTTGCCTCCAGTTTGTGCAAAGTTGATGGTTGGAGGTTACACTTTCATTAAAAATTGACAACATTTTAAATGCTAATCAAAAGCACTTGTCCTTTCTACCTCTATTTATCTTAGGGTGGGGGGAGGAGAATTAAAAAAAAAAAAAAGGCAGGGGGGGGGGGGAAGGGGGAGAAACAAAACATAAAAGAAACCTGACTTTGAACTGCAACAAATAGTCTCTCACATCTCTCCCTCCCTCCTTCTGTGCAGGACAGATAAGAGTTATGCAGATTGAGTGTCAGGACCCCAGCAGCAAGGGGGAAAGCTCAGTTTCTGGAGTTCAGGATGCTCTTTGCAAGAGGAGGAGGTAAAAGGCTGGGAGTCTGGGAAGCGGTGGGAACAGAAGAGGAGGCAGCAGAGCAAGCTTTTCACTGGCAACATCGCTGTAAGATGTATGTCATTTCACAGAGAAAAAGAAGGTAAAAAGAAGGAAAATAACAGACCAGAAAACTGAGCAAATAAATCTAAAAATAGTGTGTATTTATAGAATGTAAAATATTGATCGGAACTGATCCTCAGGCATAGGTAATATCTAAGTAAGTGGAGGCTTAAGGTAGTAGCTAACTGGGAAATACTAGCACATTTCTGTTGCAGTTAGAAATATACCGGGAGTAGAGTGGAAGATAACCCTTAAGAAAAAAAAATAAATAAAAAATCAAGCATTTCTGAGCAAAACTCTATCTTTATCTGATTGTTTTCATTTATAAGAATGTTTATAACCTTTTTCTTTTCAGAAAGTAAATACAAATTCATGAAACAAACGTAAAATAAATTTTATAACGTGCAGTCAACCTTTTGAAACTTGATCAACTTGAAAATATTCATTTTCCCCAAAAAGGTCTTCCAATAAGAAAACATTAATTTAATAAATAAAAAGTTTGGTTTGTTGTTTTTTTTTCTGAGCAGTTATACTCTGGCTCATCTGAAGTAGTTGTGTAACAGTGAATTACAGTGGAACTGGCAGTGATGTGACTGTTCCAGTTAATGTAGCACCCATTGTACAATCAAGCTGTAATCTCACATGTACCCTCAGAGATAAGAGTGAATTGTTGCTAGATAACAAAAATAAAAATAGACTGGAACACATACCTATACCTACAACTATACTTATTTCTATACATTTTCTTCCTTTTATTTTCTACCTGAGTATAAACCCTATTTTCAAATCTGGCTGTCTGTAGCTAGTCTTTTAGTTTTTAACTGGGCTCTTAAATCCCTGTTTTCTGTATCTAAAACAAAGTGTTCATAAGCATAACTTTAGGCAACAAGTCAGAACAGAATAGGTTCAGCTCTGATTTGCTGCAAAACCAGTATTGCTCATATAACTTCAAAGAAACTGTGCCAGTTTGTATCATGTCAGCATCCAATCTTACACTTTTACTGTATTCCTTACTCAAGAACTCAATGCATGGATGTACAATTTTTAAAGAATAACAACCCAAGACAAATTTAAGCAATCTGAACAGATTAGATATTTTCATATTTGTTTCCTATTTCAGAACACTATTCTTTTTTTTAATCTCGTTTTTTTTAAGGCCCCTATAGCATTTAAATAAAAAAATAATTAAAAAAAAATCCCAAACTAACAAACAAATAAAACACTTGTGTAACACATTGGAGACTTAGCCAAATTTCTGTGCAATCAACCTTCTATAAATTCCACTTCTCCTCTACCATTGGATCAATTATTCTTTATATCCTGTGCTGAAATACTGTAAGATGTTCCTGGATGCTGTGAAATGCTGTATTTCATACCCTAGAAGTGGCAGCTTTTCAACAGAATGTTTATAAAGTGTTTCAAGATTTCTGTAGGATGCTGTATGAAATAAAAGATGCTATTATTCTGAAATCCTAGTCAGCCATGGAATTAGGATCCCAACGCAGGGACTGAAATAAATATGCCCTTTAGTGGGGGAGAGAGAAGAGAGGAAAAAAAGATTAAATTAATAATATTTCAGGGATTTTTTATTTTAAATTAAAATGCATGGTTTAGACCATATTTCAATTATCAGCTCAACATTACTCTTTAAGCAAATGACTAGAGTTAACGAGAGAACTACTACATATTGAATACATTGATTTTCTGCTTGGTGTAAACTCTAAATAGCCGATTAGAAAGCTGTGAATCAGAAGGACTCAGTGTACCTAATATACCCAGCAATAAATTACAAGCTGAAAGCCGTACAAATCTTTGAAGGAGAAATGTATTCTAAGCACATGACTATGAAACTTAAATGTATAAATGTTAATGGCAAACCTACCCTATCTACCAATTTAAGAAATAGTGCACATTTTGATATGCATATCAAGCTAATGCAGAAAACTATTGAGCTTAGAGGTATAAACATACCTCAGATTTATTTAAAGAAAAAATATTACTGTGAAATGAATACTTAATTGAACAACTTCTAATAGGGTGTTCACCGTGTACCACCTTTTTTGTACCTCCCCATCATCAACACATGGGCTCATCTGGTGTCATGAACTTGAAAACCAGAAAGTTCTGATTTTGAACACTGCATAACTGGGCTAAATGTATCCTTGGAGTAACTGTGAACCCAATGTAATTTTATCAGAGCTGAGCATGAATGTATGATTCAAGGTTTCTACAAAAAGATGATCTAGATGAACTATACAGAACAAAAGGGGAGCACCTGTCCTTTCTTTAAAGATGGGATACTACTTCACTGATAAAGATAGACTGGTGATATGAAGGGTTATACTTAAGTCCCTTCTAGCTACCCGTCTGCTTGTCACATCTTCATTCTTGTTTTAACTATCTGGCTGTCCATCTACTTTAATTAGTTGTCTATCTCTACCTCTTGGTCCTTCCTAATAGCTATATCTGTCTATCTGCTACATCTAGTTGTACTACATCTATCTAATCCTTACGAAGGTGTTATCCATCTATCATATACATACAGCACTTCTGCTGTGTCAATCAAAGTCAACTTCAGCTTTCCGTTTAATGTCTAAATGGATGTCTGTTGATAATTTTTTAATTCCCTGGGACAGGATTCATTTTTTTCACTTCATGTATCCCCATTACTTATCACTTATTCTGGCCCAGAATCCTGACATGGAGGTCTTCTTTTACTACAATAACTACAGTATATTAGTAGGAGCCTTCACACTGGGGACAAAGACTTCATCTGTCAAGAAGTATGAGTTATTCTGTGTTCTCCCCGCTTTGTTTCTGCAGACTAAATATTAGCAGGTAAGAACTAGGGAAACATTTAATTTTAATATAACACTAATTTCCAACTTTAACAATTTTAGATTTTATAAAGAATAATATTCTGAAAAGGCCATATTTTTTTTAAATTATTCAAATACACTTGTAAAGTACAGGATTTCTCTCCCCTACCTTTAGACCTCCAATAGTTTGCTCTCGAAGTCTCTGTAAGTTATCTTTGTTGTAAAGAGAAGCTCCTTCCAGAAGGTGATTCATATGTTGTTTTAGCCATCCAGCTCAGGATGGGATGAACCACCTTCTGGAAGCATTTTTTTTCTTTTTTCACTGTCTATAGAGAGGCCAGTGAACTGGCTTGGGGTATGCAACTACTTTCTAGACAAGCAACATAAAGCAAAGCAAGCCCATATCTATTGTCACAAGGCTAAATAGAAATGGAAGTAACTAATGTTTCATATAAGGGGTTGGTTCTAGCTGTAAAAGTTCAAAAGCTCAAACTTTAAATGCAGGTACCAATAGAAAAAAATTGCTGCATTTTCTTCCTCCTTTTCTGCTCACTGTGAAATGAATCCTGAACATCCTGGAAAATATTAGGAGCAGTCTCTACTTAGCTATTTTGGGAAGCTTATATTTGATTGCTTCTTTTCATATTTCCAAGCTAATGTAAAAATATACTTGTTTATCAGGGATGGTAAAGTCACTAATATATATTTGAACATCCATTGTATTTCCTGCCTATAGAAAGCTCAGCTGTCTAACTGTGTATGACTAAGCTACCATTTGCTTGCAGGAGGACTTAAAAAAATACAAAAAACCCAATATGAGGCCTTTTGTTTGCATTCTCAGTTTGATTTTTTTAGAATAATATGTGGCAAGTGTACATCACTCTTCGGGGTACAATCCCAGTATTTCTTTGACTGCAAGTTGTAAAATAACATGACAGAGCTGACCAGAACTCATATGGATACATGCTTTGTGCATGTTGGGCTGAGAATGAAAGAGGATGTCACGAGGGGCATCCCAAAAATATGACAGAAATGACTGGCTAAAATGCCAAAGACCTTCTTCCAGCCATTGCTTAGTAGGAACAACTAAACTCAAGGCACTGAGTAAACGAAGACACTGAGTAAAATTGGGAACATACACCTTTTTGTGGCTCAGACAAATGTTCCTGCTGGCAATATTTACATTAATTTCCCAGTCTTGGTGCATATATTCCTTTAGCTGCTAGGTTGAAATCCTATGGAAGGATCAATCTGAATCTACCTTATATATAAGAGATGTAAATGTTTGGATCCTCGAACATGAATGATATAACAAAGCCTTTCTCTCTTTTTTTTTTTTCTTTGTCCAGCTTTGGAAAACCAAAAAAGACAGGGAACCTTTGATGAACCAGCTTAATTTGTACTCAGATTGTTACAGCTTTGTGCTGTGCTTGTACAACTCGTGACACGAGAAGATCCTGGCCTACTGCTGGTAGAAGTATTGAAAGTATCATAAACTTCATTAGCTGAAACTCTCCTGTGTATCATGTCTCCCTCTCCTTTGCTGAAAACGGCATCTCCAAAGACAGACTCTGATCCAGTATATTTATCTGATAAAGCTATGTTCCAGCAGCAACAAGCAGACTTCCACAGCTGCATTTTTTGAAAGAAAAGAGAAAAGAAAAGAAAATAAGAGAAAAGAAAAGAAAATAAGAGAAAAGAAAGGAAAAGGGAAGAGAAGAGAAGAGAAGAGAAGAGAAGAGAAGAGAAG
>RSEF01000031.1:5262227-5273713 GCA_003993805.1 Himantopus leucocephalus
GGAAGGAAGGAAGGAAGGAAGGAAGGAAGGAAAGAGAGAAAGAAAGAAAAGAAAGAGAGAAAGAAGAAGAAAAAAAGAGAAAGACAAATTTATCCTGGGAGATGCTAAAGCAAAGCTGAATTTCTGTGCTTTAGTGCATCATTTCTTGTAATTTCACCCAAAATGATATCTTGAAAAAATTATTCTTATTAATGTTGTCTTCATTTCTGCAGGGGGCATAAAAATAACTGATGAGTGTGAGAATATAAACCGTATGGTTAGTGAGGCAGAGGTGATAATTAGAACATGCTGTACTACGCAGTAAACAAAGCTATTATGAACGATAGAGTTCTTTATAGAGTATTTAAAAGGGGGATGGAAATAATATACTTTCCCCTGACTGGCTTAAAAGCTCTGTCTGTAACTACCACAAAAAATAATAAAAAGAAAGAAGAAGGAGATTTGGAATTAATCACTCAAAGGGTTGGTTTCTCGTTAAAAACAACTGCAAATATTATCAATACTTATTTGATTCCATCCTAATTTATGTATGGCATACTATTTGTTTCTCATTTAGTCATATGTTTGGAGAGGATAAATCATGTCACAACTGCAAATACAAAGCTGTAGAAGAAAAATACTATAGATTTATTTTCCTAGTAGAATTATCTGTTTGTCACTGTATGTATGTTCTGTTTCCAATGTCAAATACTCCTACTTTCTAAAGGCAAGTATAGTTTATTGGGTACAAGGGGTAAATCAAACCTAGCATTTCATCTTGCAGAGTTTTTAGGGTCACAAAATTCTTCTCCCCTGATTGTGAAGACTAAATGGATATTTGATATTGAGGTTACTAGTGTCAAAAATTATCTAAAGGATAACAACATTACAATACTTTGACATACTTTTGATACCTTTAGGAGTATGCAACTGTAAAAATACCTCCTATGAAATCCAAGAGCCCATTCTGGGACTAAAAGGATAAGGCATCAAAATGTGCTCAAGACAAGTAGCCCTGGGGCTCTACATCATCTTGAAATACACCTTTAGACTGAATCTTGATCAAAACACACAAACAAAAAAACCCAACAAAAAACAGGCAAAAAAAGCCAATGTCCTTAATTACATGTACACCTTTTAACTGTTTGAGGTCTGTCCCATTATTTTTTTTTTTTTTTAAAAGAAAAATTCTAAAAGTAAAAGCATGAGTCAAGATGAATCGAGATGAGTCAGCATGAGCTTAAGAGCCAAGATGATCTTACTGTTACTATAATAGAGATGAACGCTTTTTGGACCAAACCCAGAGAATGAATGCATACACACTACTGAGTTAGACCAGTTCTGCAACAGAAAGCTTTGACCTTCTGAGGTCACTGTTGGAGAAAGGAGACATTGGTGCTTCCTCAATACCCTTACATACTGAATTTGACATTGTGGTGATATGTGTGCCATCTTGTTGCTTCCTACGTAGAGAGTGAATGCATGGATTCTGCATCTTATATACTGCTGAAAATTCCTTTATATGTTACTAACTGCAGTGCAGATGAGAAGAACAGATTTAAGGGCCTTGGGAACAGTTAGGCGTATCATGGAAGAGGAACATATAATGTAATAGCATGGGGGAAAGAAGCTGGATTGATTGAATCCTGGATGAAATTCCAAACCTAAATGAGGAATATACTCTTACTGAGAAGTAGTCATTAGCTAGAAAAAAAGAAAGGTAATCAGAAAAGGATGAAAAATAAGTATATGTGAATTTTTGAAAGGGTAAAAAATCTCATCAGAAGAAGTTGGCAAATTATAAGTAACTTGTCAAAAGAGAGTTAAAAAGAGAAACTGAGGGTTTAATTAGAACTAAACAAGAACAGGTTATTCACATGAGATATGTTGAACATGAGACAGACAGTACATCCAAGATGTAGAATTCGTGCCCAGAGCCCAGTAAAAATTGTTCACATATATAAGTATGTATTTCTACAAATCTGGCTAGAGATGTGTATAATGCAGAGAATGGCAGTTAGTGGGACCAAAAATAATATTACCACTGTAGGAAAAAATTGTACTGCATAAGTATGTAACAGTATTACAGAATTTTTTTTCAGTTACTGTGTTAGGAAATATATGTAGCCAGGGCAACTACAAAAAAAAAGAGACTAATTACAGCCTCATGTACTTTTGTATTCAATGTAATACAAGAAACCATGATTACTTCTTAAAAGAGATGGACAGAGTGTATGTCAGGAAGAGTATAAGCTTGCTGTCAGAAACTTGTAGTGTTTTGGGATGGGAATATTTCAAGGAAAATTTGGCTCTACTATTGGGTTTTGGGTCCTCAGAAAACATTAATGAGTCAATGAGGATAAATAAAATATCAGGAAAGACAACTTAAGCTTACTAATATCTTGTTATAAACAAAATCCTATACAAGGAGTGTTTCTCCAGAAAGCTTTGATTTTGGAGAAAGCCTTAAAAGAATAAATTAAAAGATATGTTTCTAGCCTTGTAGCAAGTAATTAAACTAAGATCCTTAAAACTTTTACTACAAGTACATTACATCTGGTGTCTTTATTAGCATTCAAATAACTGTCATAAGCCAATGAAGAAATATTTTGAACAATGTTCCCAGAAGGATCTTTCATTCTTAATTTTTTCACTTTTTCTATGAAGTTCTTGTATGTTATTTCCTTTAGCCTTTCTCCTGCTTTTTCAGTTCTCAGGTTTTCTCTTTGATCTCCTATCGTGACTGTGTACTAAAAAACCTTGCAAAAACAGATCCACAACAGCTGTAAGAAGAAGAGAGCTCCCCTGAAGTCACATATTTCTGACCAAAAGTGGCCACTTGAAATAGAGAGATGGATGAAACGTTTATTTCTGCAAGGAAAAGGCACTTTCCTTATGGCTACAAGTGACTTCCACCCTCCACTCAGGTTTTAGATCCCCAGCCCTCTCCTAAAAGTATGCTCTACAGAAATGAAAAGTGGGTAAATTAAATACATGGCCTGCAGAAGAGCTGTATATTTTAGTGAATAGTCTAGATGAGGAGACTTAGATCAAAGAACTGAACAGGATGTGGGAAACTCAAACTTTCTTCCTTCCTGCTGCGAGGATTCAAGCTAATCTCATTAAGTACATATCCCAAGCACTAGGGCTATGGACTACTCTGAGTGGGAAAGAGCTCAGTAAGAAGACTGGGCTTTAAATACAGGAAGAAAAAGACCTGTTTTCAGTCATCACGTCATGATCTTAGCCATTTTGTCTAAAGGCCATTTCATATGAAATACTCGTAGTTACTGTATAAATGAACTTCATGGCTTTAAAAGAACATTCCCATAAAATATTCAGCTCACAAACTCCTAGTAGAGTCTCAGGGTGTTCTTGAAACACACCCATAAGGCTGATGTCCAAGTAGTACGTGGTAGGGAGCATTGCTTTTTTTTTTCAACACAGCAATGGGAGGAGAAAAGTAGTTCTACCTCTTTGGCTTGGAGGCTTGAATTCACATGTCCCCTTTCCTGGGAGATAATTCTAACTACTGTGTTATTGGGTATTCTTGGGTGCATATTCTTTGAGTGTCTTTCCTGAAGTTATTCCACTTTGCAGGGTAAAATGAAATATTCATCAAGCCAGACAGAAAGAATGAATAAGCAAGATTCCTTTGTCTATTGGTTTGGGTAGTCATGTGGGAGAAGAACACATGGGTTCTGGTCCCTGCTCCATAAATACTTAATACCTATCAGTGTATGACTCTGGGAGCAAGTCCTTCACACAAGACAGGTAGACACATGCCTGTTTTCTGAATCCTGGGAGGATTTAGGCATAAAATAGATATCTCAGTCTGTCAAGACCAGAGTTTTTGGCATGCTCAGAGCAGAACTTTAGATACCAAGGGAACCTCTCTGTCAGAAATACTCATGAGTTTGCAGTGCAGCAGTTTTGAAAAATCTAAGCTTTAAAAATGAGAATATGAGATAGTAGACATAACCCTAAGTGTTGTTTTCATTTTCTCTTATTTTTATTAACTTTATTTTCTCAGAAGACACACAAAGTTTGTGTTGGATTGAAGAGCTGAACTGCTAACTATTGAGCAAAAGCCTGATAGAATACACAGTCGCCTTCCTATTTCTTAAATCTCCAAAGCATGCAACTGGAAAGAACACAATAACATTACTGTATTATTACAAGCAATTTTCCCTGTTCCCCTGTCTAGGAAGAAATCTCCATTACAGTCTGAGATGGAACCTGCCCACGCAGTTGAATGTCCAGGGTTTTGCAGTTGTAGCTACAGCCGTGTGCACGTGAGAAGATGGCCAATTGTCTCTCTGTTTGCAGGAGATATTTAATGGTTTTGCTACCAAACATCACAGAAGGTCAGAAGGGAGATGGATGGTGATAAACTAACAAGCAAAATTGTTCTAACAAAGCATCTGTGAGCAACTGCTTGATCAAAATGACAGACATCAATCAGAATAATAACTTCAAATATGAGATTTTCAATTAGCGAGGGAACATAAATAAATGCGTCTGGAAAATAAGCATAAGGGATTTGGGAAGGAGACAGCACATACATAACAAAAGAAAGAGAGAGAGGCAGCAGGAAGAAAAACGGACTGATATACACAAAGAAATGTGCACAGAAGCAGACTTACAGACAGGTCTGCTGGGAGATACACAGATAAACAGAAGTATTACAAATATTGTCTCTAGCTTGCACACAGAAAATTCTTGCTAGAGTTTTGTAAAGATCTTACACTGCACTTTGCATTGAAAGGTAAAAAAATAGAATAATAATTCAACCCCTCTGTTATACATCCCCTCCCCTTTCAAAATTTTCTCTAACACAAAACTGCTTGTAGGAAATGTTTATCAGAAGTATAATCAAAGGGAAAAGCATATCCAGGATGAGTGCCTCTTTTGCCATTTCCTTACATCTGATGTTGACATTTGCATCAGTGGAAAATGGCTGTAAAATGCAGCCCAATCAGAATGACAACATTTTACTTCCACTTCTCACAAGATGATGGGCAATGAGGACTCCTTACAAATCTGAAACAAGAAAATTAAAGACATCAGATCCATCTCAGGAAAACCTTGATCTCCAGGCTGTTGAAAGGTGCAGGATATGCCAGGGAAACATTATTGTGAATATCTCTGGTTCTTATACTCTCATCAGGGTTAATGCTATTGGATTGGATATCAGGGTAGATGGAGTTTTGGTCTAACGTGACATGGCCACTCTAATGTTTTCACAAACAACTTTAAACTAATGTGTGGGCTTCAAGAATCTTGGTAAATAAGACATAAACTCTACGCTTGTCCTCCTCAAAACCTCTCCACTGTGACCTTGTTTTATTTGGCTTCATGATAAATTTCCAAAAGCTGAGTGGAATTTTGAAATATACCAAAAATATTAGGGATGATGATTAGAAAACAAGTGAAATTCAAAAATCTGAAAAGGAATACAGGGTGAATCTAGGTCCCAGTTCCTGCTAAGAAACCTGAAGGGCTCAATGAACAAGCTTCCTTGTATGAATAAAGCCCTGCATTGTTCATGCTGCTCTAGCAGTAACATAACGAACATATTGTGGAGAGATGGGTGGGAAGGAAAAGAGCCAGTGTTATCTATTGTCAAGTTTTCAGAGAGTTGTAGGTTTCTTCACGAAAGTGCTACTTAATTCGGGAATAGCAAGGCTGGAGTCTTGATTTACCATTCAGGCTAGACACTGGCTCTCAACGATGTCTTAAGACAAAGATACATGAGATTTTTAACAGGTCAGCCTCTGTGTCTCATTCGGGGTTTGGATATCCTTTAATTTGCAAAAGAAATACTGACAGAAGTAAATTGAGATCACATGTGTGCTGCAGATGACTATATAGGCAAATAAGTGTCACTGAATACCTGTGCATTAATTAAAAAGGATGGAAAATTGAAATTTTTTATGACACAGGCCATTTTTGAAGTGAAGTGGACTAGAAAGAGGTGATGCAAATTACCATAGCTGCTTCTTGCACTTTCTCTTGTGCCTTCTAAACAGCCATTTTTGCAGAAGACGTTCTGGAGATTCAGAAGACTGAATAGAGACTGATGCAAGAGTAAGGGGCGTTGGAAAGTCTAGAGGAGGTAAAAATATAAGGCCTGACAGCTGAGAAATAAACCCAGGAGAAAAAAAAAAAAAAAGAGAAAGAAAAGGCTAGGCCTGTCAGCAGGACACTGCAAGAAGTATTTGAATATAAGCAGTAAGTCATTATCTGTTGAATGGCAGGTTGTATGAAATGAACTGCTATCAGTCAAGCATGCAGTGGACAAGTCTATACAATGGGAATGAAATTATCAGAAACCAATATGGCCGTGTAAGCAAACCCACAATGTACTGCACAAAAAAAAAGATTTCTATTTGTACAGGTGTATCATATATGCCACTTAGCAATATTTTTGTCCTTAAAAAGAAGCCAAAATACTGCAGCTATCACCAGATGCATGTATTTCATTATCATTGGCTCATATATTGCTGAGTGAATCTCCATTCATTTAAGAATTATGGACCTAATTCTGACCTTGGCAATTTTTTGTGGGTTCAAGGACAAACATTTGGTCCATCATCTTGACTAATATAGGTTCAGGTTTTTTTATGATTGTGATTTTACTTTCTCTGTGGTGGGGTACTTGCCCTGTTTTATGTTAATTAACTGTCAAAGTGTCTCACAGCTCCAGAATTTGGTTTTCCCTTGAGCAGCTCCCAAGTTTATTAGTTTGACCTTATCAGACTTCTTTTAAGGCGGCTCTCAACGTCAGTCCAAAATTACAACTTCCCTTCATTCTTATTTTCACAATTACAGCTCTTCCGAACTCCTCATTGTCAACCCTGCAGACTGAGTTGCTTACCTAAGGCATCTCTCAAAATCCTAGGCACTTGTGGTGTAGAAGGGAGAGGAATGATGGAAGCACATGGGAAAATCAGTGCTTCTCTCTCACAGTCATTACTCTTGGTTTCCTTCTTTTGTCACCGACCTGAATGCAGGCACACATGCAGCTATTTTCCCCAAAATATGGACTTGTGAATCTCAGAGGGAGAGCAATTTATGGCATGCACACACCTCCCCTTGTGTGTTTTTGTTTGAAAACAATTTTCAAGCCCTCTCTTTGTTCCAGCTGTAATAACAGCTTTTCTTGCAACAGAAACTCTGGATGAAGGGCTATTTCCAAAAAGATTTCCTGAATCTAAAAACCTCACCTCAGTTCTTTGGTAATGTTATTTATAATTGTGTATGTATAGGCATAAACACACACATATAAGAGCTACAGCAGGACTGATGAAATGTATTGCCTTCAAATGACCATGCCACTTTGGCCTGTCATCTCTGTCACAATGCGTGTATTAGAAAAAAAAAAAAAAAGTAAGTGAAATCATCACCTGCTCTAGTTACACAAAAATCATTAGAGTGATATCCACTACCTGAGGATATGGCTTTGGACCTTTTGGATCATTACTGCCAGCATGGAAGTCTTTACTTTTGTGTATATTTGCTAACCAGTCTGGGAGCTTTCATCACTTCCCTAGACTTTTTCACAGTCTAGCTGTGTTCTGTGTTAAGGAGACCTTCTTTCTGTCCCATAACTCTTTGTTGCATAACGCCACACTTCTAAATACCTGGTTCTTCTGTGCTCTTTTGGTTGTTAAGAGGACAGTTTCAGTTAAATGCTTCTTTTTGTAACTTATCCTGAAGGCACCTCAGAAGTTCCCTTTCACAGTATGTCCTTGGAAATCTAGACAGGTAAGTTAAAGAACTCCTTTCTATATTCTTGAAGAAAGTTTACAGATTGCCTGTTAGTAAGCATTAGCCAAGCAATGCAGATTTATTCTTTTTCATCTTTCTTTATGACTCATTGTCTATAACTTCTTGATCATTTTGTTTATTTTGCTTTTTACTCACTTGCTTTGAAATATATCAAATTTTGAGCATCTCACATAGCACTTTCTTTCTTTCTGTCCTCAACAATCGAGAACAGGGAAGGACAACCTGTTTACCTTCTCATACACTACTTTTAAGTGTCTACTTTTGAGCTGTTTTCATTTGTTCTTCTGTCCCTTACGTCAAGTTACTCTGATCCATGTCAATGCCATTTCCCCTTCTGTTCAATCACACCCCTTCAGTTTCCTTCGAAACCAAAGTAATGGGGTCACCTATTACCAATGATTACGTGACATCCAACTGTAGGCAAACATCCTACAGACAAAATGGGTCCCAGGTACATAGAAATCAGCAGAAGACAAGAGTGACCAACGAGTTGTTTTCTCTGTTTTTTTCAGGAGTTTAGCTTGTTGGTCTACATTTAGGATGTTGGACACAATCTCCAGTGAGATCGGATTTTCTCGGGCTAATGACCTGCCATATTTAACAGCTGAAGTACGACAAGTTCATTTACCAAAAAAAAGGTGAAAGTTCAAGCCTTATGTGATAGTATTATAGCTCCTCCGTAATAAATGTATAATTAGGAAAGTATATAAAGATTGTATATACAGCAGATACTAATCCATTTAATATGTTGACCATCTATACTTAATTATGATAATCTCAATGTGCTATTAAACAGACAAGGAAGACAAAAGCCTCCCTGAGAGATTTGTCAGTAGTATTTTAAGAGCTGATATAGTTTACCTATAATCCTCCACTAACTCATTAAAGTCTGGGCCTAAGATCACTTTTGTCCTCTGTTTTCTTTTCTAGTCAGCCCTTATTTCCCTTTTCTTACCTCACATACTTACAGCTTGTGTTTCTCTGGAACAAAAGAAAGAACGTTTATTATTGACATTAAAGAGTGTTTTTTATACCTATCCAGGGCTGAATAGGCCTCTGAATGTGATGTGGAGTGACTAAAAAAATGGCTTGTCTCTTCATCTCCTTAGATTCTATGACAGGACCAAGAGGAAAAAAAAAAGTAACAAATACAAGTTGAAAAGAATAGTTAGCAACTCATAGGAGAACCATTACAATTC
The DNA here is from genome assembly GCA_003993805.1 of Himantopus leucocephalus. Classification (NCBI taxonomy): domain Eukaryota; kingdom Metazoa; phylum Chordata; class Aves; order Charadriiformes; family Recurvirostridae; genus Himantopus; species Himantopus leucocephalus. The sequence goes on from RSEF01000031.1 coordinate 5,271,200, forward strand.
ATAAATGAGGGTTACACACTCAATCTCTTTCTCTTTTTATGTATAAAGTGAAATAGATAGAACTCCCACACATTTTTTCCTCCAGCCACTTTGAATATTGTTCACTCTTGTTCTCAGCTTTGCCAGTGATAAAAGGTTTATTCCACATATTCCCAGGTGATGGTAGAGCAAAAAGTATACCTAATCTGGCTGTCCGATGCATTGACATTCATATTTAGTCTCTAAAGTCAAGTCATTTCGGAGGAAAGGGGAGTACAATTTGCTATGTAATGCACTGAGACAATCCTATATCTCGGACTGTGTTTCATGACAGATCTTATAAAAGATCGTAAATTACTATCTGTTGAAATATATGAATTTAATGGATTCCATTAATGCACACACCTGCACATAAAAGATTTTGCAAGCCAGAAGATATGATCAGTCGAACAGCTTTAATAGTTATTAATTACAGTTGCTCACTATTTATTTCTCACCAACATAGAAATGCTAAGGTATTTTAATACCTATACTGTTGGATGGCATGCATAAAACGGAAACAGTCTTTTTCTTCTTCTGTGTAATCAATCAGCAAGTTACCCAATGCTTTAAAATCTTTGTTAGACATTTTCTGAGACAGGACCCTTATTTTTCTCCATATGCTTCAGAAAAGCACAGGGAGATTTCTTCACAAAGCTTTCTGGTCTTCTGATTCTGTGCTACATAGGCTGAGTCCAGAAAGCTTCTGTTTTGGTTTAACTTAGTAAAAGAATTCAGCATTTGATTCAAATTTATTACCAGTCATGTGAGTGCTTAAAAAAAAATCCATAAAGTTGTGGCCTTGTCAAACGATTTGTTCCGCTCCTAAAATATAACATTTCACAAAAAAGTGAAAGCCTCGAAACTCAGGTGTTGAAATTAATTAAAAGACCCAAATATTACACAGCAGACAGACTAAAAACTGACGAACCTGAGCTATTGCCACAACAGTGCCAAATTCAATTAAAAATGTATCAAAAACTCAGGACAAAGAATCCTGTCAGTCCAACAAGGTTAATGGATGTACACTAAAACAACCCAATAAGTCTGGCCTTTGAAGTTTGAAATGGACACTATGAAAGAAAATGAATAAACTCATGTTGTCATCTGAGAAAGCAAGATTTTAAATATGCTAATACCTCGTGCACTGTGATTACCCCTAACCATACAAAATGGGACTTCATGGAGGGCCAGTGTGGCTGTGGTGACAGCACCCTGCTTGGTATCTGGAAGAAGTGGGTTTATCTTTGTGCCTTTGTGCCTTCATTTTCTAGCCTGTGAAACAGATTAGTTGCCTTTAGCCATATATTTTAAAGTATTTTGAGATCTACTGATATAAAAAGAAGACATTTTTATTAATTACAGACCACATAATTTCAGATTCCCCTGGATAATCTCTGACATCTACTGACATTCCCATGTTGTATGTGACAACACAAAATAGAAGGTTAAGAGCAATCAGAGTTTAAAGTAAAAATCACTTAAATTTATTCAAAACCCAAATTGACTTGAATCAATGAAACAAAGGGGTTTATTCAACATAATATTACATGCATACCTGGTAAAATAGACATATGTTTCTAGATTAGCACATCAGCCACTCTTTTACTGTCCACATACACACTCTTACCCAAGAGTATATATGAAGTAATAACCTCCTTCTTCCAAGAAAATAAAATTACTATGTGTTACACCTGGTGCTAGAGTGTGAACAGAAACACTTACTGCAGTTATTATCCTGACATTTGTCATTTCTGCTAAGTTTTCTGTCATCCAAAATCTAAATATATATTAGTAAGTTTTGCTTGTGGTTCGTTTCTTCGTTGGATTTTGATGCATGGGATTCTTTGCAGTGTATTTATGCTAAATAAAAAGAAGTTGAGTATATTATTGGACATAGATATATTGCCACAGAATCTGTTACTTAGTACTTTCTATCACAGTTTTGGGATTTTTATTATTTTTTATCCTACTATCTTAAAGCATGGTAATATATACATTTAATTGCTGACAGACATGGGATGTAGTGAAGGCAATGGTCACAGTATTAGCTGTTGGCAAGCCTGAGCATCTGCCTTAGATGCTGTTTATACATAACACCCGGTTTTCTCTATGAATTATTGCTCAGATCCTCCAAAATTAGGGAAGACGTAGGCATTGCTGAGCAAAAAAAAATGGGGATTTCCAAAATTAGAAGTCACTTTGGAAAACTGAAGCACCATTGTGGTGGCCAATCTGAATTACTAGGCTGTCAAAGGGCAAGGAAGGGGAGTGAAATCACAGCCATATATCATAGAACGGTTTAGGTTGGAAGCAAACTTAAAGATCATCTAGTTCCAACCCCCCTGCCGTGGGCAGGGACACCTCCCACTAGACCAAGTTGCTTAAAGCCACATTCAGCCTGGCCTTGAACACTCCCAGGGATGAGGCATCCACAACATCACTGGGCAACCCGTTCCAGTGTCTCACCACCCTCAAAGTGAAAAATTTCTTCCT
>RSEF01000031.1:5273813-5289129 GCA_003993805.1 Himantopus leucocephalus
TTACACTTTTAGAACCATTTTTGCTTGCCCAGACTATGCAGTGATTGACGAATTCAATTTGGAGAGGTGTAGAAACCTCGTAACATGAGCCACATCTGCTGTGTCGTATTGACAGGAATCCAGGGCAACTGATGCTCTCTTTGTAGACAGTTTACAGCAGTGCACCTCCATTCCAGTGACAACAATAACAACTGAAAACGCAAGACAATAAAAATTATTTTTTTAAAAAAATAATTCTTGGTTTTAATGATATTTAAGTTTGGCCTAAGATGGGGTCAGAACCAGGCTGATAACTCTGACCCAAGTTCCGTAGCGTAGTGTGCCTGGGAAATCAACTGGCTGAGGGTGCAATGTGCTATTGACAAGGGTTTCATGTTCTTGTTGTAGAGGACGTGAACTGTTTTTGGCAGTTGGTTCTGATTGATCCTTACTTCTTCACAGCTTTGTTTCATGTCACTCTCTCTTGAGATCATCCAAATTAACTCTGAGACTTCAGGAGCAACTTTCTGGATCTGTCCCACTGGTTCATTAACATTCTCTTTTTCCTTTTCCTTTCCCACTTCCTCCCCCACCCCATTCCAAAGGAAAATCTGCTCATGAAGAAAATTGATGATTAGCTATTTAATCTATATGACATATTATCTTATTTTCAAAAAGACAATTTTTAAGATAAGTGACTGAAATTATTTCATACACTCAACTTACACCCATAACTATTCAGTTATGTCCATCTCTTTCTCATAAAGCCCCTTAATACCTTAATCTCTTGTTTTATTTATTCATAGGTCTTCATAACTCCCCAGCTCTTGCAAGACACAAATTATATGTAGTTAAAATTTACTTTCCTAAATGCTCAGACCTTCATGCCCTTGCCCCAGTACTGGGTCATTCAGTAGAAACTAAAGGTTGTGGTCAATTACCAAACACATTAAGGGATGTCTCTGCCCTGTCTCAGGAATCAAACAATGAGATGTCTAAATATGACTGCATCAAACTACCCTTCTCCTGGTCATATTCAGGAGGAGATTCATTTCATCTTAAGAGAGGAGTGAGAGAGGACAGAAGATTTGTCCTGTGAAAGTGTCAGTAACATCTCAGCTTTCATCCTTCATGACATTCATCTGGTTTACTGTGTCTCACATTCCCACCTTCAGAGGAACTCAGCAGTATTTAGACTCCTATCAAACTGTAAGACAGTGGCCCCTGGTAGATATGTGCAACACCCAGCACAACAAGGTCCTCACATCTGGCCCTTCTAGGCACTGCTGTAACCCCAGTAGCAGCGTGCTTGTTACACCAACAGAAGCCAGTCCTGATGTCTGCTTTCAAGCACAAGGCACACTAGACTGCAACAAGAGTTTTGTCCAAGCAAAGTCTGCAGGATTCAGCCACAAAATGAGGCTAGAAGCTCTTTCATAACTGTATCCTAATGAACCTGAGAGAGGATAATATTCTGACAGCAGGGAGGAGAGAGAAAGATTAAAGGGCAAAGAGAAGTGAAGAGGGTAGAACAGCACAGCGTGCAAATGGATTAATATGCTCAATGGAATAGTTAAACCAGTGTAAATGAAAATGCCCCTTTGAGTGATATCATGTGCTAATGTACATCATGGTACCTTCTGTTCTACTGCATGCCCTCTCTTTTATTGTCCCTCCAACAAATCCTGGTTTTATTCTCAAACTCCTCCTGACACAAAAGCCTCTGGCAGATTTTCAAACCCTGGTGCTTTCCAAAGCAAAACCACACAATTCTCCCACTACCTCTTCTCTCAGATTCTACGTTTTGGTCTCTGGAGACATCCCCTTTGCTCAAGCTCTGCAGAAAATATCCATATGTGGGGATGAAGCTTTAGGGGAGAAAGGAGCCAAACACGTGCAGAATCACCACTGTATTTCAGCAAAAGATTAGTCTTAGCTCAACTATTATTTAAAGCCCTGAACTTTGAACAGTTCTTATAAAATTCAATGGAAAAGAAGTTTCATAGACACTGCTTATGCCCTCAGCTGCTCAGACATGAGCCACATCTAATCAGGAAGCCACAAAGCTGAAGTTAGCACAAAATTTGTTAACACATGGTCCAGACAGTGATAGGACATATTCAAAATCTGTTAAATATAAAGGTACCACCCTTGGTTTAGGAAGCTCTTAAGTTTGCATTTACATAAGTTCTTAAGGAAGGCTTATTATGTTCTTATTATGTGTTTGTACTTATCCTCAGGTCTAGTAAAAAATAGACTATTGGGTTAGCTCAACATGTGCTCCATCTCTTTGTAGCCTTTCTTTTCTTTTTGGTTTTTAATGTCAAGTGCAAGATAGTAAGCCTGCTTAAAGATCTATATACATATAGACATTTAGTCACTCAATGATAACATGACGGCATTGCTTCTGGAGCACAAGCAAAACTTTTCTGCATTGGCCTCAACAAGACAAGGTAGGAATATCCTACATTAGCAAGAGCTGCCTAGTTTTGTTTGCGTGTTATCTTTTGTTTGTTTGCTCATGAACACTCTAAGTAGCAGCTGTTTAGCCTTCCTCTCCCTTGCCAATAAAACAAACAAAAAACTGGTCTTCCAACCACTGGAAATTGACTTTTCAAAAGATTTTTAAGTATCCTGGCAGTCGGCCACGATTTGGTTAGTCTGACATCATGGCACAAGTACTGTGAGAAACAAGTGCAGTCTGTAATTTGATTTCAATTCCTGACATTTTCAGCAGCCACCTACTGCAGTGGTATAGAAAGAATATTACAATTAACAACTGAGGTGAGAATTAGATTTGTTATTTCATGATTATTTTTTTATTATTATTTCAGTTTACTTCTGTTCAAAAACTCAAAAAAAAAGAAAAACGGAGTTATAAACTTTTATTAAGGGAAGTATGTCATGAAATGAAGAAGTTACAGATTTTATTGCAGAACTACTAGAATAAAATTTTTTAATCTTACTAAAATAATTGATTTAATTTTTAAATACATTTTTCAAAACTGTCTGATTTATATGGATGTTGTGGTTTAACCCCAGCTGGCAGCTAAGCACCATACAACCACCCACTCATTCTCTCCCAGGGGGATGGGGGAGAGAATCGGAAGGGTAAAAGTAAGAATACCCATGGGTTGAGATAAAAAAAGTTTAATAATTGATAATAGTAGTAACAACAACAACATCAACAACAACAACAATAAATTAAATTCTTATCATTCTAAAAGGTAATGAAAATAACAAAGAGAGAAAAATAAACCCTGAGAAAAATAAGTGATGCAAATGAAAACAATTGCTCATCATACAGCCACTCACTCACTCCCCGTTGGTGAGATGGGGGAGAGAATCAAGAGAGTAAAAGTGAGAAAACTTGGGGTTTGAGGTAAAGACAGGTTAATAGGTAAAGCAAAAGCAAAATAAGGAATTCATTCACCACTTCCCATAGGCAGGCAGGTGTTCAGTCTGAAAAGCAGGCATTCATCACACTTAAAGGTTAATTGAGAAGACAAAGGCCATCACTCCAAACATCCCCTCCTTCCTTCTTCTTCCCCAGCTTTATATGCTGTCCATGATGCCATATGGTATGGAATGTCCTTTTAGTCAGCTGGGGTCAGCTGCATCGGCTGTGTCCCCTCCCAACTCCTTGTGCACCCCCAGCCTGCTCGCTGGTGGGGTGGTGTGAGGAGCAGAAAAGGCCTTGATGCTGTGTGAGCACTGCTCAGCAGTAACTAAAACATCCCTGTGTTATCAACAGTGTTTCCAGAACAAATCCAAAACATCACCCCATACTAGCTACTGTAAAGAAAGTTAACTCTATCCCAACCAAAACCAGCACAATGGAAAAAATAATTTGTGGAAACTGCATTCACATAATCCTTTTTATGACCCAGTCCAAAACTAAAGCTTTGTTTCTCTCATCTGTTTAACCTGTCTCAGGTGGAATCTGTAAACATTAACAAAGTTAGAAAAAATTACTACTAAGTTAAGTACTGTTCCGAGATTTTTAACCCCAATCAGCACACAAAAGTATTGGACTAAACTTTGGACAAGAATCACAACATATATGTGAACAGATAAAATCTCTGAACCTGTGGAAATTTCCCCTTTGATATTTAATTGTATCTCAAACAGAGGATATAGTATGTTCAGTGCTGAGGACAATGGAGACTTTTGTCAAAGGGAACAAGAAATAATCCAAAGTCTTTTTCTCTAATGAATCTGATGCCTGCTCTAAAAAGTTAATGAAAAGTCTCTCCATCAAATTCCATGGGCTTTGGATCAAGCCCCAGATAAGCTGTTCAGTGAGAGCAACTAAAATAAATTGGGAAAAGGTTCTCTGCTTTATGAAGTCATTTTAAGGGAGGTAATGGAACAGCTGTTGCATACATAAAACACACACGTCCCTTCAGAAATGCAGTTGGGCAGAGCCTTGCTGCACAGCACGAGACACGGGCATCACCCGACAGCTTCTGTGGCTGAACAGACCACTAGCCTGAGCGCTAACCTCGCAATGACTCCCTAAATCCCTCTGGCCCCTTAAAGGGAAAAACAGCTTCATTAGTTCCTCACATAAACAGCCAGAACATAAACACAACATGCTCCATTAAAATGGTCAGATTAAGCAAGTAGAGAACCTTTTCTATATCGTGTCAGCTTTAGTGGTTTCATTTTGGTTTTTGTTTTCCTTTTCTTTCCCCATTTTGCTTTGTATAGTCTCGTTTTCAGGGCATCCAGGTGGATGCATCTGTGTTTCAAGGACTTTTTTCTTTCTCCTGGCTGAATTTTAAAGTGAACATGTGGAGACCAAAAAATGGTACATCAAATACTGTACATATAAATTATTGTTGCTTTTTGAATGGTTATGCTGAGAAAGCCATATCAGGATTTGTCCCTTTTTGTGTTACCTGCTTGGAAAAAAATTCTCCCTCTCCAATGATTTCACAGCATAAAACCTGATGAAAAGTACAGTAGATTATTTAGCCTTTTTTTAGTTCCTTATAATTTGTCATCAAGGTGTTTGATTGTGTTTCAGGCAAAATATGGTGGACCCCTCTAAGACCTAGTTCTTCTCTGAATCTTTGGCAATTTTCCCTTTTCTTGTTGGTTACATATGCATTTACTGTTTACATGTTTATGGATGTATGTGCTGATACAGTGTTGTAAAGACTGTAAGGGTAAAAGGACAGAAAGGGCAAATAGCGTTGTCTATGGCCACTCATTTATCACTAAACTTTTTATTTTCTCATCTTTCTTTCATATTTTAATTTTTTTTCATCTTCTTTACCAAATCATGCTGTGTCCTTAGTGTTGCTTTTTTTTGTTTCCACCTGGAACTAGGATTCCAAGAGATGTTAATAAATAAAAATCACTGCAGGATAATTTATACTTTTTAAGCTGTAAGTTCTCCTACTTAGACCAAAGTTCCCCAGGAGAGTTGATCTACCCAGTAGAAGAAGTGTCTTATATTTCTACCAGTGTGAATTAATTTATATTGCTTTTTCTGGCCAACCCACTGCAAGGACTCATATTTTTCACTAGTCTTGCCTAATACCTTTCTCTGCTCCAGACGTTTCCAGTTCAGCCAAGCCCTGTATTAACAAGGCATGTTTCAACTTTTTTTGCAAGCCACTGTTTAATCTTGTGGAGTACAGTTTGAGGTATTTCATATTAGCTAACATTAACGAACTTGTAATCAAGCAGTATTTTCTAGATGAATATTTTGGGGAGACAGAAGATGTACTGAATAGAAGACAATCAGCTTTTATAAAAGAAAGTACTTTTAATACTCTAAAAAAGATGTGAGAACCGGAGTATGAGCCTTTTGGACAAATGGAAAATCCTGAGACACTGCATATGCTGACCAAAGAAGAAAGTATTCTCAGAATCAGCCATGAGACAGCCAGCAGGCTTTTGCCATTTTTATAAATTTGTCTATGCCTTGTGCTGTCTGAGGTAAGGAAGATTGGACCAGAATTAGAAATTCAGTAGACATGGTCATACAGTTTATTCAGTTCCAATAATCAAGAGTATATGCAATCTAGAAGTTGGTCCAAAAGCATGGAATCACAGAATCATAGGATCACAGAATCACAGAATCATAGAATGGTTTGGGTTGGAAGGGACCTTGAACATCATGTAGTTCCAAGCCCCCTGCCATGCTTAGGGTTACCTCCCACTAGACCAGGTGCCATCCAACCTGGCCTTGAATACTCCCAGGGATAAGGCATCCACAACTTCTCTGGGCAACCTGTTCCAGTGCCTCACCACCCTGAAAGTAAAGAATTTCTTCCTAATATCTAATCTAAATCTAACGTCTTTCAGTTCAAAACCGTTTCTCCTCTTCCTGTCATTACACTCCCTGATAAAGAGTCCCTCCCTGTCTTTGCTATGGGCCCCCCTTAAGCACTGGAAGGGGCTAACAGGTCTCCCCAGAACCTTCTCTTCCCTAGGCTGAACAACCCCAACTCTCTCAACCTGTCTTCATAGCAGAGGTGTTCTAGCAATAAAATGATATGCCCTCTAGGGTAACTCTTTTTTGGTTGTGTAAAGACCCCTTGCACTCCTACTAATGACAATTAGCATTTTAACACTGATGGTGTTCTTAGACTCTGGGGGTACACTGTTGACTCTCTGAATTTGATTTTTTTGTGTCGTTCACCGTAGGTATTGCAAATCAATTGGTTTATTCTCACCTCTAACTGATTCATGCTACAACTTTTCACATTCACCAGCGGGTTGTTTAATATTTGAGGTAAGTAAATAAATCATCAATGCTAATATGTAAGTAGGAGGTGCCAGCGAAGCCCTGATTTGGACAAAATGACCTACACTGCCCAGTGTCAGTATGGGAGGAAAACGAAAGGCAAGCCAATTAAGATTGGTTGAGCTTCCCGGATTGATTCATAGTTGCCATGCTATTTTCTAACCACTTTTTTTTTAAGTCAGAATGCTTTTTTCATGTTCTTTTTTTCCTCTCCTGTCCCAGTCACTCATACTCCATTGAAAAATATTGCTGCTGATCTTTNTTTTTTTTTTTTTTTTGTTCTCTTTTTAATCTTTAATGTGAAAGCTTTTGGAAAGCTGCTTTCCAACTTATTAGGAGGGGAAGAAATGATCTGTTTAAAAAAAAGAATATGTTTTTTATTTTTAAGATCTAGCCTTAATGGGGAATTTAAGTTAGAGAAAGGAAACAGGTGCAAAATAAACACATTGATTGATCTGAGTTGATTATCATTTTGATTTACTCATCAGACCTTTCTTGTCCTGTTTGAAGTGGGGAAAAGTCAAAGTCTGCAATACTTGTGGGAAATAAAGAACAATATTTCAGCTACTCATAATAATAGTAACAACAACAACAAAAACAATAACAGCAACAGTATTAAATGCATTAAGAACAATTATGTCTTGAAAATTCTTAAAAGATTAAACATTTAACCTGCAAGTAAAATACGTTTTCTACCAGAATGCACTTACGATGATATAAGGATATATCTTTATATAAAATCTAACTTATAAAAATAATTATGGAGCACTTTCCATTTAAAAATTACGTTATTCCATATATGAAGTTTATCAATAAATTAAGTTGAATATCCATTATGGTTCATTAACTGAAAAGTATTGTTTCTGTTCATGTCATAAAAATACCTTTTTTTTAACACACAGAAAAGTTCTGTTTAGAACTAAAGTAGTTCTCACAATGATACATGATGTGAGCAAAAGGTAGAAAATCATAGTATGGCTTACATTACTTTAGGCATAATCCTTGCCTGTTTGCAATAGGACATAGCACTTTCTCTGAAGAATTCATTTGAAACAGAAGAGACTGACCAGCCTAGTGGACTTCTATGGTGATTGACTACATCAGTGGAAAAGGGAAGAGCTACGGATGTCATCTGTCTGGATTTCTGTAAGGCCTTTGACCTGGTCCCTCACAACATCCTTCTCTCTAAACTGGAAAGATATAGATTTGATGGGTGGACTGTTTGGTGGATGAGGAATTGGTTGGATGGTCACATCCAGAGGGTAGCGGTCAACAGCTCAATGTCCAGATGGAGATCAGTGACAAGTGGTGTCCCTCAGGGGCCCCTTATTGGCACCAGTACTGTTTAATATCTTCATCAATACATAGACAGTGAGTACAACTTCAGTAAATTTGCAGGTGACACCAAGCTGAGTGGTGTAGTTGATATGGCTGAAGGATGAGATGCCATCCAGAGGGACCTGGACAAGCTTGAGAATTGGGCCCATAAGAACATCATGTGGTTCAACATGGCCAAGTGCAAGGTCCTGCACCTGGGCCAGGGTAACCCCCATTATCAATACAGGCTGGGGGATCACTTGGGGGTACAGGTGGATGACAAGATGAACATGAGCTAACAATGTGCATTCGCAGCCAGAAGGCCAGCTGTGTCCTGGCCTGCATCACAAGAAATGGGGCCAGCAGGTCAAGGGAGGTGATTCTGCCCCTCTACTCTGCTGTGGTGGGAACCCACCTGGAGTACTGCACCCAGCACAGGAAAGACATGAATCTCTTGGAGCAGGTCCAGAGGGGGGCACAAAAATGGTCAGAGTGCTGGATCACCTCTCCTATGAAGACGGGCTGCAAGAGTCGGGGTTATTCAGCCTGGAGAAGAGAAGGCTCTGGGGAGACCTACTACAGCCCTTCCGTACTTAAAGGGGACTTCTGAGAAAGATGGGAATATGGGGACAAACATTTTAGCATGGCCTGTGGCAACAGGACAAGGGGTAATTGTTTTAAACTAAAAGAGGGTAGGTTTAGACTAGATATAAGGAAGACACTTTTTAAAATGAGGGTGGTGAAACACTGGCCCAGGTTGCCCAGAGAGGTGGTAGATCCCTCATCCCTGGAAACATTCAAGGTCAGGTTGGGTGGGGCTCTGAGCAACCTGGTATAGTTGGAGATGTCCCTGCTCATTGCAGAGGGGGTGGACTAGGTGACCTTTAAATGTCCCTTCCAACTCAAATCATTCTGTGATTCTATGACTGGCTGTCCAAGAAAAAAATCACCTTTCATACAGAAGTGAAAAGTTACATGTTGGCAAGGAGAAATGTGGCACACCTATGGCTGTAGTTGTCCTGGCTTCTACCAAGTTTCCCAGTTATCTTCTTCTGTGTCACCTGTTTGTCTCATAGACATTTTAATTTCTTGTAATTTTAGATACGTCAGTGAAGCACCTGAGAGGACAGTTGCTGTTGGTGTCTGTCTAGTTAAAGCTCTAAATTGTGTTACTGTTATTAGGTACTTCCAAAAGTATCTAATAAGTATATTCTGTCTTTCTCTTGAATAAAGGAAAATGCTTAAGTATTTCACCTGAGTGTCAAAATTTAGCTAAAATTAATCTGGGTATTGGTCAAACCACATCAATAAATCATGACTACAAACCACACGTGCACTTTTAAGAGAGATAATGCAGACGTATGCTGTTCACCAAATGTGTTTTTGTCTCCAAATTCATTTGCTGTGATATGAAATCTCTGCATAGCTGTAATCCGTGATATATAGAACTGACTGAGATTGTATATAGTGATTTCTCTTTAATTCATTTTTGTCTGCAAATAAGGAGTTCTCAATGTCTGTTGCAGAAGGTCTTCCATCCCTGTTGTGATTTATGGCTAGCAAACTGCTGGGGACAATTCCAGTTGGTGGGTAAGAAACACCATCTCGTTTATCTTTATATCATATCTGTTGCAAATTAAACTAAAAACACAGAGTTTGCACACTAAAATGGTTACACTGCAGAGCAATGTGCCTATAAAACAGCATGCTAACAAGCACGACATGATAAATGAAATGCAATAAACTTCTATAATTTCAGATTCTCCCAGAGGCAGATGCCAAGGCTATCACCTGTTGAGTTTCACTTGGTGACAGCATCACGGTATCTCCAAGAAAGTACTCGCTGGGCTTGCTTTATAAGAAGTGAGTGGCTACTAGCACACACTCTGTTAACGTCACACATGATGCAGCTGAGATAAGATTTGCAATTCAAACATCCAAATGCACAAACAGTGGTAGATGGCTTGCGGTATTACGGGTGCTCCTGAACAGGAATGACCTGTTTTCTTCAGTAGATGGCAGCAGTACAGATACATGCTAAAAGCTGGACTTCAAAAGCTGTTTGTAAAATAAAGCCGCTCTTTTCACATACTATCACTATTGTAAGTGTAACACCTGAGCATCTACTAGTCAGATGTTGAACCTTATCCCTGGCTTCAATAGTGACATCATTCACACCTGTACAACAGCTTTGTTTAAAAAAAAAAAGAAAGTGAACCCAGAAAAAACCCTTACTGATCAATGCTACTTTATTTTATGTGCCAGTAAACATTTATTAGCATTAACTATCCAGCTGTACATGCAGATATATTTTTCCTCATAAGGGGTCCCATGGCATTACCCAAAAGGTTTCACGTCAACGTAATAACTCTCTTCAGGAAGGTGTTGGTAGAGTGTAGTTTTTGAAAGGGGGAAGAAGCAAGAAATATCTCAAGTATTTACTTGTCCTCTATAAAACATGTCTGTTTCAGACCACACAAATAAACAGTAATTTGATTCAAACTTGCATTTTAGTTGACTATTTTTATTTTTAAAGTCTCAGAAATATTAAAATGGTCCCTTCAGCATACCTGAAATCACAGAATCACAGAATGGTTTGGGTTGGAAGGGACCTTAATGACCATCTATTTCCAAAACCCCTGCTATGGGCAGGGACACCTCCCACTAGACCAGGTTACTTAAAGCCCCATCCAGACTGATCTTGAACTCTCCGAGGGATGGGGCCTAAACAGCTTCTCTGGGCAACCTGTTCCAGTGTCTCAGCAGCCTCATAGTGAAAAATTTCTTCCTTATATCTAATCTAAATCTACCTTCTTCTAGTTTGAAACTATTACCCCTTGTCCTATCACCACATGTCCTTGTAAAACGTCCCTCTCCAGCTTTCTTGTAGGTGGCCTTAAGACACTGGAAGGCTGCTATAAGGTCTCCCTGGAGTCTTCTTTTCTCCAGGCTGAACAACCCCAACTCTCTCAGCTTGTCTTCATAGGAGAGGTGCTCCATCCCTCTGACCATCTTTGTGGCCCTCCTCTGGACCTGCTCCAACAGGTCCATGTCCTTCTTATGTTGAGAACTCTAAAGCTGGATGCAGTACCTGGGTCATTATTTTCGAAGGAAGGGGAGACAAGAAGAGAGGTGCATTCACAAAGAGACTCAGAAGTGAGTCAGAAAAATGAAGTCCAGTCCTTGGTGATCCTATTCTTCTTAGATGCAACAAAAAACCCAGATTCTAATTCCTCTACCTGGCTTGGCATGGCAAATGGTGTCTGCTTCTCCTCCAGTGAGTGCTTTAGCCCCAGGGCTATGAAAATACAGTTGTGTATTCAATCTGGTCTGGTAAATATTTCATTATTTATACATAGAGGTTGAATACAGGGTGTGCATCATGCACCTTAGATGGAGGTGAGAAGCAAAGGGAGGCTCCTCACATGATTCAACTGAGTTGCTGCAGCGTAGTATTAGAACCTCAGATTTATACTTTCTACGCTCCCTAAAAATATCCCGAGGCATTCAGAGTCTCGTGCCTTTAGGATTTCTGCCCTTTACACTCATCACAAGAAATAGAACAGTAGATCTCTAGAGCAAAAATTTTATGTCTCTCAGGAAAAAGCAAAGCTAAAAATGAACAAAAGAAAACATTCATAGTTTTGATGGATAGATTACATGCTGCTTCTTTTATTTAAAATACCTTGTGTTAGTATTTCCTTATGTGACAGACTATTGTGATTCTGTGAGATGGGGAATTTCCTAGGTGTAAAAAATCAACTATTACTCTAGTTTTTGACAAAGCTCAGATGCATATGATGAGAAATGGTAAATAGTTCAGAGGTTTAAATGCCATGGGATACATTGAATAGTGCTGAATATGTTCCTGAAATTTGTAGCTGAATTTTTTACCTCTGCATTTATTTTTCAAGGGCTAAAGTATTGCAAGGGCTTCTGTCTTTCCTTGCTATACTTCACATAGCTGGTTTGTATCTAAAGTCTTCTTCCATAGTCTACAGTTACAAATTTAACTAACTTTTAAAAAGTTTTGCTTTAGGTTTGAATTGTGATAATTGCTGGCCTAATTACAAAAAAATAGAATCATCTATGGTGACAGCTTATAAACACAAATGTTCCCTTCAAGCAACTATAAGTAAGGAAAGAAAAAAAAAATCTTAACATCTTATATTGATTGCTGGGTCTTGAAACTGTGAAATATGAATGAGCAGCCTTTGAACAGAGTAAGATACTAGATACCTTTGATCAAATCCGGAATGCATTTCTGCACCGCTACTCACTAAAAAGAACAAATAGAGGATAACCCTCAGATGATCAACCCTGTATCCACAAGGGCTTCCGCTGTGTAGCCTAAAAACTAAATATATATTGACCAAATGACAGGTTTCAGAAGATAAGATCATTGTTTGTGATTCATTCAAGCAAGTAAAGAACAGAAAAACACAAACTTTATTTAGATTATTCCAAATGGACTGACTCACAATTAACAGGAGGAAATTAAGCAGAGAAATTTTAGACTGGACATCAGAAAATATTTAATTATGGAGAGATTGGTCATATTGTGGAAGATTCTGTAAGACTGAAGCTGAAGAAATCCCATTGTTTCCATGAAACTGGATGCGGTAGGGTGATGGTGAATAGAATAAACTTATAGGATATGGTGGATAGAGGAAATCACTAAAGAAAACGGAATTTTCAATTTTAGATAACAATACTAAAATAAAAAAAAAAAAAAAAAAGAACAACCAAACCCAGAAATTATAGCTGTATTGTCTTAGAGGTATTTGTATATTTTGGGAATCCGTTTTCCCTTTTAGCTTTTTGACTATGTATATATACCATTAGGTATATCTAACCCTTCTCCTTTTGTGATGCCACAAAGACAGCATAGAATACATCCACCTGAGGAGTGATGCAGAAAAAATGGAATTACTGATGTCACCAGTTCATGAAGCTGCATGGTGGCATAAAGCCTGTGAATTACAGCTTGCGTTGTCCATTTGCTGAACAAAAAAATCTTTTCAAGTGGATTTTAGCAAAAGCACTCAAAAGTGATTTGGAGGTTTGTGGGGTTTTTTTGATATTTTTTTTTTTTTAATTAAAGTTTAAACAGTTCTTTATCTTGCCCTTTTGTCCGGTCTTATGCTTAACCTTTCTATGTTCCTTTGCGTCCTGAAGTCAACAACATCAGTTTTCTCCAGAGAGAAGGGCTGGTGAAGCAGAGAGGGCTTACAATGAGTCCTCCAGGTCCTGACTATTCCACTGAGAGGAACATGCTGCTGATGGTGGGTGTTTCCTCCACTCTGATCTTTGATCTGCTTGGATATACTTGACACAAACATATTTCTATAAATTTTCCCCCCCACTGTCTACTTTATTTTCATTTGTATCCAGCTAATATTTGAACGCTGTACACTAATCTTCCCCCACCCATTAGCACAAAGAGTTATCATTTGTAACTTAGTCACTATAGAGGTTTGTTAGACTTTTAATGCATATGTCACTCACAAACCTAAGTTAAAACAATCTGGATAATAGCCACTTCATGCAAAGACAGATACTATCAGAGCTAAAGCAAGTTAAGAGCGTCTCAGGTCAGTACAAATCTGGACAAGGCCTGAGATCCTGCACTGTCAGGTTCTTACAGCATCTGTGGCCTTTTCCTGGGCTAAAGGTAGGTTGCAATATTTCCTTTAACAACCTTCCTTCAACACTAAATCCGTATAATTTAATATGAGCACTTAATATTACCCACAAACAAATGGAATATGAATTTCTCAGAGACGTCAGAATTTATATGTATTTCACACAATTAGCAATGACAGCATTCCAGAAAAGTTAGGGAAAGTGAAGAAAGTGAGATCATTAGGATGGACATGTTGCTGCTAGACTTCAAAAGGATTTAGGTCTAGTAGTGTTTTCTGGCTGTCATTTACATTACTAAAACTGTTTGAGGGAAGTCCACACAAGCTCAGTAAATTATTCCCAGCTAACTTCTTAGTCTCCTTTGACACACTTGAAAGGTGTGGGCAGGTGTATCATCTCTTGTTTCAGAAATTGAGATCAATTTAATCCCTTTAAAATGAGCCTGGATCACTCCAGTTTAGTACATATTACCATTTGAAGCTCCAGCAAATATGGCAGTCAGAATCAACATCCACTATATATTTCTCATCTGATTGTAAAATTCACAGCAAGAGAATGATACAGCAGCATTAGTTGTTCTTTTAAGATCCTTTCCAAGTAGAAATTTGTGCCCGAATTTTATAACCTCTTTAATTAAGAGGTCAGGCCATAGCATTTTTGTAAGTCAGTTTAAGTTTGTTCCATTCTTTTCCTCAGTCGAGGAAGCCTTGGTTCCTAACCCTGACAGCACCAGGAATAAATTTAAGCAATATCTCACCTCCTTTTTCTTTGATTACTTTGAGACATCATTGATTTTAAAGGAAGAATTTAGTGGAAGATTTTTTAATGATACTGGATTTGGAAAGGTGTTTTAGCTGCCTATTATGTTGAAAAGAAATATAACCTGCAGAAGAGTTCTGAACCATATTGCTTTTGCATCTCTATGCACAAAATAATTTGCATTTTCCTCTTGGCAAGGCAAGAAACCAGACAGATTGATAGGAAAACAGGTTTCCTGGCTGATTGTTAAAGATGTTTCTTTGATTTGTGCAGAACAGCATGAAGCCAACACAGGATAAGTAATGCAACAATACAGGAGAAGGAAAGGGCAATTTCAAGGTGCTCAAAAATCTGGCTTTGGAGCTTTTGTGGGGTTGCTCTCAGTGGATTTTCACACTATATTTTAATTTCCTTAAAACATTTTTATCATTGAAAGCAAAAAAGAGGCAAAGAGAAAGCAATCAACAAATCTATTTTCAGACCGAAATTACAGAACAGTCCTGGCATTTGTTTTTCAGACCTGGAGTGTTTTTTCTTATCTGAACGTAATGGTAGTTTCTTTTGATTTGATAGCTAATTGTCTCGCAGAAAGGTACAATAGCATCCCAGGACAGATTAGATGTTTAGTCTGAGCTAGACAACCAGGCTCCCTCTATAGCCAACTGTGGGAGATTAGTGCCTCTGGAGGGAAATTCATCCCATGTTATGATGGGTATTTAAGAGGGAGATCTACAGAAAGTGATTCATCTTAGCTATATCTCTCCATTAACTATGGAGAGTCTAACGGAATAGCTTAAATTAGACACTTAACTTCAAGACAGATAAAAGTAGAGGTGAGTCCCACCCCTTGTT
>RSEF01000031.1:5289229-5317049 GCA_003993805.1 Himantopus leucocephalus
AAGAGTTTGCAAAAGAAAAGAAAAAAAAAAAAGCTCTGCTGTGTTCATACATTTTTGCTATTTCTTGAGTTAGCTCAGGGTGGGAGGTGGAGCTTGCTCTTCCTTTTCTTTCATTAGTTGCTTTGAGATTCACATCTTTTGTTCTTCGAACTCTCTTATTTGAAATTCTTCTCTTTAAGTCAGCGGGGAGCAAGGGTTGATGAGCCCCAGCCTCAGCTACAGCCTTGGGGCAAAGAATCTTCTTTTTGAATAATAGTCTTACGGTTTTGTTTTATTTTATTTTTCCCTGAAACGTATCTTGGATATGTTGATTCGTAAAAGGCTCTTCTGAGGTTTGCACTTGTCCTCTTTTCTTTATAGTTTTCTGACTTCTATTTTTCCCTTACCACGTTATAAGTTTACAGAATGTTTATACTTTTTTTTTTTTTTCAGAATCGCCATCATGTTTTTTCTACTAAGGTGGCTTTGATAGATATATATTTCCATTCTGTGTTTCACTTTTCTTAAACTGATGTAAGATCAAAGTAAACATTTGCCACCTGGCTTCCTAGATATTTAGTAAGAACAAGTACTGAATATCATGGTGCACTCAGTTTTCATACAGAAAAGATCTTTACTGGGACATTACATGCCACATTTCATTGTTTAAACCAGCACTTAGAAAGATGAATACCATGTAAGTTTGGGAATTTTGTTAAGAGACAAGAGGTAAAATTTTCTGCAATGTTTTTGATTTATTCCTAGTTTTCATGTTTCCTTCTGTATAAGCTAGTGCTTAAAGCACTTACTTAAGAATCAGCATCCCTGAGCCTGAACGGCTTAATTCTGCATCTTCTGTTACCCAAGGACAGGCCCAAATATACGTAAATTCATGACTCCTGTTGAAGCATTGCTGGCTACACACTGGCTCATCAATATTCATAGGGAGAGAGCATGAAAAAGAAAACATAATTTGGAAGCCTAATGCCGCTGATACTCCACTGAGAGAAAGGAGGCCTGTGTTCTAATCCTTGTTTTCCTTATTTATCTCTTAAATTACCAGTCAAAGGGGAAATCTGGGGTTTTCTCATTTCACGCTGGTACTACCATTTCACTGTAGTATAACGTTTCAGTCTTCATGACCAACATATTCATTCCTCACAATCCCATGAAGTTCTTTGTCTGAAGGGGCTGCACTAAGAGGTGTCTGGTATTCCTTTCTTGTGAAAAGCAGGGCCCTGCCTCTTGATTGGGGAAATTATCCTTTTCAAAAATGCTGTATTCCATCACAGTTAATCACACAGTTTGGTTTACTTACTTGAATTTGCTTCCTTGTGCTTTGGTCAGTAGAGTAGTTTGGATTTTGATATTAGTCATTCTGGGAAGCGTGTGTGACATTTTGCAATAAGAGTCTATTGTTTACTACACATATCGATTCCTAAATGTTCCCCAACCAGTGTTAAAGATGCTGAAAGCACCCATAGTCACTGTTTGATTAATTTGTACATGTTTCTCTTTTCATTTTAATGTATGTTCCCTGTCTCTTGAGAAATGTCTCTGGCATATTCATTGTGACCTCTTAGTCTTTAACACAGATCTGTGGAATAAATACATTCAAAACCTTTTACCCTAATGTAAATGGACACATCTTGCTCCCTTTCTATTTTGGCCTGGGGGTGGGGGGGGAGGGAACAAGCCCTATGCGCTTTTATCAGTCCAGCTCATTCTATTTCTAGCAGAAAGCGGTATCTTCATAATACTAGCTATAATCATCATCTTCCCAGTTGTACCAGAAGTGAGTGTCCAGATTTTGTTTCTAATACAATCAATGTTTAAGAGGATGAAACGTTGCTGTTGGGTTTATATTTCTTATTATTACTATTACTGTTATTTTGTTTCTGTATTTTGTATTTCCTCTTCTTTGTACAGCCTCCCCCCTTCATCCCCAAAAGAAACTTATGTTCACGACAAAATCTCATACTCAGAAGAAAGTGTTGAGAGGTTTTAAAATGTACAGTATGTCATTAAAAATGTTCTCAACACTATTCAAAATCTGAGGAAAATCATCAGGACTAACAAAAAAAGACATAATAGTTCTACATGAGAAAAAATTGAAACAGTCTAACTGAAATGTTTCGCAGGGATGTGTCATTCCAACAAATTTTTGCCAGGGAGAAAAACTCTTATTGCTTCATTTTGAATTTAGTTTGTTTTCATAATCTTAAACAGTCTCTTTTTGAAAAAGTAAAAATATTCCTTTTTATTTAACCTTTTAGAATACTTTTGTTTAGACTTTTCTGTTATATTAATGATAATTAAAATAATATTAGAATATTCTAAATTTAATTATTATATGCACTCAGTCTAACATTTTCTAACTATTTTATTATGCTACTATGATGCTTCAGTATAAAATTCAAGCAGTTAATCAGTGCAAAATCTCAACATTTTTATCCTTTATTTCTTAAAAGGAATTGATAGTGTTCAGAGACAAAATTCCAAATGTCAGGTTCTCTTTCTTCTTTGTGTCTTGATGTGAAATCAAAATCTATGTTGAAATGCCACAACTTCCTGTGAAAAAGACATTATTTCATGAACAACTCAAAAGGTAGAACAGTTCACAAGCAAAGGCAGTGGACTAACTGTTGCTGGAAATTGATAGAACCAAATCCGATATCTTTATAAAAAATATAGTTCATTGCAACTCCTGGGAGGAATTTATGGCTTGTGCAACATGGAAGAGAAAATTCTCAAACTGGAGAACTATGAAGAGATTCTTTGGAGTGTTTTGGGGTTTGTTGTTTTGTGGGGTTTTTTTTTTAATATATTGGGGGGGGGGAGGTGTCTGTATGTGTGTGTAAGTATGCCCGTACAAACCATCCGACCGCTCATCTAGCTTCTGACCTAGTCTGTAGGTGCCTATGGAAAGAATTTGGGATATATTGAAAGTATGAAGTTATTTCTCCTCTGCTGTATTTTCAGTTTCCAGTAGTCAGCGATATTGGGACTCCATGAACCACAGGTTTTATACAGCATGTTATCAATAACATCTTAGGTTGAGTCCTGCTTTCTCATATGGGCAAGAATTTTTAAAAGGCAGCTTGCCACCTTCTTCAGCTAAGGATTTGCCTTGGTAGGCACAGCTGTGCCTGGTCCTTATGAGGCTCTCATAATTAATTTATGAACATCTACTTTATTCTGTGTTAAACAGATTCTTCCTCATTACTTAGGTATAGTTGGCAACTTCTAGTCATGCATTAAGATCATCTCATGTAAATATAGCCATCTGGAAGCTAGGCATCCAGTTTTAAATAGTCATCTAGCTTCTTTCTGCAGTCAGCAGAAAGAGACATGAGGCACTTCCAGAGGACAATTTAGCCTGTTGCAAGATAAATGACTGATTGTTGGAACGAATTTCTCTCTAGATATGCCTCTTTTTGGCTGAATAGGGAGCTCAGATAAACAAAATAACCCAGAGTCCCTGTTTTCACGTGGCTATCTTTAAGAAGAATCTCACCTTCTTTGACAAGAACAGCTTCTATTGTGCAACTCTTTTCCCTCCTCACTTCACTAATGTGACGTTAGTGACCCAAGTCAGCAGGCACCATGCCTTCTTTTTGGCATGTTAGCAAATAGAAACTACAGCTATGCTAGCAAATGAAATCAGAAGCAAAACACTTTCTGGTTCAGCCTATCTTGCATTCACAGGTATTAATTTATCTCTCAAAACAAACCAGTTGCATCCAGACTATGCTCTAGCCCAAAAAATATACTAACTCCAGACTGTCAGAATGAAGTCTGACAGAGCAGCAGATAAATCAGGCTCAACTTCACCTGACGATGTAATAGTGGTTGATTGCAGAACCTTTGGTTTTTGGCCTGTGCCTTGGCCTGATTAGTAAACAGATATAGTACAATAGTACAGGTCTTTCTGACCTGGGCCTGTTGGATGAGTAACCTTTTGTGCAAAATTACACAATATTTTTTGAATTCATTAGTGTACTAGAGAAAGCTCTGAAGCTCCTGTCTGCTCTCATCTTTACAAGAAAGGCAGCAACATTAGGTAGCTTTCATCTTGTGACCACCACTGACCCCGCTGCTTCTAATGTTTGCACTCTTGCCTTGTGCTCCTTCCATCTGTTTACCACCTTTACCTGTTGTCAGCTGCCTTAAACTTCGTATCTACTTTGCAACATTTAAACAACAGGAACTTTTTATTTTTGTGGGTGTGCTCTCTAATCCCTAACCAAATGTTCAAATGTTGTTCAACATTATTTACTGACAAAAGGCTTTATAGAAAACCTAATAAAAAAAAAATAAATAAATGCATACATGCATTAAAATGAACAAGCAAAAAGGAGCGATTTGCACACAAGCTACTTTGAAAATAATAGGATTTATCTGGGGGGGNTTTTTTTCTTTTTTTTTTTTGGGGGGGGGGGGGGGGGAGTTGTGCCATTTTCCAGAGCTACTAAATATAAACAAATTTTATTATTAATGCTTAGTTTTCAGTAGCTACCTGAAATTACAGGATTTGAACTAATTTGTCTGTAGGACAGAAATCTGCATCTAGTGCGATGAATGGGGTCTTCACACTTGCTAAAATGGGTTCAAGATACTGTTATAAAAAGGTGGAGACACTTCTCCTGTGAGAATAGTGTCTCTACACATCTCAGTAAAAGTCTCAATTTTTCTTTTACAGACGCTCTGATCCTATCCATACATTCCTCCTCAAGGCAAGCTTTTTTAATTCTTGGCTTGTTGTTATGTACCTTTTTTTTCCTTTTCTTTTTAATTCACCTTTTATGAAACAACAAACTACTTTCCCAGTAATATCTGGAAGAAAGAGGACCCATGGGTCAGATGCACACCCTTGACTTCCTACAACAGAGTTCGTTAGGAAACCAGGGTAATTTGGTTAGATGGCCCAGTAGAGGGAATATTCAACCTTTAAATAAATACACAATAAAAATAGCACACTGTTACTATAGGGTTACTGGACTGTAGCATTAAATGAACTGAATAAAATTTTATGGCTTCTTAACATGCTGAGGTTTCGCAGTGTCGTCCATCTTGTAGCCTAACAACACTTCCCAGCCTGCTATCAGTGAAACTAATAGTGCGGATGGAAATTTTATGAAAAATGGGAAATCTACGTTGGTTTTATATTATGTCAGTGGAATGAATAAAGACCATATTTTGGCATTAATAGCTAATGGTGGAAAGTGCGGAGGGAGGGAGAAAGAAAGAACTGCTACATTTTCAGCTTTGAATTGATGTTTTTTAAAGAGTTGGCTGTAATTATGATATTTGAATGTCATTATCATTAAGCTGATAAATTATTTAGTAAGAAGGTGAACAACGTGAAGAGATCATTGGTGTATTCAAGCATCTTAGCTGTATTCCATAAGTCTCCTTGTGACTCCCAGACTGCTGTATTAATCACATGGATACCACAGATATGTTCTGTTATTATCTTTCACTGCAAGGTCAAAGTTTCGTACTAACATAATATACGGGAAGGAGGGGGTGGGGGGAGAAGAAACCTCAAAATTATTAATCATATGGCAGAACAATGATAACAAAGGTTCTTTACTGACTTAAAATGGATGCCTTAATGCCTCTCAAGCGGAGATGTCATAATGACCTCCATATCAGACCTCCTTAGACAGCACAGATAGCACATAAAGCGGATGCACAGGAAGCAGCAAGTACAACAGTAACAGACCAGCACTCAACTGAGTTCTGCTTCTAAGCAGCCAGAAGCACAACTGTAGAAACATCCTTCAGAAAGACAGTCTCTGGATGNAAAAAAAAAAAAAAAAAGCCAGGAAAAGTTTGTTGTTCCAACTTGTGGAGTAAGGAGGAGCAAATATGAGTTTTTTTAAGAAAAATCAGAGTTCAGTTCTCTTTCCAGGAACCATGTCAACCTCCTGAGTAAAAACAACACAAGTACACTGTTTCATAATATGTCAACATGCTACAAGTGAAAAACACATCCGTATCTGCTAAAACTCTGTATATGCTAAATATAAACCCAAATCTCATTGAAATCAGCTGTTTTAAATATTATTCTGACCTTATTTGTAATATGTTTTTCATAAAAGTTTTGCCTCTTGAATTAATTATATTTGCTAAATAGTTGGAATAAATAATTTTCAGACCAATTTCTTTAAATTGAAAAGAAATCCCACTAGGTACAATAAAATTACCAACATCTTATGATACCCAGTGTTGAGTCTTCAGTAGATTTTATGTATTTTTTATACATATATATGACATCAACATCAAATGTTGATGAATAAGAATATTGCCAGTTTGCATGATGGCAGAGTCAAAAGATCGGTATTTTCTCTGTTAACCTTATGGTACTACTTGAGGAGAACCCAAGGAGCGTTTACCAGATCTTTATTAGTTTGAATGCTAAACAAGTAATTTTAGAAGTCATGTATATTCCCTTTGTAGTGAAAAGAAGGAGAGAGAAAGAGGAATAGAGACAGAGGAAGAGGATGAGAAGGAGGAATATCTTGAGAATGGAAGAGAAAGAGGAAAAGAAAGGGAAAGACAAAGGTAGAAAGAGAAAGAAAGAAGTACCATAAGTCCAGAGGATGATTTATGTCATATATTAGTCATTAAATTATTCTTTCCAGGTGTTTCTTTCAACAATAGCTATAGAGCAAACATCCATAACTACTTTAAAATAGTCAGATTATGAAATCAGTTGAAATAAACCCTATCTTTTGTGACTTACTGTTGAACTCATCAATCACCAAATGGTCTCAGCCATGACTGCTTGTGAAAATTATACCCTGTCCCTAAAATGTCTTAAGAGTTAACGTGAATTTTGGAAGAAACATCACTTATAATGAAATACATTTTTTAAAATAAAGCTTCCTTGAAATCAATATGATCTTCAAATATTTGCAATGAAGAATGTAATCTCTGCTTGTTGAACTGTATTTTATGTCCTTATTCACTGCAATATTTTGAAACCAGAATGAGAAAGTTTTTTTGCTTATTTTTTCTCTTCCATTATTTTGCTAAATGTCTTTTTGAGAAGACTTGAAAAATGCAAAGAAACATTGTGAAATGATTTTCATATTTCTTTCCTTTTTTAAGGCTGCAAATGTCATTCATATCAGGTCCTTAGGATTATTTTCCTTTCTCAGTTCCCAAAAGAAATATCAGTTCAACAGTCTCTCTTTTATTTCTCATGCTTCTTCTGACTTTTATACTTAGACATTGACAGCATAATATAAACAAAACCAATCCAAAATTTAAGGTAAATTTCAAAGTGTTGATATTATTCTCATGACTTCCATGTAGCATAACAGGCACATAGACCTTATTTTGGCCCAGGGAAAAAGAATGACTCGGCCTCAAAGAACACAAAAGCAATGTTATTTTCCACATCAACAAAGCTTATGCATAAAGGGTTAAAATATCACATGTAGCATGTTTCAGGATGTTTCTAGGAGAGCTGGCACCATAATAAAGTAATTTATTCAGGAAAATTTCAATATTTGAAATTATTTTCTTATTGTTATTCCTTTAAATACTTATGCAGTTACATTTAACTGTGTTTTATTTATTATTAAAAAAAAAAGATGGTGCCTTGATAAACTTATTTAATTAGCTGTAATTCTTTATAAAATGCAAAATATGTCTCAGTTTTTTGTCTATATGAGCAAGATTAGAACACAATTTAGAAATTTTTGACCCTGCCTTTAGTCAGGTAGATGGACTATATGACCTCTAGAAGTCTCTTCTAGTGTGATTTATGAGAATCCATGAATCCTATTCTTGACTTTTTTAGGATTAGTGACCTACAAGATGTAACTTAACAAAAATCGGGTCTTCTACATTTCCCAGTACTTCCCATTTTGCTAGTGGTCTGTTAATAATACAGCACTTTTGTGAAGCTTTATCTCTATAAAACCCCATCTCAGAAATGGAAAGCATTTCAGGCAGAGTAACGAAGACAATAGAAAAAAAAAATATAGTAAAGGGTTAAATTTGCAAAGGGAAAAAGAGTCTTCATGTCATGCCACCAGCTGTGAACAAAATTCATTTGCCTCTCAAATATAGCCCCTAGGGAAGATCCCAGGAGTGATGTGTGAAATAGAAGGTTGTAAATGTCCCAGAGACCTTATGTAATTTTAGGGGTTGTTCAAAATCAGAAGTGAAAACTAAATAGTGCTGAAAAGAGAATGAAAAAAGAAAATAAAAATATTTTAACTCCCATCGTATATTAAGTGTTCAGGAGGCAAAAACTCAACAAAACCAAGTATTCATCCTCCTGCTTCATGTTTAATCTTGGCTCTCTTCTACATTTTCCTCTATTCTCCGTTCTCCTGTGGAGAACTCAGTTTGTTTTTTGCTCTCCTTTCCCTCCTCTACTTCAGCTGTTATCTCCCTGTGCCTCTTTCTTCACTCTCTGCTTAATTCACCAAAGCAGTTGTGCCTGCTTGATCTGATTGACTTTAACAGGATTTCTCAGAAGCTGTAAGTAAAGTATGTGGTCTCTGTCCCCTTGTTCCTCTTTCAGCTGTGTACTTTCTTATTAACTTTTAAATACTGCAAATCTCCAGGGCACTGAACCCCCTTAACTCTTTCTGACACAGACAGGAGCTGAGGACAACTGACATTTCATAGGATCTGCTCAGCATTTCACTGTATCGATACATAAATGCCTGATGGGTCAGATCCAAAGTCTCCTGAAGTCAATGGAAAAATCTCTCATTGACTCAAAGAGGCTTTGGATCAAACCCTATTTGTTTATCTGCCCTTCTGTGTTAACCTTTTATGTTTCTCATCTTTCCCTATCAATATCCTTTGCTAGAGGCAATCTTGGCAGGACTAAACACACGGTGAAAATTAATAAGGTAACCGCATTATTCAACACATCCAAAAAAACCCCAAAGTTAGCTTGAGTTTACTTCAAATGAATAAAAGTTTGTGGCTGGAGAGCAGAGCAGCATTTAAATTATCAGATTTGATATATTGCATTTTTTGTTTTTTTCAGCTTCTTACCAAGATATTAGTTTGTGAAACTGCATGTGACTGAAGAGATTCAAAATGATCCAAAAAAAGAACGGGAAAAGGTAGAAGGGGAAAGAAGAAGCAGGAAAAGGGGGGAAAAAGCCCAAACAACAAACCGCCACACCTTGTTTGATTATGTTATTTTAATTTTGGATTATTTCTTCCCTTTTATAAAACACATAACTCAGTGTGCAGATTCTCTGCAGTTTATAAAGAAAACATGAGATATGCTGATGCATAAAATATTGGGCCCAACATCACAGTATGTGCAAAATTCCATACAAAATTCAGATGTGCAGTGGAATAGGAATTCCTTATTTCTCGTCTAGATTAAAATGGGTGCATAATTTATCTGGTGCAAAATATATGCAATGCACTTTCTTAATAATTTATATAGAAAAGATGTTTTGGCATTTGGTGTCAAGGACAACTCTTGCAAAAGGCTGACAGGAAAACACACGCTAAAATTGGCATTTCCTATAAGCAAAGGACATCTCTTATTATCCCCCTCCCTCATTTTCATTAAAAAGACACAACATAAACATTATCAACAGTGTAAAAATTAAGTGGCTGAGTTTATCTAATCATTCATCGTTTTCAAGTCACTTCCTTGGCATTATATAGAAATCCATAACCCTTAGTATTAGAGCTATATTACATATGGATCCTGAATGGAAACAGAATCTAGGAATATAAGAAGATTTCTTATGATTTAGGTATTTATTTAAAAACATAAATAAAACAAGTATAAAATGGGGAGAATAACAATGCACCCACAGGTCACATAGGTGTTTAAATAGCACAGTACTAAGCAAACATCTCATAACATTGTAAATGAAGATAAGATTACTCTTCCATTCAACTGGAGCATCAGGAAGATGAAGTGAATGGGTTGAAGTCACTCAGGGAGTTTGTGTCTGAGCCCTAAAACTCCTTGCCTATTAAAACATCCTGCCAATAACACACCCCTCATGATCCTATCGGTCACCACAGGCTCCACAAATAGCGTGGGGGGGGTGGAGGGGACACTTCAAGATGTGATCTGATGTTTACGGAATCTGCAGGCAGAGAAAGAAAAACAAATTATTTTTCTATAAGAGGACCAGGGGAGCATAGCAAGAGCTGAGATTGTTTGAGAAATCAAACTGTTTGCAATTACAGCAGAAATAGCAGTCAGGATTGGACACAGCCACAATCTGATGAGAGGACAAAGCAGGCGTGCAGCATCACCCTTGTAATGTAACAGGGAATGTGAGCCTCTACAAGCTACTGCTAATGGGGAGCTAGAGTCCTCTTGGCCCTCTGCAGAAAATACATCCTTATTAATTAATAAATCTTGGTGAAGTGTGAAGACGGAGACTGAGGATGAATTGCCCGCACCATTTCCTGTACAACAATGCAAGCCCAGACTACTCACTTCATGAAGACATACTTCAGAAAATTTCTTTTTAGAGAGGTAAAATGAAACAGCAACACACAGAAAACAGGCTAGTGACAACAAAAATCAATGTGCTTTTCTGCTTTATGCAAGTATGTATTTATATATGTACAGAAAGATCTAGTATAATACGAACAGCTCGTCACTGGACATCTTGTAACCACGGCTGTTTTTTCCTTTAATGGTGTTCTTGTATTCATGAAAGCCCAGAAACAACATGCTTCAGTCCTGTGTAAACAGAACATCTAGTTAAATGGTGACAAAAGTGAGGAATTCAGTGACTTTGCAGTTGCCTTCTAGATCATGGCGGAGTTCATGGATGGTAAAATTTTGCATGTTGCAAAACCTTTATCTATGGATTCCTAGCACTTTGAAGGAAAACAGAAAAGTGTGACTAAAATCTCATTTCCTATTTTCTACCTGATACAACACACTTCAGAGGAAGTAGAATTTCATTGAATATTTTTAAACTGAGTTTTCAATTTCACATATAGACCTCAAACTACATTTTAACTTCTATCTACTCACTTGTTTCCCTAATAAATATAAATACATCCCCTCGCTGGAGGTTTCACAGATTCCACTCTTGCACGTGATCCTTGTGTCTATCATTTTTTAAGTCTGTACAACTTTAGTACAGAACATACAGATGTATATGTGGCAGGATGTGAGGGAATAAATATACTTTCTGCTTTGTGATACATTTTTCCGTTAATATTTTTGTTGGTTTATGAAATTATTACATGTCAATATTGTCCATCACAGATGACACCAAAAAGAAGCACATATGAAATGTTTGTATTATCCTAGAAATAGAAACAACACAAGCAGAATAAAACAGTTCTTGAAATTTTGCAGTTGATATGAAGACATATGGTAAAGTTTATCACCAGAAAATGTATATAACCTAAAAGTGAAACAAAGCTACTCAGCCTGCTCACATTAACTGAGAATGGATAAATAGTCTCAGACATTGACTGTAGTAAGATTGCAGTATCATAAGAAAACACCTTCAAATTACACAGCTTCCATTTGTATTGGATCTCTCCAGAAATTTGATTGCCAAGAATAAACCCTTACACATGGATTTCTTTAATACAGGACAGTGTCTTCATTTATCACTACTTACCAAACAACCTTACTTATGGACCATACTCAGAGCATTTTCATTAAAGTGTTTTCAAATTTCATGATAGTACTCTTCCAGATCAATGAGTCTTATGAACCACATGAGATCATATCCTTCCTATAAAAATAAGATCTCAAGATATTTTTTTTTTAAATTGTTTGTTCACCTTTTTGATATAAGGCTTAAAATCTCAAATGAAAAGTTATCTTTTTGTTTGGTCTGGAAGATTTGCTTCACCGTCTCAAGTAATTGGCTGATTTGAACAGTATTCTGGTTTGTGGAATCTTATATCCACAGTAGAATCATTTCACAACCTTGAAGTCCATCAGTATCAGAAACTGTTACGCTGAAGATCAGTGTTCAGTACACAATTTCTAAACCACCATCCAGTACGTCTCCTACTCTGAATTGTCATAACAGCTAAAACTAAGATTGCTTTCCCACTCCCACTCTTAAAATCAGAGTAAGAGGCTTGGTGATCAGTGATTATGGGCAGTTTCTTGCCAGAGAGATATTATCAACATCCCTGCATACTGAATATGATAGCTAGAGCCTTTTGCTCAATCTGTGCATAATTTTGCTCAGCTGGTGCTTAAGATCTTGGTGCATAAATAGTGAGTTTACTTCCATGCTAATGTGTAGGAAAAATAGTTGTTAGCAGTTCAAACATACACACACATACTGTGGCCTGAAGCTCTGCAGAGCTGGGAGCTTGCTATGAAACACTTTCTGAAGTGGGGAAAGAACAGCTCTGACCTGCAGCAAGTAGGAAAGAGAGAGAGACCCCAGGGAAGAGGGAGCATCATGTGAGTGTAACAGAATACCCTAAGAAGATGGGCTTTTGTCTACATACATGTCAGTCTGTAGCATCCTGAAAGGTTCAGGGTGAGTTCAGAGGTGGACAAGTCTCTCCAGCAAGAGTCAAAAAAGAACTACACTAGCCAGTAAGGAGGAAAGGAGATAATCCTCTTGTATTTATCTCCTGGGAAAGCTGCGTAGGGAAGATGGGATAAGGTAAGGGAAAAGCCGTCATGGTGACTGGGATACAAGCTCTAGGCTCAGCATTTCAAACGCTGTCATTTGTCATTTGATGTCATTCATCATCAGTTTGCTTTTGAGTATTTCAGTGATGCATGGTGTGGAAACCTTATGTGAAAAGGTACTGCTTTTGAATACGACTGAAGTTTAGAGGTACCTTTTTGAAGTTAACAGAAATATCACCTCACTTAAGGAGACCTGGCAATGGAATACAAATACTATGATCAAACTGGATACCCTTGATGAGGAGTCCCGTTAGTTCTGTATTTCACATAATAGTCAGTCACGTATGCTGGACTTACCTAAACTCAGCCCAGTTAGTGGTGCAGCAGTAGATGTGGTCATTGGTTGACTGCAGAACCTTACTGGAAACACACAGCAAAAGATTCATGCTAGGACTTCTGCCACAAAACTTTTAGGGTGGCTGGCAGAACCAGTAGGCAATGCAAGACAGGTTCTAAAATACGGTATCTTTACACATTAACAGTGTTGATTTATTATTACTGACTTTCTGAAGTTCGCTTGGCAGCCCTTTGTGATACTAAACGCTCCCCACTCCACCCCCACCCCCCAAATGCTTTTTGCAGAAGCAGAACATTACGTTTAAGGAACAAGTATTGCCTTCAGCAGGTGTCCAGGCAGCTTTCTAGGCATAACTTTCTGAATCTGTGAAGCTTTCAAAAGGGACCCTAAAATACTTCTGTGTAGCCTTTTTCTTTTCCTCTTAGTAACACATAAGAATAATGAAATAAGAGTTTAGTAAATTCTCTTCCAACTGAATTCAGTGTCTAATGGACAAGTAAATTATGTTTTTATTGTCATTAAAATGCTATTCCTCTGCTTAATGCATTCTAGTGATGAATCCCAACAGTCTTAAGTCCATGCTGGTGCCAAAGAGACCTTCACACACACATTTGACCTAGTCTTACAGATTTTTTAATAATTGAATTTTACTGGTAGAGAGTGGCAAAAATTGACTATTGTAAAAATGATGTCAGTTAGTATATGAATTGCATCAGCACAACAAAATTAAAGTTATATTTTTCATAAATCCAGTCTCGGAGTGTAGAACTGGAGTCTAAGTGGCAAGTAGCCACTTAGCGGTTCAGGGTAATCAGAGTAGAACGTTGATCATTATAAAGCAGGATTTTCTGAAGTGTGTATATATGCCCAAAAGATTTAAAATTTTCATACTTCCCTAAAACATATAAACAGTTTAGTGATTTGACAAATGTAAAATATTGTACTAAAATGTTGTCTATAATCTAAAATATTGATCTTTACCTCATATTAACCCTAGATTTCAAAGAACTACAAAGACATCGTATGTAATAGTGTCAGTAGTCCCAATTTAAAAATAAGAAAAATGAGGCACAGGAAAATAAAGTAAAGTAACTTGCACCAGGACAACTCAGTGCATTGCTAGATGCAGGAAAAAACAATTATAAATTACAAAAATAAGACTGAACAGATTTTTCCATTATTTAAATGAAACGATTTGGCACACAATTGAAACAAACGAAGATGAAATGGTAAACACCACACTAGGATATTTAAACATAAATGTAGCCTGTGAGACACATGAATTAATCCTCTGGTTTTCATGATAGCCTTAGCTAAAGTATGGTATCCAGTTCTGAGTGCTGCACTTCAGAGATAGAAGTGGAAAGCTCACACAGGAAAGCAAACAGTGATCAGAGGTCCGGAAACAAGCTATGAGGAAAGATCAAAGTAGTGGGGTCATTTTGCTAAAGTAGAGAAAACTGCCAGAGTAACTGATAACATCCTTCAAATGAGTAAATTCTTGCTAAAAAAAAGGGAGAAATTTATTTTCCAAGTCCGTAATTATTAGGACAAATTAATGGATTTAAACTGCATGAAGAAAGAGCAAGTTGGATTCAAGGAAAATCTTACCAGAATTTCCACATGTTGAAGCAACGTGGAATAGTTTGGCTGGAAAAGTTGTGGAGTAGTCAGACTAAGAGGACTTCAGCAACATATTTCTTAGTAATGACATTTGTATAGTTGAACCTTAGGACATGAGATAGATAGACTAGCTGACTTATTTACATTTCTGAGCCTTGATTCTGTACACATTTTAACTCTTTCTGTAAAATTCTCTGTGCAAAATTGACACTTTTCTGCATAATGCCAGTATTTTCTGTGAAAGTCATAAAGTAGTCATAGCAATCCCCTCCCCTACTGAAATATTTTTAAGACGGAGCATGATGTGGTCTCTATGACATAGACCTATATCATAATATTATTACACATCTCTAATAGCTCTAGGAGTGAGGCAGCAGGTTTTTTCCAGTTTCAGGTTTCTGGAAATATGACATTTTTTCAGAAGACCACTTTTAAACACACATAGTTAAGACTATACCAAGTGGCTTGAGACCGTGAAAAACTAGCACCTTTAATGAATTTTCGTAACAGTTCTGTAGTGGACCTATTCAGTTTTTTGTTTTGGTTTGGTTTGGTTTTTTTCTGTGGTTTTACATGGTGTAAACTCACATCTTGAAATTAAGAAGTTTTTAGCCTACAGATTTCATCTATGGATTCTGCTTTTCTTGATGAGATTTCTTCATCAACTCAGACACAAATGGTGGTATTCTTTGATTTTTGCCAGAAATTCTTGTCTGGTAGATTTTTCATCCTACATTGGCTATTTTTAGGATGACATTTAGGACTGATGGTGGAGTTCTTAAATGATGGAGTTCTCCAGTTTTTCAGATGGACCTCTTCATATTTCTACGGTGTTTATCCCTCTTCTAAGAGAAAAAAACAAAGAAATAAATAAACACTAAAAAACCCCACACTTTTTTTTCTAACCAACTTCTCTAGCATTTTTTTCTAGGAACTTGTCTAGATTTTTCACTTGCTCCTCACATTTTTGTCTTTCTACGTAGTCTTCTGTTATTTTTCCATACACAATACTTTCATAAATAAAAAATATAAACCAGAGTATTACACTGATTTTTATCTTTTTAAATTCAAGTTAAAACTCAGCCTGTCCCGCTGTGATTTTTTTTTTTTTTTTAAGAATACAAATCTATCACTGATATTTGCACTCACACAAGATTTGCAAAAGCTTTCCTATATAGCAAGTGTTGCTAAATTTCAAGATGTTGGAGCCGCAATTACAAAGCACAATTTCTGGTTTATTTTTTCTTAAGGTTTTCATCATCCTGTTTTGTTTGCTTGCTCATGACTATAAATTAATCAAAGTTGAAACTTTGTAATTACAACATAAACTACATGTTCCCTTTACTTCANAAAAAAAAAAAAAAAAAAAAAGGTTATTAAAAGGGAAAAGAAAAAGAAGGAAAAAGTCATTTCCATCAAACACACATATAAATAAACACATAAATCATTAAATTTACATTTTCTTGGCATTTTTTCAGTCTTCTACTTTTTAATTTACCCCAGCTACAGGGAAAAGTAACTGCATTTTAAATGCTTGTATGTTTTTGGATTAATATATTCAAAACTGAAAAAGGAAATATATGAGGGAGGACCATTTAAGAGCCATTTTCAATTAAAATATTTTTCAGTAGAGTAGATAAATAAATATCCACATGAATAATATAAAAGAATGACCTTCAAAGTTACCCCGCAGAATCCATAATCTCCTTTTGTTCTTGGGGAACAAAAGGTTTCTTACCCCAACTTTCATGCTCTATTTCTCTCATCCTTAAAGGTTTTCTGCCTCTCCCCATATCAATATCATTTAGACTTTAGTTTTTTAAGGTCTCCTAACAGAGGGCTGTAGTTCCAAGCAGTCACAAGCAATGTCCACCCACAACTTTTCTGTTGCTCCCTTCCTCCTTTTCTTTTCCTAATGATTTCCCGTATGTTTTTTTAGACCTTTGATAGTTAGGATCCAAAGCTGAGTTTCCAAAGAAATCAGGGATGTGATTAATTTCACTTAAGTATGTGCATTGAGCAGATACTTCTGAACTAGACAGCTTAAGTTCCCCTTACAGTAAGCAAAGAAAAGTAGGCAATCCAAAGATATGATTTTTCTCACATGTTTGGACCTATTTTAAGATCAGACAAACCACATTTAGAAGCATGACTTTTGGTCAAAGTAATGCCATCCCTGAATATGACCCAATTAGCTGCATGAAAACAATACATTTCCTCATACTGTAGTTAGTAGAGAAAAAATTGCGATAGTCAGTGCAGTGTTGGGAACTATTTAACTTGCCCAAAGTAAATGTCAGTATTTAGCTATATTGTTCAAACCTCCTGATGCCCATATTATACTGAAAATCAAAATTTTTTCCCCTCCTTTATTGTACATTGTATATTTCTCTCCATGACACTTCAGGAAGAATGTTAGACCCTGTGAAATTGATATGAGAATTTTTCATTTGACCATTTTCAGTTTAGAATACCCTCAAACCAGGACAAATATGTATACTTCATCAAACAAACAAAAAAAACCACCCACCAATAACAACTTCTTTACTGAATGGGAAATACTTTCTACACTCTTTATACATTTTACTACTTACGATCTCTCAACCCACTTTCTGTTCAAGTCCTTCTTCAAAAATTTTCTCCAAGTTCTAAACATTGTAGTTAGATCAGTGAATTATCTAAATCTTTTTCTTGAAAGAGGAAGAGTGTCTCATGCAAGAGAAAATGCAAAATACTTCCTAATTGTAATTTTACATGGTAACAGTAGAATTTTCTTTTTTCTTTATTTGTTTGTTTTGATGGTCATCCCAAGGTTGGATTCGTCTCACCTAATGTTAGCCACACAACATTATGTATCTAATCTATGTTTGTAGTATAGACTGCCTTGGTAGACTATACAAAGAGAAAAACACCTCCAAAGAGTGATTTATCTGCATGTAGACAGATATCCAAGATGATTATTGAGATTAACTTCCCTTCCCTGTAGATGGCTGAAGTTGGGTAAGATTAGTATGGTTCTCTCAGCCTTTCTGTAATTTTGCACTTCAGTTTTCCACACTGAAAGTGGAAGCCTTTCACCCACCTGAAGGAAATTCCTATGTAAATACAGTGATTTTGATTCTCTTCTGATTCTCATAATTTCTGTTGAAGTAATTTTACAGATTTGACTGCTGATTAATGCAGATATACAGTGATAAAACTAAGAGGAAAATACGGTTCAAGTTATTTTTGTAAGCTTGCAACCTCTCAAAATTTCTGAAGGTTAAACAATTTTAAGAGGAGTAAGATTATCTGGTAGTGAAAATTAACATTGAAAACCTTGGCTCTATACTGATTCACATCACCTGACAATCATCCATTGTCTGTACATGGAAGTGGATGGAAAGGATAATAAGTAGTTTCTTTTTTGTAATATTATTTTTAAAAAAGCACATTTGTTAAAAGAGATTTCTCTGGGATTTCATCAATCAATATTTACAAGATTCCCATGAAATAGATAAGGCCTGAAAAAAAATGTTCAGGACTTTGTTGAACAAGTCAAATGTGTCTGTAATTCACACTAGAATGTTCTGGGTATTAAATTGTCCACAGGCTGCAGTTGAACAATTCAATACTCTATCTGCTAAAAGCTGAAGGAAACAAAAATCACATAAAGAATTCTGGTCTGAAAAAAAAATATTTTATTTCCAATTTCTGATGTGTGGTGACAGTTCCTCTTATATCATGTCACATTAATGCAGAGCAACAAACCTGTTTTACAAAAGGAGAGGGTAATGTAGAGGAAAAAGAAAAAAAATGTGGTCAGAGGAATTCTCCTCAAACAGATCCTTACACTATCAGTTTGGACAGTGAGCAGTCAATCCAAATTTAGCAGGCAGATGGAGACAGAGCAGATGAGTAAGTGGATCCTCTTTATTTGAGGAGCTGGCAGGCGCTGTGGTTCACCAGCCACCTGAGTTATGTTTTAAATAGGTTAGCATGTCTATAATTTACAAAGAGAAAATGTACCTAGCAGAACGAACGAGCTAAGCATCTGGTTTACATCGCTAACTGGAGTTGTGTTTCTTCAGGCAGTCTGAAAAAAGGAACCTAATAGAAGAACAATACCCCATTGGTTAATAGAGATCTTCTTGAGAACATCTATTGACAGAACATCTCTGGCAGAGATGAGCTTAAAACATACAGCTTAGCCTTAAGTTCATGACTACTTGCATTTATAATCCAGCTCATTTTGTAAGAAACTGTAAGTCAGCTTCAGAGAAAGTCTTAATTAAAATTTCAGTGATCAGTTACACTTAGCTCTGGAGATGTTAAAGTCATGGAGTATGTCTTGATGATTAAAATTTTCTGCAAATGAAGCTATACATACTTTCAACTGGACATCCAACATTTATGAAAAGCCCTAGCAAGGGGACTATACTTATTTCAAAAAGACTAGCCCAGAACTTTTGGGAAAATCAACTATTCATTAACAGAAGTGTGTGACTTCTTCAATATGCAATACTCTTCTCTTTAAGGATTTCTCAATACTGTATTAGAACAGTGCTCTGCTATGGGAAGTAGTATTTTTTGGATGAGACATAAAACTGAACACCTGACTGCCAATGCTGAATAAAGATCCCAGGATATTGCCCAAGTCATTTAAAATTAAGGTGCTGTCTACTTGTTACTCTTTGTGCTTGCCAGCCTCCCGTTCAGCATTGACTGGAGTTTTGTGTATGAATGTCTAATATTTCTAAACCACGCTTACAACACATGGAATGAAATTTGATATTTGCTTGAAAAATCTTTCTTATGGTAAATAGATGTACTGGAAACCTATCTCTAGAATAAGCAAGTTTTCAAAATAGGAGAGCTCTAAACTGGAGAGGAACAACTACATAGAGGTGAGCAAGGCTGAAAAGAAGATTAGTTCTGCACAATTGGGATAGTTACTTCTGTCGTTGTGTCTCAGGGAGACAAAGATAAAGATTGCACAAAAAATAAACCATTATTCATTATTCAAATTTAGAGCTAAATTCAAGGTTAGATCAAGTAGCTTAAGGCTTGGTCCAGTCAGATATTTAGTGTTTCAAAGGACGGATAGATCACAGCTTCTCTAGGTTCCTATTCCATTGTTTGAGCATCTTCGGGGGTGGGGATGGGGAGGGGAGAGGAAAGAAAATTCTTAATACCCAGCTAGAATTTTTCTCTGTTGCAACTTGTAAACAGTTATTGGTCTTCCCACACTCTGACCTTCTCTTTTCCAGGCTGAACAAACCTCAGTGTCTCAGTGTCTTTTCATAAACCAGGTGCTCCAGCCCCCTAAGCATTTTGGTGGCCATCACCTTGACTTGGTCTAGTCTGCCATCTTTCTTGTACTGGGGGTCCAAAAGTGGACAAAGTCATCCAGATACAGCTTAATAAGTGCAGAATAGAGGAAAATAATCAAATCTCTCAATCTTCTGACTATGTTACTGCAAATACAGCTCCATATGAAGTTAACTTTCTCTGCAAGGGCACACTGCTGACATGTTCACCTTATCCACCAGGATACCAATTTTTTTTTGTAAAGCTGTTTTCTACTGAGTTGGCACCCAGCCTCTACTATTACATGCTTAATGTTGCATTGTTCCAGTAGGCACTGAAATATTACTTTCATAAAGATAAATAATAATTTGTGCCCCAACACGATCAATCCATAGTTACCATAACGTAACATTGTTTCATTTCTTATGGTCTTTCTTTTTTCACTGTGTAATCACCATAACTAGTACAAAACCATGGCTGATGATTTACCAACAGGAAAGATGAAGTTATTTCTCTGAACAAAGGATTTGTATCATTTTAATCATCCTAAGTTAGGTGTTCAGTTTAAACTAGTCACTAAGCTAGTTTTTCTCAGTGAAAATAGACATCTGAAAACAAGTGAAATAAATGCAATACATAAAGGCACTGAATTGTTAGATTATCTGCTTTGCTTAAGAAACCCATGCAGATAAGAATAAAAGTGACTGACTGGAGGAGATAAATTTAAGTGTGGTTTAAAAAATACGTAAAGCAAAACAGATGTAAAAAAACAAATCAAATCAAAACAAAGGAAAATAAAACCCTTTACAAAGCCAAAAGCTTTTGTGAGTTTTCCCAGTCTCATTGAACAGACCACTGAACGTAAAAAATAAAAACTTCACAGAATGACCACATCAACGGCAAGAACTTCCCGTGCTTGCATTTTTGTGTGGTTAAGTAATTAAACTAACCTTTCTTGGCTTTTGTATTCTGAGAAACCCAGGATGTGAAATTCTCCCCAGTTGTGGATTCTGTGACCTCCACATTTTGAACAATGCTTGAAGTGAGTTAGCTGCAGTTTTCCCTTCTCAACAGCCACTTTGCAGCACCTTATCCCGGATGAAAAGCCAGCTTGATCAGTTTTTGCCTCCCTTCTCTTGATAAATGTTTCCCCTTTTACACTTGGCTGGCAGAAAGACGACCATTAAACGTTCATTTGTTTAAGCTAACAGACTGTGGTCATCTGCTCCCCAGGGAAGGCAGGAATCCAAACAGGTCTAAAATGGCATCGTTTAGGAACACAATCAATTCATTATCTTTTTCATAAAGTTCGCATGTGCACACATTAATCATAATGGAGTGGCACTGGGCAGAAAGTTCTTACCTAAGCAAGTTCAGTGCTGCAGCATCTCTTTATCATTTAACTGCCTCTTGCAGTTAGGCTTTTATTGTCTGCTCATTCAGCTGTTGTTTTATGAGTGCTGGTGTATCTTTTGTATGCACCAGTTGAACAACCTTATGCAAACCTTCATGCAGTGGGACCCACATGGGTCTGTTTGCTCCGGATGCAGCATATAGCTGTAGAAATAAATGCTATATCATTCTGTGTTTTTCTCCTACTTCTATCTTTTAGAAAAACTGCTTTTGACTAGGTAGTGTTGCTTTACATGTCCTTTTTGACCTCAAGTCTGACATTATGAAAAGAAATAGAGACTCTACAGTTTTGATACTTGTGTAGCCTTCACTACTGTTTCATCTGACTCTAAAAATCTTAATTGTGTTTGCACTAAACAAGTAAGTCCCACTTCTGTGATTTAATCACTAAATGACAAAAGGTGGGACAAGGCGATTCCCATTTCTTGTTTTATAAAAATACAAAAACTATTTTATCCACTGACCTTCATTCTTTGGGGTTTTTTTTTTGCCAGAAACATTTGGCCGCTGATTCTTTTCCAAGTATCTGAGATTTCATTGCTGAATCAGACTGAATCCCTCAAGTTTCACCTGTAACTTTAGTATTTTTTAAATAGATGAAGATTTAAAATACTAGGTTGTTTAGGTAAAGAACATAGAGGGAAAATTAATTCATTGGTGTCCCACCTATTTGCTCCGAAGTTAATAACTCAAGGTAGGATTCATAACACCTAATATTAAATATCTAAATATGTGTGTGAGACCTCTCACTTTAGGATGGGATAAAATTCCCTCAGGGAGAAACCAATTTCTTTCCACTGCCTGTAGACAGAATACAGATGGTTTCCTTAGCAGACATAACTTTTATACAGTTTCTCAAAAGTAGGTCTTCA
Organism: Himantopus leucocephalus; assembly: GCA_003993805.1. Taxonomy (NCBI): domain Eukaryota; kingdom Metazoa; phylum Chordata; class Aves; order Charadriiformes; family Recurvirostridae; genus Himantopus; species Himantopus leucocephalus. The sequence continues at coordinate 5,311,356 of RSEF01000031.1, forward strand.
ATGAAGAAAGATTAGCTTTTTACAGTAAGTATCTCAGCATGGGTGTCACACTGTGCGAAGTTTGGACATTGTTGTTCTAACCTTGATGTAGGCATTCAAAGTCAACCCTAGGGAGGGAGTTTAATGTTGACCTCACCTGGTCAAAGTGATGTACATCTATATCTTGTTCCAATGTGATTTGACATTGACACAGCTATTTCAATATGCTACAAAAAATTCTCCAGAGGCAATAAAGATTTTTTCCCATAATTTTTTTCTGTAGAAGATGTTGAAGAAATAATTATATTTGTCTGTATCTCATAGGCAAAATAAAAATGTGTTAAATGTACAAGGTAAATAATTGTTAGTGTCGCAACAGAGAGGATATATTTTAACTATTATATTTTCTTTTTATCAGACATATATGCATATCATCATTAACCAGTATTTTGGAAATATAAACTGAGGTTACATTCAGATTACATTGTATCAGTGGATAAGAATATCAGAAGAAAAGTTAATCAACTATTAAATCTAATACTTTGAATGTAAAATGGTAATTATCAGCCCATGTCTTTTGCTTCCCTCCTTTCTTTTACTCCTTGACATTTTGTGACTCTTTTAATCATGTTTTCAAAAAAAACTGTACTGTCAGTGCTCTTGAGGATAATACATTTCGGCAGGTGGCTGGGACTTAAAAAAAACCCCAGAAACAGTCAAAGTGGCTTTTTCTCTCTGTGTTTTCAGTGTGTATCATGGAACATCATGGAAAATGACATGAGTGATAGAAACCTGATGTGATTCAGACCATTTTCAAGGGGAAAATGGTACGCATTCTCTGAAGATTTTCTCTGCTCTCAAGCAACCCACAATGTCTTTGAAAATACCGCATATTGTCACAAAGTGACAGGAGAGATCCCAGAATTGGAGGGGTTAATATCTATACTTTCTATAGCTGTTCATAAAAAATATAACAAAACAAAACTGAAAACCCATAAGAAGTTCTCCATCAGAAAAATGTCATTTCAGGAAAAAGTTTCTAGAGAAGCTTTTTATTTGAAGTTATATCTGTTTTGATAAAATTTTGTTTAGAACCATTTCTTACTTTTCAACATTAAAGACTGGAAAATTGAACTGTGTATTTCCAATATGTCTTTTGGGGGGGTTTATTTTTTAAATTTAGTTTGGTTTATAAGTTTACGTTTTAATGAAAGCACAACTTTTTGAATGTTCTTAAAACACTTTCCTAAAACTTTTACTTTCATATTGTGTTTTTACAGTTTTCAGACCAATTTTGTGAAAACAGAAAAATCTATTTCTATATGTATTCTAGTACATAAAGTGTAACAACTTTTTTTCCATATGATGCTTTTCTTTTAGGTAACAAAGTGTCTTCTAATGGAAATATATACATGCATATATACACATATGCATATTCACTGTATTCTAGCACATCATGTTCCTGGTTGGAATATCAGCTACAGTTACTGAGCCAAAAAGCATGATTTTTAACAACTTTGAAGGTGCTAGAAGAGAGCAGGAGAATATGGTGTTTATGCACTGACTGTATTTTTGTTCTACAGTTGGCAAAACTGGAATTGGGCCAAGAACAAGACCTTAATAACAGACACACAATCAGAACAGTTCCCTGATTTCCCACTTACAATCTAAGTTCCTGAATCATTATCATTCTCTCTTTAAAATGTGTTTCATTAGTGTCATGGTGTATAAATATTTGCCATATATGTATATATTCTGTTTGATTTAAAAAAAAAGTATTTAACGTTATCTAAGTTTTTGATCTTACTTTTTAATTGCCTTTTACAGATACTAAATATACTAAACAATATGCCAATTTCAAAATTGTGTTTCAATAGTTTTCTTTTCCAGTTTTGGGAGTGGAAGAGAGCATTTCAATAACTTCTTCAAAAGTCACTGTCTAATTTCTCCACTGAAATAAGAGACCTAGCTGAGCAAACTGTGATATGGAAGACAATGACAGAGAGAGAGAAGGTGCCATGAATAAAAGATTTTGTGAAAGGAAAAGCCACCCTGGAACAGGTTAGGAAGTGCTGGTAAGAAACTGTTTTGAAGGAAGAATTATAGCCAAGAAACTCTTCAATACAATGAATGAGTATTGATACCAATGACTCATGTTCAATGTGTCTTACCTTCAGGCTTATTTTTAACTTCTGTGTAGACCACTTGAGCACAGGTAATTCCAGGATTATATCTTGTGGGAAGCTTGAGAATATCAGCTCTCTTCCATCATAGGCATAGTAGTTATGGAAAGTGCTAACAAGTATGTAGGGTAGACTTGTGATTCAATCGTCAGCCACAGCACAGTTGTTATGTTTTTGCCATCAGCATAGAAATCAGCTTTGGCAAAACAAGCATCCCAGACCTCTCCCTTGAATTTAACCCTCCTCAAAGGCTAATATTTTGTCTTAAGGATATCCATTGCACCTGTAAAACAATAACATTTTTGTTAAACCCCAACAAGATTTGTTTAATTCCACTATTTGCTTATCTAGTGCTGTAGCTACTTTAAGTAGTTTGTAAATGTTCAATCATCTTTTTTTAACGCTCACAGCTATGAATTAATATCGCTATCCTATAGGGGAGAAATGAAATGTCTAGGGGAAAAAAGAAAAGAATGCTGTCAACCATCAAGAATGTCAAGGACACTATGAGTCACAGCTTTTTTTGTTTTGTTTTGTTTTGTTATAGTTTTCAGCTGATTCAGTTAGGTCTAATCTGTCCAAGAGTAGAAATCTAACATGTAACCATATATACCTGGGCCAGTCATCTAGATTCCCTGAATTGTCAACAGAAAAACAAGCACTCTAGACTAAAGCCAATCTCATCCTAAAACAGACATTGCAAATGCAGCATGAGAGTCTTACCCTGAAAGCATCTTTTTTTTTTTTTTTCTAATTTGACTATGAGGAATGACTAGATATAGACTTGTATACTACAGACACCTCTATTTATATGATATGAATCTTCTCCTTTGTTCTTCTTTTAGGTGCAGGTGCCCTTCTGTGTGTAATCCCACAGAAAATGTAGCAGAAACTGCATACAGGGGAGAAGAATGCCTAGACTCTTTACTAACTGATTAATTTATTATGAGAGCACCTAGAAGCTCCTACCAGGACTGAAACACCATTGCACCAGGCACTGTGAAGCACAGAGTCAAAAGCGATCTCTCTTGTGGAGAAGTTTGTAATCTAAATAGACAAGTGATGGATTATATGCCTGTGTGCATCTATATTGCTCTGTAATGTAAACAGGTAGTCTCATGAGCTTGTTTGAGAGGGATATATTTCCAAATTTAACTTGCCTTCCAAGTGTCCATCTCTTTGAAATTTGTCCTTATAGCCTCCTGGAGAGCTGGGCAGGACTGAAGCTGACACTTTTACACTATTCTGGTGTCCTATCATGACTGAATTGCTGATTTTGCCTGTACCACATACCTAGCAGTATGTGGTACTGTTCCAAGTATACAGCTTGGAATGCCAAGTAATATTATCTTTTTGGCTTTAATTCTTATTTTTTTCTTTCTTTTTTTTTTTTTAAATCAAAAGTCTACATTTTTTCTTAATTTCAAAATTACTTTTTTAGTACATCCTTGGATATATTCCCTTTGTCTTCAAATTTTGCCTATCAGTTTTTCTGGGATTATATTGCCACTGACTACAAAACACAGCAAGAATCAAATTGGTCATTGATTTAAAAAGTAACTGTAATATGAAAAATGAATAGAACAATATGATGACAGTGAGGCTCTTTGGATACATTACAGTCACAGCACAAAGATCCTGATCTCCTAAGTTTCAATTATTATACGCCCTGCTGGCTGGTTGAGCTGCAGTTAAGGATCACAAAGTGGTTCTGGTTTTCATAGCTCATGCTTTTATCTCTGTCTAGGCTTCACTTTTCTGTTTTGTTTTATTTTCCATGTTTAGTGCTGCTTTCCACAGCATATATGGTGGATCAAGAGGTCCTTTTTCTCAGTTAGTCTGGTTCCCACCTGTCTTAGCTGTGAACTTTTATTGACATAGTGGCAGTCTTCTTGATTCTTTCTCTGGGTAGATAACCTGCCATTGTTCATAAGATTACACATTTTCCAGGTTTTCTATTTCTTCCCAACAATAATTCCTAAAAAGTAATCTGTCTTCAAATAATCCTGTTCTAATGAGGGGAATCTTTGCATGGAGAGCTAAATGCAATCTCTGCATTTTATTTTAATTAACACATGGCAACACACATACACACAGTTTTTGTATAATTTTAAGTGGAGATACTAGATTTACTAAATTCAAATCTCCTTTCAGCTGCTGATAGATGTTGACAAGTAACTTGGACAGTATTTTTTATAATAGTAAGTTTCCATCTTTTTCCCACTATGAGAAAAAAAGAAACAACATTGCCACTCTTGTACATTCAGTTTATTTTTCACATTTGAACATAGCTTGTTGCTTCTATCTTTTTCCTTTTTCCTCTTTCCTTTCCTTTTTTTCCCTTCTTTTTTCTTTCCTTTTCTTCACTTTTCTTTTTTCTCCTTCCTTCCTTCCTTCCTTCCTTCCTTCCTTCCTTCCTTCCTTCCTTCCTTCCTTCCTTCCTTCCTTCCTTCCTTCCTTCCTCCCTCCCTCCCTCCCTTCCTTCCTTCCTCCATTTGTTTGCTCTTTTTTCTTGTCCAAAATTCTAGCATTTGCAAAGATCTATTTCCTTCTCTGCAACCTATTTATTTTGTGTTTAAACATTAACTTGTCAACTCTTAATCATGTTGACTTCCTTACTAGGAATTTTGCTTGAACATCTGCTTCTGACATATTTTTCTTTTCCTTGATTCAAAGAAATAATTTGGAAATACTCTTTTACTGGGAGTCAGATCCAGAGTCAACCATCAAAATGTGTATGCCTAATGTATAGTTGTCTATATATGAATTTGTGTCAAAATTGTCACTATATTCAGTGGAGTGTTTAGGAAGAATTACGTAGTTGTTGTTAACACAGGTGTCTAGTGTCCTTTCAGACACTGTTGAGTGTTGTCTCCCCTCTAGCAACCATTATGAAAAGGATGTGGGGAGCTGGCCAAATGTAGATTCTATTTCAGGGTCTGAATTGCTTCGCTCAAGTGGCTGATTTGACTGTATCTCATTTGAGTACAATGGGAGCCTAGCCGCAGGTAAAGATCAACACAGTATACACTGCTTGTTTTGCAGTTAGTAATTTTAAACTGCAATAAAGGGGAAAATTATATCTTCATATTGCTCCCAGGATTATGTGGAATGCTCTCGGCTTGGTAAAAGGCAATAATTAAGAAACGATGATGATGATGATGATGATGATTATTATTATTATTTCTAGTGTGAAGAAAATATAATCAGGTTGCAATTACATTTATATTTGGATACCTACATTTTAGTTGGCTTATGTAAAGTGAGATGAATTCAGCTTTATGAGGACACCACAATGGAACGAAGTGGTACAAGATGGCACAAAACAGGTCTAAATTCAAAAGGATTTTTTTAGGTACTAAAAGAATTATTTGAAGAGTGCTTCAATAAATACAGAGCTAAAAAGAAATTAATAACATGTTCTCTGTAAAGTCGCCATATAAGTAAAAAACCTAATGAGAAGAGACAACATAAAAAGGATATGTAAATATGTGGAGATATTCCTAAATGAAAAAGGGCATAACTTAATTCT
>RSEF01000031.1:5317149-5335996 GCA_003993805.1 Himantopus leucocephalus
TCCCTTCCCTTCCCCCTTTCCCCTTCCTCTTCTCCCTTTCCCCTTCCCCCCTTACCTCTTATCCTGTAGCAGTAGGGTTTAAAACGCAGTTAATTCAGTAATTATATACTTGAATTCCTTTCAGACTCTTAGGTAAATAGCATCTGGTCTTGATGATTTGTTATATTTTATCGATATGTCTAAAATCTCCACTGCTGACACTTCATTTTGAGACTGACATTCAAACACAGAGAAGCAACAGAATTTCCCTTCTTCACAGTGAACATGGATATGAAGAATTCATTTTTCTTTTCTGTTATGACACTATCTTCCTTGTATGGTTCTTTTACATCTTGGTCATTTGTAAATCCCATAAACTCTCTGGCAAGTTTCTTGCTTTTGATGGATATGAAAAACTTTTTATTATTACTTCTTTTATTTTAGAAACTTTAGCAGCTTGTTTCTCACACTAATCTTTTCATCCTATTTTTATTATGTTTTAACATTCGACTTGTCCGCAGTCAAGCTTTTTTGCTATTTTCATTGAGTGCACATACCTTCCACTTTTGAAAGATATTTATTTATTCCTAAACTAAACTGGAGGGGGGGATACTTTGCTCCGAAGGATGACACAAATGAAAATATATGGGGAAAATAAGGAAAAAAAAAGGGCTCTTTGTTTAAAGGAACGTATTTCAGTGGGTATGATAATAAGGAAATAGGAAATAGACAAGATTAATCATATAGTTAAATCCACACTATTTCTGTTATCACCGTATGAAGCAAACACATGCTTCAAGGATGTGTTTTTTCATTCCACCCCAGTATTTGCAGCAGCTACTCCTTAGAAGACAGGCACTGTGTATGCTGTATTCTCTCCCACAACGCTATTCCCCGTAACATCCCTGACGGCAGCTTGAACAAAGCAGCCTACCCTTACACGGCAACACAAAGGTGTGTCTTGGCTACTTTAGAGCATTTGTACTTTATTGTCTACTTGTATTATTCATAACATTTTCCAATAGCTCAGAGCTTCTGTAAGGGTACCAACCAGACCATCCAGATACTAGAACTAAATTTCACAAAAATCTGAAACCTGCAGTTCAAAGCTGTCGGTTATTAAGTCCTTTTGGAAAGGCCTCTGATTTTGTAAAACTTATGCAGCCATTCACCATCAATGGAGAGGAAACAGGTTTGGAAGTAGAAATGAATTAAATGATTAGAGGATATCCCTAGAGACTGAAGAGAAACCTGATAATTTCATATGTAGGATGCACTTCAGTTTTCTAATAAAGCTATTGTTTAGGATTTGCATTGTGTTTTTTTTTTTGTTGTTGTTGTTTTGGGGTTTGTTTTTTTTTGTGTGTCTTAAAGTCTTGTTTTCAACAGCAATATTTAAAACAATGTCATAAAGCTTGTCAGTACATGCTAGCTTTATTTTAGAACTCTTTTCTATGCTGCAAATCAAACTGGAAGTAAAAGCATAAACAACAGTTGCATATAAATGTAGATCAAGATTTTTGATGTAAGGTTTTAAAGGCAGGCACCAAAATGGCGTAACCAACTAAATTAAACACCAAGTTTCTGAAGGGCTATGCACCTGTGGCTCCTGGTTGTATTTATCCAAATGGGAATGCCTACTGCTTGCTCAGGAAATCTGTTCTCCTGTTAGTGCTTAATAAGAGGTTGGAGTTCCGACAGTGGAATATGTATTTTTAGAATATTAGGGAAAGATGCTAACACAATCTCGTGGTATTTCCAACTATTTTGCCATTTTTATTTCAATTTTATTTTTTCAAAAAAACCTAAATTCCTCTAGCTACCTCTACTAATGAACGTAATTTATTTGATGCCCTTACTTTACCAAACCTGTCACTCACTGTGAGATATTTCCTTCATTTGTCGAATAAGAATGTTCCATTACAAGTTTGTTAAAGGTAATTCATGGCATTGATCCTGCCTTGCAAACGTCATTGAAATCCATACATACCTGCTTTTGTAGAACAACTTGCTGGACGTAGAATATCACGTTCTCACTGTACAATAGGATGCGTGTCTGTGAGTGTGAGTGGGAAATGGGAGACCTGCTTGAGCAGTGGAGGATGCACTGTTCTTGAAAGTACCTGCCATTGATTACAATTATGTCCTTTCTATAAGGGAAAATAGTTTGGGTTTTGAACTTTTGGGGCAGATAATATAACCTGATAATATGACCTATTTCAATTGCAAACTGCTCGTGGCAAAAGCAGACTGTTTTCCACACTTATATAAATGCTATCATAATGGATGCTCTGAGGCTTTTTAGTGATATAAAAGATAAATAATAAGATGAAGAAATTTAATGTTCTGGGGAAATACGAGTATCTCAATGTTAGTATTTTTGTCATGAATCAGAATTAAAAAAACTGAAATACAAAAAACCTGCATGGAATGTACTTTTCCAAAAAGAAGTCCTTAGAATGAAAGATTTGTTTAATCACTTTTTGATTGAGTTTTGTCTTTTATTAAATCTGAAATGCAGAGTTTCATATTGCTTGTCTTCACTTACTGGAGTCTGAACTGTTCAGGTAACTGGCACTGATTCTTTCCAATGGCATGTACTCCTTCAACAGACTACATCTCCGTAATGCACCAAACGATATGTGATTGCTGAAAATTTGCATCACTCAAAGTCTCAGTTCATTATGAACGGCATAGCTTCTCCACCCAAAAGACAGTATGGGATAATCAGAACTATATTTTCCAGTATGCTGTGAAGCACAAAAAGAAAGCTTCTTTTAGGAAAAAATAACTCAAATCAGCAGGAGAAGTGTAAAGTATAAACTTCCTAACACTCCATGTTCCTGTCACCTCTATGATTTTGTCAAATCTTCTACTCAACTCTCCTGATTCTATAACACATTTCTTACAGCAGTTCCTCAAAGTGATGCAGCAAATTCATACATGTTTTCATAGAAAATATGTTTTTTGTTCAAACATAAATTAAAAAAAAACAACCGTCAGGACTTGAAATTCTTAAATTGTTCTGGTAACTGATTATTTCGTGATATTTATTTGGACAGCAACTTGCACAGTTGCATTTAAGTGAGGATGCCTAAGTGGTACCACAATATAAACAATCTGGACATATCAACAGACTAAGAAGGTGAAATCAGTTTCAAGGTTGGGAGAGCTATTAAAAAAAAGAGTTTCCCTATAAACCTCTCCAGTTTACTGCTAAGTCCAAGTAAATTACCCACACAGGTATGGGGCAGAACTGCTATACGTTCCAGGACTTTAGATTCTCAGGTTCGCAGCTGAATAACAACACAACCCTTTCTCCCATCCTTGGCATTGACTGTTGCTCCCGTAATTGCCTTCTCTGTTATGAGTCTTTTTTCCCCTTCCCCTATAAAAGAAATTACAGCTTGTCTCTGTAGAAGATAAAACCTGAGTAACTGCTGTACCATAGAAATGCAGCAGGTTTGTGCAATAATACGAAGAAGGGAAGATATGCGACTTGTGGGCAATTAAATACATTCGACAGAGCGGCCCATCGGAGAGCCACTTATTTTTAACTCCTTTTAGTTATTTCTCTTTAAAAAGGGCTTTAGCCCTCCAGCTTGTCTCTGAAGAAACTTTGAGACTGGCCATGACAGGACTCACATTGTTAAGCCTGCTGGGTAGTGCCGGTACAAAACGTGATGACAGAGTCACCCACAGAGAGAGCTGTCTTATTTATCCCCATGCTGGCAAACTGATGCACTCCTAGCAGTAGTAGCTTTCCCTGTAATCATTTGTATTATTATTTATAACAAATTACATGTCAAGGACACAATGGCAGATTGGTGCATCCCATTAATTTTTGTACAAGGGGTGGGGGGAATAAAAGGCTATGAACTGTTACTAGACACACATCGACAATTTATTTTACCTGTGAACTGAGAAGTCCTTTGCATTTAAACTTTTATGAGGCAGATAGAGAAGGAAAGAGACAGACTCAGACAGGCTTGAGAGATGGAGAGGAAAAAAAGAGAAATGGGAGGCTGAGGCTTGGAGAAGTGTCAAATATGAATATGAATAGAAATGATAGCTTTAATTCCACTGCATTTACTAAGACAAAGTTGTTTTCTGGAAAAACACTTCTTAAATGTATAAGCTTCAAGTGATTAGTTGATGAACATTTAGGGTCAGAGAAGACAGTCTCTATTGATGAGCACTACTAGACTTTTAAAAAGAGCATGTAGTGATAGGACAAGGACTAATGNGAGCATGTAGTGATAGGACAAGGACTAATGGTTTTAAACTGAAAGAGGGTAGATTTAGATTTGATATAAGGAAGAAATTCTTTACTCTGAGGGTGGTGAGGTATTGGAATATGTTGCCCAGGAAATTTGTGGATGCCCCATCCCTGGAAGTGTTCAAGGTCAGGTTGGATGGGGTTTTGAGGAACCTGGTCTAGTGGGAGGTGTCCCTGCCCATGGCAGGGGGGTTGGAACTAGATGATCTTTAAGGTCCCTTCCAACCAAAACTGTTCTATGATTCTATGATTTGCATTTTTTAAGAGATTGGGGCAATGTTTTCTGTGTTTAACAAGCAGTTGCTGTAGGTCATTAATATCAAGATGTTACTTGTTAATAACAAGAGTTATTCTGTGAGGGATTCATGGTAGGAATAGACCCTAAACAAGGAGAAGTGGAGGCAGAAACAGTACTGAATAAGGTTTAAGCATCACAATGAGTATAGTAAGCAACTGAGTGCAGGAGAAGAACAACGTGAAAACATTTGTGAAAGAAGTAGGGGTAGGGAGAATGAACGTTTGGACTCTGTGGCCTGTGTAATGTGAGAGGTCACACAAGATGATTGTAATTGTCCTTTTTGGCCTTAAAAATCCATGAATCTATGAATGAATGAATGAATCTATGATTCTGGGACAAAAGCTGAAGCAAGGTTCAAAGATTGCAGGTCCAAAGTCAAACTCATCAGTGAAGACTTATGAAAAGACATGATTGATGACTAACCTTGTCCTTAGATTGTACGTGAGGCTACTGCTTTTTAAAAGTGACACTTCTCACTTTTCCATCTTACCAGGAGGAGAGGAAAAATATATATATATAAACTTTGTCAACATCAATTTTTCCTTCATGTTTATTGCAATCATAAACTGTACTGCACAATGAAAAAATACAGTGTCACCTTGGGTCCGTCAAACTTGACATTAAAAGGTTAAATGAATTTCTTAGCTTAGCTTGATTCAAAGAGGAAGAGTACCCACATGATACATTCTGCACAGATTAATACTTTATTTTCTTTTCTTCTTCTTGCAATTGCAGACAAAGTTTACTGACAAACAATGGACATTGCATTCAGCTCAGCAGCACAAAGGTAATTGTATCAATAAGTTCCAAAGATTTGAAGGTTCTTTCAGTGGATGATTTGCAGCACTCAGCATTATGGCTCTAAAGAGATTCACAGACTGAAAGTTGGTAGATATGAGGTGGCAAGCCATTCAGCTCTATTATCCATGCCAATTGGGTGGAGTTGTCCTCACTGAGCCTTTTTTTAACCTGCTAGACTAAGCATTTCCTTTTTCCTTTTCATTTTCAAACCCAGTCTTATTACATCTCTTTCTCTTTTTCTCCTTTATCACTCCCTTGGCTGTTCTGCTAAACTCTTCAACTTGACTGTTCTTTTAAAATTCTGCAACTGCATAGATTTAAGATAAGAACATTGAGAGAAGGATGGGCTGTTTATGTCTGTATGGGAACTGGTGAGAAACTTTACAAGTTTCCATTTGTTTTTTTAAAGTGAAAAATAAATAACGCTTGAATGCTGCTAACATCAAGATGTGGAATATCTTGCATTCTGCAGTACCTTCTGAAGGGAAAATAGTCAAACTCATCCTGGCTTGGAGAAAGTATATACAGAAAAAAGGTTCTGCTGGAGGGAAAGACATCAATTTATAACTAATATAACAAAATGACGATTTTATATCACTGGTTAAATAAGCTCAGAGCTCAGTTGCTTGATTAATATTTTTTTTTGACAGGAGAGAGGGAAAATTCTTGTACTAGAACCTTCTAAGTATGTAGATGCTGGATTTGTATTAATTTAATTTTATATTGCATGGAAAAAAATTGGAAAAAAAAAAAGGAACTATAACTAGGGGGTTGGTTCCCATGGCATTTGTGAGCTCCATTCTGAGCTTTGCACTGGGATCTATATGCACCTCTATTCATTTTTTGAAAGGTCAGACATGCCATGGAAACGAAACATTTAAAGTGCATATGTCACTCCATACCTACAAACAACTGCTTATGAATCTAAAACATGGATGGAACAAAAGGTTTGCAGGATTTGCATGTTAACTTACAGTAAGTCAACACGTGGATGAGCAGCAGTCAAATACAAAAATTACCTCTACTTATGCCTTTGTGTATGATTAATAGAAGACTTGAAAATTAAGCACTGGGAACATAACAAATTCCCTGAACTGATCAGGCCCTGGATCCCTAACAGAAAACAATTTGTGCAATAATGACTCCTCAACTTTGTTCTAGAATAAAGACACTGCTTACTAACTGATGCTGCAGGCAAAGTGAGTAGGAACCTATACCAGACAAACTCTAGGTGAGGAATCTAGAAGCTAGGAGATGTGGAAAAAGCATAAAATGAAGCTTCATGACAAAATTAGCCAGTTCTTAATGATTGTTTCAGACTTCATACTGCAGAACTAAACAAACAGGAAAAACAAAAAAAGCCAGTGAGATGCCAGTGCTTGCAGTTATTTCCATTCATAACTTTTTTTTTAATCTGAGTTTTCATTTTTGACATTAAAAGACTGAATTGTGTCCCCTTTTTAATTTAAATGCTATGTAAAATCTGTAAACTCTTCTATCCTGCCTAGTGTGGGAAATCTTTGACACCTGGGAAAAACTAAGAACAGCTTCATCCAGATATATTTCTTCCAGAAGTCTGAGATCTCACCAACTGCTTCACCTTAGTTGTCCTTCTACTCCTGGACCTCTAAAGAGATGATCAGAGGAGAGTGCTTTCATTAGTTTGTATAGGGGATGGGGCCAGACTTTTTTCAGTGGTGCACAGCAACAGGATAAGGGGCAACCGGCACAAACTGGAACACAGGAAATTACTTCTCAACATGAGGAAAAACTTCTTTACTTTGAGTGTGACAGAGCACTGGATCAGACTGTCCAGAGAGGCTGTGGAGTCTCGTCTTTGGCAGGGGGTTTGGACTAGATGATCTCCAGATCTTCCAACTCCTACCATTCTGTGATTCTGCTTAATAGGGGTAATTCCTACTGCTATGTAGGAATTTGTAACCTTTCTTATAACTGCCTAGTTTTTCTTAAATAGTTGGCTTTTGAAATTGGCGTCTCTTACTTAACTCTTAAAAACAACTCCTGGAAATCATTTTCTGGGAACCATCTCCAAAGTTTGTGAAAGATGTGAAGACTGAAGAACTAAAAGCCCAGGTTCTGATATGCAGCAGATACTGTTTATCAAAGGCAGCACTTCAGAAGAATGTCCTTTAACTGACCGAATTGGTGGTGTGTGTTAACCCGAGTAGCAGGGGATAGCTGCGAAATATACCCAAGCAGTGAGCACATGTAACATTGTGCATTTATGTTAACATGTGTGTGTATGGATGTATCATAAAATTCTGGTAGCACTTGAAGTATTATTTCTCCTTGGCTGTTTGCAATGTTGATTTTTGCAATGTTGAATTTCTGTATTAATATAAGTAACACGCAAGTTACAAAAGGTTTATTTAGCAAGACAGAAAGAGAGTGAAAGTGAACAAGGAGCTTCACGATTTTGACATATAATTCTTCAGATATGATCAAAGAAGTCCATTTACTGGAAGCTCTACTAAGTGTCAGGCAAAACAATTTAAAGAATTGGAGCTGTCGACAGGGTGACACTTTCATTTTGAGGCAACTTTCAAGGTTTTGAAACTTGTTCTTTTTCCACATAGTGTTGAAACATCTGTTTTCCTAATGAATTATTTGCGGTTTGGATTCATGTCCAAAGGAACTCAAGCACCCATCTCTCCCTTTCAAAGAAAACAAGAAAAAAAAAAGATTAAATGAAAAATAAAACTTACCCTGAAGAAAACTTTATTGCAACCAATGCTCTTGTATATAATACTTCCGTTTTGACAAAACAACATAGTAGGATACAATTTAACTTAATAAAATATGTTCTGATCAACAACATTTAACATCTCTGCTCTTAAGAATGTTAAAAAAAAATATTCATTTGTTTTAGGAAAAACATTACAGGGAACAATTAGACCACCATCTGAGAGAATAAGTTATACAGCTGAAGCGAATGCGATGTTTTAACTTCTCAGGTTAGTTGGCGTCCCTAGGGGAGACTGTGTTCTGCAAATACAGAGGCACAATTCTTGTCACAAGTGTGTGCTGAAGCTTGTAATGGGTTTCTTCTGAACCTTTCACACTTCTGCTTTCCACAGAAGGTTCATTTACCTTTTCGAAGCAGAACAGAGCTGTTTTTAGATTGTCTTGATTCCAATAGACACTGAGGTCCCTTGAGTCTAAATTGGGATGCCTTCGTCTAAGCAAATTTTTATCTGACTGGTTGGCAGTGAAAGCAAGAAAATGGCACCAACTCTAAAAAGCTTTATGTCTTGTGTTTAGTAGTTCATTAATTATTCCTTTCAGCAATTTCTGCACTACTTGTCTTTCCCGTGTCCAGTTCCCTAATTAAAATTGGGAATGCCCTAACTGGTTAACTGAAATCCAGGCACTTTCTTAGTTTGTCAGTTTGAAGAATAACTTCTCATGCCTGATTAATTAATAATTGGGTATAATGTTGCTATATAATTATTTTATTCACACAACAAATATACATTGTTTACCATGACCACTCTAACGAACGCTATGTTTAGCTAACTGTCTCTCTGTAGTTGCCCTTGGAGAATACCCACACCTGTCACCGCCTTACTTCCCCGGTATATATAGCTTACAGCCTCATTGCAATATCCCACTTCAGTTTGTTTTTTCCCCCTGGTTCTACATCTAATCCCCACATTCTCAAACCCCATTCAGCATTGCCTCATTTAACCAAACACTGAGTCCCAAGACAGTATGGCGTACCTGCTTTACACTTGCGTGCATATGGGAGAACACCCATTAACCTAGTTGCTCTAATTAGTTTACTACAACCTTTCTCCCCTCAGCCTACACATATGGAGTGCATTTGTGCTCAAATGGATCCTTGTAAGGGCTGTTGACAGGATGAAAAAGCCTAGAATACTGCACTGAACATCAGGAAATATGATTTTAAATACTACACGTGTTAAGGCTTTAAGGCACATGTGTTTTATGACTGTTTCAAATTAGACCTTCCTCCAGGAGTATGTCACTGGGTGACAGCTTGGCCTTCCTGGGAAACAGGGCTGTGGAGCAGTTTATAACCCTGGGAACTGTGGAGAAAACAGCAACAAGGGCTTGCAAGGGTGAGGTTGAACTTCTGTAAACATTTTGAGAATGAGTTCTGTGTTCTGTTCAGCCCCACCTGAACTTACAGAGTTAATTTCATTTTCCATTTCTAAAACACACCTAACAATTACCTTATGCTGTAGATTGATGCCCTGAGGCATCCACAGGTTTCGCTGTCCCTGCCCAGTCTCCGGTGGGACTCCCCCCACCTTCCCACTGCCCAGTACTCCATTTCAGGGGCAATCAGTCTCTGCCTCAGAGAAGCTGTAGTATCACTGAATTACACTGAATCACAGAATGGTAGGGGTTGGAAGGGACCTTCAGAGATCATCTGGTCCAACCCCTACCTCCCCCCCCAAAACAGAGTCACCCAGAATAGGCTGGACAGGAACGCATCCAGGGAGTGTTGAACATCTCTAGAAAAGGAGACCCCACAACCTCTCTGGGAAGCTTGTGCCAGTTCTCTGTCACCCTCAAAGTAAAGAAGTTTTTCCTCATGTTGAGATGGAATTCCCTGTGTTCCAGTTTGTGCTCATTGCCCCTTGTCCTGTCAGTGGGCACCACTGCAGAGTCTGGCCCCATCCACCCCATCCTCTTGACACCCACCCTTTAGATATTTATAAGCATTATCCTTTAGATATTTATAAGCATTAATGAGATCCTTTCTCAGTCTTCTCTTCTCCAGGCTAAACAGACCCAGGTCTCTCAAGCTTTCCTCATCTGAGAGATGCTCCAGTCCCCTGATCACCTTTGTTCAGATTCCAGCTCCCACAGCCCTGCCTAGCCCAGCCACAGGCCCTGATAAAATCATACTTGATTTACTGCACCACACTTGCATAATAGATGAGCTTCTAGGAAGATGAGTTACATCAAAGTCAGGTTTTCTGGTGAAGTGACAGAGAGGTGGTGTCGTCCTCAGGGCTCAAGTCTTACAGCCAGGGCCAGGACCGGCCACAGACACCTTGGCATGAGGCACAGGGAGCCCCACAAAACCTGCTGGGGCATTCACCCACATCGTGAGTGCCCTGAATAAAAGTGTTCCTCCTCTCTGGTGCAGAGGAGGCGAAACGGGAACCTGTGAGGCTGCATGCTAACCACTGGGCTACGAGATACTTCAGCCTGGGTTTCTTATATTTGTCCTGTTGAAACTGTTCCACTTCATATGAATAATTAAATACTCTGTGGGTTGTGGAGATGAGGAGAAGTGACTCTGTACCTTACCAGTTAATTGCATGAGGCAGTGAGTAAAATGTTGTGGTTTCTATTCCTAAATATTTACTGAAATAAGTTCTCCGATACTGTATGTATTTTGAGACACTCATTCTACACCCTGAAGTTTTAAACTAACCATTGGTGGTATATTTTTTTTTTTTTTTTTAATTCCCAAATGTTGACATTTAGAGAAAAAATATCTACAGAAATTCTGAGTGTTAGTAAAAAGAAGGTAGGGGATTATTTTTATTTTTTTTTAATTTTGACAACAAAAACAGCAAATGAAAAATAAATTGAACACACAAAAAACAAGGGGTTTTTTTGTTTTCTTTTGGGTTGTTTTTTTTTAAATTCTTTACAGTTTAACAGAGGTAACCTTATCAACTGTAGAGGTGAGTAGATAGTCCATGAATATTTTTACAACTTTCTTTTTCTCTGTGGAAATTTTGGAAATGAAAAACAAAATCAAATTTATAACAACTCACCCCCCAAAAAAACCAAACCAATCCAAAACATCAACAATAAGGAAGCTACAAAAACTTACATTTGAAAACCATTGCACAAGCACATAAAATTTAAAACTAAAAGATACTCATATATTCATAGAGGCTTTTATATTTTATATTTTGCATTTATTCACTGCCTTGAATCCTCTGAAGTAACTTGAGTAAACATAGGCCTCAACTCAGGTAAGTTGTAATGCTCACTCTGAAATTTATTCTTTACAAGAGAGCAGTTATACCTGTATGCAACTTTGAGCACTTTCCTGATCTGTTGGAGTTAAAAGGATTAAAACACACAAATATTTCTCAACACTTTCTTAATGGAATGTAGAAAAACAGAATAAAACATTCTGTGGTTTCCAGGATCTGACCATTCCTGGATTTTGATGCAAACTGAATCAGCAATCTTGATAACATTGTCCACAAGCTGATCTTGTTTTAATTCCTCCTGTTTCACATTATCTCTGTGGTTCTTAGATTGCCACAGTTTATGGCATCAGATTAGACCGACATAAAATCTGATGTGCATCTTATTGGCAGGAGCAGTGCGTAAGAGTTGCTATCCTTAAACTTCAGTAGAGTTGCCAAACCTCAATGCTTTAGACATAGGCAGCCTGACAGAGAACTTTACTCCAAAAGTGTGCAGTATTTCACTATTATAACTCCATCATGGTCAATTAGCCAGACATCTTCCTGGCTTTTATCTTCAAAAATGATGCTTCTTGATTATTTATGTTTCCAAAAGCTATTATTGAGTAATTCAGTGTAGTGAAGGACTTCAATATGCTCTACCATTGTGACTGTAAATCCAGGTGTTAATACTCCCAGGTGGCTCATCCTCTCACTGCAGATACCTAATAAAGTTGCCATTAGCTGGCAGTATACACTGGAGAAAGCTATACAGCCAGCTGATCTTCTCATTAAGGAAAGGGCTACTGGAGAATGCCTGGAGATTATCTGAGTTGTCCGAGTTTTTAAAGAGGGGAAGGGAAAGAACTAGAGAATGGTTATTTTCACAGATTGCTTTTAGGAACAATACTGGAAGCAGTATGCAGGACAAAGAACGGATAGCTTGTAGAATAAGAGCAGACCACGGCTAAAGTAGTCAGGCTGGGTTAGTGGTCATATATTGGTTCTCCAGTCTTGTTTCTGAGAATAACTCTAAAAATCATCTGATTCTGATAAATTCAATGTAATTTGACTTATCTCCAGAAAATATACAGTCCTGAAAGACTCTCCATCTTTGACTGGGAGAGGAAATTTGGGGAAAGTGGATAAAATATTACTAAGGAAATTGTTGATGACTTTTTTGCTTGTTACTTAAAAAAAATATATTAAATTTAATATCGTTATTGTGATAACATCTTAGGATGTAATAATCTTGTTCATATCAGGTGCAGATTAGATCTGGTCCAACTGAGGAAAAAAATAGTAACAAAAGTTTCTGTCCACTGGAATATGCTCATGTTCAGCGGCTGGAGAAGAACCTAAAATTTTAGATTTGTCCTTTGCTTTTCTGATAGCAGTCAACAGATAAATTTTCTCATTCTTGTGTCATCTTGGCTTTTAAGGACAGTCATCTCCCGCGAAACTGGAGGTGCTTCCAAGTTCTTCAGTTGGAATTTCTGTTCTGGCTGTGCCACCAGGAAGAGTTCTGGGTATTTCTGCCAAAACATCCTAATTTCCCAGCAAAGACAACTTGGTCATGCAGCCCAGGTGATAACAGGGTACACTCTGACAAGGTGAAAGTCTAGATGAATACTGAATCACAAGTGAATATGTGTCATATAGAGAACGACTTCCTAAACTGGCCCAACTTTATTTCTTTACTTCAAGTGCTCAAGGGCTGTGTAAACCATGGGATTGTCAGCATAAGCATAGCATAAGTGTGTTTCATTTTTTCTTTTTTTCCCCTTTTTGCTTTTTCAGAACTCTCTTTCATTACCTGCAATGAACAGGTATGCTGAGTCAAGGCCTCAGAAGCGGTAAAATACCAGAATTACAGTTATTATGCCATCTGAGTTTCCTGTCACTTGCTATCATGTGGATGGAGACGTACTCCTGAACATGCTTCTTTGATTGAAAGCTCTTGTTTTCAGAATGGCCACAATCTCATTTACTGCAAAAAGGGATGGTGTTTTGGAGTCTGACTAGGTCTTGACAGGGCGGGTGTTCACACGGATAAACACATACTGTCAAAAAAAAACCCAGAAATCTTCTGCAGCTTCTAGAGTAAGGGTGTGTGAAACCTGATTCTGTGAAATGCCTTGTTTGTGTGGTTGGTGTGAGGATCAGTAACAGTAAAGGGACAATTGCAGAGCTCATGCATCCAAAATTTTTCTTTCCCTGTCATTGCAAAAACAGCACAAAACAAGTAGGCAGATAACCCTCAGTGACCAAATGCAGTGATCTGAAATATTAGCAACACAAATTTTAATATGTTTCTACCTGCCTGTAGATGTTGACAGAATAGTTAACAAGAAGAACAACAGAAATAACTGGAATTGTTGGAATATTCTTCCTTGAAACATTTGAAATGAAGACTGAAATAAAAATGTAAAGGAGCGAGCATCTGAGGCAAACTTTCTCCTGTATTAAAAACTCCTGGCCTCCAAACCTGCTCATTCCAGATGCACAGCTGGTAGCCATTGCAACAACAACTGTAATTCTGTAATATCCTCCCATGTAGGCTGTTGCAGCTTGTCTGTTTTGCATCCCCTGTTGTGTCTTAGCCTCTTTTTACTGTTTCACTGTTTATCCTAAGGAAAAGTAAACAGAGAAAATACATTATTTTCTGGATATTTATGCAGGTTGCAGTAACAGATCTGCACTGTAGACAGAGTCACTTGGGACTGTAAGATTGGCTAATATAGTATATCAGGACTAACTTTTATGGTGTAATAAATTTTGATTTCGTTAATGAATCCTCTATAAAAGATTAACATTCATTTATAAATATTGATTCAAGGACTATTGCTCTAACACTATATACATATAAATATAAAGTTGGTGCTTTGAAAGCAGGACAGACCTCATATAAGAAGCACAGATTGTGAAGGTCTTGTTTATACCCCTGTGCTCAGTCATGAAATCTTCACAAGTAATAAATTGTGGCTTCCTTGGCAAAACCATTGATGTCATACTCCAGCCACTATCAATAAAGTCTAAGAAATAAACCAAATGTTATATTATAAAAGAATCCTTAAACATGAAGTCTGATGCATTCTGCATTTTTCCAAAAGTTTTTCTAGGTCATTTGGGGTTTAAAAATGACAAACTGTTGCTTTGAATCATTTTGGTATATGCACGTATTAGAACTGATCAGAAAATAAAATATCTGTCCAAATGTTTTGATGTTCCAGTACTTTGACACTTACTTTCACTACAAACTGGGACAGAGTTAAAATCACTGAAAATTTATACAGAGAATAAAGTGGTTTGGGTTTTTTTTGTCTTTTAAAAAAAAAATCAGTTCAGAGGGGCACCCCCAAAAAAGAAGAGTTTCTATATTTGCATGAGAAGCAAATCCAGCAACCAAAATAGTTTTGATATTTCAGCAGGTCCAACTCTGATGTGTCAAATTGCAATTTATTGTGAAATAACTGTCCATTTTACATGCTATTTGAAGTCAAATTAACACTTTGAAATGCAATAATTTAATGTGGCTCTCAACATGTGGTGCTTGTTTGGTTTGAAATGTCATTTGGGAAAAGCAAAAGAAAAATTGTCAAAATCAAGACAGTGTTGACTCAAACATATTTTCTACTTGGATTTTTTTTTTTCCAAAGGAAAGTGTTCCAGTTGACCATTTGTATGCTTCTGGGGCCTGTTTTTTTGATTGTGTTTTCATGCCAAAACACCTATGAAGGGGAGATGTGGATTTTCATGTAATCCAGGATGAACTTCAGGAAGAAAAGTAACACTCCCTGCACTTCTCACAGCTCTTACCTGGGGATTTTGGAAAGGTAGAGAAAGTCCTCTTTGAGCTGAGAGATCACCCAACAGAGCTGATAGATCAGTCACCCTCATCATCCTCCCACCTCCCAGTTACAGAATACAAGTTGGAAGCAGTGACCAGTTTGAATCTGGGGACAGTAGGTGAGACTGATACAAGAAAAAATATCAAAGAATGATGTAATTGGTTAAAGTTAAAGATAGCTGTGTGTAGCAAAGAGGAAAAGAGGCAGTGACTGGCTCCAGAGCTTCCGAATTGTGGTTCTGAATGGAAAGAGGATGCAGTAAAAACTTTAACCTATTTCACATACAGGCTCTTCACAGAGCACAGGATGCGTCTTATTACCTATCTCTTTGGCAAACTTCAGAATTTGCTAAGAATTCTTTAAAAGTGCCTAAGACTGGATATGTGACGAATAGTCTGTACTAAATGTCAATTTTAACAGTGATCTCTCTCATTTGTAAACACCTTCATTCCCACAGGTCACATGGATTTTAAGAACTATTACTTTGAGCAACAAAACTTTGTAAGCAAGATGCAAACAAGGCTGGGCCAATAGGAGCTGCATAAGGTTTGACATGAGATAAATGTAAAATCCTGCTGCTAGGACAGAAGCAGCAGAAATACAGGGTGGGGTCTGCCTCAACGAGGTGTATCTCTTCTGGAAGGACCTTAGGGTCCTGAGGGACACCAAACTTAAGTTAGCAGAGAGCTCTTACAACTATGAAGGCAAAATGTTTCCTGAGCTCCGTGAGCGAGGACATAGACAGCAGATGGAGGGATGTGATTATTCCACTCTGGTCAGCACTTCTTTGAATACACTTGGAACACTATGTTCAGTTTTAGTTTGTTTCCCGTCCTAATTTTTGCTTTGAAAAAATAGAGTTTGGAGTAGGACCACCAACCAAGATGGTTAAAGGATTGGAGAACTTGATTTATGAAGGGAGGTAGAAAACCTTTGTGCAGTGAGAACAATAAAATATTGGAAGAGGCTTCACAGAGAAGTGGTGGAATCTGCCTCATTGGAAATTCAGTTTGACAGGACCCTTGTCCAAAGACCCTTCCTTTAAGAGAAACTTGGACCAGATCTACAGACATCCAGCCTGGATTTTTCAATGATTCTGTTCTATGATTCTAAATGTAATTATTTATTTGTTAATAGATGCAACAGATACAAAGGTTGAATGAGCAAGACATTAATAGCTAAGAAAAAAGAAATTTATTGAGCCTTTGCTCAGTCATTTGGGAAAAGATTGTCTTCCATTGCTTTTATGAGTACCTCAACAATGTCAGGTTGCCACCTCTTGAGTTTTTGAAACTTTACTTAGAGTTTTTTAACTTTCTGTGTTAACATGTTTCCCCTTGAATCCTTACATAACTTTTTCATTCTTAACAATTACACTCTGACTCTGTTTTAACCTTTCTTATCTTTTGTGGTTTTACTCATCTTACTGTCTCACACTTCAACACAAGATTTCTGTGTAAAAGCGGATTGACATCACACTTGTTCATAAAGCTAAGGCTTGGATATCAGACACCTGAAACCTTGAGCTGAGGTTTATCCACTTGACTTGTATTGGTCTTGCTTTGGAGTTTTCATATGTGAGTATTTACATACACACAAATGCAAGTTTCCAAGCTTTTAATGTCTAATTTTTGAGATATATGTTAAAGGAAACCTATGTTTCTGTAAGTTAGTAATAACACTGGACAGAAACATGTTGGTTTATATATGTATATGGTTCAGTGTGAGTCAAAAAGTGTGTATATACTCTTCTGGCGTTCTTGAGGGAATTTCTTAGAAGCTTTTTCACCAGCTGCCCTTGGTACGTCAGTTTTATTTCACAAGATAATTTTAGTCAAAGTAGCAGGTTCAGGAACATCAACGTGCCTTAATCAACACTCAGAATCCACCTGGCTATTCAGAAAACAGTGAAAAATGGTCTCAGAAAAAAAAGCATACCATTATGGATTCTTATACAAAGCACAATGGAGTCAGTGGAAAGACTTAAATGTTCCAAGTCCCCTGGCAAAGCCAGCAAGAGTCAAATAAAAGAGGGAAGGAGGAATGATGGAAGGCATTCACAAAATGATTCTGTTTGTTAGAATAAGGAATGATATGACTAACTGCTTACAAAAAGACATCACAAAACAGAGTAACTCTCCTGGTCTCTCTTACAGTACCAAGGACTCATAGAAGGATAAAAGCCAGCAGAATAGGCTTTTGCTTATTTAACTGGGCTGATGTCAGTCACAGCAGATTTACTGAAGTCAATAGGACTGTGTTGATATATATTACCTCTGAACATAATTCTGAAAAATGTACACTTTCCCCTGAATAGAAGGCATGATTACCTACACAGTGCATTAGCAGGTTCAGTACCCAGCAAATTCACACTGAAGTTATCCGATACCAGTAAGAAAAATTCATCTTAGTCTTCATGTTACGGACAAATATATAGGTATAGTAAGTTTTTTTGTAACTATTACTAGGTACCAGCTTTTTGGCAAGTTTTATGTCAATTTGATTAGAGTGCTACTTGCTGACAGCTACCATGGTTTATGTTGCTTAAACATTTCACTATCTAATCTAGGAAAAGAAGCTAATTAGTTCTAAGTATGAAAATGTAAGACAAAGCTATCTTACACTACAACCAGTTTTTATATCTCACTCAATAATTTACTTCAGATTCAAAGAACTAAAAAAAAATCCAAAATATAATAGAAATGACAAGATATTAATTTATTCTATATAAAATGGGTAGTTATATTCAAGACTTTCCAAAAAAGCCTCAAGCCCCTTATCCCTTAACTTGTTCTTACAGCATGATCCATTACTCCTTACGGACAGTGAACTATAGGTACCAGTGTATTTATTAATGTATTGTAATAGATCACCAGTTCATATTTCTTTAGCCCATCCTTGGTAACATATTCAGAACATTATTTAAAGCTCATTATTCACTGAAATAACACATGCAAAATCACAAGTTGGTTAGCTGTGATATTTTATTAGAGTGAGCATTTCGTGATTTTATTCTCAGTCCCTCATCAACATAAAACATAGTAAAGAGTTCATAAATCTAATTAAGGACATTAGAATAAGGAAAAATCACTGAATATTTAGTTAGGATATGCAAGCCTCATGTACAAGCAAACCATTAGAGGCAGTCATAAATGCCAATTGAAAAGCACTCAATAACTGCTAGTTGGTGGGAGTACAAGAAGACAGATGTAGATGTAATGGTAGCCTGCAAAGGTGGAAGTGTTTTGTTTATCTGGTTATTTGCCTGGCTTCTTTTTTCCTCCCTCCCCTATCTCTCCCACTCCCTNAAGAACTGGAAAAAAAAAAAAAAAAAAAAAATCAAAAAAGCAAAAATCTGCATCATAGCATTTTATTGAGATGCTGTTCAGGTTTGGGCTGCCAGACACTTAGGAATATAATCCTGTTGTAAGTGCTATACCAAGTGGGACAACAATTTAATCTAGACAGTATCCTACCCCTGGAAATAGCCAGTAGCAGTACCTAGGGAGGAGTACAAATATAGGCAAGCTTGCAGCCATGCTTTTCTAGCTCAACAGTTTGTGATTCAGGGAGTTTGTGAACTCATGTGACATCCACAGTGTCCTGATGCAGTGAGTACCACAGTTAAATTTCCAGAGTTTAGATAGGAATTGTGTAACTATGTTTCTTCTTTTCCCTTTCCCTTTCCCTTTCCCTTTCCCTTTCCCTT
>RSEF01000031.1:5343069-5355226 GCA_003993805.1 Himantopus leucocephalus
GAGCGGAGTAGAGGGGCAGAGTCACCTCCCTTGATCTGCTGGCCACATTTCTTTTGATGCAGCCCAGGACATGTTTGGCTTCATGGTCTGTGATCACACATTGTCAGCTCATGTTGAGCTTCTCATGCACCGACACCCCCAAGTTCTTCTCCTCAGGGCTGCTCTCAGTCCATTCTCTGCCCAGCCTATATTTGTGCTTGGGATTNATGAGGTTTGTACAGGCTTACCTTTCAAGCCTGTCCAGGTCCCTCTGGATGGCATTCCTTCCCTCCAGCATGTCGGCTGTGCCACACAATTTGGTGTCACTGGCAACCTTGCACTCCATCCCATATCCATGGTTATGCATGTGTAACAAAGGTGTTATATCGTAACAGTCCCAGTACCAACACCTGAGGAACACCATTCATCACTGCTCACCACTTGGACATTTAGCTATTGACTGCAAGTTGTTGAGTACGACCATCCAGCCAATTCCATATCCACCAAGTGGTCCATCTGTCAAATCTGTATCTCTCCAATTTAGAGACAAGGATGTCATGCAGGACAGTGTCAAACACTTTGCATAAGTCCGGGTAGATGATGTCAGTTACTCTTCCCTTGTCCACCAGTGCTGTAATGCCGTCACAGAAGGTCACCAAATTTGTCAGGCATGATTTGCCCTTAGTGAAGCCATGTTGGTGGTCACCAACCATCTCCTTATTTCCTATGTGCCTTAGCAGAGTTTCCAGGAGTATCTGCTCCATGATCTTTCCAGGCTCAGAGGTGAGACTGACCAGCCTGTAGTTCAAACATCAAAATATGCATTTCTCATCTATTAAGGTTGTTACATTATTCCTATCTCTGGGGTAGTTAGATGATTTCCACGCTAAAGATACAACCCAAAGATACCATACTAAAGATGTTTTCAGGAAAACAATTCAAAATTTATTTATAATAACATTTTTTCTAAGCACTTCACAATATTAACACCTTGGTGTGGTGGGACAATACTGTAATTTTCTTTTGCCAGAATGGAAAATGTAGGTGGGTATGTCTAAATGTCTAGATGAAGAAAAAGCAAGGTGGTGTAAGAAGGCATAGCTTTTTCTGTGCCAAAAGAAAGCTCTTCTTTGCCCTGAATCATGTCTGCTCATGGCCAGTGGCAATTTTTTAGGTAGGACTCTGCCGGGGGATTATAATTCCTAAATTGTTAAGATACTTCTGGAGTCATAAATGCTTAAGGTCCTTATCATAGGTTAAGGCTAATTCAACAGCTTCATTTAAGACTTGGGTAGAAGATTTTTTTCAGTAATTTTTCTGCATCAGGTTGCACATAATCTTCTTGTGGAGAGAATATTCAATGGAATTAGCCAAGAAAAGCCACCTTAGACTCCACACCAACTATGGGGAGTGAGTAAAAGCCTCTACAACATTTCTGGCACAGGTTGCATTGTAAAACAGCAATATGAAGGTGAAAGAGTTATATCTGAGCGAGAGCACAGATTGACTAGGTTGGCTTAAGGGAATTTACCTCCCTACTCCATTAGCTCCACTCACTGAAGTGTAGTTTGTCAAGGATTTATGAACATACAGAAGCCTCATCAGAGAAGACTTATGATCTCTGTGCCACATCCATGCGCCACTGAGTCAATGTGTGCATGTGCAGTACGTTTGATATATTCAGAATGTGCCTGATTTATTGTATGTTCGTTCATATTTTTCTCCGGAATTTCTCCATCATTCAGATCAAGCCTCTACTTGCCCTTACTGATGTGCACTTGCATATTTTAGAACAACTAGAAGGTGTAGGCTGTAAGTAGAAAAGGCTGGGTGAAATTCTGTCCCATGTGTCACCCAGGAATCAAGGTAACATGACCAAAGTTTTCCCTCTGGACTAAAATGATAATATTCTATGTGGGAAAAATATCATTACTGCCTTTCTTTCTTTTTTTCTTTGTATTGATTATGTTTAAACAGGAAAGAAATGGCATTTTAACAGCAACTGCATATTGATATTTGCATCAAAGAGAGTAGACACAAAGAAGCCATACAGTTCATGCTGTAGGATTACAAAATACAGGGCCATATAATACAGGGGAAAAATATATAGAATTGTTTAGGTTTAAAAAGACCTTTAAGATCATCAAGTCCAACTGTTAACCTAGCACTGCCAAGTTACCACTAAACCATGTCCCTCAGCACCTCATCTACATCTCTTTTAAATACCTCCAGCGATGGTGACAACCGGTTCCCTGGGCAGCCTGTTCCAATGCTTGACGACCGTTTTGGTGAAGAATTTTTTCCTAATACCCAACCAAAATCTCCCCTGGCACAACCTGAGGCCATCTCCTGTAGTCCTATTTCTTGTTACTTGGGAGAAAAGACCGACCCCCATCTTGCTACAACCTCCTTTCAGGTAGTTGTAGGGAGTGATAAGGTTTCCCCTCAGCCTTCTTTTCTCCTGGCTAAACAACCCCAGTTCCTTCAGGTGCTCCTTACAAGACTTGTGCTCCAGACCAGCTTCGTTGCCCTTCTTTAGACATGCTCCAGCACCTGTATGTCTTTCTTGTCGTGAAGGGCCCAAAACTGAACACAGTATTCAAGGTGGGGTCTCATCAGTGCTGAGTTCAAGGGGAAAAATCACATCCCTAGTCCTGTTGGACACACTATTTCTGATGCAGGCCAGGATGCTATTGGCCTTCTTGGCCACCTGGGCACACTGCTGGCTCATATTCAGCCGGCTGTCCACCAACACCCCAAGGTCCTTTTCTGCTGGGCGGCTTTCCAGCCACTCTTCCCCAAGCCTGTAGTGCTGCATGGAGTTGGTGTGATCCAAGTGCAGGACCCGGCACTTGGCCTTGTTGAACCTCATACCATTGGCCTCAGGCCATTGATCCAGCCTATCCAGATCCCTCTGTAGACCCTTCCTACCCTCAAGCAGATCAACACTCCCACCAAACTTGGTGTCGTCTGCAAACTTACTGAGGGTGCAGTCGATCCCCTCATCCGGATCATTGATAAAGATATTAAACAGAACTGGCCCTGATACTGAGGCCTGGGGAACACCATTTGTGACTGGCCGCCAACTGGATTTAACTCCATTCATCACAACTCTTTGGGCCCGGTCATCCAGCCAGTTTTTCACCCATCAAAGCGTAAACCTGTCCAAGCTGTGAGCAGCCACTTTCTCCAGGAAAATGTTGTGGGAAATGGTGTCAAAAGCTTTACTAAAGTCTATGTAGACAATATTCACAGCCTTTCCCTCATCCACTAAGCATGTCACCTTGTTGTAGAAGGAGATCAGGTTAGTCAAACAGGACCTGCCTTTCATTAACCCATGCTGACTGGGCCTGATCATCTGCTTGTCCTATACATGCCAGCTGATGGCACTCAAGATTATCTGCTCCATAAACTTCCCCAGCACTGAAGTCAGACTGACAGGCTTGTAGTTCCCTGAATCTTTCTTCTGGCCCTTCTTGTAGATGGGCATCACATTTGCTAATCTCCAGTCAAGTGGGACCTCCCTGGTTATCCAGGACTGTTGACGAATGATGGAAACTGGCTTGGTGAGCACTTCCACCAGCTCCCTCAGTAGCCTCAGGTGGATTCCATTGGGCCTCATAGACTTGTCTGTGTCTAACTGCTGTAGGAGCTCACTCACCATTTCCCCCTGGATTATGGGGGCTTCATTCTGCTCCCTGTCCCTGGCTCAGGTCTCAGGGCTCTGGGTACACGAAGACCAACTGGTCTTACTATTAAAGACTGAAGCAAAGAAGGCATTAAATACATTAACCTTTTCCTCATCCTTGGTGACTATGTTTCCCCCCACATCCAATTAAGGATGGAGGTTCTCCTTGGCCATCCTTTTGTTGCTAATATATTTATAGAAACCTTTTTTTATTGTCGTCTGCAGCAGTAGCCAGATTAAGTTCTAGGTTGGCTTTAGCCCTTTTAATTTTCTCCCCATATAACTTCATGATGTCCTTGTAGTCCTCCTGAATTGCCTGCCCCTTTTTCCAAAGATCATAAACTCTCTTTTTTTTCCTGACTTCCTGCCAAAGATCTCTGTCCAGCCAGACTGATCTTCTTCCCCAGTGACTTGTCTTTTGGCACTTGGGGATGGTCTGCTCCTGTACCTTTAAGATTTTCTTTTTGAAGAATGTCCAGCCTTTCTGGACTCCTTGGCCCTTCACGGCAGCCTCCCAGGGGACTCTGTCAACCAGTCTCCTAAACAAAACGTCTGCCCTCCAGAAGTCTAAGGTTCTTCTGACCCCTCTCCTTACTTCTCCAAGAATCAAAAACCATCATTCTATGATCTATGTTCAAGACAGCCTCCAACCGCCACATCCCCCATGAGTCCTTCTCTGCTTACAAGCAACAGGTCCAGCAGGGTGCTATCCCTCATTGGCTCACTCACCACCTGTGTCAGGAAGTTATCTTCCAAACACTCCAGGAACCTCCTAGACTGTTCCCTCTCAGCTGTATTGTATTTTCAGTACACATATGGTAAATTGAAGTCCCCCATGAGAACAAGGGCTAAGTGTTGTGAGACTTCTCACAGTTGTTTATAGAATATTTCATCTGACTCTTCATACTGATAGGGTGACCTATAACAGACTTCTACCATGATACCTGCCTTGTTGGCCTTCTCCCTGATTCTTACCCATAGCTCAATGCTATCGTCACCATCATTAAGCTCTAGACAATCAAAACACTGCCTAACATACAGGGCTATAGAGAATTGCATTTGATAAGAAATATCTATAGAAATAAGAACACATAAAAACACATACTGTGGTAATATCAAGTCCAGAAAGGGAAGATCTATCAAATCTAAAATATTTCCACTCATTTTAAGTTCATAATTTTTAAGGCTAGAAAGTACCTTTATGATCCTTTCATAATGAGGAGTAGAGCAGTGTAACCGCTGCATATCACCAGGTATAGATTTCATGCAGTGATATCTGTCAGCCATCCCTCTTCACCTAACGTGGGTTACACACTAGGTTTACCAGTAAAGCTAGATTTGCTGTTGCCAGCTAGACCAAAGAAATATGCGGCTGGATTTGGATGGCAGTGCTTTACAAATTTGGGCACTATAGAATGCAACTTTGGAAAAAGTGGCATAATAGAGAAAGAGGAATATACTCCCACACAGATAAAATGGTATCTAGTAAAAAGACAAAACAGTAAGAGGGTAATAGGGGAGTACGAATGTGATTTGATCAGCAGATTAAATGCTACATTAACTGATAATGTGTGTTTGCATAATTATTAGCGCTGTTATTTGCGTGGTTTAACTATGAAAGAGACACAAGACAGAAATACTTACTACTTTTGTCATTGTTTAAAAGCTAGCACAGCTTAGCAAGTGGGAAGTTCAGGGTCTGTGTGAGGTGAACATGGTTTCTCCTCAAGAGGAATGAGAAGACAGGTCAGGAGTCAAATGGTGCATGACCCTTTATTCCACTTGACATTAAACAGGAGAGTTGAACTCCCCTGCAGCTTACTGTACCCTGTACTATATCTGTTCCTTTTTTTTGTAAAGCAGTCCTAGAGGGTTTCCAGCAGAGATGGAGCAAATTTGAATTTTGTCTGATCTTCCCAGTACAGCCAGTAGTTTAAAATCTAATTATGAATTAGACTGACCCGGAGCAATGTTTTCAGAAGCATCTAGACAACTCAAGAGACAAAATCTCAATTTGAAATGCAACGGAAGTGTATAGGAGCCTAAGTCCCTTAAGATTTCACCTTTGAAAAACTGGACTTAATTTAACTTTGGCCAATTCAGTGCATCTGATTTCACCTTCAAGTTATCTCAGTTCCACTATTTGTACTTACTGTAGGAAACATATTTTGAAATGGGCAAAAAGACTAATTTTCTTCTGTCCCCTTTCTTCTCTAATTCTTCTTCTTCTACATTTTATACTTTTTAAATATTATTCTAAAAAAGGGTGAAGTTGTACATAACTCTTGTCCAGTACATCAGTGATATTTTTTAGTTCTTCACCCTTAATTCAATTTAGCCTTAAGCTTAACTTTTTTTCAGTTAAGAATGCTCATCTTGATAAACTCCTAAGGGCCACCTCCTTGGAGAGCTTTGTTAAATCTAATTTTATTAAAACTTAGGATATGAAAATCTTGTTTGCATAATTATCTACATTAAGTATTTCTACCTTTTTCTTTGGAGACCTCCTTTATAATCACTCTATTTTTTTCACCTTTACTTTTCAGACTATAGTTTGAAACAAATTCTGCAGGGTAATAAAGTCTAGCTACATTGCAGAGCTAAACTTCACTTGTTATGGACTTTGCTGCAGCTTAGTAGGAATTGTGATGGATGTTGTACCATTTTGCTGTGTGGTGCAGTAAGTTAAGTGATGACAGTAATGGAAAATAAGTTTGTCAGAAGAGGATATCTTCATTCATAGAAAAAAAAATCCTGAGAGGTTGATTCAAAAGGTTGGGTTTTTTTGTCTTTTGAGCACTGAAGTATTGCTGGCACAGTTATGAAGAAGAGCTGTGTCTCAGATAAACCTGGGGCTTTTTCAAACCTTTAAGAGATCTTCAAGTACCTGTTTTACTCTGTGGTCAGGAGAATCCTTGTACTTGAAATCTAAGGATCATTGTATTCCTAAAGATAAGAAAGCAATATGTAATGACGAATCTTGTTCTCCAGGGTTGGAAAAGATATAAAGGATGTTGTAGAAGTAATTAAACACAACCTACTCATAATCCAGAATCAATAACATCTGATTTATTTTCCTATCATACATCATAAATTAATAATAGCTAACATGAGTGGCTGGATCAATCTACACTAGTTTTAATTTTCTAAAACTTCGGTATCTATTCTAAACAAGTTGTCTACTCTCCCGCATTAGGCACTGAAAGAACATTCAGCTCCAAATAAGGCACCTATTTTAGCATTGATTTTAGCTTTCCCTGGATGCCTCTCTCATTTTGCAACAGAAAAAAATTAGAAGATTTGAGACAGACACTTAACTTTTTTATTATTAAAGTAAGATGACATGGATTCCACCTTCAAAAAATGTATTTCAGAAACAGTACACAATAAATTACATGTATTCATAAAGTAGTCAACAGAGATTATAATTTTAGAAAAGACTAGGATCAATTCGCAAATTTTTTGGAAGAAAAACTCAAAACAAAAAAAAAAAAAATAATCCAGTATCTGTGTTCTACCAGCTACGTGGTTTATTATTCATAAATGGCTGGCTGTAATTTTATGAGTCTTAAATACCAGTGACTAATTATTAGCTTTTTACTATTGACCTGTAGACCTGATTCAAAGTCTACTTTGAAAATATCTCAACTGTTAAAAAACTGTTCTGACATTCTTCCAAATTAAGATCAAACAGACAAATAAATCAAAAGAAAAACCTTACCAAAATAGCTAAATTAATTTATGACACCTTAGAAGATAGTATAATACATATGCTAGAGTTGAGTAAAATAAGGCTTAAAAAGTCTTTGTGAGCTATAATTGCATAAAGATGTACATTCAAACAATGACACAAGAAAGATCAAAATCCATGTGCGGCCTTCAGTCCTTCTTCCACCTAGAAAGCCACTGTCAAGACCTACTTCATCAGTGTGTTGAGTCTTCCTGATATGTAATATAGTATTGCTACTGACATAACTACAGACCTCAACTATTTGCTTGCAACTCACCTTGGTGCTTGGCTGCTCAGGCACAAATCCAGGATGTATAGGAAGTCTACGCCTTTGTATAGGTATTCTGACAGCTGATCATAAGGGTATTGTTAGCTTCACTGCTCTTTAATCATAAACAGCCCAAGTAGAAAGTGAGAAATCTCTGTTTTCTCCACCTGTGAACAGGATCAACTGGCAAACGGCTAGTTTAGCCTGACTTTCAATGAGGAAGCTGTCACCTTTTTCCAAAGGCTGAAGGTTTAGTATGTCTGTTTAATGTATCATTCAATACATTGTAAAGCCAGATTACCCCAAATTTTTGAGTATACAAGCCCATAATTTGCTCTAGGTAAACTATGCTAGATCTGTTATTATGTTAAATTTTGTTAAATCTGCTCATCTATTCCGTACTCACTCCCTACTGTGACGGGCTCCCAAGTCAGCCCCAAATTGGAGATGGAAATGCCTCTATGTTTTTCAGAAAACTGGCATGTTGGAAATACATGTCTCCTGAACTGCTACTCAGATTCTTCAAGTTTATTACAGCGTGCTCAAAAAACCTTGGTCATAACCCTGAGCAACTTGCTCTAGCAGGGGTTTGAACCAGGCTGTGATCCTGGTGTGAAGCATGGTTTTAAACCTTGCTTTAGGTTTGCAGAGGTGGTCTGCATAGATCCTGTCCAGACTCAGCTAGTCTGTGATTCTTGGGCAACTGAATACTGCTGCTAAATTCAAAGGCATTTGGAGACTTTGGACACTTAAATTTTGGTACTTGTGTGAACAGCGTGTCTAAGCTTCTATTATAGCCTATGGCAATCCAGCTAATACAGTTAGTGGAGACTGGAGAGACACTCATCTGCCCACATGTAGGTGTCAGGTTTGAGGTGGTCTGTGCAGAACTCCCATGGAGGCACTTACAGTTATCTGGTTAAAACTAGGTGACCACAGTTCTCAGCTAAAGTCCACATTTCATTTTTTAGAGGAGGTGCCAGTTTCCATTTTGCCTCATAATTAAGCAACCCAAAATTAAGGGCATCAGAATGAAATGGATGCTTTTGGAAACCTCTCAATTTCTCAAAAAATTCAATAATTTTGTGGGAATTCAAGAGAAGGGAAATATGCTCATTTTGAAAAACCTTCAGGCTCATTGATCTTGAGATTTTTCATGTTTTTAGTCACTAAGGAAAAATCATCATCATCCTATGCATGATGTTCTATTTAAATTAATTTAATACATGTGAAAAACAGTGACTAAAAAGTTCTGAATACAAGTGTTCTAAGCTGAGAGATTAAAAAAAAAAAATCAGAGATGACTAAACCAGTTTCTTTTCTCAGCGTTTCCATGAAAAGTAGAAAAGTCACTTCCGTTAGGGAAATAGTAACCTTGTCACTCTGGTGATTCAAAGATAGGTGAAAATGTAACACAGCAAGTTGCAATTCACTCCGAGTGCATCCCTCTGACAAGTTTCCTTTCCATTAAATTAATTTTCTTTGGCCACTGAGAATATGAATATGATTCCCTAGAGTAGTTGTTAGAACTCTTACCTGAGTAAGGTCAGCTTTCCAGCCTTTCTTCATAGGTGTTTAATATCTTTTGTCTGATTACCGTTCAATTTAAAGTCAACGGGATTTAGTGTTTTAAGTGACTTCAGTACTTCACAAACTATCTTTTTGAGAAAAGTCCTCTCTCATTTACACAAAACTAATAGCACAGGTATTCAAGTGCTAAATTTAGCACTTAAGTGGTTAATCAAGACCCAGAAAAGAAAAAAAAAAAAGGAAAAGTTTAGGGCATGAATTGACCAACTGTCTCTTTGGTGATGAAAAAGTCTGATTCTGCTTTAATGTAAATTAAAATTAGGCTTCATTAAAGGCAGTGAGGATACATATGGTACCAAACACGTGCCAGTAAAATCCAGTTCAGACCTTTGTTTGGGACTTTACTCTCTCTTTAATAACAAGAATTTTTTCTATTTGAAATTATAAGGCAACACCCTCTTAATTTAAAAAATTATTCAGTAGCTTTACAAGTTAGAATTATATTAGTATATTGTTGGTTTTATTATGCACACTTTGAATTATACAGACAACAAGGAAAATGGCAAAGAAAGGAAGCAGGAACTTTGTTTTAGGTGTGAAGCCTAAACTGGCTGATAAATTTCCTTTCCTTGTTTCCGCTTATTTTTGTATCTTATTGTTAACTATATCTAACAATATATATATAACTATATATAACTATATATAACAAATGTCCAGTATTTGTGTTTCTGCTGAATAACCTTGGAGATTTTTCATAAGTAAACACTCATAAGATATGCATGTGGCTATAGTTTTTAGTTCTTTCATTCTCCCATGGATTGTAAATTGAGTGTATGTGTGTGAGCTAGTGGTGTTTTATATTGACTGAGACAAGTATAACAACCTCTGGTGGCTCAGCTGCCATCACAGCAATTCCACTTCTCATCAAATTTGTGAAGAAAAGTAACTCTCTGCTTTTGAAGTTTTGATATAATAGAAACAGAATAGAAGGACCATCTGAAAGATCTGGTTAAGGTAATACAATGGGGCATACACTTCAATACAAAGGTTTGCTGTTATCTATCCTTCCCATTGCTTGGGGGAATTTGTGGCAAATTTGGGGAAGATAAGGTGATGGTTGGTGTGATGCAATGTAATGGTGTAGATCTGAGATAATGATCAGAAAGACGTGGGTCTTGTCTGTGGATCATAATGCTTCTACAAGGTAATCTTCTTTAGCTGACTGAAGGGATTTGAAGACTATAGTGCTTCCTTAAAATCGTGCTGAAGAGAAAAACTGCATGGTTGCGTTCTGATATGTTCCTTTTCTCTTTAAGCATTGTGTTTACAAAACAAAACAAACCAAAACTGCAGCAAAAAAGCTAATGAGTACTAGTGTGAATCTGAGAAGGATAAAGATACTTCCCAGCAAAACATCTCACCTGCCTTTTTCTAGACTGTCATGTCTCGCATAAGCGTGGAAAAATCCACGAGTCCAATTCTGCACCGCCTTCTATGGTTTGTAATTCATCTCCTCTCAGCAAGTCACCTGTCTAAGGCAACATTTTCATACATTTTGCACTCATTTGACTTGGCTCAAATGTGTCTATAAGAGCTTTATGAAAAGTCTTTCATTCAAAACTTAGTTAAATTAATCACAGAAATGTTTTTATCAAAATAAAATGGGTAAGATTGGTCAACAACGTAAACTTAGAGATCAGAGAAATCTTGAAAAATCATATCTAATTTCTCAGAGATTTCTGTTCTTATTAATTATATTTCT
Organism: Himantopus leucocephalus; assembly: GCA_003993805.1. NCBI lineage: Eukaryota > Metazoa > Chordata > Aves > Charadriiformes > Recurvirostridae > Himantopus > Himantopus leucocephalus. Next base: position 5,354,027 of record RSEF01000031.1, read on the forward strand.
TATGGTATTCACTAGATATGTTACCTCACAAGCTTTTAGTGAATTTATCCTTCTCTGCAAGGCACAAGATGTACTAATGTGTCAAAGACATAACACAGTTTATCACTGGGTTTTACTACTGAACATTTAAGGTCCCAGTTATCAACAGTTTCCTGACTGTGTGTACTCTGGCTTATCTGCTTTCCTTAGTGGTATTTTACATCCATGTTTTACTGGCATAAAACACAATGCAAGGGGCAGCCTAACAAAGCAATAATTATCTATGCATGTGTATGTGTGTCTATATACACACACACACGCGTGAAACCTAATGTGTATGCATATCTATGGTTTTACTACTGGTTTATGCTAACCATTGACTTAGATTTCCATCAGCACCAGTAGGACATTTCTCCACATCTCACCAATATTCCTTGAGAGTAATGCAGGAAGACTGTTTCTAATCACAGAAATAACTTAGCAGTTTAAACTCACTCCTTAGATGATACTGCCAGCTATGGTGCCAGCGTACGTCCAGAAGAAAGTGAGCCCAAACTGTTGATTCATCTAGGTTAACAGACTCTGAGTAGAGTTTTCCCTTTAAACATGTGCAGTCACGTGGCAGACACAAAGACCTGTAAGGTCAATAAAGCACCTCTGCAGATTTAACTGTCATTAAGGGTTATAAATGCAATCATGAAGTTGTGTGACTAAAACTAGGTCTCTATCTTTTAGGTATTTTAATACTTATTCGTTGGTATTTGATAAGCTATATCTTTTCATGCATATTTTCTTCTCTGCTGGGTATGCAAATGATAGCACCATTTTAATACAGCTGGAGGTTTAGGGTTTGGACACAATACTGACTTACCACAGGACAAAAAACTGAGTATGTTTGAGGCATCTTAAATATCAAATAAAAAGCATCAACATGTAACTCAAGCTTCTGAACAGAACACAACATTTAGGCACTTCTCTTACTGGATCTATGATTAACTTTTCAGATCCTTTGTATACCAGCATGGAAAAAAGTACTCAGAATAAACTAGAATGCAAACATACAGCGTATTTTTTTTTAATTTGTAGACACGCTTGGAATATATACTGTGCCTGTAGAGTAAGTGCAAGGTGGTTTTTCCCTCCCTCCACTGAGAGCCCTAGCTTTCCTGTTACAGTGTTCCTTTTGTCTCTTTTTCTCTCCCCCCCCCCCCCCCCCCCCCC
>RSEF01000031.1:5355292-5379545 GCA_003993805.1 Himantopus leucocephalus
CCCCCCCCCCCCCCCCCCCAATTCAGGTTATCAGTTACTATAACTTCAGCAGATAGGGCAAAAATCAGTGTTCTCTGTCTTTTGCCTCCAGCTGGAATAGCACATAGCCTGTTATTTGGTACACGCTTGATGGAGAAATGTTTGAGCTTCATTAAAATGTGGAAACAAACATGTCTCCTACGCCTTTGCAAAGTGCTTGAACTACTATTTTAAAGAAAAGATGACAACCATTAATATGTTTGAAAAGAGAGGTGGAAACCACTGCAGCACACAGGTATCGCTATTACTATAAATGCTTATTAGGCCTTTTTAAGATTGCCTTCTAGAATTAGATCCCCCAGGAGACTTGAGCAGAAGAAAGCCTAGTTGCTGCATTGTAATCAATATTAGGTATGAGTTAGGCTGCTCATCCCTGCCAAACCTTAATACTGTTATAGGTACCTGGGGAACTTTAAACTAAAGAAGTCAGGTGGCAAAGGATTTTAAGCTCCTCGGACATTAGGGGTCAGCTAAGGATGACAGTTTAAGTGCTTACTGTACATTTTGTGTAAGTCCTAGATTAGATACTCAAGTCCTTATATCCCATTGGGTCCTAAGTCTTTGATGCATTGCACTAAGCTGAGGCGTTTAGCTGACATGCTTAGTCACTTAAGCTCCTGATGGAGGGAGAGTCAGGCCACCTGTAATCTGAATCACTCTTTTGACTTCTCCATCTTTGTCAATTGACTGCAGGAGAAACCCAGGGAGAACAAGTTTTCAGACGTAGGTGTTCTTTAGGTATGACTTTAACACATAAAGTTAGCTGAAGTGTGCCAAAGCATCAGTAACTTAGTGCTGAAAGTCATAGAGGAACTTTGTGATGAACAGGAATTCCAAGTCAGCTCACAGAGTTCAAAACCCAGTGCTATAACCTACCCTCTCCTGCCCACACACACGCTTTGTTAGTATCTCCCTGCCTCAATTTATATGCTTTCATGGCTGTGCTTATACAGCACAAATATTTGGAGTCTTCATTAAACTGGCACAACTCTTGAATGCAAGTTAGGACAGCGCGTGAAAGAAGAGTGACAAAACGTATTCCACACACATGCAAAATTGTTGCTCAGAGTACAGGTTTTGTTACTTGATCTGAGTTGTCAGTGCAGCGGAAAAAGATTTTCTATCATTGAAAAGTTACAAAGTGTTGCTCTCAGTTTCATCTGAAAGTCAGCCGTTGCTGCCAGACCACTGCATTTGTAGCAGTAGCATTTCAGTGTGTGCAGTTTACTGAAATCTACGCTGGCATTTTACATTATTAAGACTACATAAAAAGCTTTAGCAAATTGCCAAGCCCCATTTCCCCTGTCCTCCCACTTTAAGCATTACCTGGGCTTATATCACTGTTAACGTGAAACACTTGCTCACCGCAGCAAGTGGCAATTCTGGGTACATCAAACCCCAGGTGAGGAGTAATTATGATTCAATGTCAAGATTAATGTTGTCATAACTTTAAAATATGGCTGACACTACAAAGCCCCCCTGCTGTCTGAGGATAGCCGAGACACAAATGCATTAGAACAACTCCAGCATTTCCCTTAGCGCCCTTAGTGCCAGGCAAATCTCTAGCTGTTTCTCAAATAATGATGGAAAAAAGACTGGAAAAAGGAAAAAGGACAAGGATAAGGACAGACGGGATGAAAATAAAATAGAATGACCTATTCCATGCACAAACTGCTGTGTGGGTGCAGGGGAAGAGGAATGTTGCAAGATAAAACAAATAACTTCAGTTTAGTTTTAAAAGCACCCACAGTTAGAAATGTTTGGGACTTCAATGGGAAATAAATTCCAAAGAGTTCTGCAAGCTCTTTGATGAATGTGTGGAATTGTCTCCTTGTCTTCTCATTACCACTTTTTTTTAAAAAAAAAAAAAGGAAGAAAAAAATTAGAAGATCTGACAACTCAAGCCATCGTCTTTAGCTTCTGTTGTTTTCCATTAGCAACGGGAACATACTCTTTTAGTGAAACACAAAAGCTGGTTTCCAAAGCTACTGCTGAGTTCTGCAGCATGCCAGGACCTGATTCACTTGTTCTAAGAGCAGCTCAGAAAGGTGGTTAGAGACAGTTTTCAGTACTTTATTTGTCCCAATTATCTGTTCCTGCCTATTAAAGTGAATGAAACATCACAGCATTGTTTATCACAGGCTTTATATTTGCTAATAACACTGTTGTTTATTACTCTGAACATGTTGTATGCAGTCAATGAGGGTTCTGTTATTCTTTCCTGATAATCCCCACAAGCTTGCAGACACATTTCTTTCTTCTTTCACAATAAAACTGCACAGTTCTGAATCAATGAAGCTTCCTCCCACAGTTTTTCACTTGAAACTTGCCTGCGATTATTTAGATTAAGGTTTCTGGCCTTATTTCAGAGCTGTCCTTATTTATTATCCAGGCAAATCAAAATCCTGGACATCATCCATCCAGATATTTTGAAATTGGATGTTAATTCAATGGATCATAATTATCATAGTCTGAAAAGTTCAGTGCTGTTTCACTCATGTGAACAGTTCCTGTGAGTCTGATTCTCTCCTTGGTCGCTTGTCTCCACTGTAATTCCATCAATTTCAGGAAAATATATAAGAAACTGGAGGAGAAATTGGTGCAGATCCAGCTCAGTAGTCCCATGGGAGTCTAAGCAGGCTTTCCTAAATGTAGAAGCAGAGCTAATGGAGTCAAAGTTTACTAGAACAGGTCCTCACTAAATTAAGCTCTAATATTACGGACAATATGGCATAATGCGTGACAACATGCAGAGCTGTCTTGCTATAGTACTTTTAGGTTTTTACAAACTTCACTGCATATGACTGTTCTACAAAAATCATTGGACATAGTACCATCCTAACAGCATAGTAAAAGATGCTGGCAGCTGAGGGCGGTGTCCCAATGAGCTCTCTCACACAGCAGATTAATCAGAATATCATAATGTGATCGTCTATCTCCTTTTTACATAACCTGATGAGCAGTTACTTAATCATGGGGACATTTATAGTATATCCCAAGATCTTTTTAGGAATTTACTGAGATGAATGAGGCTATTCCCTAAAGTGGAAACTAAAGGGAAAAACGTGTAAAGCAATCCATTTAAAACAAATGGTTGGGTTTGTGCAGGGATGGGAAGTGGTTCCTGGTGGTGGTGGTGGTTTTTAATGTGAAAATATTTTATTTCCATAGTCAAATACTTTTGTTTCAGCTTGTTAAATAATTTTATTTCTACTTTGTAATGTTGATGTATTTAGTTTCCCCTGCTTAGATTATGTTTATATGTATACCCACATAGTAATTATATTTACACACCTACTGTTATCAAATAAATTCTATATCATGTGGGATTAATGTTTTAACAGAAACAAAAAAAAACAGCATTAGAATAACATATTTGTTTGTTTCCATTTATTAAAATATTTTTCCTTTTGGAAAACGGAGTGTTTCAACACTATTAGAATGAAATGGAAGAGTCAAAATAACTTGCTTTAACATTCTCTGAGTAAATATTTCATCAAATTTCAATCCATTCCAAAGAAAAGCTTCAACATAAAAAAAAAGGACATTTTAATACAGACCTGTTTTAGTACAGACTTTAAAGCTTTTCACAGTTGCAAATATGTTCTGTTAGTGGACAATATTTTGGTGATATTTTTCTGAGCATTATGCATATATCAGTCAGCTTTTTAATGTTTCATTAACAATGACAAATGCTTTCTTTGTGAGTTCGGATGTAAAACCAGTTAAGTAATGTCTATAGAAATGTCAGACATCTAATGTAACTGGGCTCTAGTCCATGACTAAGAGTCCTACAAACTATTGCACTATGAATAATAGAGAGCAAAGTGACAAATGCACCCTTTACTCTCTAGAACTGTCGAGTGAGCTATCTCACAGTGTGTTTTACAGCTGCATGTCAATCTGGGCCATTAGAGTAAAAGATCACACCACATGCTTCTCTAAGAAGTGCCTTGGTTTGCTAGACCAGTTGACAGTTATCACCGTTACTCTCTGAACAGAGAGTCTAGAGAGCAAAAGACAAAGAATATGTCTACATTAAAATACGACAAAGGCAGCAAATACATGCTGCCTTTATTCTAATTAGTGGCTTTGCAGCAGCACAGACAAGGTTGTACACGCCAGTCATGTCCCCTTGCTCTTGATATCAGTATTAAGATTGATAGTTCTTGCTAAAGTCTGTCACAACATCTTCATTGGCATTACTACCCATCCTGGTGACATTGAAGGTATCAGATATTTCTAGTCTCATGGAAAAATTTGAGTTGGAATAAACCTCAGTAGGCCATCCAGCCCCTGTCAATAGCAGGGATAATTCTGATGTTAGATGGGGTTTCATTGGGCTCATACTTGAGTCACATCTCCACATGCAGAAGCAAAGCAGAATAATGATGTATTAAAACTGATACTGTCACTAGCAATCGTTTGCTTTGTTGTACTTTCTAATCCTGCATTTCTCCATACTCTTTTGGAGATGTGCTTCTCTCATAGTCTGACAATATACTGCACTCATAGCTTGAGAATGTGTCTGGCCAACACCAATACATGAAAGGGTTGGATATCTCTACAAATTTTTAGCTATTGCTTCTGTTTTTCCCACTTCCTGAATATCATTTGCTTGTCGCACTTTCTAAAGTAATAATGGTGGTCCTCTATGCCATGTTTAGTTCTCTGAAAGGAGATATTCTCTCTGCTGGAGATATTCAGCACATTTTCTATTGTCTCAAGGCATTTAATTTACTATTTATTTAACAATATTTTAAAGAAGACCATGCATGTTACATGAGCAATAACATTAGAACGGTTTCCCATTTTTCACAGCCATTTTCATCTTTATCACATGGATGACTTGGGTGCATATATACATGTATCTTCCTACAAAATAAAAAGATGCGTGTCCCTATCCTTACAAATAGAAAGCAAAGGGACAACAGGAAAAAAAAAAGAACACTTCCCCCAGCCCCTCTTTTTTTGTGTGCGTGTGTGTGTGTCTTACTTCTGTCAAATTCTTCCTTTCTGAATACGATATGTTCCTCTATATTATCTCTCTTCAGTTACAAGGTTAAAAAAAGAAAAAAAAGAAAAAAGAAAAAAAGAAAAAAGAAATAAAAGAAAAAAGAAAAAAAGAAAAAAGAAGAAAAAGAAGAACCCTCCCTTCTATTTCTTAAACTTGAACAACATCGTTAAAGGAAACGCTGAGCTACCATTGTATTATTGTTCTGGCAATAGTCAATGTTGAAAGTTCAAAGGCAAAATTCAGGAAAAGAGGATGTGTTCTTCATTTTTTATAGCCCCCAAAATATCCTTGAATTATTTTTTTCCTACCTGGTCAATGATGATGTAGTACGCCAACACAGAAAATACCTTTATCTGAGGAAATACCACAGACTAGGCACCTTCTGCTGAAAAAAATCTTGTCATAGGTTGTTATACTGACTGTTAGAGACAAACCTGAGCAGAACATATTGTTTTTATTTCTGTGCTAGATCTGTGAGCTGATCCACCTTGGCTCCAGAAGTACTCTAGCCTTGATGTCTGCTAAGTCCTGAAGACTTGGAATCTCACTAGCCAAGATGTAGGATCGTGGGAATGCGGTAGGCTGAGTTGAGCCTTCTGATGGCTCTGTGCCGTGTTCTGTAGACTTTGAGCTTGAGTACACATGAATTTAAGAATTACAGTTCCTGTTTGCCCTACAGAAATGTATGAACCTTGACAAAATATCTTTCTCTGTGCATCAAAAGTTATCTCCAAAAATACAGGAATCGGTTCCTATCTCCTTTCACCTCTTTGGGGCAGAGCCTTGTTCTTTTTACATGTGCGGCACGTTGGTAAACAAGACCTCAATCTTAGTGGACATCTAAGAGTTCCTGTCTTATTTCTGCTAATGATACAATTCTTAACACATGTAGTGGGAACAGCTTTGGCAAATATTTAAAGAGAAACACTTTATGGTAGGGACCTAAAGGAAATAAGCAGCCCTAGACAATGTTTTTTCCTATTAAATATACCAAGGTAAGTAAACAGATTTGAACAGAGGTGTTTGTAGCACGTACATTCAGTGCTTTGGGGTGATACTTTTCAGGGGCTAAATTCTACTCTCAGTGCAGCCTAGACAAGTTTACAGGCATTGTATCTTAATTAAATCTTTCTAATGATTCAGAGCAATTTTTTAACTCCCACTTTACATTTGTTCACTTGCTAACACGTACTGTATATATGCCTTCAGATCCCAGAATCACATTATGGATAAAGAATGGTTTAGAACTTTAAAACTCAATTTAACTATGATTTAAAGTGTTTGTTTATTTATTTATTTATAAATAAAACATATTGGCTGATACTTTATTGTAAATAACCAAGCCATTCATTCAGAAGCCCTACTGAAAATAAAACAATCTTGATAACAAAGCTTATTTAGGAAGTTACAATGAAATACTGAGTGGTTTTTACTTTTACTAATGCAACTCCATCTATCTGCATGGTAATTCTCAACAATGCTAAATTCTATTGCCCATTTGTAAGTTGATACTGTTGCATAGTACAAACAGATGTTAAATTAGTTTATAAAAACACCTAGGAACAACTGTAGCAGCAGATTGCTTGTAAGTAATAGGCAAGATTATAAAATTCAGATTACAACAAAATGCAATAGCTTCATGCACTGGCACAAATTAAAAAATATATATACCATGGACAAGGTGCAAAATGGATCAAATTAAGATAATGCCAAAATAAATGGACTCAATATTATGTTAATATTAAAGAACTTCACTAGCACAGTGATTCTGCCAAGGAATTTTAATGTGTCTTCTAACTTTACTGGTGATGTTCCCTGCAAAGTATTATTTCAAAGGTCTTACTAATATTCCCTAAATACAAAAATATTTGCAGCGTACTCAAAAGTAGATCTATACAATAGAAAGATGGTATATTTATTGTCACAAGTGTAGGAACAAAACCTGAATTCACTTTGTTCATGTAAAAATTTCCTAATAAGAGGCCATTTTAGTCAGTAAAGCAGAGGAATTACATTATAATAGAAACACTGATATAACCTTAACTACAACAGCACAAATGTCAGTTCTGTAATGAGGCAGAATTCTCTACTCCTATGCTAATCTCTTGAGACATGATTCTACAACAAAACAAAACAAAACAAAACAAAACCAAAACAAAACAAAATAAAAATCCTAGAAAATATACAAGAAACAGGCTGGTGTTGTTCTTCTTTTTTTCCTTTCTAACGGACATGTTGCCAATCCAAATTAGGTTAAATAAGATTTGAAATTAGTTCAGTCTCTATTAACAGCCTAGTAGAAAGAGATATGCATGGGGAGAAATGTGATTAACTAGCTGAAAGGTATTACAAATTACAAAAGACGAATGGACCATTGGACAAGCGCTGGGTATGTTTTGACTGAAATCTGTTTGGCTATTGTGCAAGGGAAAATGTTGGAGGGGAGCAGGAGAAAATGAAGTTTATTCTTAGCCATTTTAAAATACAGATAGAGTTGACGCTAAAGCAGCTTTTTAATTCTGCCTTGCAGAAGTGTTTATTGCAGCTCCTACCAAAGGACTAACCCTGTTGATTCTATAAGTCTTTTATACATTGTGACTAGCATTACAATGACTGACGCAACACAGTAAGTAAAAAAAATAAAGTTCCCTTTCTCCCTCAGTCCCCCACCTCTCTCTCCAGCAGATCAATATGCTTGAAGAAAATGTCACAGACTCCATTGAAGGTAATAGGTTTAGATCACCATTACATTTTCTATTCAATGAACTGAGTCTGTTTGGTCCATTTCTGTTGGAAAATTCACCTGTTTGAAAAGATTCATTTTCTTCAATGCAGTAGAACATAACAGCAGAGCAGTGATGCCTGCAGTATATATATATCTGTGGTTCATGTGCTCTCCTTCTACTACATCAGGAGGGGGGAGTGGAGAAACAGGGAGAAAAAGAAAGAAGAGGCAGAAAGGAAGATTTAGCTAACCACAATGAAAATAAAGTCCTGAAAAGTAAAACAAACTGAGCTGCTCTGTGTTCCTTGTGCTGTGCTGAAGCAGTGGCATTTGTTTGTAAGGACAGGGTGTGATCTAAGAGATGGTGTACCAGGTTCAGGCCTGGTGCTCTGAAGCCAGTGTAGTGAATAACTTACCTAAAATTTAAATGATGAAAGCTAGATTTTTTTTTTTTTTTCTGGCTACAACCCTATATCTCAAACCTATAGGGTAAGACTCTACAATACATGTCTGTAAGGATTGTCAGACCTCTGTTGCGTGTGCAGAGCAATAAACAGTTCCACACCAACTTGGTATAACATATAAGGAAATACTGCGTGAAATAAAAAGGGCAAGAAATAGATTATTGGGGTCTTATTTTCTAAATTACAAGAAATTGCCAAATCAGACTCTAGCCCCTTGCACAACAAAATTGCCTCTGGTTTTAACCTTTTTGTATATGTTTAGCATCTTTTCCAAGAAAGTTTGCACTCCTGATGTGGAGACATCCATGACAGACAATCTAGAACTCCTCCTGCAGCTTGTTCAGTCTTTCTCACTGCTGAAAATATCTGCTTTAGTGCTTGACTCCCTGCACTTTTTAGGGCTTTCTCTGCTACATGAAAATGCACTTTACTAGCTAATATTTTTCCTGTCAAGGTACGTATATATTGCAATGGAATTACCCCAGTGTCTCTCTCTCTTTTTGTCTTTTTTTTTTTTCTTTTTCATATGTTAATCTTATTTGAATTGTTATAAACTTAGAATTATTCTTCAATTTGGTCATTGGTGCTCTTTAACTCTAGACTTTTATCATACAGACATCTTCACCAAGGCAACTCTTCAGAGCATGAGATATTAGATATCTTCATAGTAATAGAGAGATGTCATAAAATAAACAATGTAAGGTATGACTTTTCTCTTTAGTCTTTTTTCTAAATCAGAAAGAAATTAATTTCTCCTCAAAATGTCTGCTTCTCTCCATGGACTAAAAGGAGAGTGGAGGGCACTAGCTCAGACGGGCACATATATGCTGTAGAAAAGTCCAAACCAGTGTAGATGGGTCATGGCACATATCACCAGCTGCTGGTAGAAATGGTCAACATGAGTTTCTTTTCACTGTATTTTTCTCTTTTTCTGAAAAGGCAAAAATAGGGCTTTTTATTCTTTTGTCAAAGTCTTTTTCATCAAGAACATGGAACTCCACAAACATAAGTTTCATTGCAAAAATATCAGTATTTTTTAGTGTTTTTTTGGCAAAAATACTTTTATTTACAGGGCATGATTGGTTCCTCTAGAATGTTTTGGGTTTTCAGTTTTTGTCAAAAGCATTTTTATATTAAAGGTTTATTATTTTATTTTTATGTTTTGGAAGGGAACAGGCTGCCTTTTAAGAGAGATATTTAGAAGGTTGTGGGGATTTTCTTTTTAATCCCTCTTTTCAGGATGTTTTTGTGACTCCAGATCAAAGAGTCATCCAATATCCTTCCCCCTTCATATTTATCCAAGATATCTACTTCTTAAATATAACTCATTTCATATTATGTTTTACAATTTCCACGAGTCTTCCTTCCCCTCTGGCTTGTTTCTAATAATGGTAGAACAGTAACTTATAGCTGTATAGTGACCCAGGAAGAGTCCACTAGAAGAAATGCGATATGATTCTATCATAAAAATACTGTTTCAGAATGTAAATATTCAAGAAACATGAATTAAGATTAAATGAGCAATGCTGTTTTTTTAATTTTATTTTAATGCTTCCTGATTTTGAGTGCTTACCTTTATATTTTGTTTTCTTTTAATGAGGTACTGCTGGATATAATAAAACATTAGGATGCATTCAGGAATGTGTGAATGCAGAAATATCAGGTTGTTAATAATTAGAATGGATAATTTTATTTACCATTACCCATAATTTCATGACTTTGTAATATAACTATTACTAGTTCTGAAAACACTTGGTTCAGGTTATGAGTTCTTTTTTCTTCTTTTTCTTTAAGTATTGGACAGAATGGACGACAAGGGCAAGACAGGGCAGGGAAAGGAAATTTTCAAATTTTATGGCTCTGAGAAAAACATGAAAATTGGAGAAAAAGTGCTAAGCAATTAAAACCTGAATGAAAGGAACCATTTAAAATATTGCAACCATTTTTGTGCTGAACTCATCACAGTGGCTTATGATGTATGACTATAAATGACTAGCATTGTTTAAGTTCTCCTCTGTGTTGACAGAATAGATTATGGTGACTAGAAAATAGAAGCACTTCTGATTACAACTTGACTCTGTGCTGGTTAAGGATCAGTAAAAGTTCAGCACCAGATGCTTTGGGCACACACACAAAATACCTGAAATCATTTAGCAGTGCAAAGAGAATTCTGATGCTAATGAGGGCTAAAAATTGGATTCACAAGTTTACAGAGTACACCAAACTGAACAAAATTGTCAGCATAACATTTAAATTACTTTTTTGATAAGCTTGGCTATTTACAAATCATCAGACAATTACATCTTCCAAAAACTATTTAACATCAATTCACTCTGCCTTTTCAACAGTGCACTTGACTAATTCCGAATAAATTGAAAAAAATTACCTTGCAGATTGCAAGAAACTGACCAAAAACAATTGCTACAGTTTTAAATTGCGTATCGTTAAACTAACTCTGCATAATAGTTTTCATTTGCATTATCTTCCCAGCTCCAAACATTAACTATTTCAGAGAAAGAAAGAAATGTTTGGCTTTGATTAGTCTGCTACACTGAAAGGACTGTGTTTAGCCCTGAATTATCTGTCTAATTTACAAATTAAACAATGCCATTGAATAAGGAAGGAATTGAAAAACCATGTTTCATATTTTCCTTTCTCCAGTTGTTATTACCATGACTTATGCAACACTAGAAGGTGTCTTTAAGAAGACTCATCCTTGGAAAGGAACTTTGGATATACAGACAATGTTTTTTGGCTTAAAAGGTGGACCCCAGATCTCTTAAACATGAGAAAGCCAACTGCAAGAATAGGTTGTTATCACAGAGTCAGCCAGTGACCGAGTCTTAAATATCTACAAATGTCAGACAGTGTAAGGTTCTGTGTCTACGTTTTTTAGCAGATTGCCCACTGGCCAAAAGTTGCCCAAAGAAACCTTGTGGAGAGGAGGGGTGAGATTGGACACACAGGTTAAAATATTCCAGATGCAGGTTCCTGTACCTCAGTGTCTTTCGTGTCAGTGAAGAAGACATTGATGACCTCAATTCAGTTGCCCACAGGCAGGTGCCTGACACTGCTAGGAGCATCCCAAGTACCAAGTGGTGACTAAGCAGCTGACACATGATCAGTAACTGCTGTGATTGTTACAACACAGGAACTGTGTTTTCCTGGACTGGCAGCTGAGGACAGACAGAACACCCCATCACATCTGAAGTGGTACAAAACATCTGCCTGCGCACAGCTGAATCAAGCCCAGCAGAGTCCATGAATGCTGGAAAGCTCTTCTGCTTTTTAAATATACTTGATACTTTAAGATAAACTGAATAGTTCTCATGGGCATGATTTATATGGCTAAACATGGATATCTATTGTCATTTTAGACACCCCAGCAGATCTTGCCTTGTTTCTAGCTGCTTTCTAGAAGGTTATAGATCTTCCTCATCATGTTTGTCAGCAACATATGCTTATCTTCCTTGACATCAGCTGCCATTTTAAAGGTCTTGGAAGAACAGGTACCCTAACAATTCAGCATTGTAAATGGTATTCAGTCTTTGCAGTTGTTGCAATTGAACAACTGCAGTTGCTTCGTCTTAGCTTTACATTAAAGGAATAATTTAGACTAAGTAAAGATGTATTAACAGTCTGTACTTTAAATTAAAAAAAAAAAGGCAAAAAAATTCCACCGCAGACATTTTCAGTTTTAGTGCAAATGTAATTAGTTTGATTTACTATAGCTATAGGCCACCAACTCCACGTAAGCTTCCAATGAATTACTAAAAAGGAGAGGTGGAGAGCCAGAGGCAGCTGGGGGAGTAAAGAAGTGTGTGGGACCAGCTCTGACACCCTTATTCAAATACAGCGGTACCCTCGGGTAAGATTTTCATCAAAAGGACTCAGAGGGGTTTGAGGCTTGCATTTCTTTTTTCTCCTTATTTGAGTGCTTAAAACTACTTAAGACTCTTCAAAAAAACCTGTTCCAGATAGAGTATACAATACTTCCAGAGTAATGTTCAGTAGTGTTAAAAATAACAGAAGCCTCGTGCTTTGGGAGAAAGAAGAGGGAATACAGAAGTGCACCACCAGAAATGCTACTAACTGGGAAATGTTAATATAAAAACATATCATTATACCCCTTCACATTCTTCCTTTCCAAATAAGAACAACGCTGATGCAGCCTATACTCTTGCCGTCCTTACCACGTAAAATATCACTGTTTTGCAGACAGAAAGGGCAGAAGGCACTATTTCAGAAGTCTTTTCAGGTTTTCTTCCTCTTATTTAGCCTTAATTAAATCTTTTCTCCCACTGCAGGACAGCAATAGTTATCTCATAGTTAACCAGTAATGAATAACTGCTACTGGTTAATGAGTAATCATTACCTCAACTGAAGCCAATGGGAGCCTGGGGTTTCCTAAAGCAGGCCTCCTTCTTATTTGCATGCTGCAGGGTAACATCCCTCTCAATTTGGCCCAGAGACTTCACTTGCTGCCTACCTTATCAGCTGCATAAATGCCTCTGTGGTAGCATGGGGTATTTGATAAGACTGTGTGTCACATAGCACTCAAACTCCATAATCATCTCTGAGCCACAGGAGCTTAAAAACGGAGTGTGAAGTCATCTTTCAAGTTTGAATGCACAAGTAAGCAAAGACAGTAATTAAACTTCAATTGGTATTTTATTTTTAATTCAGCTGCAAAGAGCAGAATCTCGCCTTCAAATTTAATTAACAGCCTTCCCCTCAGCCCCCTCCCACATACACAGCCAGCCATCTATCAACAGGGAGCTAAATTCTCCTTTCTCACAACCCCACTGAAATTATGGTGGAGAATTTGGTCCAGCAGTTTACAGAGTGCTGATGAGAGCTCTGCCATAAAAGGGAGCACGTAACTTTAAGCTGAGACTCCCTCCTACTGTTAAGAAATAATAGTGGATTTTTTTTTTCTTATTAAGGATCAGTGTGCCCTGCCTCACACCAAATGAATCTTTCTTATCCACTGAATTTGCAATGTTTAAAACATTGCAAAGCAAAACAACAATAATAATAATAAAAAAAAACCCTTTTAGGTCTTACTATTCAAAGGTGCTGTATCTGCATTTTTTCTTCTTGAGATTAGCTTAGAATATTACAGGCAGATTCTAATAGACAAGATTGCCAAGTACGTGTCAGAGATGATTCGTGGGAAAGAATGGAAAACTTCCTCTATTGACACCATGGGATGGGGCTGAGAAGGAGGATTACAGCAAAGCTGGTAAAAAATATTTGTCTTTATGTCAGGAGGTATGGATCTTCCTTTGACCCACCTCCTTCTCTGTGTGGACTTCAGACTTCTTCTTCACGCTTTTGAAGACTTCTAAAAAGATGAGTTTAAGGCTTTTTGCCAAACCAGGATCAAACACAGATATCAGAAGATACAGTCAATTTTGCCTCAGAAATGAGATGATCAGAGTCTGGAGGAACGTTCTCAACGTAAAGGGTGTTGGAGCAGGGGAAATATAGTTATCAATGGGAAGGCACTGATATGACAGCTTTCTGTTCTGCTGTTCCTTGTGCAGTATTGGCACATGGCACTTATGGACTGCCTGTTGTGATATAAATGGCCAACCCGCCCCCCCATTATTTATTTCCCCTCCAGTATTTGGAATTGGTGTTCACTGTGCTCCCTCTTGCACCTCACTACTGGGGAGATATGGGGAAGTTCCTGTGCTTCACAGAGTAACTGAATGCTAGCAGAGAATATATCCGTAGGATCACCCAAGGAGATCCTAGAAAGCATCACCTAAAATTGAAATTAGTCAGTTTAAATTATCCAGGTTTGAAAGATTAGCTGTATAACCATGTTCAGCACAGACATAAATTCAAGATGTGTAAGTCTGCAAATAAGTGCTTATTGGGATTCTGGTGAAGAACTGGTTATGAGCAGACTACTGCCAGTCCAAGCTTTCCCTGTCCTGCAAAATGTTACGCAAGCAAACACAAAAAGCTTGAGGAAGGTACGGGCTTTAAAGGAAATTATATGGCAGTTATTCATTGCAGGGTTTTGGGTACCATCTTCCTGAATTCTTATAACTATCCACTGTCAGAAGTGAGCTGCTAAAATGAACAGGCCAATGGTGTGGTCCACTCTGCTAATCCTTGCTTTTGGATATACCAATTACAGTGAGTTCAGGCTAGCAGCAAAATTAATTAGAGGAAGAAAGCTATTAACTTGTGCTGCAAAATTAGTTGAGTTAAGCTCCCTCTCACACACACCCATAAATAGGTACAGCTTTGTTAATTGATTACTGAGGAAGGCACCTGATATTATTACCTATATATGCAGCGTATGTTTTAAACTCCAGGGAGGGATTGAATCATGTTTTAGTTCCTGAAGGCACTACTAAAACTAATATTAAAAATGAGAGAATTGAATGCTGCAACAGCATGGTGCAGAACTTTTGGACTAAATCCTCCAATATGTTGTGCCTACATAAATCCCAGGAAGTGAACCTAACAACCTACAAGCTAAGCCTAGCTGAAATTGCAGGTGTTGCCCTGACTGTAGTGTATTTTCCAACTATTTAACTTTTATCAAACATGGAGGCTCAGGATGGCTTGCTTTGGAAAGCTGTTTACCTTCCTCCTGTTAAGAGATCTGTTATGTTCTAGGCTACCCCAACCTGCTGAAGTCCTGAGAGCCCTCCAAGATGGAAGATGCATTATTTGGTTGGGGTTTCTCTTTTTTTGTAAAACAGGCTGTTGCTTGCAATCCTCACCCAGATTGAAAAAATTCTAGTGATAGACCTGCTCACTGTCTAAACCATTGGGTAAAGATTAAATGGGAAGGGGCTGTCCCCAATATTTTCTTTTAATGGATGAGTTCCATTAGGAATCAATCTTCAGAGCAAGACTGATCAGATTGGATCCTGGCAGTAATTACTACCTAACCTATTGTATCGGTATCCTATGTAATCAATACAGAGAAGGAGGAATTTTGAAAAACATATGCTGGTGTAGGTTATTTTAGATATCTCCAGCTCACAGCATCTCAAAAAAAAGGACACCCATTAATGCAAGTGCAGTTTCCTGAGTTTATGTATTAGTGAGTTCTGATTTGTACAGCTTTCTGAATTTAGAGGTGTTGCTTTGAACAGCAAGGAGATATTAGTATAAGATATAAGAATAGTTATTATAAAAATATTCAATATAGAAAAATCTATTAAATTGTCATGGTATTATGAGAGGCTATAAGGGATACCAATAAAAGCATGCATGCAATATTCTAAAATGTATGCCATCAAATAATCAAAGATCTAATCAATGTCAGACTCTATTTATATTAAATGTAGTCTTACACTACCCTTCTTTTTATAATTTTTATTTCTGCTATTATGTTCTGAACATAAGCTTCAGAAGTTTATAAACGTGTTTATAAGACTGTATTAAGATAATTTTTTTCCTATGAAGGTCTGTAGCTAACATGGTGACACTCAACAGAATCTTGTTTAACTGGCATTAGGTAAATATAAATAGCCTTCTAATAATTATAATATGCTGAATAGCAAGAGAAGCATATTAGAAGTGAAACAATATTGCCAGCCTAATTGAGTAGTGGAAGTAAGTTAACAGTCCAATAATGCAATATAAATTAAAATGCCATGAAATCATGATAATATAATAAGAGCCTAAATAAGATTCAGTGACAGTAATATTTCAGACAAAAAGCTTCTTTAAGATAGTTCTGTCTAAAATTACACATACAAAACTGCATTAGGGGAACATTATTAAGGTTGCAAAGTCAAGCACTCAAAACAAGTTAGGGAATGCTCGAATTAAGTTTGCCCGCGCAACATTAATTTGGCACCCTTGTGTGGGGGCATTATGGCACAGTCTTTAATTACACGATCACACGCTATTTTTTCCACAGGGTGCCTGCCACCTTCAGCTAATTAAGGTTCACAGGAAAACTTAATTTTCACATTCTCTAATTTCCGCAGGCTTGACTTTGCAACCTTAATGATGTTATTTTAACATAGGGCTTTGTTTTCGTATCTTTGTGTGAGAGCGAAAGAGAGACAGAGCTGGAAGGGTGAAGGGGTAGGTGTGCATGCATTTCCTTAAGTTAAGAAAACAAACATTTTAAAGGCGATAGCCATCCCATGGTATCATACTGGCAGACAACTAGATCTTCAGCAAAGGTGGAAATATAAAATGAAGCTCAGAAGTTAATCTCATTTTCGTCGAAGTACTCTTACTGATGGAAATAAGTAAGTGGTAGCAAAAATGGGTTGTGATCTGCATTTGGATAAGAAGTGGAAGATGCATCTTTTCCATTACCTTCTATCAGTATTGACTGGCTGCTAGAAATGGTTGAATTCCATATTCTTGAGTTCTTTCTTAGGTTTTAGGAAAAAATATGAACTGGACCGTTGTAAGGCCATTCACCATGCCCTGGTCAAGTCTATTCTCTGACGGCTCTTAAATTCTTCACATATCTTCTCATGGCAGTATTTACACACTGTAAGTAAGACTACTTTTGATCTCCTTATAGGTAAGTTTAACAGTAAGTCCTTAGAGTAACAATAACACTCCACCTTATATTTCTTATGTCTCTTTTCTCTATCCTTTCTGATTTTAACATCTCTGCTAAAAATTTGGTACGGCAACATGGGGGAGCATTCCAATACAAGCCTCACACCTGGTGGTTACAGCGTACCCCTGACTACATGCTCAGGAACCACACAAACTTTTCACATCATCATGTCTTTAGCAAGAGCTTGTGTTTGAGCTGTTGAGGCTGGATCTTGCTCCTTCTGTAAGCATGCCCTTGTTTCTTCTTCACATTTTATATCTGTATCTATAATTGTTTATTTGTTTTGTATGTCACTATGCACGTGCATGTTATATATATATTTGACATTTTGTTACCTACATATATAGAAAGTGTACACACACATAAATGTTTGTGGACAAACCTCACATTTGACCACCTTAAAATACATCTCATTTGAATGGACTTGTGGGATGCCAAGTAGGTTTTGGGGATTCAGGTATGTCCAGCAGCCTGGCTGGATTAATTTACTGACAAACGTAAGCCGAATGAAATTACACTGGTGAAGTTTATGGTCTCTGCATACCTCAAGATGTGTACACAGTAGAGTTGGGTGATGTTAGGCTGTGCTGTGGACCCTATTAGGGAGTTCACAGAGTTTTCTTTCAGCTCACTGTGCAGCCTGAAAATGCACTTGATTCTGCATGATCACAGGCTCACCTTTTCACTCTTCCACCAGCTGTACTAGGACAAAACAATTTGGGAATA
Organism: Himantopus leucocephalus; assembly: GCA_003993805.1. NCBI lineage: Eukaryota > Metazoa > Chordata > Aves > Charadriiformes > Recurvirostridae > Himantopus > Himantopus leucocephalus. The sequence goes on from RSEF01000031.1 coordinate 5,372,830, forward strand.
GCTCTGGTGAAGCTACATGTTTTCAGCCAATATAAGGTCTAGGAATACCTTGCAGTCACATAGCTATTTCAAGCATAAACTGTGCTGAAATCAACAAACTCCAGAATTGACAGCAATAGTGCTCACAGCAGCTGAAACTTAAATGTGGACTATTTTTCCATGCATGTATTCATACACAAAGTGGACTTGAGGGCTTGCACTGGTTTGGTACTGGGATACTCGCACAGCTTGCAGCATTTCAGCTGATATCTCTGATACGTCTGTATAAAGCACCAGTCATTTCATAGATTTCAGCAACTGGTGGAGTCTGAGTTCAGCATTTGGGGAAATGAGAACTGGAAAACTGGCGTGAGTTATTCAGGCATCCTCCAGTCACCTGAAGATGACTGGAAATGTTTAGGGAAACAATCCCTAGCATCTTTTAGGACTACAGCATGGATCACATTGTGGTCTTGTACAGTGGCTGTTTATTCAGCTAAAAACAGGCTAAATAAAGCTTTTTTTTTTTTTTTTTNTTTTTTTTTTTTTTTTTAAAATAGTGCTGCGCTTTATTATTTCAAGTGGAAACTCAAGATCGATCTTCCAGCTTCTTCTGAACCAGTCAGATTAGAATACCTGTGGTCAGGTTAAGGTCTTGTTAACTTGTCATGTGTATGTGTGTGCATGCATTTCTCAGAGAAAAAACGCTTCTGTTTTCCTTGCACTTATATTAATGAAAGGAATGACAGTTATTGCAGCAGCTGTTGCTTTTTTTTTTAACTGAATCAAATTTGTGCCACTATCAACAGTTTCTTGACTCTGATTTGTTTCAGATATCCTTTTGTTTTTTCCCCTTGTTTATTTTTTAAACAGGTGATGAATGCCTGTTCCTGCAGTACTGAGGTTCATGTTGCTCTGTACAGCTGGAGGAAGTGACCTGTGGCCTTTCTCCAACAACAAATTTCTCTCCTCATCTGGAAAAAACTATTTCTTTATGGATGACAAATGCAGTTGTATACCACCACATTTCCCACCTTCTTTTTTTTTTCTTCCTCAAATGGAACACTCTGAACAGTGCATTACAGATACTTACACGATGCTGAACTTCTTTATGCAGAAATGTGGTGGGGATGCTGTAGCTTTTATTTGGTCTAGGACAACTGGAGTAGGTTCTCAGACTGTGTTTTCAAATGGATAAGAACCGGTGCATTAATCTTTGCCAGCATTACCTCCATGTCTCTTCTCTCACTCCTTTCTCACAGCTCTTTCTTATTTACTTATTTGTTTTCTTCTTTCCTCAGGGCTAGTGGATAGTTACCCAGCCATGGGGAATGAAAGGCTTGCAAACCAACGTGTGGGAAGGTTTGCAAGCTGACTTCTCTGTTGAGATACAACATGATCTGAAGTCTTTCCTTTAGCTGACTGTTGTTGACTTCAAAGGGACTCAGTCGGGCCCATAATGTTAGAAGACTCCAATTATACCTAATTGCAGTAGCATGTTTTTTCTTAACATGAATATATGCCTGCAAGACAAAGGACTGTAAAAAGGTTTTCATAAAGGCCACTCAGTAGCCACTATTAGGTTATACAATTAGTTTCTTTAATTTCTAGAAATGCTTTAAAAGATAATATTACATATGCTAAAGGAAAATAGTAGCAACAGTTAATATTTGGCCTTTATATCTAGCTTTTACTTCCGGTAATGAAGGAATTCTTACAAGACCAGAAGCTCTGTTAGCTCTCATGAGGAAAACCAAGCCACTAGATGTAATGCAGTTTTTACTAGATGTAATCCATGTTTTGGAAAAAAATACATGGTGTCCAATGTCACCGCTTTTCCTTGAAACTAACAAAGAAAAAATTCCTTTTGGTGCCAGCAGACCCAACTGTATTCAGATACAAACCAGCATTAAAAAAATCTGCTTCCCATGTTTGAGCCAGATCCTGCTTTGCAGTAAGTATTTGTGGTGCTTTGCAGGCAGAGTGAAGGTAACTCAATTAAACCTAAAGCTAACACAATAAATGCTAGCCATGCCAAGCTGACGTATATCTGTCTATCTGTCCAAACCTTACCCCCTGGAAGAAGAACAAGCAAGAAACACATCAGCCGTGTTGAAGAGACCTCTGTCAGTACTGTGATTCAGAGAGCTCTGCCAGGGTACCTGAAGAGAGTTCTCTCCAGGCTGTAGTTTGTTCGGGAAATGGTTGAGGTTCTGCTGCTTACCAATGCAAGGAGGATCAGCGGAAAGTGTATTTCTTCTTTTATTTTTTCCTACTGACCTTCTTGCAAGGTTTAAGGTTTGAGGTTTGCCTTGTTCAGAGGATTGGTTTGCAGTCTTATAGCTATGAACTTATACTTGTGTAAGAGCAGATTTGATCCAAAGACCTTATATTCCCTCACCAATTTCATGAGCCATTGCATTTCCCCATCTGTAGTGATTTAAAAAAAATACATTATATTACAGGATATGCAAAACATTAGCTATGAAAATGGTTGAATCTGAGGTTTTATGGTTTAACACAGAAAAAAGTCACATCAGCTAACCCAATATGCAGGACGTCCATTTATGGAAATTACTGCTAAACCTCCATGTAGCTATGCCTAATTATTATTTTTTAATTATTTATGAGGTTCTTTTTCCAGCTGTTATACCACCTACTTAACTCCTGAGGCTTTTTGCACCAACAAAATGAACTGCATTTAGTACCTGAAAGAAATTATGATTGCTAATGTACTCCTGTTCTTTATGTGTTAATATACTCTTTTACAAGAATGATGAGCCAGGTACTGAATGAAGTTCAGAAGCCAAGGGCAGAAATTCCCTAGCACATCATTTTCTAGGCACCAAATAAAGGGGGAGATGTAAAAAGAGTTTCAACATGGTTTGTTTTTGCTTTTATTTGGCTGTGGGACCAAATGGGATGCTTCTAATGACGACCCATCATCTTGGCACGTGAAGTTCAAATAGAAAATATGAGCAGGAAAACAACAGGGAAAATTTGTACCCACGTGTGACTCTTATTCTGCCTAACACTGTAATGTCAAAGTCCTGGCTCGTATGCTATTGTAGATTGCCATTAGCTAAAGTTGTTAGTGCACAGAAAAGGGAAAGGTGCAGTCCTCTGAGGTATATTTTTTAGTACATCAGAATCACCTCAATACTTCTTATGGCCATGAAATTCTAGTTACAAGACCAATGTCCTTCTGAGGTCATGTGACTTCTTTGGTGTTTAATTATACATTAAGACAATTCTTGAGAATAATCTGCTTGCATTAGGTGGGAGAAAAGAACTAATAGTCTTTCTGTGAAGAAAGAGGTGAGAGTAGACCGTAAGTTTATAAATCTAAGAAGTACGTATGATCTTTAGACATATATTTATATTATGCCCTATTTATGGTAGCCCATTAATGCGGTCTGTATTTCAGAGAAGGCTCTATGCTTAATCTACTAATAATAACCACTGCCTTAGAAATGGCCCACTATCTGAACTTGTAGATAAATTTATTTTAGATCCAGACACTACACACTATCACCAGCCAAGATTATGATCTTCACTACAATGGAAAATTTTCAGAAATATCCTAATTTGTAAAGAACTCTGTGCAAGATGCTTTTCTTTCCCCTTCTGCTATAAGAAAAGAGAGTACCTGGGAAATATCTAGCCACCTAAAGAAAGTTTCAGGACTTCGTTGTTTCAGCCAGGAAAAAGAAAAAAGGAAAAGCTAAGCAGAGTACATTTTTTAGTCCACTGATAAGATGATGAGACCAACTCTTAGTCTTTAGACTGATTTATGTATAAGCAGCAGTATAATTGCTGACTTTGTTAATTTCCTAATTATAGATGAGAAGAAAATTGGGTCCACTACTTCTGCCAGATTAACATTTTAAACAAGAAGGAGTTACAATGGAGAAGACCTAGTGGTAAGTAATAAAATTTTAGTATACCGTTTCTTGATGGAGTAAGGAAGCTCCATGTTTCACAGATATGTAACAGAGCTGAAAAAAAAACCCTTTTCATATCTGTGAAGGGCAACCATCATCACTGGTGCTGGAACAGCTCTCAGGAGGCTATGGTCTCTGAAGAAGGTATGGGCTGATCTGAAAAACTAATGCCAATGTGTTCTGTTACTCCTGGAAGATCAAAATATGGGGATCCAGATAAGTCAACAAGTGCTTGAGTTAGTTAGTTGAGTTAGAAACAGTATGCCTAATATTGCAGTTGTCCAGCTGTGAATTTCAAGGAGGGTTTTACTCAGCCTTGCTGAGTTGAAATGCAGGGCTGGTCGGGACAGCAATCTCATTTGAGGTTTATGCACAGCAGATCTAGCCTTTTGTGTTGAAGGAGGACCTTTGATTAAATTCAGTCAGTTTCAGACAGCTGTTTTTGCAGAAGACCACGCTCTCTGTATTAGAGTTAAAAACTCTCATAGAGTGAGGGCATTATCTTGTACTATACTGATCTGGGTAGAGTGGGGTTTTCATGACAAAGATAGCATTCCTGAAATAGCGTAGCATATAAATGACTGAGAATCAGAATTTTTGTTCATTGTATTCATACCTGTTCTTGGGTTGAAGCAAACAGTCATACTATTAAAATGCTTTGTAACTTATCACATTGTCAATTTGTTGAAAATTCACCAGAATCCACTTGAGTCAAGGTAATTTCTGATGAGATTTTCAGAATGGATGTCTCATGTAACTATGGTTCAGTTCTGAACCTGGACTAAATCTGCCATGATTGGGAGTATAGGATAAAAATGCATCACGGCAAGTAAAATTCAATAGAAGATGCCAACATCACAAGATTGACCAGGATTGTCATGAACTTTACAACAACTGCTTACAGGGCAGCTGAGATGAATACTTTCTGACTTCGAACTGACGTGAAATGAATCACTTCATCTTTCTTTGGAGAAGCAGGAAAATTCAAATCAGTGTGACCCAAAGACTTGTCTATGAATATTTTTTATTATTATTTTCCATAAATCATGCTTATTAACACAAAAATATTTTGCTAGAGAAATTCGATTGAGTTTAACTTCAGAAGCACGTTCTTGTATTTTTAATTATTATTATAATTATTCTTATCTACATTTTTCATTCTCATTTATGGTTAAATATAATAAAAATATTATTATTCATACCAAACTTTGACCTTTTTCTTTTCTATATAACCCAAATTTGCATCGACCTACTTAAATGATATTGCATATCTCTTTAATTAAATTGATGCAGAATGAATAAACAGCATCAAGGACTGAATTTTATTGTGAAAAGACCATGCCATGGCACCTAGAGTCAAATCCCCTGTAATAATACGTGCAATAGAGATTTCACCCACTGTCAATCACAAACAAGAATCACTATGTTGCCTTTCCAAGTTCTTCTAATAAATTTATATATTTTTAAATGGGGATGAAGAATATTATTTTTTCTCTTCTAATGTAACTATATTCCAAAGCTGAACATTATGGTATAATGAACAAGGCAAAGGATAATGACCAAGAAGTCTGATCTTTTCTGCTTCTGAACACTGGACTCCGCAGCCCACTCATTTCAAGACAAATCACTCTTTCACTCTTTGCTGCTTCTTTTATCTGGTGTTTTGGGTTTTTTTGCTTTTAATGTGTATTTTTGTTGTTATTTTTCTCCTGCCCCCAAATTTTCTTTAGCCAAGGCCGCAGTGGTATGTCTATTTTCTCTCTTTGACATCCACAATGTCAAGCAAAATAAAACTTTATTTAAAGGTAAGAACAACCTATTTTCCTCCATAATCTTAATAGCATAAATGTAAGAAGAATTCATATTGTTCTCCAAACTTCCTGCAATAAGTGGAGACTGAGCTTAAATGCATAATATCCAACCTCTGAAATTTTGCAAGATATTACAGTACTTAGACATCATGGGTATGTGTCTGTAGAATGGGCCCTTAAAACAGCTCCCTAACCTATATAATAATACTAATAATAAAGCTTTCAGTAGATATCAACCTCCTGCTAAGTGCACTCTCTCTGTTTGAAAATCTTGCTAATTCAAGACCATTAAAATAGATTCTCTTAAAGACTCCATTCTGTCAAACACCAAAAGCAGAGATATATAGAGAAAGGGATTTAATTATCACTGTTCTATATCTCAAAGTGTGAGTTTTTTCCTCAGTAATAATTGCCTAAGTTTGTCTTCAAAAGGCATTTTAATAGTGCTAATACTAGTAAATATTGCTCATTTTGGTACTGATGTGCCGTTTTAATAGTTCCCACGGTTTCTAAAAGTCATTTCTTATTGTTTTACTGTAGAAAGAATCTTACTTTAATTATGTCATAATTGTTTGTAAGCCATAGAATCTTAATTAATGCCAATGGCTTAAAGGCACACACTGAGCACAGACTTTATGTTTGTGTTTGTTTTCCAGGCTCTTCCTTCTGTAACAAAAGCCCCAGCATGAGTTCCTATGAGCTGTCTATTTCCCTTGCTCATTTCTCTTTATTGCTGTTTTTCATATTAATATTTTGTAGTCTTCTCCCTGTTCCTGCTTCCCTGCTTCTGTCATATTTACTTGTAGGTTCTTCCTTCTCTGTTTAACCTCATTTCAATAGGTGATTATCAGTAGATTTCTAGACACAGAACCAATATGTGCTTTGAAACTACAAGCAGGTAGGAACTACAATAAGACCATAGAATCTGAAATAATGTTTCCCTAAATATCTGTTTTTCCATGCTGGGAAAGTTTAGCCATTT
>RSEF01000031.1:5379645-5398678 GCA_003993805.1 Himantopus leucocephalus
GAGATAAATAGAAGAAAAATAAATAACTTTTCTTTTTGCAGTATATTTAGTATTGGAAGACCTCGATGAATTCTTATGATTAATACAAATATTCTGGTCTTGGCTTTGATGTATGAGTGAAAATATGAAAAGACATTGCAGAAAAAGAGCCCAAAATTCTTCCAAAGTTTTTGCTGGAAGATAAATAATCCTATTTTTCCAGTTGAATGAAAATTAAAGAGACAGACAATGGTTATAACAGATTTCCACTTGGATTTACTTACAAATGATTTTCATCACATTAGTAGCTCAAGGTCTTAAATCCACAGTCTCATGTTCTAACTGTTGCTTAAACATAGAAGTTGTTCTGTTAGAACACAAAGCTGAGAAATACAACATTACCATTTTACAGGATGCAATGAAATAGTACATAAAGAGACTAAAGAACTAAATTTTCAAAGGTACTCACACATGCAAGTAAAAATATCTCATATTTGGTTTTGGTTTGTTTTTTTTGTTTGCTTGCTTGTTTTCCTTAAAATATCTCAGCAAGTTACATACCTGAGTGGTCTGTGTGTCATTTTTTCCACCCTAATCTCCAGCCATATCAAAATAATTATTAACTAGTATAACATCAGATAAAGTTCATATTACATTTGCTGGGTGGCTTTTGGGTTGTGATTTTGGGTTTTTGTTGTTGTTGTTGTTGTTTTTGTTGTTTTATTTTTGTTTTCCTGGAGTATATTTCTAAGGTTTTACTTAAAAATAATGTGCTGGCACTTTTTCTTTCCCCATGGGAATGTATTTCAGCAAAAAATTTACAATATATAAAATTGCGTTTGTTCTTTTTTAATGTAATAAGAAATGTGGGATTTAATTACATGGCATAAACCCCAAGAAAATATATTTATTATTTTTTACTCAGAGCTGCTTTATTAGGTATGTTATAAAAGCTGTTTCGTCTTGAAGTTTCCAAATCATGAGTCATGACTAAGAAATTTTCCAGTCACTGCTGGAAAGCAATTTGTGTCAAAATTAGTGAGAAACCCATGTTTGGAGCTAAGGCAGTATGATATATATTGTCCCTTTTTCTGAAGAGCCTGAAAACCATACTAATCATGGTCAAACTTGGCCATTTTTGTCTAGTGTGTAGCTATGCCACTGTGCATCTAGCTTCTGCTTTTCACATTTGTTACCAATTCTAATAACACTAGGATTTTATGGCAGAATTGGAAATTAATACAGTTCTGTCATATCCCAGCACAGTGATCAAGCTTCAAATGAAACTTCTTTATGCTCTAAACAGAGGCTTTTAAATTTTATCTATTTTGGTGTCTATAGATGCAAAGGAATGGCTCATATTAGACCTTGAATAATCTAGGCTGGGAAGAGTACTCAAAATCACAATGCATTATGTTTCATCCATCCATCACGTGTAAACGTGTGTTTGTCTTTCACATGTGTGCAAACATATAACCACTCTTGATTGAAAAGGGAGAATGCACTACACTATTGTTGTTGTAGATGCTCCATTAACTAATGCATTTCAAAATGCTTTATCATTGGTAGTTAATTCATTAATGTCCTACACTGGTAAGCACTGTGATTTACAGTCTAAGAAGGACTGTGTTTTCCCTAGTGATGGAATAAAAGAAAGAGTTAATGATATGAATGACTTCTCAAGAAATTTAGAAGAATTTAAAATTGACAATTATTTTCCAATTAATTGGAGAATTCCTCTTCTGTGAAGAAGCAGGGAGAAAGACAGAAATTGGAACAAAACCTGTAAAGGGAAGGTCTTACTTTTATTGTAAAAAAATCCCTTGCAAAAAAAAGAAAATATTTTGATTGAAATATGTCTGTCTTAATGCACAATTAGAAAAATAATAATCCAACATGAAAAGCCACTTCAGAAGAAAATGAAAGTGTATTTCATTGTGATTATGTCAAAATGTGATTCATGATACTGGAAGAATCTGAACTGACAGGATAAATTTAAGAAAATTAGTGTTGGCAAAAGTTAAAAAAGAGCAGAAACAGCTCAACGGCTTGCAATAGGCACTTAGTTGGTACTAAGCAGGATCTAGCCTTTATCATATGGCCTCTCCGTGCAGCAGAAGTAGTGTCTGTCTCTTATAATTTTTATCACCCTTCTTGCCCCTAAGGGGCTGCAAATATCTAGTTTAGACCAGTAATTGAAAATACCAATAATCTAAACAGGTGCAAGTTTCTGCTGCCACAGAGGTGGCAAGTGGTAGAGGAAATACTTTGAAAACCACTGGGGTTTGAACTCCGCGATGCATATGATGTCACTTAGATTTGGCATAAATTCCACCACTTTATGATCTTTCGCCCAATAAATATGTAAGTGATATCAGTAACATACAATGACAGACGGCCAGATTTTAGAGAGAAGTTTTGTTTGTTTGTTTGTTCCCGTAAGAAAATAATATAGTTTTAGTTCTGTATTCAAATAAATGGAATTTTAGACATAAATAGTTGCCTTTTATACTTATTTTTTTTTAAGAGAGTTGCTTTCTTTTCTGTCTTCCTCTGTCTTCAGGTACTTAAACTCACCAAAGGCAGAAATTGCTGGATGAAATTCCACAGCCTGGAGTATAAATAGAAAAGAGGAGAGAATATTCAAGTCTGTATTCTCTAAACTGCCAATAGAGAATCTGGGAAGTCAGAAGCATTTTTCCTGCAAAGAGACCCCTCCAGGAGCAGGGTACCTTGCACCACCCTTTGAGTCCCAGGCACCAGCCACTAATGAAGGCAGGACACTGGGCTGGATGAACCAACACAGATCCAGCATGGCAGCTCCTAAACTATTATTTGCCAGTAAAACCTTAAGACATGGTTGCTGCTGGAGACCTGGCAAGTTCTTTACAGCAAAAACAATGTCACATTTGATAGAGACTGACAGCTGAGATCCTGCAACACTGACGTTAAAGGTAAAGCATCCGGAAAGGAAAAGTAGCAGGAGGTATCCTCCCTTCAATGAGAGCAAATATTTTGAGATGCAGATGGTTTTACTCAGGCAGACTATGCTTCCTTTTAATAATACCGTACCTTATCATATAATGAAACAACTCTTTATTGACAATGATGTAAGCTATCTGCAAGCAAAAAGAGACAGAATATCTTTTCCAGGACCTCAGAGCCTTAAAAATAAATGGGATTTTTAACTTCTGGTTTAATACAGATGTCTTTCCAATACAATATTAAAACCTTTCATGAAAACTTATATCTTTTAAATACAAATAAACAATATCTTTTTTGGAAATACTTAATTTGTAAAAGAAAGATAATGTTTGTGACAAACAGTTTTAACTATTTAGTTACAACAATCTTTTGGGGTTTCCTTTTTTTTTTTAATATGAGGTGGGTTTTTATGTGGTACATGTTGAAATAGTTAATATAAACGAGCTATTATGTGTACTTGCCATTCCTTGTGTTAGTACAAGGGAAAAAAAAAGAAAAAAAACCCATAAGACACATTAAATTATGCCCGTATGTGTGTGGGTGGAACTGTGGTAGGATGAAATTAGGTACAGAAAAGTAACTAAAATTAAATACATAAAAGTGTAACTTGGTACTGGACAATGTGTAAATCACTTGTGTGGGGAAAAAAAGTGTTTTCATTAAATCTCCTAGATGTTTTGGTGTCAGTCATGGGACTGGCAGTAATTATTTCAACTTGAGTGGGAAAAAGTTTGATATGCCCAGTGCCCATAAAATACCTTTTGATATATGGACCGTCTTCGCTAAAAGGCCGCTCCTTCCAATGAAGTTCTTACATTACAGGCCAACTTTGTAGACAACTGTCTCATACATGCTGTGAGCTTCCCTGTGGCCAACACCTTGAAAATTTTCTGTAGGGATCTGAGAACAATGTACTTGTCAAAACACTGAAAAATATTTTCAGGAATATTTCTTCAATGTCATACAGTGACAAGGGGATGGACGTATTTTCCTCTTCTAGCTTATATTAGCTATAACATTTATTGAAAAAAAAAAAGAGAATATTTTTGAGAAATGGGCTCTGGGTCATATTCTCAATTGGCATAATTTGCTGCAGTTCTACTGATCTGTCCTATTACTTGCAATTGTATTCGGGGGGAGCAAATCTCATGTTTTTCTGGTTTCACCAAATATCCTTCCATTTCACCTTTCATTCTCCAGGGCAGTGATTATCAGATGTTGAAGGCAACATATAATTTGGGAAACGGTGACTTTTTGCCTCAGGCAAATTCACAAATGTTTGCAGTTTTGCTGCAGGGCAAAGGTAGAATTTAATCATATGTGCCACAAAAGTAGTTCTTTTCACGCTCAAACTAGAGAGCTTTTTAGTCCAAGATTAAATTTGTCAATATTTGTAAAGAAATTAGTCCTCATGTACAGGCAGTTGCAAAATGATAATCACTTCATTGTTAAAGTAAGGATACAAATTAGGATGAGATTGCTCTGCCTACATATTGACGTCTCCATCTGAGCTGCTGACCCAGACTCCACATCCAGTGAAGAAAAAAGGGAGCTTTTAGGACAATACTCATCTCAGACCCACATCTAAGATGGGTTAAATGAAGCATGCTTTAAAAGGGTCTGATTTTCCCCCCTGACCATCCCATGGTCACTACCTTACATAGAAACATCTGTATTCTACCATTCACAGTCAAGAATAAGGAAATCCCACCGAGTTTCACGTACGGTGATATCTATATTAACTGTGTAGATGGGAAGCAGGTGTGTAAAATCAGCCTCCCTTTCATTTGTCTTGCTCCCAGTGTATTTAAAACCAGACCAGCTTTTGGCATCGATTAAAGAAGTCACATTTAAAATACACTCATGGAGTATCTTCCCTGGAGTCGTATGGGCTGAACATGCCACCTTCCGTGACCAGCATCCCCTCTCACTCTTGTTCATCTGACAAGAAGCAGCAGTGGGAAAGGACTGCAGACTTCCTGCCTGCACTGCACAGTGTGATGTGCACTATCCTGGTCATGGGGTAGGTGAGTTCTACATCACTGTGCCATCACAGCCTTGCCTGTGCCTTAACAGTAACGGGCTTACTTCACTCCTTTGAGCACTATATAGATATAATATTACCTTAAATTGCATCATGCATTTTAAAATCCATTTTAGCCACTCTCAGGACCCTATTCAAGAATTATGGCTATGACCTACAGAAGTTATCTGCCTAGTGACGTGAAAGGAAAAAAAAATTAAAATCAGTGCCTGAATTACCACAGAGTTTCTGTTCATAGTGGGTAACTAAATGCAGTACAGGGCTCTGTTTTAAAACTGTCAGTAACCCATGGTCCTTTTTTTTAGTATTTACTTTAATGAGAATAACTCACAACAACAGCAGCTTGTCATCACTTCCATCTCGTTGCTCTTGTTTACACACAGGGCTGTAAAACTTTACCTCTGTGGATTGCTTTAAAAACATAAATAAAAATAAAATCTAATTTACATTTTTGTTCCAACTGGTTTTCTTGACAGACAGCTGCCCACAGCTCAGTGGTTGCTCTGTTCAGTGTACTTTAATTTTGAGCTTTCAAGTTTTTCTGCAGCCCATTCAGAAGTAAATTCTCAGGGAAAATTGAGCTCTGTCATGGATGGATTAGTACTATAATAGTTGGTCACATATCTTGCATGAAACCGTTCAAAAGCAAGGCAAATGAGAAGGAAATGAAATTCATTTCATACTTCTTCAAGCACGCTAAAAGACTTTCTCTCCAAGTAATCTGTGAAGTACCACTAGTTTATTGGAGGTTCACATAACTACCATTACATTATACCTTGTCACAATCTCATATATTGGGTGACTGCTTTTTCTGAACTGATGGTACCTGCAAAGAGTGCTCCATAGGCACTGAGGAGAGAATACTGTTTCTTAGATCAAAATGTATAGGTCCTAGGAATGGCATAAATAAAAGTACTTGAAGCAAATTGGGACATTATGGGTCATAGGTCAATGAAATCTGAAAGGGAGATATATTGAGGAGACATCGCATTTGCTATGTGATGAACTGATAAACTGAAAGAGAAAATGGGGGGGAGAGAGGAGGGGAAAGAGCAAGTCAGAGAAAGCATAATAAAGTTTTTTCTAGACGGCTAACATACAGAAGCTACAGCCATTTCCCCTCGTGGAGGGAGAAGAGGCTATATTGCTTTTAGCAATCCATTTGGTTTCTTTGTCATTTGCAATGAAGGCAGCACTTCATCCCTTTAGCACATCTGTGTGTGTCTCTGAGAGTGTATAAATGTGTGTTTTATTTCTTCTTAGGGTAAGAGAAACAAATATCTGCATTATTTTGGATAGTTATTTGATTCAGCCTTTTGATGAAAACTGTTTGCAGGCAAGGGGGGGGGGGGGGNCATGCCTTGATGGTGTCACAAAAATTGTAAGTAGAAATACCGCTGATGTTTCAGTGCCAATGCAGGTAGAGAAAGAATAGGTGCAAGTCATGATTCAGGCCCTGGTTCAGGGAAGCAATTAAACATGTGCTTAAGGCTTCTGGAATAAAAAAACCCCAACTACTTGAAGGGCCTGATAAATCAGGAGTCAGTAGTGCTCCTCGATTCTGCAAATTTGCTAACCACAATTTTTTTGCTTTGATTTAAGTGAGAGAAGGTGATTATTTTAAAATAACTTTGTTATAGCTTGTAATTGTGATTTAATTATTAAGAAATCTATTTTTCTGATTTTCAAACTATTGCAGCAATAACTCAAACTCATTCAGTTTGGGAGAAAAGTGTTGAAAATATGGTTTGTATGTTTAAATTTTAAAGCTTTTTTATTTGAAAAAAAAGACTATTATCAAAGACACAGAAAAGGTTTGGACGTCCCAAAATAAAATCCAGGGACATGTAATAAATGGTTTGATTTCTGTTTGAGTCAACCAAAAGCTTTATCAGTCCTGTCCCCCCTCCCACCCAAAATGAATATTAAGAAAAATAGAGTTTTGTGAATAGTTGGATTTAGTTACTTGCAGTCAGTCCTTGCCTTAACAAACCCAACAGAAGTGCTTTGTCTGATTACAGAATTATCCTAATAAGTGGTAAGGCCACTCTAGGAAAAAAGCATTTAGAGATGAGACTTTAAAGTATACTGAAGAAGACAAGAAACTAAATACTTACCTCAGTGTAAATACTGAAAAAAAACCTGCTTTTTATTAATTTAACCTTAATTTACTTATGTCAACAATAAGGCTAATTTTCCCATTCTGCCTATTGTTAAGACAATTCATCTCCTAGAACTAACCAAGTGTTTCCACATTAGGTGGATCATAACTTTTATTATTATTATTGGTCAGCATAAATTTCTGTTCATTACAATTTTAAGGTAAAATAGTCTGCACTGTGTTCTCTCTTATTCTATGTTTATTAGTACAAGAGACCTCTTTCAGCACATAGAAGAACAGGGGCACATTCATAAAGCAAACACCATGGGATATGGGTAAACAAGAAAAAAAGCACTGCAGAATCTTCCTAGCCAAAAGATCTCTTCAACAAATAATATTATTTTTATACCCATTTAGAGGAATTACTGAATGAGGAGAAGCAGCAGTAAAATGTCTTAGGGAAAAAACAAAAGGTCCAAACCTAGAGCACCTAACCAAAACACCTTTGTGGGGAACATTGTTGGCCTAGACTCAGTATATATTCCATTGAGAAAGAAGACACACAAGACATATACTCTTTGAATGACTAGAGAGGGAGCCTAAGATAATTTACCTCACTTAAGTATTTTGGTTAGTTGTTTAAGGAATGAATATGGCCATGTTGCCTTCTCAGTAACAGTTGTGACAATATTTAAGAACAGCTCTTATGTACCAGAATGTACATATGTGCTGTTTGAACAGATATCAAAAGACAAGCTCTGACCTCCAGCAAGTACCGTGTAAACATAAAGCAAGGGGGAAAAAAAAAAAAAGAAAAAGCTATATTCAGACAGAGATAGTACCATAAAAAAACCCAAGACAAGGCACTGGTGACCCTATGAGGCAAGGCTTTCAACACATCAGAAACATCTCTCTTTAGCAGCTTGTACTGATTTCTACAAATAGAAATGGTCATTATATTCCAACCAAAGGCAAGTGCTTAGGAATGAAGAGATGAATAGCAGTAACCAGCAGGATCCTTTTTAAAGATATGTGCCCCCACAGAAGGTGGATTCAATAATTAATCTCTGAAACTATCCACTGCTTTTTCACTTGGAGAAGACATGTAAGGTTAATAAAGAAATTCACCTGAAATGGGTGGGATATTTTTCATATTTAACCATTTAAAATTGCAAAGAAATACAACAGGGAAAACAGCCATGTTCATATCAAGTGATCTACTACTATGTCACTAAAAAAACCTCTGTCCAAGAAGAATGTGCCCAATGATGCAGCCATCTGATTAGTGAAGACATGTGAGATATTGTTATGAGAACCCTCAACATCTTCCTCGACTCCCAGCACAGTCATTGGTTAATATGACTTAATGCTCCATCTTAGCACTTCCCAACAGCCTCCAGGCAACATGACATAGTGGAAGGCAGAAAATTAGAGCTATCAAAGGCCCATGAGGTTAATCTGCCAGTTCTCCTGGTAATGCAAAGAGTTGTTCTGTACAGTAGGTTTATGAAAGGTCAAGGATACAGTCCAAAACAGAAAAATTTCTGATCACACACAGGAAAAGCAAAGCTTTCTGTGTTAAACTTGCATACCCTCAGCTGGGAGAGGAGAAAGAGGGAAAAAGCTGCAGTTGGAGCAAGTGTAGTTTTGCAGAGAGGACTGCGGTTTCTGTTTTGGGGGATGGATTCTTTTTGTTTGTTTTTATAAAATCACAAAGGCATGCTGACCTTTTACATATTGGTTTACTCATACCTCAATAAATGAGAACAGTTTTTGAAGAAATACATCCTCAAAAAATATCAGATCTAGAAAAATAAGAACAAAGAACTGCAACAAACTCTACTGTTTAATTTTAAAGACAGAATTTTGGATGCTTGTGTGCTTCAAAGGTGAGAATTGTCTCAAGTTCAGCTGCATAGTCTGAAACAGATCTAGTGAATGAGGGAAAGGCAGACAGAGAGCATAATTTGTCTCATCCTACGACAAGGTTCTGTGAAGGGATGAATTGCCTTCTGGAGTCTTCATATCCCTCCATGGACTGAAGTAGAAACCTATTGGTAGGTTAGACTACACAGCTAAATTTTAGATGTCCAAAGCTAGGCAAGACGAATATCTCCAAATGCGTTTTGTTAGACTGTTCCAAAAGACAGCTATTACCTGAAAAAAGTCTTTTAACTTCTGCTAACAGTGTGATTGCTCAGTGAACCTAAACACTGGGTACAAGATTTGTTTAACGTTAGAGATACAAGCCAGAAGCACCTGATAAGGCTTTTGAATGGCCAAAAACTTAACTGGTATAAGGGAGACCTTATAGCGGCCTTCCAGAATCTGAAGAGGGCCTATAAGAAAGCTGGAGAGGGACTTTTTACAAGGGCATGTAGTGATAGGACAAGGGATAATGGCCTCAAACAGGAAGAGGGTAGATTTAGACTAGATATTAGGAAGAAATTCATTACTCTGAGGGTGGTGAGACAGTGGAACAGATTGCCCAGAGCAGTTGTGGAGACCCCATCCCTGGAGTGTTCAAGGCCAGGCTGAATGGGGCTTTGAACAGCCTGGTCTAGTGGGACCCCCCACATCAGGGAGGTTGGAACTAGCTGATCTTTAAGGTCCCTTCTAATCTAAATCATTCTATGATTCAATGATAATCATTCACAGTCGTAAAACAGGTAACTGAGCCATCTACGTCACTAAAATTTAAGCCCCAAAATCATGCATATGTCCAATACCAGTGACAACATAGTGTGAAGGAAAAGAGATTGGTATAGAAAAAAACAAACACAGGCCTTTGGTTACATTTCAGCAGGGGGCAGTGTGTATTCCGTCATTAAAACAAGTTAGAAATATACCTCAGTAAACCTGAAGCCGCTTGTAACGCAGGGGTATAAGAAGGTCAGTGAGATATGCTGGACTAGGACCATGTAGCAAATTATAAAGTGAGCAATGTTAAAATCAATATGATATTTGACTGTCAGCCAATGCAATTTGTTCAAAATAGGTTAAATGCACTCCTGCCATTTCCTCCTTTATAAGGAACTTGGCAGCCTCATTCTGTTATCAAGTGCAAAGCCCTCTCTGCGATCTGACTAGGATAGAAATGAACGCAACTTTGAAATATTCCATAAATGCAGAGTGATATAGGGTCTATGACAGGCATGAAATCAGACTGAAACTTTTTATCTGCTGTATATCAGGTTAGCAGTGAGATGAGGCGACCTTTACTAGATTTTTCCCCCAAAGAAAAAAACAAAATATATGAGTATTTTGTACACATACCACACTCTTCATCTTTCATCTTAAAGAACTCTATAAACATCAAAGTAATTAATTATTACGGCATTATCATTGTTGAGGTGGCATACAGGTCAGGAATTAGGGCTCTGCTTTACTGAACTTTGTATCAACAACTCACGAAAAAGGATTGTTTCTACTCAGTGCAAGGCTAATGCCATGGTAGAACGGCAATTGCTGGGCCAAATGATTATGCAGTTGCACAGATGTAAAGCTGAGGCAGCTCTACTGAAGTCAATAGTTCTTGGATAAGGTAAAATCAGTGGCAGGATGAGAGAGAGACATACAATCTACAGGTGTACAAAATCTACATTTGGACAATGTCAAAGTGGCAGCGTTTTGCTTAACCATATTTCTTTGTAAAGAATAATGCAAGACATCTGCCAGAAATTTCTGGTCCTTTCTTTGATTTTATGTAGATAGTAAAAGCAAAAAAAATAATTAAACTAATAATAATTGTTACTGTTATTATGACTACTACCTCCTAACCTTCATGTTTATAGCTGAATATTTATGATTTTTATTTTTTAACAAGAATTCAATGCATTCAGGCTGGGGGTGGAAATAAAACTGGTAGTTACCCACAGAAAATGAATTATGCACCAAATTGTAAATATTCCATTTCCTTTCTGATCTGAAAGTCCCCAAAGAAATATGAACACTTTATTTAAAATTCATCTGCAGTGACATTTCCTGGCTGCACAGAGCACTCCCACAAATGCACAAGTATTTGCGAAAAAAGATAGCTTTTTATGGGAATGCTACTGTGTGTTAATTCTGTTTTTTGCAGTCAGTTTGCTCTCTCCTTCTCAAATCAAATGAAATACTTTCCAGTGATGTGCTGTAAAAGAATAGATGTAAATAAATGCATCTTTCAAAAATAGGATTTAACTTATTTATACAGTTGAATTTATTTAGACTACAGGATAAAGATTCATTCAGATAAAATACTTATTACAAGATGCATAAAGGCTGAAGGACAGGTTTGATACACTATCAGCTGAGAAGTAAACAACAGGGCACATGGGTGTAATACTCCAACTACAGAATAGGTAATTTCTTCCATAGTCTTGACTATTTATTAAGGTAGTAATATTCTTCACATCTCTTTGAGCATTCTACCTGAAACACACTATCAACTCTCTTTAATTAGAATTGGGATATTTTGGTTATTACGATGTACTTTCAAAGAAAATGCAATAAAAACAAACCTGTCACTTTTGTCATTATCTTACAGAATTTCTGGTATTTATTGAAACTGGTTTTTTGTCATTTAGTTCTGTCTTCTACAAAGTAAAAAAAAAAAAAAAAAAAAAAAAAAAAAAAAAAAAAAAAAAAAAAAAAANATAGTTTGGTTGGATATTTGGATATTTTGCTTCTTGGTTAAGAAAACAAAACGGAACAAAACAAAACCAACCAAAAAAAACCCTCAAAAAACTACCCCAAACCCCACACCCCAAAAACCCCCACAAACCCAAATAAAAAAAAAACCACCCAAAACTCATATTCCTTTTTACTAACTGATTTTTTGGAGAAAGAACAAAGTTGATGTCTCTGTATTTGCTTGGCTCTCTGTGTATGAGCATTTTCTGCAGAAATGTCTGTTTGATTTTTTTTTAAAGTTGCAGTGAAATATTTTGACAAGTTTACTAAGAATCACTCTGAAAGGTCCACGGAAGGAGAGTGCTGACTGACCTTCAGGTCCAGCCGACTGATCCAATGCACCTCATATTCAGACATATTCGTGCACCAGCACCACTCACCATTTAAATAAGCACAGCATCACCCAGTCAGTGTGACTTAGTCATGGCCTGTTCTCCTTCTAGTTCAGTGAGCAGAAATAGGCCCATCCAGAGGGCAAATTTTGGATTCTGTGATGGATGTCTTGAATCGTTCAGAAGAATCACCCTGTAGAGGTGATTACTTTACAGGGAGCTTAGCTAAGTTTTCTACTACCCAGATGGCTGATGTTAGAACAGATTAATTTCATTATTAATTTCTGGAAAAAAAAAAAACAACTTCCCTTAACTAACTCAGCAAACCATAAGGCTGTAAAGATCAAGAAGCTGCAAAGGGTATACATTCGTTCCCTCCTTCTTTCCATTTCTTTGTCTCCCACATTTTACCTCTAATACACCTCATTTTGGTCTGCTGGACCATGTCTTCTTCTAGAAAAAAAAAAAAATAAATAAAAAAAGACAAACTCTGTGGTTTCTTTAAAGCACTGTTGCTTAGATCAAATAGAAAGGACATTGGTGCTGAATTCCCCACATGAAATCCCAGCTTATCTTTGTGATGAAACACACACACTTACCACAAATCACTTTCCTTTTCCCTTACAATTACATCTGGCTTGTATTACAGCTTCTTCAGTACACATTGTACTTATCCAGTGGCTTTTTCTTGAAGCAGAACTTCAAGGTCTTCTTTCCTGCCTAGAGGTGATTGCTTAACAGTGAAATCACCCTCTCTGAGATTCAGACTACTACTTTTAAAAAATGAATTAATATTAAAAAAACCCTATATATATTTTCCATTAAAAGTCATTTTAAATGCTTGAATAAAATAACAACAGGTAGTATGTGTTGTTACATTTCCCCTTACATGTTAACATTTCCCCTTTTTCACCCCCCAAAATAATACGCACTTTGATGGTTTGGTTTTTTTCAAAAACACTATCATTGGAGAAATGTAGAAATTTGATTATGTGATGTACAATGTCAGCTTCGAATTTTACCTTTTGTGTCTTCATTATGTCTTTAGCATCTTTACATTTTTCCACGCTTGCTCTGACTTCATGACATATCATACCATAATATGTCTGAATTTAACATGGAAGGTATTTATTTTAGTTTTAAAATCGTTAAATGCAATTTCTGCTTCCTATTGGTTGAAGCATCTGATTAGAGCTACCTGGGAATCCTCTGATGAAATAGAATTTTGATGTAAAATCTCAATTAATCAAAGTTGAAATGTTTCATTTAAGTGTCATTTTCTACTAGCCAACACCAAAACACAATCAAGTTTCTCTTGGATGTTTTCTTAACATTTTATCCAAATGGTTTTTAACAACCTACTTTCTTTTGTTTTAGCAACCCAAAGTCTGTGCTTCTAAGGAGTTTGTGTCATGTGCTGACCATTGAGTCAGCAGGGATTTCAGGTTTCCAGGATCTCTATCTTCAGGTATATTAGATTACATAGCTCAAAACAGTATGCAAGATGCCCTGGCTTTCAAAGACTACTGATTCAATGCATCCTTGCTATAGAGCCTGCCCAAAGTTTTGGTATATAAACTTTCAAGTTGCAAAGTTCATTTCTGCTACTGAATTAGGAGCTGATCCAAAACTCTTCAAGCTAACAGACAGCTTCAAGTGTTAACTATTCCGGGCAGGGTTAGAGGGATCTTGATATACTTTGAAGTATAAGTATGTTTTGAACAGACTTCACAAAGTTTTCAGATTTCATACTGTGAGTCTTGGAAGCTTCAGACATTCAGAAATATACTGAGAAATTTAGATGTAAACTTTCATAAATAAATAACAAAAGAGAAATTCATTCTTTGCAAGATTTAAAAAAATAATGACTACTATTTCAAATTAACATACGGTAAACTAAATCAAGTTATTCAGTAACAAAAACAAAAGTATGTATATTGAATTTCCCATAGTGGAAACATCTAGTTGCCACCTATTGATATCTACCCTGGAAACAACAGAGAGCTTTAAGAAGGAGACTGTATGATATATGAAACACAAAGATCCCATTCCACCACAGAGCCTTAGGCTGAAATAATGTGAAATAATCAGTAATCAGTGACAGACAACGTGACTTCACCAGAGGCAAGTCATGACTGACAAAATTGGTGGCCTTGTGTGATGGGGTTACAGTGTTGGTGGACAACGGTAGAGCAACTAGCATCATCTACCTGGAATTATGCAAAGTGTTTGACACTGTCCTACTCGACATCTTGGTCTCTAAATTGGAGACACACGTGCTTGATAGATGGACCACTCAGTGAATAAGAAACTGGCTGGATGGTCACACTCAAAGAGTTGCAGTCAATGGCTCAATGTCCAAGTGGAAACCAGTTATAAGTGGCGTTCCTCAGAGGTCAGTAGTGGGACTGGTGCTGTTCAACATCTTTGTCGGCGACATGGACAGTGGAATTGAGTGCACCCTCAGCAAGTTTGCCGATGACACCAGGTTGTGTGGTATGGTCGACATACTGGAGGGGAGGGATGCCATCCAGAGGGACTTAGGACAAGCTAGAGAGCTGGGCACATGCCAACCTCATGAAGTTCAACAAGGTTAATTGCGAGGTACTGCACGTGAGTCAGAGCAGTCCCAAGCACAAATACAGGTTGGGTGGAGAACGGATTGAGAGCAACCCTGAGGAGAAGGACTTGGGGATGAGAAGCTCAATATGAGCTGGCAACGTGCGTTTGCAGCCCAGAAAGCCAACTGCATCCTGGGCTGCATCAAAAGAATTGTGGCCGACAGGTCAAGGGAGGTGACTCTGCCCCTCTACTCCGCTCTTGTGAGACCCCACCTGGAGTACTTTGTCCAGATCTGGAGCCCCCAACATAAGAAGAACATGGACCTGTTGGAGCAGGTCCAGAGGAAGGCCACGAAGATGATCAGAGGGCTGGAGCACCTCTCTTGTGAAGACAGGCTGAGAGAGTTGGGATTGTTCAGCCTGCAGAAAAGAAGGGTCCGGAGAGACCTTATAAGGGCCTTCCAGTATCTTCCAGTATCTACAAGAAAGCTGGAGAGGGACTTTTTAGAAGGGCTTATAGTGATAGGATGAGGGGTAGAGGCTTCAAACTGGAAGAGGGTAGATTTTGATTCGATACTAGGAAGAAATTTTTCACTCTGAGGGTGGTGAGGTACTGGAACTGATTACCCAAGGAAGTTGTAGATGCCCCATCCCGGAATTGTTCAAGGCCAAGCTGGATCAGGCTTTAAGCAACCTGGTCTAGTGGAAGGTGTCCCTGCCCATGTCAGGGTTGTTGGAACTAGATGATCTTTAAGGTCCCTTCCAACCTAAACCTTTCTATGATTCTGTGAATCGTACTTTTACTTTATTATACGAATGAAAATTCTTTTTTAATAGCCATATAATATAAATAAAGAGTGAGAATGCTGCAGACAATTATAGGTGACCTACAGTATTCTTGATTTTATAAATGATGCTACATACATGCTCCTTAATTGTCATCTTCAGAAGGCAGCCGAATTTCTTGGTAATGACTCGGTCAAATTCTAGTGCATTTTCCTGAGATTACATTGGTCTGGTGTTGGCTAGGATAGAGTTAATTATTTTTATAGTAGCTAGTATGGGGTTATGTTTTGGATTTGTGCTGAAAATAGTGTTGATAATACAGAGATGGTTTTTTTATTGCTGAGCAGTGCTTACACAACATCAAAGCCTTTTCTGCTTCTCACACCACCCCACCAGCGAGTAGGCTGGGGGTGCAGAGGAAGTTGAGAGGGGACACAGCCAGGACAGCTGACCCCAACTGACCAAAGGGATATTCCATACCATATGACATCTTGGACAGCATATAAAGCTGGGGGAAGAAGAAGGAAGCGGCAGACATTTGGAGTCATAGTGTTTGTCTCCCCAGGTAACTGTTACAAGTGTTGGAGCCCTGTTTTCCTGGGGATGGTTCTACACATCTGCCTGCTGATGGGAAGTAGCAAATGAATTCCTTGTTCTCCTTTGGTTGCATGTGTGTCTTTTGCTTTACTTATTAAATTCTTTATCTCCACCCCTGAGATTTCTCTCTTTTACTCTTTCAATTCTCTCCCCCATCCCACCAGAGGAGAGTGAGCGAGTGGCTGTGTGGTGCTTAGTTGTCAGCTGGGGTTACACCGTAACACAGATATTCTTTGATGTTCTGCATTTCAATTCAAAAAAGACTTTAACTTGTTCCTTGAGAGACCAAAATATTCAGAGAATCATCTAGTTTATTTATCTCTAATAATGAAAATTACCTGTCCCCACCAACCAGTAACCCAGTGATTTCTCAGATGTTGTAAAAAGGAATTTGGTCATTAGTATAGCACTCCTATATGGTGACATCCCACCTTGTTTCAGAGGAATTATGTTGAATCTCACAAAGTCCTGTATAAAAACAGTGGTTGTATTTAGACGCATCCCATTTTCAGAAACATAAATGTTTCAGTGTGGAACTCCCTTTGCTAATTTACAGTCCAACACTAATCCAGGATATAGGACCTACCTTTTATATTTGGAAGTTGGTCCCCAATGCCTCTTAAATCAATACTCATTTTTCCTTCTTCAGTTTTCTCTTTGCCAAGCTATTCAGTGAGCAGGAATATCTGGAGACCACCTGAAGAAGAAACGATTTGTCTGGTATATGTTTTCTCCCTTGAATGCTTCTTCTGATATTCTACTTTGCATAAAATATTGAGTCAGCAAATGGAGCCAGGGACTGAATTATTTTACTGGGTGGTGGTATGGACATGTATGAAGTGAGAAAGTTTGTTTAAAATAATTACAGTGTTTCTGAGAATAAAAGGAAGAATCAGTTCTTTCAGGTAGTAAGACTAATCCCCAAAAGATCCACATTTATCACAACACACCAAGGCACTTGTTTCTATTTTCATTAATTACCACCTCTTTAGGCTAGAATCTTTAGGTTTCTTCTTCCATTGTGTTCACTTGCCAGAGGTGGAAAAAAATCATCTGTGTGTCTCTTGTGATTAAAGCCTCACTTAAGGACTGAAGCTTCAGAAACTCTTGAGGTTTTCAGGTGTTTTTACATTCTGCAGTCTGTCTCCATGGAGTTCCTTGAAAAGTAGCAGCAGTTAGAGAAAAAAAAAAGAAAAAAAAGGAAAAAAAAGAAAAAAAAATGAAAAAAAGGTGGGAGAAAAAAAGCGATAGTAGGATAACTAAGGAAGAATTTACTTTACACACCTATCTTCTCAGAATACATGATATAGCATATAATGTTCCTAACTTAGAGAGAAGTTAAAGTATACTTTAAAAAACATCTCACAGCAAAATATGTTCCCTGTGGGCCTACACCAATTTTTCTTCACTAACTCAACTTCCTAAGGTCTTTGGTCAGGTCAGCTTTTAAACAATCTGGTTCATCATGTTTTGCAAATGGTCCCTTGTTTAGACAGCTCTTTCTCTTTCTTTTGCACTTTCATGACTATAAATACTGCTTATCCGTGTTCTTTTGATATGAATTATAAAGTAAGAGACACTATGAATTTAGACCTAAATTTAGTGAACAACCTCTGATGTAACTTACCAGTTAAGCCCTGATGAGCCTACTGAAATCAGTGGGAATATTCACATTCAGTGAGTCTCTTCAGCGAGAATTGGATCAAGACCTTAGCAATGTTTAAAGCAGTCACTGAGTTTAAGTTCCAGATGCAATATTGTATCCGCAGTATTGATGGCAGTAAACCAGACAGGCAGAGCTGAGTTAGGACCAAAATGAGCTATTGGTGCATTCATCTGTTAAGATCATAGAAGTAATAAAAGAATGGAACAAAATAAGTAGCAGAGAGAAAGATTCAGTCATCATATGCAGTTTCTTATATAAGCTAGTCAAACCTGACCACATAGGGTTTTGGTTTGGCTGTTCGGGGGTTTTTTGGGGGGTTGCTTTTTTGGTTTTGTGGATTTTTTATCCTTAAAATCAAACCAAAAACCCCAAAACAGTTAAACAGTAACACAAAGACATGTTCTGATAAAAGCTACAATAATAATTTACTTTAAAAATTTAAGTCACTATTTCTACTGCACTTAGAGTAGTCTTCATCACACCTAATGCTATTTTCAAAAAGTAATGTGTTTGGTCAAAACTGGTTGCTTCCTGTAGCCCATGGTTAGGGGTAGGTACTTCCAGATACCCCTAAGTCATTGCCCCCTGAAGGTATTTCCCCTGCTGTCTGGCTAAGGTAGCTGGACGCTAACATTTCAGATAGACAACGTTATTTACACTGATGGAAAAGTGTCTGGTCGATAATTTGCTTTACTACGTATTTGTCCAATTTACTGATAAAATGTATTTCAGTATTTGTCTCACACTTAAATAGGCTAGGTATATACATTACTACAGGAGACAGAGAGGAGCTAAAATGAGATCTATTATTTGCTGAATTTTCAAAACAATTGAAATTAGCCAGAGATGCTGTTATAGAAGCAGTGTCTTGAAGGAAGAAACTTCCCGTACTAGTAATAAAAAACAAAAGCGTGGAACAGCTAAAAAGAAGTCAGTGTAAGAAGAACAGAAAGTAAAAGAAACAGAAAAGGCAGTTCTTTCCCCAGTGGTTTTGAATGATAAAGCAGGACACTTTGAATTAGTGCTATGAAGCAATAACTTTGTTTCGTTAAACAATGTGGAGGAGATGCTTGTGTTGGTGAAATGCAAGTGATTCTGAAATAAATTCTAGTTTGAGCCCAGAATCACGGTATTTGAAGAAAAATATTTTTGTTGGAGTTGGAAAGAAATTTCTGACAAAGCTGTAGGAAAAGAACAACAGTCTTCTGAGAACATACGAATGAAGATGTATTTTCTGGGTCTGGGGGACAAGTCTTATGAAGAGCGGCTGAGGGAATTGGGGCTGTTTAGCCTGAAGAAGAGGAGGCT
>RSEF01000031.1:5410621-5421305 GCA_003993805.1 Himantopus leucocephalus
GCAGTCTGCTCTGGGGCAGAAACTAAGTAATAAAGAAGGGCAACACAAAGAATCTTGCAAAAATTTTCTCAGCAAATAATGCATTAGTTTCTGGGTTTGTTAAGAAATGAGGTACAGCCTGGGAACACATAATTTCATGTGGTGAAATTCAATGACAAAATTTTGTCTGTCCACTTGCCTCACAGCTGTTTGATCTGCCTTCCCCTCTCAGCTTTCAGCACAACTCATCAAGAATGCTGTGTGAACTAAACTGCTAACCTGATGCAAGGCAAAAATAACTCTTCTTCCAATTTTGGTATTGCGTAAGGCCTACATTTCACTTGACTCTCTTAACCAGCTAAAGGGTTGGAATGAAAAGATGGGCTTGACTCCCTGCGGAACANATGAAAAGATGGGCTTGACTCCCTGCGGAACAGAGTCCATCAGGAAGTGAAGAAAGAGAGGTAACTGTTTCCTGTGTGACATCAAAGGTTTAGCTGACTTTGTGTCATGTTATGTTACTATGTGCTGTAAGGGAGATGTTCTCTGAAGTCTTCATCCTCTGATTAATAAGAAGAAAACAAATGTTTTACACCTTACTAGCTGTGCAGACAACTTTTCATCCAAGGTAGATGAGGGCATTTGGGGGTAAGAGGGGTGTAGGAAAGGCAGGTGAGCATCCTTCATCCCAGCATGCCATCAGGATATTGCTGAAGACATAAGGATAAATGGCCTGGTGTCTTGACTTGGCATTGGGTTGTACAGCACAGACATATCTAAGAATGTCAAAGTACTAAAGCCCTTTGTCAAATATCTTCCTGCCTCAGCTGATTTAAAGTCAGACCAGAGTTAGCAATGGTTCTGTTTGTTCATTACTACTGTCTGAGCGGTCATAGATCCATTATATCGCTGGGCATGGTGTGAGGGTCGTGTGTCTGCAACCTCTCAAAACAGTATTAGACTTCACTTGTTCAAGCATTAGCTCTCCAAACTTCTATTCTCATTTTGGTATTAATTAAGGATTTTGTATGCTGGAAAAAATACTGTTTTCAAATTGAAATGATAAAAAAAGTGCATGTAAAAAAGAAACTTTTGAAATAAAGAGGAAAATATAAAAATGTACGTAAAACAAAGTGACATTTCTGGTTTATCATGACTTAATGTTTTTCTGTTTCTCAAAGTAAAAAATTTTCTGGTTTTCCTCAGTAACTTTCTGAATGATAGATTTTCTCATAAAACACTGTCGTTAATATCCACTTGGATCAAAAAAGCAGCTCTGATAGTGTATGAAAACATTTGATTTTCCTCATCACTCCACACTGTAATTCATCACACTGAACGCTGGACCATATATTCCTGGCTAACTCAGATAGAAGTCTACTCATGAAAGTAATATTTCTTAAAGTAAAAGTTAGCAGTTGGAAAAAAATATTCAAACAGCCTGATATTGAAGAAGAACAGCTGTGGGAATCGCATGTAACCTAAAAAGACTTCAGAGTTCACTAGGATACTGTCTGAAAAAATTAAGTAATGATGACTTTTGTATAAGGAGCATTTGGTGAAAGAAAGAGGTACAAAAGCAAAACCATGAGTTAAGTTTCTTTAAGGTTTTTTTTCAGAAAATATTTCCTGAAATATCTTTAGAGACAAAAAAAGAGGAGAGCTTGCACACATGCATGCATAGAAGGATATATTCAAGGAGACTTTCTCTGCCTATTGAAGCTTTATTTTTGATTTTACATGTTTGAAGTTCCGTCCAGGAATGTTCTGGCTCTTCTTTTTTTCCTCAAGAGTTTGCAGAAGAAAAGACCAAAAAAAAGCTCTGCTGTGCTCATACATTTTTTCTATTTCTTGAGTTAGCTCAGGGTGGGAGGTGGAGCTTGCTTTTCCTTTTCTTTCATTAGTTGCTTTGAGATTCACATCTTTTTTTCTTCCAACTCTCTTATGTGAAATTCTTCTCTTTAAGTCAGGGGAGCAAGAGTTGATGAGCCCCAGTCTCAGCTACAGCCTTGGGGCGAAGAATCTTCTTTTTGAATAATAGTCTTACGGTTTTGTTTTATTTTATTTTTCCCTGAAATGTATCTTGGATATGTTGATTCGTAAAAGGCTCTTCTGAGGTTTGCACTTGTCCTCTTTTCTTTATAGTTTTCTGACTTTTTTATTTTTCCCTTACTGTGTTATAAGTATACAGAGTATTTATACTTTTTTTTTTTTTCAGAATCTCCATCATGTTATTTCTGTTATAGTGGCCTTGATAGATGTATATTTTAATTCAATGTTTTAATTTTCTTAAACTGATGTAAGATCAGAGTAAACATTTGCCACCTGGCTTCCTAGATATTTAGTGAGAACAAGTATTGAATATCATGGTGCATTCAGTTTTCATACATAAAGGATTTTTACTGGGACATTACATGCCAAATTTCATTATTTAAACCAGCACTTAGAAAGATGAATATTTATTCATGGCTTGTTGCTTTGTACTTTTTTTTTCCTTTTTTTTTTCACTCATCTTTTATGAAACAACAGACTACTCTCCCAAGAGTATCCGAAAGAAAGAGGACCCACGGGTCAGATGCACACCTTTGACTTCCTACAATAGAGTTCATTAGGAAACCAGAGTAATTCGGTTAGATAGCCCAGTAGAGGGAATATTCAACATTTAAATAAAGACACAATAAAAATAACACACTGTTACTATAGGGTTACTGGACTGTAGCATTAAATGAACTGAATAAAATTTTATGGCTTCTTAACATGCTGAGGTTTTGCAGTGTCATCCATCTTGTAGCCTAACAATACTTCCCAGCCTGCTATCAGTGAAACTAATGGTGCAGATGGAAATATGAAAAATGGGAAATCTACGTTGGTTTTATATTATGTCAGTGGAATGAATAAAGACCATATTTTGGCATTAATAGCTAATGGTGGGAAGTGTGGAGGGAGGGAGAAAGAAAGAACTGCTACATTTTCAGCTTTTGAACTGATGTATTTTAAAGAGTTGGCTGTAATTATGATATTTGAATATCATTATCAATTAAGCTGATAAATTATTTAGTAAGAAGGTGAACAACATGAAGAGATCATTGGTGTATTCAAGCATCCTAGCTGTATTCCATAAGTCTCCTTGTGACTCCCAGACCGCTGTACTAATCACATGGATTCACTGCAAGGTCAAAGTTTTGTACTAACATAACGTTACACATGGATTTCTTTAATACAGGCCAGTGTCTTCATTTATCACTACTCACCTAACAACCTTACTTATGGACCATACTCAGAGTTTTCATAAAAGTATTTTCAAACTTCATGGCAGTGCTTTTCCAGATCAATGTCTTGTAAACCACAGGAGATCATATCCTTCCTATAAAAATAGTACCCCAAGAGAATTTTTTTCAAATTGTTTGTTCACCTTTTTGATATAAGGCTTAAAATTTCAGCTGAAAAGATATCTCTTTGTTTGGCCTGGAAGATTTGCTTCACCATCTCAAGTAATTGGTTGATTTTAACAGTATTCTGGTTTGTGGCATCTTATAGCCACAGTAGAATAATTTCACAACCTTGAAGTCCATCAGTATCAGAAACTGTTGTGCTGAAGATCAGTGTTCAGTACATCATTTCTAAGCCATCATCCAGTATGCCTCCTGCTCTGAATCATCAGAACAGCTAAAACTAAAATTGCCTTCCCACTCCCACTCTTAAAATCAGAGTAAGAGGTTTGGTGATCAGTGATTATGGGCAGTTTCGTGTCAGAGAGAGATTATCAACATCTCTGCACACTGAAAATGATAGCTAGAGCATTTTGCTCAATCTGTGCATAATTTTGCTCAGATGGTGCTTAAGCTCTTGGTGCATAAATAGTGAGTTTGCTTCCATGCTAATGTATAGGAAAAATAGTTGTTAGCAGTTCAAACAGATATACATACTGTGGCCTGAAGCTCTGCAGAGCTGGGAGCTTGCTATTAAACACTTGCTGAAGTGGGGAAAGAACAGCTCTGAGCTGCAGTAAGAAGGAAAGAGAGAGACCCCAGGGAAGAGGGAGCATCATGTGAACATAACAGAATACCCTAAGAAGACAGGCTTTTATCCACATACATGTCAGTCTGTAGCATTCTGAAAGGTTAAGGGTGAGTTCAGAGGTGGGCAAGTCTCTCCAATAAGAAACAAAAAGGAACTATGCTAGCCAGTAAGGAGGAAAGGAGATGCTCCTCTTGTGTTTATCTCCTGGGAAAGCTGCATAGGGGAGCTGGGATAAGGTAAGGGAAAGGCTGTCATGGTGACATGGGATACAAGCTCTAGGCTTAGCATTTTAAATGCTGTCATTTGTCATTTGCTGTCATTCATCATTAGTTTGTTTTTGAGTATTTCACTGATGTGTTGTGCGGAAACCTTATGTGAATAGGTATTGCTTTTGAATAAGACTGAGGTTTAGAGGTAGCTTTTTGAAGTTATCAGAAATATCCGCTAAGTTAAGGAGATCTGGCAATGGAATACAAATACTATGATCAAATTGGGTACCCATGATGAGGAGTTCACAGGCTCCCTTTAGTTCCGTATTTCACATAATAATCAGGCATGTATGCTGGACTTACCTAAACTCAGCACAGTTAGTGGTGCACCGGTAGATGTGGTCATTGGTTGACTGCAGAACCTTACTGGAAACAGGCAGCAAAAGATTCATGTTAGGACTTCTGCCACAATGCTTTTAGGGTGGCTGGCAGAACCAGTAGACAATGCAAGACAGGTTCTGAAATATGATATCTTTACACATTAACAGTGTTGATTTATTATTACTGACTTTCTGAAGTTTGTTTGGCAGCCCCTTGTGATACTAAATGCTTTTTTCTTTTTTTCTTTTTTTTCTTTTTTTTCCCAAAAATGCTTTTTTGGAAGCAGAACATGACTTTTAAGGAACAAGCATTGCCTTCAGGAGGTGTCCAGGCAGCTTCCTAGGCATAACATTCTAAATCTGAGAAGTTTTCAAAAGGGACCCTAAAATACTTGTGTTTAGCCTTTTATTTTTCCTCTTGATAACATGTAAGAATAATGAAATAAGAATTTAGTAAATTCTTTTCCAACTGAATTCAGTGTGTAATGGACATGTAAACTATGTTTTTATTGTCATTAAAATGCTATTCCTCTGCTTAATGCATTCTACTGATGAATCCCAACAGTCTTAAGTCCGTACTGGTGCCTAAGAGACTTTCATACACACATTTGGCCCAGTCTCATTTTTTAATAATTGGATTTTACTGGTAGAGAGTGGCAAAAATTAACTATTGCAAAAATGGGGTCAGTTAGGATATGAATTGCAACAGCACAACAAAATTAAAGTTATGTTTTTCATAAATCCAGTCTCAGAGTGTAGGACTAGAGTCTAAGCAAGTAGTCATTTAGTGGTTTGGGGCAATCAGAAAAGAACGCTGATTATTATAAAGCAGGATTTTCTGAAGCTCTCGTGTGCCAAAAAGATTTAAAATTTTCATACTTCCCTAAAACATATAAACAGATTAGTGAATTTACAACTGTAAAACATTGTACCAAAATGTTGTCTATAATCTAAAACACTAATCTTTACCTCATATATTGTAACAGTTAACCCTAGATTTCAAAGAACTACAAAGATGTAGTATGTAATAGTGTCAGTATTCCCACTTTAAAAATAAGAAAAATGAGGCACAGAAAAATAAAGTAACTTGCTCCAGGACAACTATCAGTGTGCTGCTAGAGGCAGGAAAACACAATTATATATTATAAAAATAAGACTAAACTGCTTTTTCCATTATTCCATTATTTAAGTGAAACAATTTGACACACAATCGAAACAAAAGATGAAATGGCAAACACCATACTGGGATATATAAACATAAATGTAGCTTGTAAGATACATGAATTAATCCTCTGGTTTTCATGATAAGGCCTTAGCTAAAGCATGGTATCCAATTCTGAGTGCTGCACTTCAGAGATAGAAGTGGAAAGTGCACACAGGAAAGCAAACAATGATCAGAGGTCCAGAAACAAGCTATGAGGAAAGATCAAAGTAATTGGGGTAATTTTGCTAAAGTAGAGAAGACTGCCAGAGTAACTGATAGCATCCTTCAAATGAGTAAATGCTTGCTAAAAAAAATGGGAGAAGTTTATTTTCCAAGTCCATAATTATTAGGACAAATTAATGGATTTAAATTGCATGAAGAAAGAGTAAGTTGGATTCAAGGAAAATCTTACCAGAATTTCCACATGTTGAAGCAACGTGGAATAGTTTGGCTGGAAAAGTTGTGGAGTAGCCAGAATTAGAGGACTTCAACAACATATTGCTTAGTAATGACATTGGTAGAATTGAACCTTAGGACATGAGATAGACTAGCTGACTTGCTTACATTTCTGAGCCTTGATTCTGTACCCATTTTAACTCTTTCTGTAAAA
Source organism: Himantopus leucocephalus (assembly GCA_003993805.1). Classification (NCBI taxonomy): domain Eukaryota; kingdom Metazoa; phylum Chordata; class Aves; order Charadriiformes; family Recurvirostridae; genus Himantopus; species Himantopus leucocephalus. The sequence continues at coordinate 5,417,024 of RSEF01000031.1, forward strand.
TTTTCTGTTCAAAATTGGCACTTTTCTGCATAATGCTAGTATTTTCTGTGAAAGTCATAAAGTAGTCATGGCAAAAAGCCCCACAACTGAAATATTTTTAAGATGGAGCATGATGCATTCTCTCTCTATATATACACCTATATATTCTCTATATATAGACCTATAACATAATCTTGTTACCCATCTCTAATAGCTCAGGGAGTGAGGCAGCAGGTTTTTTTCCAGTTTCAGGTTTCTGGAAATACCACATTTTTTCAGAAGACCACTTCTAAATGCATGTAGTTAAGACCATACCAAGTGGCTTGGGACTGTGAAAAACTAGCACCTTATTTTTTAATGAATTTGTATAACAGTTCTATAGTGGACCTATTCAGGTTTTATTTGCTGTGGTTTTACATGGTGTAAACTCACTCCCTGAAATTAAAGAAGTTTTTGGCCTACAGATTTCACCTACAGATTCTGCCTTTTGTGATGAGATTTCTTCATCGACTTGGACACAAATGATGGTATTCTTTGATTTTTGCCAGAATTTCTTGTCTGGTGGCTTTTTCATCCTTCATTGGCTATTTTTAGAATGACGTTTAGGACTGATGGTGTTCTTGAATTTTTTTCTACAGTTTTTCAGATGGACCACTTCACTTTTCTACAGTGTTTATCCCCCTTGTAAGAGAAAAAACAAACAAACAAATAAGCAATAAAAAAAACCACTTTTTTTTCTAACCAACTTCTCTAGCATTTTTTTCTAGGAACTTGTCTAGATTTTTCACTTACTCCTCACATTTTTGTCCTTCCACATAGTCTTCTGCTATTTTTCCATACACAATATTTTCATGAACAAAAATTATAAACCCGAGTATTACACTGATTTTTGACTTTTCAAATTAACAGGAGAAACTCAGCCTGTCCTGCTGTGATTTTTTTTTTTTTAGAATACAAATCTATCACTGACATTTGCACTCACGCAAGTTTTGCAACAGCTTTTTTATATACCAAGTGTTGCTAATTTTCAAGACGCTTGAGCCATGATTGCAAAGCACAATTTCTGGTTTATTATTTTGTTAAGGTTTTCATCCTCCCGTTTTGTTTGCTTGCTCATGACTATAAATTAATCAAAGTTGAAACTTTGTAATTATAATGTAAACTACATGTTCCCTTTACTTCATACTTTTTTTCAGAACCAATTGCTTGCTTACTTAATAGATTAGCCTTAAAATGCAAAAAAAAGGTTATTAAAAGGGAAAAAGAAAAAGAAGGGAAAAGCCATTTCCATCAAACACATAAATAAATATATAAATCATTAAATTTACATTTTCTTGGCATTTTTTCAGTATTCCACTTTTTAATTTACCCCAGCTGCAGGGAAAAGTAACTGCATTTTTAAATGCTTGTATGTTTTTGGTCAGCAAAGAAAAATAGGCACTCCAAAGATATGATTCTTCTCGCATATTTGGACCTATTTTAAGGTCAGACAAACTACATTTAGGAGCACCGCTTTTGGTCAAAATAATTCCGTCCCTGGATATGACTCAATTAGCTGCATGAAAACAATACACTTGATCATACTGTAGTTAGCAGAGAACTAATCGGTATAGTCAATGCAGTGTTGGGAATTATTAACTTGCCCAAAGTAAATGTCAGCATTTAGCTATATTATTCAAACCTCCTGATGCCCATATTATACTGAAAATCAAATTTTTTTCCCCCTCCTTTATTGTACATTGTACATTTCTCTCTATAACACTTCAGGAAGAATGTTAGACCCCGTGAAATTGATATGAGAATTTTTCATTTGACCATTATTCAGTTTAGAATTTGTATACTTCATGAAACAAGCAAACAAACAAAAAAACCCCAAAACCCCACCAATAACAACTTCTTTACTGAATGGGAAATAGTTTGTATTCTACACTGTTTATATATTTCACCATACTGAGTAACTGTTACTACTTATGATCTCTCAACCCACTTTCTGTTCAAGTTGTTCTTCAAAAATTGTCTCCAAGTTCTAAACATTGTAGTTATATCAGCAAATTATCTAAATATTTTTCTTAAAACAGGAAGAATGTCTCATGCAAGAGAAAATGCAAAATACTTCCTAATTGTATTTTTACATGGTAACAGTAGATTTCTTGTTTGTTTGTTTCTTTTTATGTTCATCCCAAGGTTGGATTCATCTCACCTAATGTTAGCCACACAACATTATATATCTAGTCTATGTTTGTAGTATAGACTGCCTTGGTAGTCTATACAAAGAGAAAAGCACCTCCAAAGAGTGATTTATTTGCATGTAGACAGGTATCTGAGATGATTATTGAGATTAATTGCCCTTCCCTGTAGATGGCTAAAGTTGGGTAAGATTGTATGGTTCTCAGTCTTTCTATAATTTTGCACAACTTCAGTTTTCCACACTGAAAGTGGAAGCCTTTCATCCACCTGAAGGAAAGTCCTATGTAAATATAGTGATTTTGATTCTCCTCTGATTCTCATAATTTTCATTGAAGTCATTTCACAGATTTGACTGATGATTACTACAGATATACACTGATAAAACTAAGAGGAAAATATGGTTCAAGTTATTCTTATAAGCTTGCAACCTCCTTCAAAATTTCCAAAGGTAAAACAATTTTAAGAGGAGTAAGATTATCTGGTATTGAAAATGAACATTGAAAGCAGTGGCTCTATGCTCATTTACATCACCTGACAATCATTCAGTGTCTGTACATGGGAGTGGATGGAAAGGATAATAACTAGTCTCTTTTTTTTAGTATTTGCTTTTTAAAAAAAAGCAGGTTTGTTAAAAAAGATTTCTCTGGGATTTCATCAGTCAATATTTACAAGATTTCCATGAAATAGATAATGCCTGAAACAATATGTTCAGGACTTTGTCGAACAATTCAAATGTGTCTGTAATTCAGACTAGGAGGAATGTTCCAGGTATTAAATTATCCACAGGCTGTAGTTGAACAATTCAATACTCAATCTGCTAAAAGCCAAAGGAAATAAAAATCGCATAAGGAATTCTATTCCAAAAAAAATATTTTCTTTCTAATTTCTGATGTGTGGTGACAGTTCATCTTACATCATGTCACATTAATGCAGACCTGTTTTACAAAAGGAGAGGTTAATATAGAGGAAAAAGGAAAAAAAAAAGCGTTCAGAGGAATTCTTCTCCTCAAACAGATCCTTATGCTATCAGTTTGGACAGTGAGCAGTCAATCCAAATTTAGCAGGCAGATGGAGACAGAGCAGATGAGTAAGTGGATCCTCTTTATTTGAGGAGCTGGCAGGCACTGTGGTTCACCAGCCACCTGAGCTATGTTTTAAATAGGTTAGCATGTCTATAATTTACAAAGAAAAAATGTACTTAGCAGAACAAACGAGCTAAGCATCTGGTTTACATCGCTAACTGGAGTTGTGTTTCTTCAGGTAGTCTGAAAAAAGGAACCTAACAGAAGAACAAAACCCCATTCTTTAATAGAGATCTTCTTCTTGAGAACATTTATTGACAGAACATCTCTGACAGAGATGAGCTTAAAGCATACAGCTCAGCCTTAAGTTCATGACTAATTGCATTTACAGTCCAGCTCATTTTGTGGGAAACTGTAAGTCAACTTCAGAGAAAGTCTTAATTAAAATTTCAGTGATCACTTACACTTAGCTCTGGAGATGTTAAAATCATGGAGTACGCCTTGATGATTAAAATTTTCTGCAAATGAAGCTATAAGTACTTTCAACTGGACATCCAACATTAATGAAAAGCCCTAGCAAAGGGACTATACTTATTTCAAAAAGACTAGCCCAAAACTTTTGGGAAAATCGACTATTCATTAACAGAAGTGGGTGACTTCTTCAATACGCAATACTCTTCTCTTTAAGGATTTCTCAATACTGTATTAGAACAGTGTTCTGCTATGGGAAGTAGTATTTTTTGGATCTGAAAACAAGAGAAATAAATCCAATACATGGAAAGACACTGAATTGTTAGATTATCTGCTTTGCTTAAGGAACCCATCCATTAAGAATAAAAGCAATTGACTGGAGGAGATAAATTTAAGTGTGGTTTAAAAAATATGTAAAGCAAAACAGATGTAAAAAACCAAACCAAAACAAAACAAAGGAAAACAAAACCTTTTACAAAGGCAAAAGCTTTTGTGAGTTTTCCCAGTCTCATTCAACAGAACACTGAACATAAAAAATAAAAACATTGCAGAATGACCACATCAACTGCAAGATCTTCCTGTGCTTGCATTTTTGTGTGGTTAAGTAATTAAACTAACCTTTC
>RSEF01000031.1:5453002-5470835 GCA_003993805.1 Himantopus leucocephalus
CCCTTCCCTCCAATTGTTACCTGAAACTGCTTTCAGAAAAGTTGTTGTGGTATCTGTTGTAAATATTCCACTTCTTTCTAGATCAAATTCTTAGGTCAGCTGACACTTCCCAGGACACAAGACGGCATCCTGTTCTTGCAGTGTTATTTGTACTACGGCAATTGCTCTTTGTAAAGCCATAGTACAGTTCTGAGTCTTGAACTATAACACAGACTGAGATGTGAGCTCCCCATACGTAATGAGGTGGGATATGTGAAGCAAACTATTTAATGAAAATGTTTCAATATTAAGCTGGAATATTTTAAGAGTCAAACTACTGTAAAATAAAGAATCTGCAGGAAGTGGTTGCTTTGCATAGCAGGGTGGGGGTGATGGGATGGGACATGAAAGACCCATTTTCTGCCAAAGAGATTCTCTGCCAAATTATCTCCCCATTTCTCTGCCAAAGAGACTTTCTTTCATTAGTCTTACAGTAATAACTCTTGATGAAAGTACTGACCACAGGAAAATGCAAAGGGGAAAGAAGAGATTGCCCTCATAAGCTTTTCAGTCCCAAGAACCACCATCAAACAAATATCTATCATATCACATCCTTTGCTTCATGTCATTGGAACAAACACAACTTCTGGAGTGTTTGAAATCAGTTTGCCTCCATGGTTTGTTGCTCCATCCCAATTCAAATGTTAGCGAAATCCTACAGGGCACTGAGATCATTTTAGCCATTATGCAATTAATGAATGCTACAGTACCTTTTCAATCGTTCCTTTTGCCTAACTTCAACAACCCCTGTGATGGTGTTCCTGTCTCTTCCTCTAAGAGAATAGTCCTATGATCTTATTTTCTTCCCCTGATATGTAGACAAACCCTTTTGTCCAAATCTAGTCTGATCCAGACTATTTTCAAGTGATAAGTAAAACTTCTTTGAACTTCAGTAAGCTTTGAATCAGACTGCAAGAGTTGGGCTGATTCCTGCTAGACCTCCTATACTTATTGAACAATAGCAAAATAAAATTATTTTGCTTTGAACTATTCATTTTGCCACCATATTTCCCCCCCAAAAAAAAGGATCTCTGCTTCCCTGAGACGCAGGTACTTCAGATGATGTTTAGAAAAAAAAATAAAATTTAGAAGATTAAAAATTCTTTTCTTTTCTTCCCCACCCTGATATCAAGTGTTTTTATGATCCTTTCAGACTGTCCAAAATCAAACTTGCCAGTTTGTGACTGTTCTGTTTGGAGGAGGAAAAGGACAAATCCAATACAGCTTACAAACTATCTGAGCCCTCCAGCAAGTGTCAGCATTATCCAAGATAAACTCACATTGGAACAGACGCCTTAATTTACAACTAGGTTTTATATTCCACAAATAATTTATTAAGATACAGAACATTCATCCATTGGGATTTAGAAATAAGCTCATATCCTGTACAGATTGCACATTTCAGCTTCAAATTGGAAACAAAGGAGTCACCGAATATTATTAACACAGCTGCAGTGTTGTAATAGATGCTGAGGGTGGCTTCCAGCTGAGACAGTCTCAGCGTGGTGCTTACTGGCACAACCACAATAAGGGTCCCATGTGGCATGGCTTGAAGAGCCCTTTGGAAAGGCAGGGATCTGGGTTATCTGCAACAATGTGCAGAAGCCTGACTATAGATGCCTGCATGTATGCCTGGGCTTTGGATAAAGAGCCTATTGCATTGACATTTACCTGTCCCATTGACTGAATTGGACCAGGAAGTCATCGGACAGAGAATTCTTCTAATTCAGTGGATTTGCTCCAGTGCCTGTATGCCAATTTGCCAGATGAAACCTAATATGGAACATTAAATTAAAACAATCAAAATCCATTGTAACTCTAGCTCATGTACAGTGTTTCTACCATGGCATTTGCACTGCTTCCTTCTTGTGCAGGAATAGAGTTCATTCAAAGGCCATGCTTAGGAAGAATTGTTCCTTTTTGAAAATTGACACGAGTATTTCTCAGGAAATAACTGCAGCAAAGACAGTCTACAAAATCTGCAGGTAAGATCTGATACCCCAATCTTAGCTGCAGATTTCTAGCAGGCATTTTTGGAACACTTACCGGTCAACTGGAGTCAAAGACTGCTGCTGGGCTCTTGAAGGTGAAACTTGTATATATCGGTAAATCTGAGGAATTCAGCTGATGACTGGCTAAAAACCTTCCAGAGTGGTAGACTTAGCCTCACTTCAAATAACTTCTGCCTCCAGTATGTTTTATAAAAATAAATACCTCTGATCTAGGCATGGACTTGTTTGCTCACAAGAAAGGCTGAGTAGCACAAAAAAACCTCACAGTACTTATTCAGCACTAGCTACTATGAAAACATCAGAATTGTCCTCACTTTCCTATCTTGTCTTCCTTAGGAAAAAAGTTTAGCACCTTTAAAGGTCTTCTGGATCTGATTCAATAAGCTCAACGTAATCTGAATGAGCAGCCAAAGAGCACAACGATGAAGACTGTGTTGGTTTTCTTGTCTCTTAGGATAATGTGCTTAAAGGTTGGTTGTGTCAGAGACAGGATTTTCAGAGTCTAGATTCAGATGATTCAAAAAATAATAAATCAAGCAAAAAAAAAAAGATTGATAAAATTAAGGGCATCAACTTTTTTGGCACCTAAATGCAATACAGTTTCTAACATAAACCTGGAAGAGCAAGCATACTTAGGCATATATTTAATAAAACAAACACCCGCCATCTCCCAAATCAAAACAGAAACCACTACCATAATTAAAAAAAAAAAGGTTGTGGGTTGGTTTTTTTTTTTTTTTCCAGACTGTTCCATAGACCAGATGAAAGCATGACGCATAAATGAGACAACTTAAAAACATTGCTTGTTTGGAATTATGGAAAGTTGGAATTATGCAAAGATTTCAGATAACGTATTGCTGAAACCAGTGCATGGATTTCTGAACAGGTTAGTTGAGAACTTACGGTTACCTTCTATATTGGCAAGAGTCTGCAGAGCAGGTATTTCTTAGCCACATCAAGTGTGAAAGTAGGTTTTGCTGTTTATTCTTTATTTGTTTTGCATCAGAAAAAACTGTCCAAGGAACATAATAGTCACAAATTCTTAAGCATCATATAAACATTTATTGAGACAGTCACTGTCTGAAAAAATTCTCTGTAACGACAGACAGGAAAAGGAAAGAATACTCTACTCATTTGCAAGCAGGAGACTAAAGGTCAGACAGTAAAAGGCTTCTGTTGTGAAGCGGCATGGGAGGCTTCTCCTAAGGGTAGGGCATGAGGGAAGTTCTTTTTCTGATCTCATCAGCTTCACTGTGTGACAGTCCTTCGTCAAAAGTCTGCATTCTTCACACAGATGTTACAGAAGCCAATATTTTATATCTACCAAATATTTCATCCAAACTCTCCACTGAGTTTATGCAGTACAAAGGTTTGCAAGCATTTTTGCTTTGTAAACACTTAACAAATACAGTATCTTTTTGGTGAGTGGGGAGACCAATAGAATTCAAACTCTTATTTCTTTAATAGGATGTTTTCTACACATAGTTGAGCAAAGATCTCCAGCATTAAGCTTCGCTTGCATTGCTCCTCTTTGTTCCATACTTATTTGCTCATGATTCATTTAAGATTGTGTTTAAAAAAAAAAAAAGACATGGAAGAATTGAATTGAATTGTAAATTAAAGAAAAGTACACAGATGTGCTGCTTTCTCATCTCTTGTCTGAACTTTGAACTACAATGTTCTTCAAATGGAAACAAGTAAATAACAGCACAGAATAATAATTCCATACAAGGCTCGTGCATTTATTAACAATCAAATCCCGCTACAAAAACTAAGTGCTCTATCATCTGAAAAGGAAAAAATAAATCTACATTTAGTCAGCTGCTAAAGAAAAATCTTACCTTATGCTTGAATTCAAAGGGCTTGAGACATTCTGTATTTTATTTTTTCGTACCTCGTAACTATCAAGAGGACAGTTCTCTGCTATTTTCCAGGAAAGAATAGTGCATTCCATGTACTAAGAGAATCTAAATCTCTACGTTATTAAAGAAAGAAAAAAAAGTGACTCTCTACACTTTGAAATTAAGAATAAGGCATTCTTATGGCCTGAATTTTAAAAATGTGTTTAAAAGGATTTTATTGTTTTTTAAACCAAGATTACATTTGCTGTACCAAACTATTTAAAGGCAATTGGAATAAACAGTGATCCATTCTATCCAGTGGTTCATGAATATCAGAGATAGTAAGAACAGTACTTAGGCAGGATCTGTGTGTAGGGATAATTGCAGACCAAATACAGCTTTATATTACCTTGTACAAAATATAATTTTAAAAGGTTCCAGATTCCATAGAGACAAATGCTGGAAAAGCAGTTAAGAGTACTTTTGTGTGGGGAAATATAATTATTTCCAAAATAATGGCAATTCTAAATGATTAAGCAAATATGTAGTTGTACACTGTACTTTTAAAAGAGTATAAATAGGTGATATTGATGTCAAGGAATGAGATGGTTTCTTTATCGTAATACTGAATCTTTTATGTGAGGAGGAATGCAAAGCTAAACATAACATAGCAGAAACTCAGTTATATACTGAAGCTTTACCTATAAATCAGAAAGAGGAGATCACAATTTTCTTCAGCAAAGAAGATATACTTTTTGTTGAGACTGCGTGGATACTGGATGGGTAGAAAATTCATGTTATAATAATGGATTGATTTTCCAGTTAGACAGGGGACCTAATTAGCATTTATACCTTGATGAAGGCTAGATCCATATTACCACTGAAGTTTTTGCCACTGGAACTGTGCAAGCATTGTCACAGTTTTAGGAAGAAAGGAGTTGATATTTCACATCTTTAGCTGTTCAACTTCTATTACACATTCCATCTGTGTGTGAGCAAGGAAACATATGGGTCTCCTACCACTACCACCTGTGGGACTTCCACTGTATTTAGCTTAAACTGCAGCAGTTCATAACCTCAATTTTGACATTCCCTCTGCAGATCCCAAAGATCATAGTCCCGTGTTTATGAGCATTTCTGTAGACTAGATGATGTCCAGACCAAATTCTTGGAAAAGAGAAATCATCTTCTGAAACTATGAGGTTGTACCCTTCTATTAGTCCTAAACTGGACACTTGTGAAGGTTTGTTCTGCTTTGCATTTGTTGAGCTTTCTCAGCTGAAGATCTAGACCATCATGTACCACTGTAATTCTGCTGTATAAGATTCTTTCAAAAGTAATCTATTTGCTATTTATAAACCTTTACCAAACCCCTTGCTGGAAGAGGATTTCTTTTTCTCTACAGGAACATCCAGTTCATTTGTTATTCATCTTAGTTGTCTTCCCCTAATAAATCAGCTGCTCGAATATGGAGATCCTCCACTAAACTATGGAGATGAATATTAAAATATGATTACCAAACATCTCAAAGGCAAACAAAGTAAGGAAAGGCAGTGAAGGGTATGGGGTTGGAAGGAGATTAGGAAGATGCAGTGTTGCAAGTGCCTATTGATGTTATGAGGCTTTCTAGGCGCTTTGTTTCTCATGAATGTGAAATGATGCCCTCTGTTACAAGTACAGGCATGTCCTCACTAAGGAGATCCATCGGTGAGTTGTAAATGATTAAATATGACCTAGAAAATGTAAAGACGTCAAAACAGAGAACAAATACAGTTAATGGCATTATGGGATATTCAGATTCAGTTCTTATTTTGACCTCAGGCTATCTTTGGAGGGGCTAACATGGGCACCTGATTTTGTCTTTGTAACGTCTAAGAAAGCAAGGACCCAATACACACCTTGATGGTTTATTTCAGAAATCTAATTTAGATTTGTCAGTATCTGAAATGTAGAAGCCTGGCACCAACAGAGTGGTTCTGGGAGTGCAATTTAGATGCACAAGCTCTTTGTATGATGAACAGAGTGTTTGGTGTCTCTGAAGAGTGATTCATAATATACTAGTGAAATGTCTTCCTTTTCATTATCTGGGTAGGAGCCTAAGTATTCCTGTTGGTTGACTGAGTTTTCCGAATCTGAGCTGCCAAAAAATTAGCTACATGGAGCATAGGCACAGAGACAGGGAAAGAGATTACTAGTTTGGAGTTTCACAGCAATACTTTCAGGATTCAAATCAGATGCAATTGTTCAGGCAAATGGCAGAGTGGTTATGACTTACACTGCAACATCTTAGTGGTTATGGTTTATGCTAAAATTTGAAATAGCTCAGTCCCTGACGGGGGACATGGAGAATCACAGATGATCATCTCCCATTTTCCAGGAAAATTCCTTTACCATAGGTCAGGCTGGGAAGAAGCGCTGCTCTTAACTTCTCAAAGAGCTAGATAGGACTTTTCATGCCTAAAGCACAATGCAGCATAATTACACTTACTGCTGTAAATATGTGGAATTAAACAGGAGGTTTTTATGTTTGGCTTGTAACAGGAAGTGTCAGCCATGCCTTCCCTAACATTTTCTTTCACACACATAAAATTCCCTTTCTAGAAGACTCAAAACCAGGAGGTAGGAAATGGGTTGGGTTAGTAAATAAACAATGCTTCCAGAAGCAATTCCTCTGCTAAGTAATGGAGAGTCTCCTTTGCCGTTACTCAGACCGTAGGGGCCAAGTTATAAGGGATCTTCTGGGCTATGAATCCAGTGCCAGCTAGCACTGTTTATCTCATTTTATCTGGATGATCATTATGTATCTACCATTCCATAAGAATATTAGCTTTATCATCACACACATTCAAAACTGAAAATATTTCACTCTGAAATTTCCTTGGTAAGTTGTCTTTCAGAAAAAGATCACTTTCAGCTGGTTTGCAGAAAAGTAACGTATTCTAATTCAACCTGTGAATATCCAGAGTTCAAAAAGAGCCTGCTGATTAAGACACTCCCTGTTCTACTCATAGAGTAAAAAACACAAAAGAAAAAGGTGGTGGTGGTTGTTGGAAGGGGTGTGTATGAAGGGAAAATATCCCAATGCAGAGAGTCTGGTTTTGCAAAGATTTTTCTTTTCTTTGTGTGTGTGTGGTTTTGTTGTTGGTTTTTTTTTCAAGGGAAACTGCTGTCGTCTTTGTGGAATGTGGTTAGCAGCTCTGTTTACTTCAAAAGTAATCACTTCTTGATTCAAACCGCTTCACCAGTAAATAGAATATCTTAGGACATTAATTATATGGGAGAGAAGTCTGTGTGAAGGAGCTGTTACAATTCATTACTGTACAAGAACTATCCAGAGAAGAGAGAAAATGTAAGGATGGAGATAATTGTTATTGCCTCAGCTTCTTATGGTATTGGGATAGATGGATTGGAAATGGGTTATCTTTCTCCCTGGTAATAAAGTGGGTACATACACACAGCACAAAGAGGAAAGTTAAAGTGTAGCCAAACAGCATTACATCAGCGGAGCTGCAGACGGTCTGCTGGGAACTCAGAAGACGGAGGCAAATGCAGGTGTGATGCTGTGCTCGGGGATTAACCTGTTAGCGGCTGGTTTTCTCCAAAAGTAAGAAAATAAATCTCACCATTTAATAACCGGAGAATAAAATTGAAGGAACTATTCCAAATGTCAGATGGCTATTAAACATTTCTGCTGTTTTTTTAATTTGTTATGCAATGCTTTACCTCTCTGTTCATTTATGTGCCCATGTAAGGAACAGGATATTACTTCCCTTTTCATAACTAGGTGTGCGCAGCTAAATTAATATGTGACTGCAACTCCATTTTTTCAGAGTTCATCACTGAAAGATCAGTATTTATCATTCTATATAAAGTCCTTAAACTAAAGGGTTTCAACTACCAGTAAATCTCTGTTATTTAGATGACTACTTCTAGGCAGTTTGAACAGTAGAATAAAGGTACTCTTCATATAAAATTTACTCTTATAATGCTTGTCGTTCAAATCAGTGTGTGTGTGAAAGAGTAATTATGAAAGAGGAGAAGAGAGTTCATGTTTGATATAGTTTTTAATAGATTTATATCAATGTTTTTAGTAGAAAATACTGAGAGTTAGAAGAAAAAAATAAATAACTTCTTCCTCCTCTCCTTCCCCAATCCCAAGAAAACCTCAGCTGAAAACTGCTAGAGGGGGAGGGAAACTGCAGCTTAAAAGGTTTTCAATCACAAAATGGAAAATTTCACCTTTTCTCTTTCCTTTGCAGACCTGGAAAAAAGAAACATACATTAAAACAAGATTTTTTCATCACAGAAATGATGATATTACCTAAAATGCTGATCGCAATGACTGTATATTCTGTAGCTGTATGTGCATATACATGTATGCTGTTTTTCTTTCAGCTCTTTCAGACTGTAATGCTTGAGTTTAAGATCACTTAAGCATTCGTAGATGTCTCTTTAAATGATAAATGTACTTCCCCATTCAATGTCTTGTACTTTATTCCCACTAATTTGCAGATCAGGATGAAGTATACTCCAATTACCATGCTCAGTAAGTTTTTTTGTTTGTTTGCTTATCATGATAATAATAACAACAAAATGGCGTTCCACATTGTACAATTCTCATTTGTAAACCCATTCATATTTAAAGAACGATTTTTCATTCCAAAGCTGATCAACAATTTTCACTTGGGTCCTACCCTCCCATTTAGGCCAATATTTAGAACATGTTTCTACACTGAAGTATTCCCGCTAGAAAACTTGCAAGTCTAAAAGTGTGCAATTTATTTCAGTTTAACTAGGCTATAGCAATGCCCTCAAGTGGATACATATCTGTTAATCTCTAGCTGTTCATCAGAGTGCTGTGTTTTCAAAGTGAGAGCTGAATTCTCTAAGTTGTCTAGTATAGTTTCAGTATGGCATTCTTTAACCACTTTTCAGGGAGAACAGGAACACACCAAAATTATGTCCTGTGCCATGAAACATTCTGTGAACACCCTGTAGCACGCTCTAAAGAAGCAAAACCACTCAGAGACTGGCTGAAATAATTCAGATGGGTTTGATACTTCTGTGAGAGGAACAGAACAATAGACATGCATCCAACGTGTCTTGGGCAAGATCAAAGCTGGAAAAAGGCATCTCTCAGACAAGGATGATGACAGACACCAGTGTTTCAAACCTGAATGGTGATGATAGATGGCAATGTCTCATGGCTATAGAACTTGTATTAGATGTAAATAGTAAAGGATACTATCATACATTTTAGAAGCACCTCTGCATGTTCCAAGTGCAAGCCTTTCCAGTGCTCTGGGCAACACAAGCAAGATGCTAAAGGGTTTTGCTGGGGGTTTGAATTTGTGCTGGTTTCAGAGTCACTGTGTTTAGGGAATAAGGTCTCAGGAGTGGCTCACATGCAAAATAGCTCCCGTTCAGGGAATATCTCTTGACTAAAGCTCACTATCTTTTCTTGTTTATGTAGAAATTGACGCAGTCTGTTTGGCATTTTCCATTTCTCTCTGCTTTTTATGACTGTGCTGTTGCCCTCTGATTTTCACTAAAATACTATCCAGCTTTGCCTGTTATTACCTGTACTCGTAACTTCTTAGGTCTCTGGACTATTTTTCAGATACTGAGTTCATTCTACTGACATTGTCTACTTCTTCCGTATTTTATAATCCTATTTCCTCTTAGCAGTAAAGTGGGCTGCCTAGAACTTTTCTCCCATCTTCATAGCTCGTTTTGACTTAAATGTTCACATTCTTAACCACTTCTTTTTTTTCTCCATGACTTCTCCAAATTGCCCAGTAGAAAACTGGGGGTATTTTTGCTTTCCCAGTGAGTGCCTATCAATCTTATTCTCATCTCTTCAGATATGGCTGAAGCTAATGCGAAATTTTTCAGACTTTTCAGAGGTTTAATGATTTGCCTAGGTAGCCAACATATGATCATCTTCTGACTGGCCTGAAAATGCCCCAGTGCATTGCAACCTCCTGCAGTGCTGAATGAACCAGGTACATCCCCACGTTTCAGAGATTTCAAAGGAAAGTTAATGGTTGATGGTAACACAGCAGGAGTGGCAAAGGAACTGTGAACCTTTCTATAAATACTGAGGCAAAGACACAGACAAACAATTGAAGCACTAACAGTGTTGGAAACAAAAAGGTTCTTTAACAGATCCTGAGTCATCCATTATTTCTGCATGTTTTGTGTTACAGCCCTCTGCACCCTACATATCAACAGCAAGATGACCCCATCACAGAGATGGAAGGCAGAGTTTAAGGGCCATTGAACACTGTGATTTTTCCCACTGTATCACAATTACAGAAAACCTGTGCTAAATAACATGATGTTGGTTTGCTGTGAAAATTCACAGTATTTGTGTTCTAGCCACATTTCTTGCTGTCATTCTCTTTTGTTGCTAATGGATTAGTAGCCTGTTTGGTGTGTGCTACCCATTTGTGTACAGCAAGGGCCAGATTTACAGACCAAAGATTCCTACCATGCACCAACGTACTTCATTCTCCTTTGCGTTGCACTAGACATGGGCCCAAAGCAACTCCACTGACACAAGCTTCCTTGAATGCCTGGAAACTTAATATCCAGAGCCAAATATGAACTTCATGGTTGACTGACCATGCACTGAATTAAGCCTGTGTATCTAAATGTGATAGATGCTATCTTGGCCAAGACACTGAGGTCTGAACGAGGAACTTCCAGTTCCCAATAAAAGCACAAGATGTTGCAGCTTAAGCAAAAAAAAACTTCTTTTTTTTTTTTTTTCTATATTGTGTCTTGTAACACACTGCTGGGTGGCAGACACTTCCAAAATTAAATGCCAGTAAGCTCAGGTTTATCTGTGTTTCATCTTGATTTCACAAGCATTTTAACTTGTGTATCATCTAAAAATCATATTAGACTGTACAGCAGAAAATACTGCAGAACTTCTCACTCTTTCGAGTCTTAATTAAGGCTGAATGTGGCAGAAGATTCCCCAGTTTTCCCCATACATTGGCCAGGCACTCATGTAAATCTTTGAAAGTGGCTGCTACGGAAATTAGGATTTTTAAATTCTTATATAGCAGTATATTCTGAAGAAAGAGCCTAGGAACTTCTTCATCAATGGTGCAAAAGCAAAAAGAAGCAAAAATCATTTATGAGATGTAAATGGATTTATAAGAACAGAAAATAGTATTATCATGATCTGGTTTAACCAATGAATTTCACTCATTAGCTTGTACAGCAAATACTTATCTGGTGGATGAATTATAGCATGTCCTTCATAGGGTGGAGGGAAATGAAATCTTGATGAAACGACATTATGTAATTGTGAGACCATTATTACTCAAAGTTATTCTGGTTTTATTGTTACAAATGTGCTTTATGGTAAGGAGGTCTTCGAGCCCCTGAAACTGTTTATGCTATGTTTTCTATCTCACAGCAACCTCTGTGAGAAATTTTCTGTATGTATTGACTACAATCAAATCACCTCTTAGCCTTCTCTTTAATAAGCAAGGTAGACAGAGCAGCCTATAAGCTGTGTTTAGAAGGCATGACTTATCCTTTTAGCCCTTTTTTTGAACCCTTTCCAACTTTCTTTCCATCTGTATAGCAGGAATAATAATGCTTTCCCTATCACATAAGATCAGGCCCTATTATTTCCCCCTAATTGCTAATCTCTAGGATTATGTTCAAACAGAAACATGAAATAAGTATATTGTTATTGACAAGCATTTAAAAAAAGCAAATATCCCATTTGGTAGATTTAATTCAGTCAGATATTTATTTTCCCTCTTAGAGAAACCTGGAGTGGGTGAGAAGGGAGAAGCTGTGAGGGTGGCATTGGTGGTGAAAAACTTTTGTCAGTGCCCTCTGGACGAGAACCAAATGTGCCCCAACAAGCATTGCTATCTGGGCAGTTAAACTGATAAGTCTCCTCCCATTCCAGTGCCATTTGTTGTGACTCAGCAGGCACTTTGGGGACTCTTTACAGCCAGCATGCAGGTGTAGGACATTACACGAATGAAGTGAGGACAGTTTGCGTGATGATCGCAGCTGCAACAGTGACAGTCATTGACCCTGGTTGTTGAGAGTTATTTGCTTTGCATTAATCTGTAAAGCACTTCAGCTATTTATTTTTCTCCACTTTGCAATCCAAAGACATTAACACCAGCTTTGGAATGATTGCCAGAATAGGCCATTTCACTTGTCTTTTCCACCTTCTCGCTGGGATATTATTCTAAGTTAAATATATCTTTTGCTACAAGCCGCATGGAAGGGGCAGTGTCGCGGCTGTGCTGCAGGAGTGGGCCAGCAACCAGCTGCAATTTGAAAGCTGCCGATGACACAGGCTTCTGCCAGCACAGCTCTGGCAATGAAGGAGTGTCAGAGATGCCGTTTTACTGGGAAAGGGTGAAAGGAAGGGAGATATGCTTTTATCAGTATAAAGTGCTTCGCCCCTGGGGCTTCATCCTCTTACAGTGCTGCAAGGACCATTTTCACGAGTAGAGCTAGATCTGAACTTGGCCAGTCAAACATTATGCAAGGAAAATACCCCTGATGAGGCATAGTTAGAAAGTCAAAAATTGAAACTGGGGCTTTTGATTCCTCTCAAAGTTTGCTCCGCTCTTGTGACAAAGCTGGCAGTGATTAATTCCTTGCTAGGAAAGGTCAATGTGGTACTCAAGTTTTCGGTGCATTCATGTTACAGGTATCTCTGGGTTGGTCTGCAGGGCCCTGAGTGTATTGAACCATCATTTGTTTCTATTCTTAAGAGCTCCAGTTTAACTTCAGGTGTCTAAACGAGTTTATGGTGAAAAACACTAAAACAAATGAAAAAAACCCAAACAAAAACCAAACCAACCAACCAACAAAAAAACCCCACCCAAAACTCCAACCCCCCCAACCCCCCAAACTGTCTAAAATTTCTTGTTTACTGATACAACAATTAACATACTTTTTTTTTTCAGAAGCTTCAAAATAAAGTTAAGCTTGGCTATTAGTACTTTTTTTTTAAGAAAGGAGACAACTAACAAATATTAGAACTTATATATACACAGAGTGACTTTCCTCATAGAATTTAAGTTATTTTGCATGGCTTGGTAAGTATTTTATCATCATGAAAAATGAAAGAAAAAGTCAGAAATGTGGAATGGTTTGAATGAGTTTATACAGCTAGTCACAAAAAAAGATCTTTCTGGCTTGTGCAATCCCACTGAGAACAGATCATGATTTTTCTACCAAAAGCATCTTCTTTGGCTGGAAACCACCAACATCTCAAATAAACTTTTTTTTTTTTTAATCTCTGTATAATGGTGATTTTGTGAAATTTTCTTAGACTCAGGATACAATTGCTGGATAGAAACAAGAAAGCAAGAAAGATAAAGGGCAAATTTGCCATTTGCATTAGCACAGTGTGAAAACAGTCTCACAAGCTAATGTATTCCCAGGGTCAATTTCCTCCTCTGCATCTCCTCTTTTTTTTTTTTTTTAATTTTTTTTCACAAAAAAAAAAAAANTCTCAAAAGTAGAAATAAAAGAAAATAATGATCTTGTTTTCTGGGCAGAGTCATACAGAACTACAGTTGTGTTAATTGGGAACCAGAGAAAAAAGAGACTGGTACACAAGAAACCCTTCACAACTGCATCATCTGGACCTCCAGGTTCTGAATTATTGGTAAAGAAGGAACACAAAGCACAATTTTGCTAAAATCTCATGCAAATCTTCTAAAAATCTTGGACGAGCAATAATAAATTGCTGGCAGTGGTATAGCTTCATGCACACCGTGTTTTCTACTGAACTGATGTAATAAGAGCAAGAAATGAACTTCACAGGAATGGTATTTCATATCTGCTCTTTTGTATCTTGCAATATCCTTTCTGATCAAGTGCCCTATCTCTGGAGCATGTATTGATTTTCACAGCTGAAATACAATGTCTCAGCATGCTAACCCCCATTCACACACACTTCCCTGTTCCAACACTTTCTGCCTGTCTTATAATTATAAAATGTTAAAGGAACAGCTGCACATTTTCTTTAAAGTGAAGACATTTGTTTTTTAAAAAAACAACCTACAAAATCCCCCAACCTTCAAGGTTTTCAAGATCTTTTGTATACTCCGGATATAGACACAACCATGTTATACCTTTCTATTGAGAATTTTTTCTCTCCTTTTAGAGGGACTCTTTTGAATTTCTCTTACTTTTCATCTTTCAGATATTTCGTTTTCTTCTGCAATTGTGTATGTACTTGTATATTAATAAATGTACCATTCACAAATTGTTAGGGATGTGAAGTAGATAACTGTGTGCAATGTGAACTGTACATACGCCTTCTACTTATGCCATTAAAGAAACTGACAGGACATTCTCCTGTAGCGAGGCAGCTAATTTATGCCTGTAAGGATAGAATTACTGTGTGAAAGAGTTACATATTTTGAATTCATGTGCAGCTTTCAGCACTGTTTTTTCCACTGCAAGTAAATCTGTGGATGGCAGGAATGTTGCACATCTGTGTTAGGCCTATAACTCCTATTGATCTGCATGATGTTAATGGCAAACTTCAGTGAGAAAGAATTTGACTTTCAGTGAGGTTAGTCTTTTACAATATCAGTGGCAGGTGGAAATGTTGAACACTGGATCCATTCAACCAACTCTCTTTAAAGACAATGAATAAAACACCTTTACCTTTAAAAGTGCTTCATCAGGCATCAATAATTAGGCATCCCACAGGATAAGGCTCATTGAATTAAACCCCGAATCACTTTAAACTGTGAGCATTCAATGGTGTTGTGTTTTCACCTATGCTTTGTACTGGATCCTATTCTGCTCCCCATTATATCACCGTAAATCCAAAGGGACACCATGGAAGTCACAACTGTTATTCTGCTTCTGGGTGAAAAAAAAAGTGACCCAGACTTCATTATTATAGGACTAAGGTGGCCCAGTGGTACCTAATGGCCTTCCAGAATGCAGAGAGTGCCTAAAATTAATCTTCTGAAAACCAAGTAATGAAGCGTTAAGGTACATGCCAATCTGACCTTAATTCTTCCCTCCTTGAGCGATGACCCAATGCACTCATAATACACAGACTTACTCTCTGCCTTTTTGGATAGTACAGAACATTCAGGGAACAGGGTATGCAGAGGGGAGAATGGACTATGAAGACTTTCTTCTAAGAAAAATTTGTGCTTCTATGTAAGAACCAAAAACAAGTTCTCTCCACTTGGCTTTAACCAAAGTTGCACAGTCCCCAAGATACTTTAACAACTCCTCTTTGTGCTTGTGTCTGACATGGTGTGTCTATACAGCCCTCACGAAACCTATTCATAAATCCTGTTTCCCCTTTCACTGCTGACTTTCCCTGCAGGAAGGAGAGACTTGGATTTTTTGACTATGGCATGACTCAGCAGACCACATCCTTTCAAGTAGAGATTTAGCATACTCATGGGGTGTAGGAAAAGCTGGGACTCACAGATCACTAGACTACAAAAGCAAATCTGCTTTGCTTCTCCAGCTAATCTCTCCTCCACTTAATACCACTTTATTGAATTCAGCTGGAAAACTGATAATTCCCAGGGGCTGTTAACAGCACCCAGGAACTGCAGTTGTGTTTCACTGCTTTTTGGCCTAACACTTCCTTTCTTCCTCCTCTTTTCCTATCCCCCTCCCTAGTCTTTCCCTCCTTTAATTTTATAGCAGCCTTAATTTATCAAACCACCCTTATCCCAATATAGTCTTCTCCGTAACTGGTAAAAACCTAATGTTACTCCTTCCAAAAATGTTGTGAGATTTTCCTATTAAGGGACTGCATATTAGCAATGCTTGACCTTAAGCACATTCAGGTCTACTGTTCAGCAAACACGATTACATTATCCTCACTGTCTTTCATCTTCCCCTCTAGTTAATCAGAGCTGGCGCTCTGCTATAATAATTCCCCATGTGGAAAAGGAGCAACATGTCCGGCAGCCTTTCTCACATATCTGCCTCAAGAATGTGTAATTTATTATCTTTCAGAAATGGTTAGAGTCCCTTCTAAATTAGTTCTACAAATTAGCCAGACACCTTTCCAAAAGTTTTTTTTATTATTTTTTAATTATTTTTTTATATAAGAAAAAGAACCCAACTTCTGTGAGACTGACAAGATCAAAGGGATAAGATGTCCGTCTCTAGGGGTCTCTAAGAGCAGTTTAAGAGCAGTTAAGAGACAAGGCTGTAAGGAGTATCTTGGGTAGAGGTGACTGTGCCTTATGGAGAAATGTGGACCAAATGACTTCATGTGCTCCCTTTCAGTCTTATTCTAACATACCCATGGGTGGTTCTTAAATTTTTACCAAGGAGTACATTCAAAATTTTAGTTTATAAGGTCACCTTGGGGCTTAAGCAAAGCAGAAACTTTTCTGGATAATAAACTGCAAAGAGTGGTAGAAAAAACATGATCCCCCAGCTGTGTTTCTTCTTCTAGAGTGCGTGAATACGGTTCGATTTCAATGACATCAGCTTGCCTCTTGGAATCATGAAACGGTTGCCACCACAAACTGTCAGCAAACCTGTTACTTAGTCTTGCTGTTTCTCCATATGCTTTTACAGAGAGCCGAACATATCTTCTGAGAACTTCTCCTGTATATTTTTTTTTTCTCCTAGGAGTAGGAGGAGCTATACTCCAGGTGAGATAAATGAAAAAATAATCAGAAATGGAGCCATCATTTTGAGTTTCAAATATATCAGGAGAAAAACACAAACCAACACCAAAAAAACCTTTTTCAGAAACAGATTATTTAAAATGTTAAAGCTGCAGTGCCACATCTAAAATACCAAACATCAGAGTACTGAATTGCTTTCCCAAAGGCACAGCAAATTTCAGCCTGACAAAGCATATGGATTTTATAAAGATACAAAGTCTGGTAAAAATGCCAGGGGGAACAAGGATTTGAGAATGAGAGGGTCTGTTCAGCCACGTGTTTTCCACAATGGTGTGTGATGCTTTTAAGTAGAAAGTGAGTCTCAAATGCAAATACAGAAGATTTGAGTTTCCTCTAAAGTAACAAGAGACTAAGTTAAGTTCCTCATAGCTTTATTATTTTTGTATTCATTTTTATCATTCAGTTGCACATTTTATTTTCATCAGTTTGTACAAAGATATTTTTGAATCCCTTTAAATAGATTTTAATGGTCCTGCCTTACGTTGGTTTGAAACGCCTAGTGCATTGCAGGGTGCTACTAGGTTTATTTCAGCTTGAATAGGGCAGATTCTATGACATCAAGAGAAATATTAAAATAGTTTACCTTTAAAACTTAGTAAGTTCAATAAGCAAAGCAAAAGATTACAACCCACTCTTTATTTAATGATTTTTTAAACAAAACTATAAATACCTCTGGAGTCAGAGAAACACGTACATGAAACAAAGCTACTAATTCTCTAGCCCTGCTCCCTGTTTGTTTTCCAGTTATATCTGCCAGCTTTACTCAGGGAAAAAAAAAGAAAAAAGAAAAAAGAAAAAAGAAAAAAGAAAAAAGAAAAAAGAAAAAAGAAAAAAGAAAAAAAGAAAAAGCTTTTTTATAAACTTCCTGTTGCAGAATCAATACAAGTCTGGACAAGAGTGCTGGATTCTTCTCTGCCTCATGCATCATCAACAAAATTGTCAGCAGCTAAGCTCTCTTTGCAAGATCCTCATTGCTGGTGATGGCGCAATGACAGACGAACACGGCTTGATTTTCATATCCCAACTTGCAGCTGTACTACTGGCAGTCAAGGGGAAAAAAAATATCGTGTTTTGACATGAATCAGGCACATTTGATCTGAAAGTCACTGTGAGAGTCTAAAAATGGCATTTTCTAGACATTTTTCAGATACTTTTTTTTTTCTTGAAAACTACAGTTTAAGAGAATTCATGCTTAAACTTTCTATGACGTCTGATAAAATTAACAATGATAGGTTGTTTTGGGTTTCAT
>RSEF01000031.1:5485232-5500763 GCA_003993805.1 Himantopus leucocephalus
AAAAAAACAAAAACAAAAAAAAAAACCCACCAACCAAGCAAACAAAAAACCCAACCAAAAAAAGTCTACTGAACAGAGAAGCATGACCTGAAAGACCTGGTTATCCTCTAGGGACATGGTTTAGTGGTGGGCTTGTCAATGTTAGGTTAATGATTGGACTAGATGATCTCATATGTCTTTTCCAATCTGGGAGATTCTGTGATTCTGTGAAGATTTTCAGCTCAGTAACTGTGGGTAAGGAATCCTTTGGTACAACAGTTTGGGTTATGTGGCTTTCTGCTTCTGTTTCCTTACTGATATGCTTACGCATATGCTTACTTTTCAAAGTCAAAACTTTTCTTTGTCAACAGGCTTTCCTATGAAAGATAACTTTAAAAATCAACTTTCCTTTTTTTTTAAGTAGACTTGAAAAGTAGACTTAGTTTGTTTCTCTTAAAGACAGACTTTTGTAAAGAAAACAACATAAAAGATATTTGGGTTAAAAATAGTGATACGGATAGGAAAGGATTTAGAATAGCCAACTGACACAAATGGACTGATTTTACTAGTTTTACTGTAGCTGTAGTAAGGGCAGTGTATTTTCAGGGGCATTTTTGAGATTTTGACTTTTTTAATTTTGTCAAGCACCTTGAACAGGGAAAATTCATGAATCCTTGAAAATACCTGTGGGAAGAAAAACCTGATTTCCTATAAGCTTGTTACGGTATTGGATGCATCATGCAAAAGAATCCTTCGGTAACAGTTACATAGATGACATAAGCTAGACAAAATTTCATTTGTGTTATTATGATTAAGCGGTTGTGATCATTGTACATTGCACATGTGATGTACAAAAATTCTTTGTGAGTTTTAGAGCACTATTCATTTGACCCACTGAGGGGAATCATGGCTCAGTGGTAGCCTAAGATGCATACTTATCACCTGAGTGTACTAAAGATGCAAGGACATTCTGCTGTGAAGAATTTATTAATGCTTTGGCATTTAACTCAAAATCACAATTCATTTCCTCTTATAATTTGTATGAATATTTCTTAATTGCATCACCTATTTTTAAACATTCCCAAGTAGTGACAATGGAAAGGTCTGTTAGTCATCCAAACTTTCTGCAGCATTGCTCTCAACCATCTGAAGATCATTAATGTGCTAATCACAAAAGGTAGGAGAGAAATTTGCAGAACTTTATGAGCAGTTAATGCAAAGTTAGAACCCAGGCTGTCATTTTTAAATAGGAGCAAAAAATGCCTAATACGCATAACTTCTCATATCATACAGGGAGAATAGCATGACTGACCAGACTGGCTACCAGCCAGTAGCGCAAAAGTACCTCTCTTGGCAGGTGGATTCACTCATGCTGCATATGTGACACATCTTACTGATGGATTGTAGAAAACTACTGTTACAATGTCGGAGGTGACTTGTTTCATCTCCGCTAAGGTCAAGGTTGGTTCAAGCTCCATATGGCTCAGGACCTGGACCAAAGCCCAGTGAAGTTAATATGACCATTTCCATTGACTTTGATAGGTTTTGAATCAGGCAGCGTAGATAGGAGTAGTTGCTCGAATTCAATCACGGAAGAAGATGGGAGTAGAAAAATGAAATAATGTGTGAAAATCTGAAGAACCCTCACAGGTTCCAGCAGCAGTCAAGTTTCCCCTTTTGTCAAATGAAATTCTTTAATGGTAAATGTCTCAAGTTTGGATTAGCAGCAAATGGTTAAAACATTCTGTAAACTCAGATTATTACCAACAATCTATTTTTATCAGCATTTATTCTTTTTATGTCTTTTCTATTGATTTCACAAAAGAAAATTACTATAATATTGTGATAAATAAAACCAAATGTTGACATAACATGATGAGACATCCTCCACCAAGCCCAGAATGCCACATGTTCCCAGGCTTACTCAAGGTTGAACTTCCTTTAATTGTTCATTTCACAGCAGCAGGAAAGAGAAAGCTCGTTCACAGCTGGTATTTAGAGAAGAGTGAGAGGCTGAATGTGGCCTTCTCTATTAAAATTACCTGGACTTTAAGTGCCATTTCTTCAGAGACAAAGATGCTGTACTTGTGTGTGGGTAAGAGCATATTCCGTCTATAATGAGGAATCCCATATAAACAAGACATCCTTAAGCAGATGAGTGAGCCAAGGAATCAAATGGGCATTTAGTTGGCTTCATTCTCTCACAAGGTATTTAAGTGGCTAAGAAATGGGAAATATAAAGAGCGCAAATAAGTGTTCCAAGGTAGGAACTGGAAAGGAAGGAAATAGAATTTAAAGGTGATGGCTTTCCTGTTACACCATGTTATCGGTATTAGCTAGAAAGGTTTGCCCAAAACAAAACAAAAAAAAAAACAATAAAACCCAACAAAAAAATCCCCTATAAAGTGTTTATTAAGAACAAACAGATATGGAGGTAAAAGAATGGGTCCCTCACAGCAGAGGTACATGTTCTGAGAGGATGTGGGATGCATAAGTGACATTATTGTGAAGAGAGGAACACATCTCTGGAGTAGACTTGTTCTATTTTATTTCACCCAAGCACATGCATGCACATAAGTAAGGAGTGGTACAGGAGTATTCACATGGATGTGACCTGGAAAAACACATCAGATATCTAAGAGGTACATTGCAGAGGCACATCACTTTAGATGTGTGGGGGAAGAACTGTGTACATGATTGCATTCTTCCTGGTTGGAATTCAGTAGAGAAATCAGAAATCACAGTAAGTAAATCTGAAAGTTCCCTCACTTCCCCTAACGCCTTTTCAGGTCATGTGTTACAATAAATAACACAGTCAGTCGTGGAAGTTCGTTTACAGTATTCCCTTAGAAGTTTTCAGAGAAAGAAATTCCTGCAACGTTTCCAGACAAACCAAGCTCAACATCCCCCTGAGACTTTATTAACACTGAGTATGCCTAAAGATTTCCAATTGTCCCCCTGAAAATATTCCTGTTTCTACATTATTTTGTCCCTTCAGCATGAACTACTGCCTACATAGTCATTCCCATCCCTGTGGTTGTACAGCTGGTTGATTGCCAACCATGAAACTTTGCATTGGAAAATTCTGTTTTCATTCATATTTTTAATGGAAATATGAAGTTGTTCTCGATACAGGTTGTTTTATAGTATCATATGAAACAACATCAAAAGCCTTACTTAAATCAAGAACCTTAGTCTATCCTTCCAGCATAGTTTAGGCAGTGAAAGACTGGGAAATGCCTCTGAACTTTCTTCTGTCTCTTTGCATATGAACACACTCATCCAGAGCATTAGATGCTGTGATAGAGGAGGAATATAGTAATTATATTTTCCCAGAGATGCAAGAAACTTGACAGGTCTTGTGATATACTTTTTCTATTCCACATAACCAACCAACCAAAATAGATCCAAACCAAACCAAAACCACCACCACCAACAACAACAAAAACAACCTAAAAAATGAAGACTCATAAAGATTCCCCAGAGACAATGGGCTTTTCCTTGGAGGGTGTAGTAGCTCTTAAATTTTTCTGTATTTGCTGAAAACCGTTTATAATTTAGCTTGTAAATGAGTGTTTTCATTTATGACTACCTGCAAATAACCATTCATTCTCAGCTTTGTGGTTGCCATTAAGGCAAAAAAAAAAAAAAAAGAAAAAAGGAAAAAAAAAATCTGCATCGGCNAATACTTACTTCTAGCTTCTGGTAGGTGAGCTTTCCAAAATGAAAGCATTCTCTGTAGCTGCAATAACTACCCTGTTTCCTTCCTGCTTGGAGCAACAAGGAAGTAATTTAATTCTCATCAGTAGCAGAAGCAAATAGTAACTCTTCTCATTCAATATGTAGAGCAGGTGGAGAGAGTAAAAAATTTTACCCACATCCAATCCAACTGGTAGCATGCCTGTGCCAAAATCTAAATTCAAGGAGCTCATAAGGGACTACAGTGTGTCCCTACAGTGCAAATAATGGTGCCCAGATTAGAGTCTGGCCCTTCTTGGTTAGGGCACCCTCTTCTATTGAAAAGAGATACTATTTGAGTATCAATGTGTATGAGAAACATAATATCCAAAGGAAATATTAATATAGTACTAAGTATTTTTATGCTATTAAAGTGCTAGTCAAGTGGGAAAAGTAAACTGTGGTGCACCGAATGATCAAGGAAACTTTTCTGGAGAAGATTATGCACTCCTGACAGCCCCAATGTGATAAGTATATCAAGATTTAGTGTCCATTTATTAGTTTCTCAGCACAAGAGAACCCTGTGGCTGCCAAACCTGAATCATTACCCTCATTTTTCATGATATAATCAGTATGAAAATGGTGACTACCTGGATATTTTCCTGGACATGAGGTGATCTGACTAAGTACAGCTAGATCACCATTATTGCATCATTGACTGATTATCATTCTGATTAATGTTTCTTCTTTATTTTCATTCCCTGTACTGAAACAATGCATATGTCACTGAGTAATTATGTCTAGTGCCTGCTTCTGAATTATGTCCTTGACAAGCATGCACCTTTGTCACTGGTACTCTAGCTTTACCCTTTTCCTTGAACCCTCTCCCTCAAAAACAAATAAATTAACACCTGATGATGTTTAACTGAGATCAGGGTCAAAAATTGAGAATATTCCCCTTATTCTATGCTACATACAGATCCCTTGTCACTAGTATTTTCCTTGACCACTACATTGTGCCTTCAAAGAATCTGTCTGAGAGGCATACCTAGTGGGTTGTATTTAAAAATCTTCTTCTTTCAGCTTGAATGATGAGACTCTTGATGTGAAAGTTTTCCACATACTTTGGAGCTGACTAAACAGGCAATTCATACAATCAACCTCTCTGCTCGCAGATTTACCACCATTTTGAAGGTCTGAAGTCATATTTTCCCATAGCAGCATTCCTATTTGCTACATCTAAATGAATACATATATAAGGCACGAGGGACTTGATTTTCATTTGAATCTGAAACTAAACCATCCTGCAAATTTTAATAGTAAAGAGCATCCAAAGCCGTGTCTGCAGTTTAATGAAGCAACCATGTTAACCCCCTGTAACACCTATCCTCCATTGGTGTCATTTGCCACTATCTCCACTGATTACGCCTGCATACATCTATTGTCAGTCAGACCAAGTAATCTGCAATAAATCACCAGAGTAGAGGAAATTAGAAAAATCTATGGCTAGGAAGTGTAAAATACATAAATACTGCTCCCATTGTAGAATACCTTGCTGAAAAACATCCAAGCTGACAGAGTGATTTAGGAGATTGTGAAGTTCTCCACTGTCATTCCACCCTAATCATGACAATTTCCTCTTGATCCAAAATCATACAATTTCTACTCATTATATTGAAAACATGACATTTTACTGGGCGGTTAAGCAACTCCAACAGAATTTGATCTCCAGTTCAAATATTTAGGCTTCAGAAATGCTGGTCATAAACGTGACCTTTCTGGCAAATAACAAAAAGTTATGATGGGTCTTATCTGTCAGATTCTAAATTTCATCTACCATTTACATTCAAAGACATCCTTCCCTTGGGTTACATTTTAAAAGGGGTTACACTGTTGCAGTAAACAACTCAAGGACACCAGTCAGTAGCTGAAAGTTAGTCTCCAAAATTTTGCTGGGGTGTTACAGATTCAGGAAGGAAGTAGCAAGTCTTCTTACTAGGCATATACAAAATAACAACAGAGTTGCTTCTTCCACTTCTGTGTCCAAATTCATCCACCTCTGACAACCTTTTTGTTTCAGACTTCAGTCCCAGCTATTTCTTTATTCACATTCCTAATGAGCTGTGTTCACCTGACATCTTTTTTTCCTTTAACAAGAAAGGTGGAGTTGCCCAAAGATGACTTCTTTTGTATCACTCTACACTTGTCTTAATATTTTAATTTAAAAAGGGAGACTGACAAGATCAAGGAATTGGACTGCTAGAGCCAAGTTAAAACCATTGCTGTAACGAAAGCCACCTAAGGGTACTTCATAGGGAATTTACAAGTAGCAAGTAACAGGCTTGGCATGTGTTTTCCTGCCAACGGAGCAGTGGGGCATCATTTAGTGAAGTACTAACCAAGCTGATCTACCACTTTTTGTATTTTGCAAACTCTTTTCTATGAAGGGAAAAATGTAGAGTTCCAAAAGAGAGGGAAGGAAAGAAAAAGATTTTGTCAGAAGAAGTCAATATAAATCTTGCCCTGCTATTTTGTCCTATTTCAAGGTTTTCCTTTTTTTTTTTTAAAAAAAAGTTAAAATTCTAAAGTAATAAATATCTTTAAACTGGGAAAAGACCTTCATGAAGACCAAATCACTTAATGGAATTTACTGGAAGTGATTATCCCTTGCTAAAAGTCAAACCCAGTGTTTCTGGTTATAATATACTTTCTTAGATGTTACCATAAAGAAGATAATGGAGGTCCTGTCTGGGGTTTAGGGATGGAAGGATTTCTGATAAACTTATCTTGCTTTCTTCAAGTTATGTATGGGCAGTGACAGTGGCTCCCAGCTGGCATTTTGCTGGTAAATATGTGATTTCCCCCTGTATTGGTTTTGAGTGGCAAGGCTTTGTGTGTGTGGGGAGGGGGGGGGAGCAGGAGGGGACACACTACAGGGGTGGCTTCTGTGAGAAGCTGCTAGAAGCTTCCCCAATGTCTGATAGAGCCCATGTCAGCTAGCTCCAAGATGGACCCACCACTGGCCAAGGCCAAGCCCATCAGTGACAGCAGTAGCACCTCTGGGATAACATATTTAAGAAGGGGGAAAAAACCCAACCCAAACTGTGCAACAGCAGCTGTCTGAGAGAAGTGACAATATGTGAAAGCAACAACTCTGCAGACACCAAGGTCAGTGATAGAAGGAGGAGGAAGAGGTGCTCCAGGTGCCAGAGTGGAGATTCCCCTGCAGCCTTTGATGAAGACCATGGTGAGGCAGGTTGGCCCCCTGAAGCCCATGGAGGTTAATGGTGGAGCAGATATTCACCTGCAGCCCGTGGAGGACCCCACACTGGAATATGTGGATGTCCAAAAGAGGCTGTGACCTCGTGGGAAACCCACACTGGAGCAGGCTCCTGGTGGGACCTGTGATGAGGAGGAAGGAGCATCAGAGACATTGTGTGATGAACTGACCACAAGCCCCATTCCCCATCCCCCCGCACCACTCGGAGGGGAAGAGGTAAAGAAATTGGTAGTGAAGTTGAGCCCAGGAGGAAGGGAGGAGTGGGAGGAAGGTGTTTTAAGATTCAGGTTTTTATTTCTCATTATCCTACTCTGGTTTCTAATTGGCAATAAATTAAATTAGTTGCCCAGAGTTGAGCCTGTTTTGCCCATGACAGTAATTGCTGAGTGATCTCTCCCTGTCCTTATCTTGACCCACAAGCCTTTCGCTATATTTTCTCTCCCCTGCCCAGCTGAGGAGGGGAGTGATTAAGTGGCTTTGGTGGGCACCTGGTGTCCAGCCAGGGTCAGCCCACCACACCCCTTCTGTCCATGGCTCATTTATAGAATCATAGAATCATAGAATTGTTAAGGTTAGAAGGGACCTTTAAGATCATCAAGTCCAACCATAAACCATAGACGAGCCTCAAATGATTTCATGGGATTGCATATTGTTAGAAACCTCTTCCACAGCTTGGTGCCTCAGCCTGATGTGTCTGCGCAGAGTTCAAAAGCCAGCGCGACACGTAAGCACAACTCAAGGAGCAGGCTCCTCTATGGCAGCGGGCTTTAGTCTCCGTAAGGACGTTCCTTTGGCTCCCATAAAAGGAGGCATGCATTGCAAATGCGTGCCCTAAGAAATATTGAAACCGATACTGAATGCACTTCTGGAAGCTTGGTATTTTCATCACATGCCATCTAAGCTAATACACTGCACTGTTTACAGTCCTCCACTACAATATATTTTGAAACGATTACCTTGCTCTGAGTCATTTGTGTCATAATGCTCTCCATAGGTGCCCATAAAATGAAAATGTAAGCCTCTTTTATTGGTGGCACTGCATCTTAATTGAAAATATTAAAGGCTATTGCTCTCCTACTGTTGTTTTTTTTTTTTTCTTTTTTTCNTCATATGATTTTTTTAATGGAATAATCATGAAAGAAAATATGAAGCTAATTTAAATTCAAACTGGATTTGGCGATATTTAAGTGATTATCCCAAAGTAGCAGAGGGTGCACGAGGCAATAAACATCTGCTACGTTCATGACCATTGGCCTGACTGTTTATGAGCTTGGGAGATATTTATTTTCAAGAGACATGCTTCTCTTTGGGTTATAATGCATTTTTCCCCCCTTGTTTTATAGTTATTTCCCCCCTTGTAAAATTTTAAATTTATCTGCAGGGTTTTTTTGTCCTCTCCTCCCCTCTGTCCCCATCTTCTTTCACATTAACAGCAGAGTGAAATTCAGGCAAATGAGAAACATTTTCCAAGGCAGCTCTCTGCCAGTAGGGATGGGTGGCTTAGCTGTTTCCTTACTTATGAACTGTGTACACTACTCCAGGTTTATGGTCTGAAGAAGTTAATAGGAATGCTATATTGTAGATGGTTAATTGTCCAGCTGCCATTGAATTGTATTTGTTGTATGTAATCGCCCAGTTAGGCTGTAACCTTTTCCTTTCCTCTTTTCCTCTCATACAATAAGGACTAAGAACAAAGTTGGAGAACTACTTGTAATTGGAAGTTACAGGTAGCTTTCTGGTTTTGTCTTTTTAGTGAAGGAAATAGAAGAGCAAAATAAAGCAGACTACATTTTGAGATGTTTGTAGAAGTATTTAGCTAAGGAGACAACAAGACAGCTGCAAATAGAAATGACCTTCAGCAGCTGAGGCAAAGCAGTGTTTGTAGGAAGAGGCAATGTCTATAATTTGAGCAATTTGTGCAATACATGTTATTTTGGACATGCAGATACTTCTTCATATCTGAAACAGAATAAGACAATTTCAAAGTTGATGTCTTTATAAACTGAAGATTTTGTTTTAGGTGCTTCTCTGGGTATTCTACCTTTGAATGAAATCTGTATTACTTTTAATCTATTTTCTATCATGTTATTGAGATGCCATTGTGACAGCAAGCTGCCAGTTAGCATATGGTGACACAGAGTGTGTTTTAGGGAACTTCATCCGTAGGATTGCAACACTTTCCAAGAATCACCTGTTGGGAATAAATATCTACAGTTTTATCTTCATAAATGTAAAGGGTCTGGATAAACAACAGATTTAGTTTTCTAGTTTCTACTTGTAAAGACTATGGAGGATGCTGTGGCTCCTTTCTGTCAAACTCCCTATCAGCCTGATATCATTTCATTATCCTTGCATATAATCTCAGTCAAGAATCAATAATGTTTCCATGCTTTTTCCCTCTTTATACTTTGTATGAAATTTATAGTCAGGGTCCATGCTATATTAAATATACACAACCCAGATTTCTTAATTTTTCATCCCTGGGAGGGCATTGCAGCCACCTATACCACAGAGTAAATTTGCCATGCAAAGAAAGAGTCTTAAAGTGCCCAGAAAGAAGTACATTTTCCTTTTTCTGTAGGTAGGAAGATGAATGTAGGCAGTTCTTTTATGGCCTATGGTAAATTGAACTAAGTAAATACAGATCCTATAGAAAACACAATGAACTTCCAGCCACTTGAAACATACTAGGTGAGCATAGAAACGGCTCAAGAAATGAACATAGATTCCTGGGTCAAGGCCCAGGGTTCCAGATTTCCATCATTCACCAGTTTTCTAACTTGTTGGTTATTAGAGAAGAGTTGGATACCAAGATCACAAGAGTTAAAATCTTGGGCCACTGTAGAGAGCTTTTTGAACTGAGAGGTCTTTATGAACTGAGCATTTCTGAAGCAACGTGATATGTGTGACATTCAGGTTTCCAGTTTCAGATAACTTTTAAAAAAAAAAAATCTTAGATTTTTTTATCTTAATTTTTATGATTAATTTTGTATGTTTGGGTTTTTTTTTTCTTCAGAAGTGAGTATAAGCACAAGGAACAAAGCAATAATTCTTTACCTTTTCAAACACTGGAAATTATTCTTTTATTTAGAGTTAAATAAACTGAAAAATATTCTTAAGGTGACATTGTGATATTCTCTATAACAATTTACTGTTTCTATACTTATATTAAGTTTGAAAAACTGAAAAGATGCTTAGTGATGTAAACGGGAAAATCTAGAAATAAGAATTTCATTTGTTGACAGTATTGTAAATGGACTGAGCAACAAGGAGAGGGATGTGTCACTGTGTGCTTGATATTTTTCATGGAAATTATAAGATCTAATTCCTATGTCCAAAAAAAGTTAAAATGCAGATTATTACTCCAGGTGAAGGAAGTGTTATTATTTGTAATTTACGGACTGGGAGAACAAAGGCAGAGATCACATCCTTTAAAGCAACAAAAGGCACTGGGAGATACTGGTTTAAGTGACCTGAACGCAGAAGAATGTGATTTGAACTGTTCACTCCAGATTTTACTGCAAAATGAGCTCTTTTATTTTTCCTCTCCAAAAATGATCTTGGAGCATGTAATTAGTGTAATTTCATTCTGCAAAGAGAGACAAATCTAAATTATGAAATTCACCTCCAGATTAGGTTTGGAATGTGAAGCTTTCTAATGCGTGGAGAAATTAGGAAGCCAAACTGCTAGTATTCCTTCCCCTTTTCCAGACAACTTCACTTTCTGCTGCTCTCTGTCTGTTAAGTTTGCTGTGACACTTATCCAAAAGATTGTCAGTACAAATAAAATGTCATTATATAATATCACCATAGGTTTAATAAACATCCACACATCACAGAACACTGAGCCACAGGCTGACATTATGAGATGGATTTTGTTGGGAACGTGCTTATTTTTGTTGTTCTTGAGTTGTTTTATTTATTTATTTGTTATTATTTTTAGGAGGACAAAACTTCTCAGGGCAGAATATCTTTGTGTATAAGCTGAAGAGCAATTGTTTTGCCCCACAAATTTCCAACAGACTGAAGTAGAAAGTACATTTACAAAAGGGGAAAAAACAAAAACCCAACATTTTACCTCTACTTACATGTAGCTCATGCAAACCTGAACCGCAGCTCCAGGGCACAACTCAAGATTTGATATTAAAGTGTTTCATTTGCAACCAATTATGCTCAGGATTAGATTCTACTGCTGCTTCGCTTAACAGTACAGTACCTTGATTTCAAACAACCTGATATAGGTTGGTTCGTTGTTTTTTTGGGGTTTTTTTTCCCTCTCCTCATTCTTTTTCTTCCCTTTTCCTGTCCCTTAGAACCATCTCTGCCTTCATCAAAACAATTTCATTTGTACTTATGAAAGCATTACAGCCGGTAAGCGGAGAGTACAGAATAAGCTTAACCATTGTAGCCTTTTTCCCATCTGAATATCACGAATCTTGTATCTCACCATGGTGTAAGGTCTCTGATTACATCAACCTCTCCAAATTATGCTGAAATGGAGGCCATTCAATTTGCTACAATCAGTAACTTTCGAAAGAGCCCTGCATAATTGATTTCACAGTAATATAGGCATAGGTGAATGAGTTCCTCAGCCTCGTTTATACAATGTTTTCTTTCATTCCAAAGTGCACTATTCAATAGAAATCACATTTTTTTCCCAACAGTTGGCAGGTAAGGCTTTTGGCGTATACAAAGTTGTAAGAGAGAAAGAGAGAGCAGGGGAAAAAAATAGTGTAGAAACATGAAAATTGAAATTAATGCCCTGGGTGAAATACTAAATGCAGAGAAGCCTTGGGTGAAGTGACTGCTCTTTTCTATGTGTCTGGTCAGGATGGGGAACGAAGGATTCATACAGGATACAAAAACTTGTTGAAAGTTAAATGCAATCCCCTGAGTGCAACATGGGAGGGTGGGAGGGGTGGTGGATTTCAAAGCTGATCATTCATCTAAGGCTGAAAATATCTGACTGGGTTCATGAGCTAAAGAGACTATGGCTACCTGGTTGATGTTAGAATTAGGAAAACAACTTTGGAAGCTCGTTAAATACTGCATCCATGAACAATTAAAATGGGCAAGTGCCTTAATGCTAGCACATTACACCATCTCTGCCAGTTTTTCCCCCTGGAGAGAAGCAGTCACACTGGCTATAGCTCAGGGGTCCAACTGCTTTAGCTCCAAAGATCCTATTACTACTTTATAGACCCACAGTTGAAAACTCATGAATGATGCATCACAGTGCATGTAGGATTGCGTGAGTGGCTCCTGCTGGAAAAGAAATAACAGCAACAGTGAAAAATAAATAAATAAATAAATAAAAGGATAGATAAATAAATAGATAAACCCAAGTAGCAAATGTGAAGCATTAAAGTATTAGGGCATGGACAACAGTTTAAGTTATCAAGCAGGAAAAAAAGAAAAAAAGAAGTGCTGTTGGATACTTGCAATACAAAAAAAGAATAGGAAAATTAGATAAGATTTTGGAAAAAAAAACAAAAAAAAGGTGTTCTTTAAGTTAGGAGAAAAACAAGGAAGACATCCCCATAAAGCAATCAACCCCATCTACTACAGAGTTCATTTTAGATGGGCCCAATCACTGTTTTGAGCTGTCTGTCTACAGTGATTCCAAAGAAACCTGGCTAACCATGTCAGACTAAGCCCTGAGTTTTGTATATCCAAATTTAAGCGAGAAGGATCCTGAGGTTGATGTGCATTATACAGAAGCAAATATATACTTGTGGGAGTGGTAACATCGAAGGTAAACCAGTGGCTTAGATTACCTCTCTCCTTACAGTTCCATCTGTTATATTCTCCTTGTTCTCCCAGAGTTCAGAGATCAACTGCGGGATTTATTCTTCTCATGAGAAGTGTCTGTGTAGCTGTATATAGCTTTGCGTGTGTGGACGAATTCCCTGCAAAAACAAAAAGTTACCTATGAGCAGCCCCTGTTTAGGAAGAATGCAGCTGTCTCTGTATATTAGTACTCCCTTGTCTGAAGAATGGGTGGTTTTATGTGCTTTTTTGCCACGGTTTGATTATAAACCACTGAGGAAACATGTTCACTCTATTGAAATCTAAGAAGCACTAAAGTTTATGCTGCTTAAATCACTTCTGAATCTGAACTATTTGGATCTGTGAATTTTATGATAATATTAACAGAGCTTCTGGTGAATCCCATTAATTTTTTTTTTGGTATTGTTTANAGGACTTATTCTTCTCATGAGAAATGTCTGTGTGGATGTATATAGCTTTGAGTGTGTGTACAAATTCCCTGCAAAAAAAAAAAGAGTTACCCATGAGCAATCCCTGTTTAGGAAGAATGCAGCTGTCTGTATATTAGTACTCCCTTGTCTGAAGAATGGGTGGTTTTATGTGCTTTTTTGCCACAGTTTGATTATAAACCACTGAGGAAACATGTTCACTCTATTGAAATCTAAGAAGCACTAAAGTTTATGCTGCTTAAATCACTTCTGAATCTGAACTATTTGGATCTGTGAATTTTATGATAATATTAACAGAGCTTCTGGTGAATCCCATTAATTTTTTTTTTGGTATTGTTTAATTTTACATGAGTAAATATAATTACTCCTTTTGTCAGAAGTTCTAATACCAATTTATAATTCATGGAGTTAATTATGTTAACGAGGAGGCAATCATTTCTCAACTCTCTCCCCTGTAATTTTAAAGGATTTTGATTTTTTTCTTTTCTCTCTCTCTCTCTCATTCTCACCTCTCCTTTTACAATTTCTCTTCCAGCCATGAAGTGGGAGCATACACAATTCATCTGTGATATAATTATTTACCATGGCAACAGTTTGTGAATGGGATTGTGAAGTTGCAAATAACTAAAAAGAAGCTTAAGTAGAACAGTCTGAAAAAAATATCCTTTTCAAGACAAGTGAAGAGTCCTTTGAGGTCAGGAAAGCTTTTGTCTCCCCAATATGTTAACACACGAGGAGGTAAAAAGAAGGATATTCTGGGGGTTTGTTTTTCCTACTTTGCTAAAACTTTTGCTAAAATCTGATCAGCAAATGAAGAGAAGTACTTTGTATGTGGTTTTGTATGTGTGAATTGGTTTTGGGCGTGTGTGTGTGTGCAAAATTACTGACAATAAAGAACATTTAAACAGACTTGAAACGGCAAGCTCTGAATCTGACAGTGCCCAGCAAGAATGAGAGAAAAGCTTTGGAAGATCAAATATTGAAAAACTATAGAAAAGAGGGTCATACTTGCGGTGGTTGATTTTTCTTGTTATATTCCTGAGATAAACAGATGGCTCAAATTCACACTTGTATGCAAGACCCCCCAAAGTTTAGACTTTTAGAGGCAGATAGAGGAAATCTATTGAAATCTACTGGTGTAATCTTTGCATTTTGCTTGAGGCTGCTACTGACAAACCTTTCCCTACAACCCATCCTATTCAATCATCTATTGAGTATTTTAAGCACTGCTGGTCCAGAATCAAAGAAATCTATTGAAGTTCTTCAAAGGCACACTGAGCTGCATATGAAAAGAACAACAATAACAACAAAACCTCTTCCAGATATGCCATGGTTTACAATTTACCCACCTGGGAGTAAAATTAGGTGCCATATTTACCCTAGCTTACAGCCATAATGATTTCAGAATCAAAATATTTCAGAGGAATAGATTAAAAGCCATCAATACACTTCACTGAACGCTAATTAATCCAAGAACACTTTGAAAAGTCTCCTGCCCCGTTGGTGGCATGAAGGGGGGATTTTGTAAGATGTCTGTCCAACTTCCTTTAAAAGTCAGGCTAGATATGTGTCTACCCTTGACAAGGATCTCACTGTCCTTGACAAATAAACTGGGTTCCAAACAATAAAGGTCTTTTCAATTACACCAGTGGAGTTAGGATCATGGCCAGTGAATGAATACGGAAAGCAGACGCCTAGGAAAATATTCATGGCACATATTTGCTCTGACAGTCATGAAAGATGACTTGTTTGCCAAGTAAGTATGTTATCTTAAATGGTACTACTCAAAAGNAGTATGTTATCTTAAATGGTACTACTCAAAAGGACCCTTACAGAACCTTGTTGAGGTACATCACAGGAGCAGAGGACAAAGCACATTGATTCTAGCTGCCCTGTCTGCTCTGAAAACATCTGGCAAAAATCCTGAACACTCTCAAACAGATGAAAAATGTGTCATACTCTGGTGATGAAGCATGTGATGCTTGGTTTCCTACAGCTTTGTAGCATGCTGTTGGTCTTTCTAACAAGAGATGAGCTCCGACTGAAGATTTTCGTGAACATGGGACATTAATAAAATTTGCATCACAGCATTGATTTTCTCTTGTCTCATAAGAAGCAAGTTTGCATGGCTGCTTCTTCCTCAAAGGGGAAATAATACATCCTCACTCCTTTTATTATGTGAGAATTTTATAAAAACTAGGAATTGAATATTTTACCATCACTACATCAGGAAGATCAAAATTGTTATGAAGAGGTGGATGAATGGGCAGATATGCAGTTATAAAAAAGATGATCACTTAACCTGGAAAAAAAGTCTTGTAGCAATTGTCCTTTTTTCCCTTTTTCTTTTTCTTTTTCTTTTTCTTTTTCTTTTTC
>RSEF01000031.1:5506868-5519367 GCA_003993805.1 Himantopus leucocephalus
GAGCAGCCACTTTCTCCAGGAGAATGCTGTGGGAAACTGTGTCGAAAGTTTTACTAAAACAAATGAGAAATATAATGAAATAAATTTTCCTTACATGCTAATTGCCAGAATTCCCTACCTCATAAGAGATTAACCAGCCATTATTATTAGTAAAGCCAGCATTATTAGTATAGATTTAATTTAAGAGAGATTTTCTAAGCTTCTACTCGATGCCTCTGGGACAATGCTTCCCTGGCTGTAGCTTCCTTGAATTTTCAGTGCAACTAAAAAAAGTTATGACTGGATGAGAATTTGACTGCAAATA
The DNA here is from genome assembly GCA_003993805.1 of Himantopus leucocephalus. NCBI lineage: Eukaryota > Metazoa > Chordata > Aves > Charadriiformes > Recurvirostridae > Himantopus > Himantopus leucocephalus. The sequence goes on from RSEF01000031.1 coordinate 5,507,173, forward strand.
TTTGCAACAAGACATTTCAAATGTGCAGTGCAAATCATGAAAAAGCTCCCCTGGGTCAAGGAAATTTGTAGTATGTATCCTGAAGTGGTGCATTGTTTATGCTATTTTCTACTCAAGGCTATGACAGTTAATTCACACCCACTATTAATAAATTTAGGACCACACTTCTATGTTGTTACAAATGCAGTTTTTTTCTCTATTTAAAACAAAAATACCATGCTGAGAGTAGTAGAAGAAGCTGGAAAATGAGCAGTAAGGGGAAAGGTGGAGTTTTGTGTCACTATTCATGTATAATGGCATTATACGTAACAATAGAAATGTACATATTTTGTATTTCCTTTCCTAAATTAGCAGAAGAAAATGCTTCAGTACCTCTTAATACGGCATACTGATGCAAAAGAAACCTAAACGAAGATAATGTGAAGTCAATGTTCAGTACGAATGAGTAATTATCAACTGATGGCCCCAAAAAAGCTTGCAGCAACAATGGAGATCTCTGCATAAAACAACTAGCCCATCACAGGCATAAACCCCCCAGATTTAAATATTTCTGATATAGTAAAGGAAAGCAGAATTGACATTTAAAAAGCAAATGTGTTTCTGGCACATGCAGCCCCATAAATTTAACTACAGCTCTGAATATCACATACAGAAAAAAAACCCTAATAAATCTGTAAAGGATCTGCAAAACAGTCCCTGCAAGGGAATAAAAATTGAGCTTTTTCACCAATGTTGAATTCAGCATCACTGATTCTCCATGCTATCAAAACATTTCCAAATTATTGGCTATTTTATGAAAAACAGAATCAGCATCTCTTTCTAATTTCTGTCGATGTTGGCAAAGCACTGAACACAACATGTCCTTCAAAGGTCACTACTTCTCTTTGTTTATGCTGTGAAAACGCTAAGGGACTGCCTACATATGCAACATCTAACAAACATAAAAATGAGTTGCTCTGTCCCTCAATTTAACGTGTTATCAATTCAGACACAGAATTATTTTGTATTTTTGCTTTATACTTAATTCATGAAACAAATAATGACATTTGACACTCTAAGTCAAGTGTAACATTGGAGGTCACTGAGAAAAAGAAGAAAGAAGGGAGAAAGGAAGAGAGGAAGGAAGGAAGGAAGGAAGGAAGGAAGGAAGGAAGGAAGGAAGGAAGGAAGGAAGGAAGGAAGGAAGGAAGGAAGGAAGGAAGGAAGGAAGGGAGGGAGGGAGGGAGGCTTCTAGTATCTAAACTGTAGGATTTAGGAGCTTGGGAGCTCCAGCTCCTAAGTCAAACTTTGTCCTGTCTGCAGGTTGAGATGAGTTCTCATTCTGAATTTCACTTGAGAAAATATTTCAGAAAATGGAGAAAGAGAAAGATCTACACCATCCACTCTCTCAGTACATACAGTCCTTGGACCAGGACTTTGGAGCATCCTACTTCCCACAAAGTTTAGAAACAGCTGGAATGGATATCCCACATCTTCACTCTGTGAACTCTAGATTTTCCTATTGTTGACTTTTTCTTTATCCATTAGAGAAATATAATCAGAAAAGAAAAAAATTATGACATATATTTCATAATAACATATTCCATAATATCCTTGAGCAACATTTCTGGCAGATCAGAGCTGAAACTCCTTATTTCCACAATCACTCTCTATTTTCAAATCCTGAAGACTATAAATATTCAAAAAGATGAGGTACTATCCAGGTTGGTCTTGACTTTTCTTTGGTTCTTGAAGTTCTACAGTTATGCAGACAATGAACAACTGTACTGTATTTTACAACACCGCAGTGCTACATAAAGACAGCAGTGGACCTGATCTGGATGAGTTAGCAATATGGTCTTGTGCCCTGTAGAAGTCTTTGGAAAGTCTTAGTTAAAACAAACATATTCGTTATTGTTGATATGAAATGGACATACCAAAGGGATATTCCAAAAGGCTGAAGGTTTTGCAGGGATTCAGCCTTTTAGAAGAGGGAACCATATAGGAATTCAGCCCATACTCTACCGGCTGAATATTGAAGATTTTGGAGCTAGAGGAACTCAATGTGCAGAAAGACGTGCATGTTCTTCTGCAGAAGAACATTTGTACAGAAATTAGTACACAACACACATTTCCAAAAGGCATGAGGAAACACATGATTTGCTGTTAAAAACTTGATTACAATTTCTTTTTGTATGTATTCAGCTGTACAGCTAATCTTTTTGTTTTCTGCAATGTGGCCTATGATAGAGATCACACTATTGCCTGGTCTGTTACAGGACTCTATAATTTATGCACAATCTTGTCAGTTTGTCTTTAACTCACCTTGGATATTTGAGATCTTTTCTAGTTTAAGTCATAAACAAAGTATGATATGAAATAAGAAAAAAATGCAACTGTGGTAAACCCTCTATCTTTAAATTAAATTGTTTAGAGTACATAAAAATATATTTTTTGTACCTGATTATTAATAGTGAGCAATCAATAAAGTTGTAACCATGCATTTCTTGAATATTGGCTTTCTAAATAGTGATTATTTTAGAGATGACTCATTACGTGGGATTTCCAAACTGATCACTCTATTGATGTTGAGAATTGCCACATGAAGTAGACAGAGACATTACTTCATGGGAAGAGGCTGGATAATGCTGGTGAACGTGGAAATTTTTTCTACATTTTATTCTGTCATCAGCTTCCCCTAGTTTCTCTTTTTCCGAATGGAAGATCAGACACAGACCTTGGGATAAGATTTGCAAGTGTGTTGACTTTAAGTGTACAGTCATCAGGTTTGTAGCTTTGACAGATGCTGGTTCTGCCCTTGGATCTGTTAATTGTACCATATGACTGCTGATTACTGAGCCTGTGCAACACATCTATTGTTGGACTGAGAACTTTAGGTCCCTCTTATTTATTTATTTTCTCCTTTCTCAGACAGTCATGAAAGGAAGTTAATGATATGAAAGGCAGAAAAAGGCATAAACAGCAGTAAGATTTAGAAAGTGTTTTAATAAATGTTCAGGGGTTTGGGGTAATAAGAATTTCAGTGGGAAATGCAAGAAACTTGCCTTTAGGCCTCACCATAAAAAAGAACCTGGCATAGCATGTTATTTTATAGTTTAGTTTTTGATCAAATCTCTCAAAATATTAAAGGTGTTACATATGTATTAAAATGCAATAGTGTGAACTGAGGAACATTCTTAATGTATTATCTCACATTTTCTACAGCAAAAATATTCAGACATAAAAACAGCAAAAAGTTACTTTTAAGAACTGTGGACTATCAGTGTGAAAGTGTATGTAAAACTATTATGACATGAATTCTGGATCATAAAATAAGTATTCTAAGCTTTTTTCAGAGCCAGAGGTGAAGTTGACAGATTTCTACAGTGAAATTCTGTTCCACTTGCAAGAACTTCATATCTGATACAGAATCATAGAGCACAGAATCATAGAATGGTTTGGGCTGAAAGCGACCTTAAAGATCATCTGGTTCCAACCCCCCCGGCCATGGGAAGGGACATCTCCCACTAGACCAGGTTGCTCAAAGCCCCATGCAACCTGGCCTTGAACACTTCTGGGCATGGGACATCCAAAACTCCTCTAGGCAACCTGCTCCAGTGTCTCACCACCCACACAGTAAAGAATTTCTTCCTAATATCTAATCTAAATCTACCCTCTTTCAGTTTAAAACTATTATCCTTCATCTTATCGCTACATTTCTTCATAAAGAGTCCCTCCCCATCTGTAGGCTTTAAGTGCTGGAAAGGCTGCTAAGGGGTCTCCCCAAAGCTTTCTCTTTTCCTGGCTGAACAACCCCAACTCTCTCAGTTTTGTTTTCTTTTCACAACAGGTGATTTACTATAAACTTCACAGTCTGTTATTTTTGTCCTCTTTCTGCTTTGGAAAATTGCCTGTGAGCAGACTGTTGTGAACTAAATTCACAAGACAGAGATACAGGTATGAAATCTCTGTTACAGGAAAAAGTTCCCATTTTCTGACTTTTTCTGAGAATACTATGTTCTGGAAAGTGTTTCTCCTAAAACTGCAGCAGAGAAAGGAGAGGAAGTACATACAATGATAATAACAAGATGGTCAATGTTTGTACTTTGATGTGCAGTGAAAAATTTTGAGAAGTGGAGACTTGGTTTCAATCCAGACCAGAAATTTGGGGCAGATTGGAAGATGATTTCATCTCCAGCTTCATATTCACCAGACCCATATACGATGGGATGCAGTAGTTCAAAGCAAAAGAATTTTGTCTCTGTTTTATGGTCTCTTTATGTTATTGACATTTTTCACTTAATGCAGTGAGTAAAAAAACCAAGATGATCTGTGTGCAGACCAGAACAAAAAGGACTACTTAGGAAGGAGTGGTAAAGGTAACTGCAAACTGGACATGATTCACTAGACTGAATCTGCTCAGGGAATCATAGTAATTTAGCACACACACACAAAGACAGTATTTTATTTTGATGAATTTTAAATTCTCTGTTATTTTCAGCAGTGATCAACCACATTTCTGTGTTTGGAGGAAGAGAAGCAATCTCCAAAGAAATGAGGCTATGACCCCCTCAAAGGTGCTTGGGTCATCTGCTGATTACAGCAGGGCACAGTACAGATTTAGTCTCTGCTGCTGAGGGACAGAACGATAATGTACTGCCACTGAGGTTGCTGACTGCACAGTAGTAGTTATTCCTGCTTATTGGCATCATGCTGCTCTTCTAGATCCCCAGATAACCAATTGCTAAATTGTGCATAAACTTCCTAAGTTATTTTAAAACTCAATGTGAAAACACCTATGCAGATAACTACTATGCACTACTGATTAAACGTTGACAGAAACACATTACAGACACAGTCCCAGTCACAACCCCTGAAATTGAACCCTTTCCCCACCGACCCCACCTTCCTTTTGCCCAACTCCATTTACAGCTTCATAACCATATAAAAATGCTGCCTATATTTAGAGCTAGTTTTGTATTCCTCCCTCGTGAGCTTTTAGAAATGTTTTAGTCTCCCCATGTGATGCCCAGCAGGAAAGTACTACCTAGCAGTTTCGAGGTTAGTTTGAAGCAGAAGTATCAGACTTATATATTCACAGTATTTCAATGTGGCTGTGCTGTAGGAGGTTACTTTTCTCCTACTACATGCCACAGCAAGAACTACTAGAATAGGTACAACCAGAAGAATATCAGTTTCTATCGTCATTTTAAGGGCAGAAAGGAAACATTGTAAATGATTCCTATCTTGTCATAAAATTCTAAACCTGTTGCTTCAAAGGTAATTAGAACTATGAGCAAAGCAAAGGCAATCCTTTATAACAAAAGTAGATTTCTCAATACAAAAAGAAATAATTTTACTCAAATGTCTCTAGGTGTTAATACCCCAATATCAGCTGCTGACTTTGTAGCTGTTTAGTCACCCACATGTCCTCCAGGAAGACAGAAACATAGGATTCTGTCTTCTTTTCTGTTTGCATTTAGTACTCGATGAAAAAAAAAAAAAAAAAAACAAGTNTTTGGCATTGTGTGGTAATAACATGGTAATCCTCACTGAAATTTTCCCATACTGGTTGGTCCAAGATATTTTGTTTGTTGCACAATAACCAGCCAGATTATCTGGGTACCTGATGATTTGATAACTAAGTTCTCAATGGACGCAATTGTTTAACAAGCTTGCCTGCCCACTTATTACAGAAATTAATCCCAGGAGACAGAGCGCAAGCACAGTGATTATCCTTAATGTTGTCTTTGCTCACATTATTTTAAAAACATATTTCTGCTTATTAAAAGGATTTCAAAATTCATTCAAGGTTTGTTTTGGGGTTTCGTGGGCTTTTTTAACCATTTGTTTTCCCCCAGTATTGAAGAGAAGTTAATGACAAATATATTAAATGATAATTCCACAACTTGTTGAGGAAACTGTAGTAATTCTTCTGCCATTCATCCTCATGACCTGCAGTACTGGAATACTGGGGTTCTGCCTCACCTCCTGTTTACTGTACTTTATTAGCTGATGTAGATGACTTTTAAGATTTACACTGCAGATCTTATTTGTGTACTTGGAGAACCTTAGATATATTTATTCACAGATTTCTTAAACAGAAAGAATAAAAATTGACTTACAATTTATTAAGCAATGAATCAAGAAGTGGAAGATAGGACTAACAATTCAAAATTAAAATGGAGAACCAAGTTAAAGGTATGATGTAAAGATTTCACTATAATTAAGAGAGAGGAAACAAACATTTAATTGTATTTACTTGTAATTAAACAGATTTAGGTAGCACAAAAATCAGATGTTCTGCCAGAAGATACAGCAGAGATGAAACTATATGGTTGGTCACCATTAATGATCTTTTTTTAATGTTCATTAGCATGCACTTACCCAATATTGCACAAGCTTATAAGATATTCCTTACATCAAGGAATTTATTATCTAAAGGTTATCTTGTGGTGTGCAGAAGAGTCTGAGCAAAGGGATCTGCAGAGGGTGCTTTTCTGTATTCCAGCAGTCTGTCTCTTCAAAATGAGAATGGTGGATTTCATCTTGCTTTAGACCCATATGTAAAGTTGATCAGTTTCACAGGAGTTTTCAGAGAAAAGTGCTGCTCTGCCTTGTGCTCTGCCTTATGAATTCTATGAAATTTTGAGGAGTCTTAAGAAAAAGGAGTGCAAAATTATTTGTCAAGAGTGAAAACTGGGAGATATTCAGAGGCATGCATTTTAGTAAGGATTAGCAGAAAAAAAAAAGAACTTCTGATTATCAACTGCAAGTAAAGTTTCTGAAACTGTTTATACCTATAAATGAGAAGGATTCCTGGGAATTGGCATCCACAAGGCAATACTAGCAAAATAAAGATTAGGAATGTATGTGAGCCATGCATATGAAGTAATATATTTTACCTTGGAGAGAGGAAAACAATGGAAGAAAGTAAAAATACCTCATTTACCAATATAGTGTGGTGATATAACTGTATAATAGCTTGTAAATAATGAAAAAGTAAATAAAAATATTTTTGTGAGTAATTGTAAATATTGACAGATGAAAATGAACTATAAACTTGTGGTAATAAAAATTGGCTCCAGTAAGAATTTAAAGAAAACACCAAATTAGAGCCAATTGCATTTTTTCTAACACTTCCATTTTCTACTGAAAACACTGACCTAGTAAGCATTTATATAAATTGTTAGTTGAAAATTTTGATGTGCTCCAGTTTGATATGTTAAAGGATTTGTTTTCAAAAAGTTTGAGAATTATTTTAACTCAATAGTACTGTTTCAACTTTATTTCTACTTCAGCTTATTTCAACTCCAAAAAAAAGTAAAAAAAAAAAGTTCTGAAAGGAAGTTGTTCTATTCAACAGAAATAAAAAAATAAAATTACCTCAATGGTATTGTATTTTGAAGTTTCCTCTCTGTCAGTATTAAAAATTTTACACTAGAAGTTATAGCTTTTCACCAGCTCTATAATGCATAGCTGTAAACATACTGTTATCCTAAAAAAAACAGTAAAGCAACCTTCTAGAGAAGGACACAAATTCTGAAGATACAATCAAATGCAACACTTCTTACTTAAGAAAGTCAACATGAATGTCACTGTACGTGAAGGAAAACAAGAAAAAAACACAGCAGATGAAGAATGTAGTAACAAAAAACTTGCCTATCATCATTTTTAGGGAGCACAATCTTAACTGGTTTAACAACCAGGTCACTAGCTACGATTTGTCTGCTCTGTGAGAAGCCTTGTGGGAGCAGAGCAGACTAAAGTTGGGCTTCCTCTTTCATTTTGAAATGCATCATGGACGAAAGAACCTGGCGTTCACAAGGTAAGTAAATTATAACTGGGCACCAAAAAGAAAACACTAGAGTCTTTGACTCTGCTGAAGGAGTGTGTTGACATCCATGTCCCTGGCTGTCTCAAGGGAGAGCCTGCTGCCCCATCCCAATCCTAGGCCTGCATTTGGCAGTGGCCCTACGTGTGGGCAGAGGGCTTGGTTTGAGGCACTAAGTTGCCAGGTGAATCACAAACTGCTTGAGGTTGGAAGGGTCTTCTGGAGACCATACAGTCCAACCTCTCTTCTCAAACAGGATCACCTAGAGCCGGTTGCCCAGGACCATGTCCATAAGGAGGTGAAGGAGGGAAGGAGCTATGAAAGTAGGTGTCCAGGCTCTGTAACTTTGGAGACTAGGAACAGCAGATCTGCAGAAACAGTAGAGATGCTGCAGGTAGAGGCAATAAACCCCAACATCTCTTGGAAGAGGGATTAGCCAGAGGCTGCCTTCAGGCAGGGGAGAACAGGGACTCCAGTCATGGCAGAGGCTGGGAGCTTTGCTGATGGAGAAGAAAGGACTTAAGGGGAAGGGGGTAAGGAGGAAATTTAGCTGCACTATTTCACTACCAGAAAGGAAGATTGTACAGAAGATGGAGTCAGACCCTTCTCAGAGGCATGAAGCATAAAGACAAAAGGCAAAAGACTAGTTGCGACAAGGTAAATCCAAACTGCACATTAGGAAGCTGAATGCTTAACTGCTATGACAACTGTTAAGTACCAGAACAGAGAAAGCATGGAATCTCCATCCCTAGAGATCTTTAAAACTTGACTGGAGAAGTTGTGGACAGCCTTATTTAAAGTTTTATGTTATCCTTCCTTTAAGTGGGAGCCTGGCTGTAAATGATCTCCAGACATTCCTTACAACCTATATTTTCCTGTGATCCTGTGATTTCACTCCATCCATAATACCTAAAATTGCAAGCTTTTAAAATGTGGGTGCTTTATACCCAGTCTTTAATATTTTCCTTGTCTGGAAAATTGTTGTTTCATGCTAGGCTAGGTTCAAAGCTAGCAGTTATCTTCTTGTAGGAATGTGAATGAATTGGTGGCAATCTAGTTAACTGGAGAGACTACCCAAAGTACTCCTTTAAGTGTCAGTGGTAGACCATGTGTTACGGATAATCTTCCTTCTACTGCCCAGCATAATCAGTCTGTAGACTTGTACACACACAGTTTTCTCCTGGTAAAATGTATGAATTAGGGGATCCTAATTCCTGTCTCTATAGTAGGATAAACAATACTTGTATCACAAAAAAAAATTGAATTTCAATCAAACTACAGAAAAAGGGTTATCAAAAATTACTTCTCAGATGTAGCCTCCAAGTCCCTTCTTTTTTTCAATCACAGTAACACTCTATCCCTTAACATTTTCTCACAACATAAATTATTGTGACCTGATATTTCATCTATGTACTTCATTGTCTCCAGTGCAATTGTATCCTTCCTAGTCTCTGCTCCGAACAACCAACATAAGAAGCCAGGTTAATTTAAGCTCGTCTTTGATGTAATTTGTGCTTTAACCTTGGTCTTGACATTTATTCTGCCTTGTCTCCCTTTTTCAACAAACTGTATTCAAGCTGTGTCCATAAAACAAAAACTGATGAGGGTACTCTTTGGTCATTACCTAAATCTCAGTTTTCCACTCCTTTAATGAAGCGCTAGGCACTTGTGACTATTATATGCACATGCTTCTTTTGAGGATTACACATTTTACTAATGACTTTAAGATGACTGTATTGTCAATTGATGCAATGTATTAATAACTAATTATGAATATAAATAATTATGCCAAATTGATTTTTTAAATGATTTTGAATGTAGATAAATTGACTAGATTGTCCAGCGATTAGAAGTGAATGGATAAAATCTAGGATTTTAAATAATTAAAAAACCAACAAACAAAACATTGCGATTCTTCCATACTTAAAAGTCTCTTTCAATTTAATGCAAAATTTCCACAGAATATGAAGAATGTTCTGAGTACACATATAGTTTAAAATGCATATAAAAATGAGTGAAACAAAGATTTCCACAGAAAAATATTATAATCACTTAGTCTGTCTAAAAGTTGTTTCTGTAGTTATTAACATTTTTTTCTCTCATTATGTATTGGCAGAATAGTTAACAAACAGGAGCTCATCTCCTGGCAATGTTATGGCAAAAAAAGTAATTCTCTCATGGTGATGCTTCTGTATTTAGAAAAAATAAAACAGGTCTCTTTAACCATCTGACAACATGAGACTTTTCACTACAGAATCAGGAGTATATATCTGATCATTTTTCTTTGGTTAGGTGCAGATTATGCCACCATGGCACAAAAGAAACGCATACCTGATCATTTTAAATGGGGAGTGTACTGGGATTGATTGGGATGGAGTTAACTTTCTTCATAGCAGCCCATATGGTGCTGTGTTTTAGATTTGTGACTAAAATGGTGTTGATATAGAAATGTTTTGACTTTTAGCGAGCAGTGCTTATGCAACAACAAGGCCTTCTTTTTTTCCTACTCTGCCCAGTTAGCAAGTAGGCTAAGGGTACACAAGAGTTGGGAAGGGATGCAGCTGGGACAGCTGACCCAGGGTGACCAAAAGGATTTTCCATGCCATATAACTTCATACTCAGCAGTAAAACTGGGGGGGAATTTTTCCAAGGTAGCCATTGCTTGGAGACTGTCTGGGCATCAGTCTGCCAGTGGTGAGCAATTATTTTTGCATCACTTAGAATCATAGAATCATTAGGGTTGGAATAGACCTTTAAGATCATCAAGTCCAACTGTTAACCTAACACTGCCAAGTTACTACTAAACCATGTCCCTAAGTACCACATCTACACCTCTTCTAAATACCTCCAGGGATGGTGACTCAACCAGGGCAGCATGGTCCAATGCTTGATAACCCTTTCTGTGAAGAAATTTTTCCTAATATCCAACCTAAACCTCCCCTGGCGTAACTTGAGGCCATTTCCTCTTGTCCTATCTCTTGACACTTGGGAGAAGACACCGCTGTCCCACAAACATTGATGTGCCGCCCCCAGGCTTGTCTCTGGTGAGCCTGCTTTTATTCCTTTCCTCCCTCAAATCTAGTTTAAAGCCCTTCGATGAGCCCTGCCAACTCATGTGCAAGTATCCTTTTCCCCCTTTGAGACAGGTATACCCCATCTGCCACCTGCAGTCTGCTGTATAAACTGACCCATGATCAAAAAACCCAAAGTCCTTCCAGTGACACCAGGCTCGGAGCCAGGTATTGATTTTTTGTTTGAAAAATGTTTGGTTTTTCTCTACTTTATTTTCTTTCACTTGTTAAACTGGTTTTGTCTTGACCCATGGGTTTTCTCACTTTTGCCATTCTGATCCTCTCCCCCATCCCACTGGGGAAATAATGAGCCTTGGGTAGGGGCTTGTCTGCCAACCACAGAGAGTAAAGGGTAGGTGGTAACCTAAGTATGTTATTTTTTTATGTAAAATAATTTGTAGAAGTGGTCTTGGATTAATTAAATTACATAGCTGAGTAACCAAGGGTGGGAAAGAATAATTTGTGAACAAAATAACAAGATTTGGCTATACTGAAAATGAATATTGCTGACAAGCTGTGGATGAACCACTGCTCTTCAGTGAGCGAAAGTTTTCCATAAGAAAACCTTTGTTAGGTTTGGTTGTCATTTTTAGAGGTACCATGTGAAATCACATTTTTTTCCATTTAATCAGGTTTTGGTACCTCTACCGCATAAAATAAATTTTCTTTGATTATCCCAACCCTTAGGATTCTGGTAAGAAACAGAGCATTGTGGTGGTGTTAAACCTGAGCAACTTCTTTTGTAAACTGTTGAAACCAATGGAGTGTTTGGAGTGTCATACTTACCAGAGCTAGCAAGGGTAAAAACATAACCTCCTACTAAATCTATCCATTTTCAGTTGCTGACAGGTTGTTTGTAATGACTGATCATAGTTTTATGGTCTTTAAGCTAAACTTTAAAAATCATAAAAACCCCACTTATATTATCTTTTCCTTGGACTTATTTAAGATTAATTGTTTTTGTTGTTACTGGATTTTTTTCTTTTTAAGATAGAGAATGGGGTCTGATACTGAGCTGAATTCCACTGAGATTAAAAATCGCTGCTAACATCTACAGAAGCAACTAAATGTTATGGTGTGATGAAAGAATTACCAGTATGATTTGTTTTTATTGCTATTGGTTGATGCACCTTGAAGCCTGACCGCATTATGTTTGTTTTATAACTTCTAACCTTTTATGAGACAGATTTTCTTAATAATGCTTGAAGATAGTCCATTTGGGATGATGCAAGGATCTCAGATGTAATCATATTGAAATGTAAGTAAATATGAGGTGCTTAGGGACATGGTTTAGTGGTGGTTTTGGCAGTG
>RSEF01000031.1:5568878-5579795 GCA_003993805.1 Himantopus leucocephalus
AAGGTCCCTTCCAACCTTAACAATTCTATGATTCTATGAATGTGTGAAAGTTCTTAGAAAAAATAATATGATTTAATAATAACAATGATGGCATTAGAAGCCTTGGTCATTGTGCAAGGCACTGTATGTGCATAGAATGGGATGATACATTTACCAAGATAATCTTTGAGGTGTGGATATTTTTAGTCAATGATTTTTGTTTCCACACAGAATACTGCTGCCAGGTGAATTATTTACAGAATCAGAGTGGAAGTCTTTCTCTCTTGGGACTGTAACAGTGTACATAAAGGACATGTTCAAAAGGCCACAAATTTCCAAAGCAAATACCTGGAGAATCTGCAGGGAGAAAGTTTGAGTAGCAATTGATCTATGAAATGGTTTTATGTAGTTTCTATAGAACAATTTATGTCCAAATCTCATTCTTTGCCCGTTTCCATCTATGTGCAATTCAGTAATGACTGAAGGCAACCTTCAGATAATGAGTAATTCACCCAAAAACTTACTTGTTTCTTTTCCACCTTCCCTTTTTAATTGTACTGAAATGCTGAAATTTTTATTAGTACAGATTAAAAGCATGTACTTGCATTACTGATATAGAGAATGATAACATGAGACTAATACATTACAGTGGAAGATCACCGAATGTATGAAGTGATGCAGGCAGGAGAATTAAATACATATGTAAACGCTTCCACCAGCAGTAATTATATAATTAAAATGCAGACATAATGGGGGAAAAAGCCCCCTAAAATGGAAAAGATTAACACATTCCGATGTTAAAATCCAGAGGAGGGGAGTTAGTATCCAGGAAAGTCAAGGAAAATTTTGCCCAAATAAGGAAGGAAAAAAATCAGCAGCACTTTAAAGTCTCCTGTGCTCTCCTTCTCCTAGGGCCATTCAGCAGTGTCCTAGCAGGTTGATAACAGATCTATTTGGTCTTTGGAGACTATGGGAACTGGAGTTCAGAAGTTATGCTGGGAGAACACTGCAAAGCTTTTTTTCTCAGTAACTTTTTGCTCATCCATGTTGACGTGTGGGGTCTAAAATCCTGGTTTTCTCCAAGACAAACAAAGTCTATACAGCATACAAACACTGGACACAACCTTAGCTGACAAGTGAGCTAGACAGCTTCCAGGTCTAGTGGGAAAAGGAAAGAAAAAAGAAGGGGAAACAAAAAACAAAAGGGTTGATCAGACGTTTTCTCAGCTCTGCTGTGAGTAATATTCATGCAAGGCCATGCTAGCTTTGCACCTGGTTTTCTCATTTTTTATTCAGCTTGTCACATTTGTTTACAATTTGTCTTATTTTGTCATTTTCTTTGTGCCTCCTATCCTATGCCGAACACACTTGGAATTTATTTGCAATTCAAGAAATGTATTGCTGGTGAAGTGGGACAGTTTTTGATGGGTACCCCAAAGGGAAAGGAAGAGACTTCTTCTGAGCACAGCAGAGGTGAGAGAAGTGAGACAGCAGGTTGGGTAGAATCAAAATATTCCCCCTTGCTCTTCAATTGCAGTAAGGGGAAAGCATTTGATGCTTACAAGAAGTTTAATCCTCGTATGACAGGGAAGGGACAAATTTGTGCAGGAGAGGAAGAAAGGTTATAAAATCCCTCTTCATCTCCTCATATCTTTGACAATAATCTAGCATGGTCTTTCACAGAATTGGGAAGAACCTGGTACAGGTCCTTGCTTTTCCATGCATGTGGCATATAAGAAAAGACAAGAAGTTCTATATTTTAATACCCTAACATTCAGCTATGCAGTGGATTTTCTGAGAGACTTAAATAGGTTTGTTTTGAAATCCTGTTCTCCCTGAAAAAGAAGAAAAAAGAAACCCACAAAAAACCCAACAAACAACCCAAACAAGAAAAAAAAGAAGAGTATAGAATTAAGGGGAAAAAAACACATAAAGCCAAATCCACAGTGGTATTAATTCATTTGAAGTCACAAGAAATATGCCAGTTTACACCAGCTGTGGATCAGGCCCACAGGATTTAATATGTTCTAAAATCATTTGGAAATTGTTTCTATTAACTTGCTTCTCTGGCATATGCTAGATTTCAGCCAAGAACTGCTTTGTTTTTAGAGTTTATTTTAGGAATTAGTCACGGATTTTATTATTGAATATAAAGGTTACCAGATCTATAATGTAACATGGTAAATGAAGTGGTAAGTGAATTCATGTTTGGTAATTTCCCACTTTAATTAGTATGCATTAAAAATGGTACTTTGCTCCATATTACCTTTTTTGTATACTGTAATAATATTGAATTTATACAAAAACCTGTTTTGGTGCGTATTTGCATTGTTTTAACTGCTGCGTGCACATGAAACATGAGGCTGGTGGAAGGGTTGCTTTACAGGGTCATTGGAAAATTGTGGCCTTGGCCTCCTGTGTTCATTCCTATCCATCTTTTGTGAGAGCTGGGGGGGCTCACCTCCAGAGCCCATGGCCACGTGCCAGTGAGGCTTAGTGCATTCCTTCCCTCTGAATTTTTTCTGCACGTTCAGCCAGCTAAATTATGCTTCCCTGCTGTTAGCTTGATCCAAACCCGCAGAAGTCAATGAAAGACTCCATCTATTTCAAAAAGGACCAGGCCCTCAATTTGCTGTTGGCGATTTCACCCCAGAAGAGGCTTCCCTGTCTTGTTCTGAGTTTATCACTTTGCCGAGTCCTTCACATACTTGGCAGTTTATTCAGATTAAAGACACTGCAGTCCCTCTGCTCTCTCCATTTACATGCCAGTGAAAGCACGCTTACATCATGCTACATATAGCAACATTAATTTGGCTGTGCAAGGCTTTTCCGGCTCCTCCTTCTTTGTGGACGCCTCTTAGCCCTAATTTTAGGCAAATCACTGTGCTAAAGAAAACGGGACTTCCTGAGTTACCTTCAGTGTTGGTCTTAATGCTGCAAACCATTGCTGTTTCAAACCAGCTGAAGCATGTACTGCACTGGTACCTTCAGCGATAAACTCCATGGAGCAGAATGCATCACAAGGAGAGAGAACTTGAGTACGTTGTTGGCTACCTTCCTGTACCAAAAAGATAATTTATCTGCTCATGACTGTGTGTAAGAGATCCAGAAAACAAGGCTGGATTTTAAAAGGTGACTCAAATAAATTTAATGCTATTTAAATGTGCGGTTTTGTTTCAGCAGAGTAGGTCAAGCTGAATTAAGGTGTGTGTATTTGTATGTATTTTATACATACACATACATGCACACATATATACATTTAAATATATCTGTATATTAAAAATATTTGAATTATAAATAGTGAAAAGAATAGTGATTGCTTATCAATATTACCATTGTTTAGTGTTATCGCAATGGTTGTTCTATTATTATTATTATTACAGACTGTTACAGCATCTATTTTACTTCCTGATCCCAGAACAGCTATTTTTAGCTCACTTAAATGAAGATATATGAAACAGCTGAAGATTCATAAAGTTACAGAAGGATGAGCATGAATGATTTGTGATAGCAAAATAGTTTAGCATTAACCAACAGAGAAATAAGAAACAGAGGTCCTATGAGGCGAGTGGGAAATACACTCTGGAAGTCACCAGTGCAGAGACCTGCAATTTACCCCTTCGATATATAGAGCTGAGAAAAGTAGGACTGCAGAACACAGCTCAATGTGGAATGGGAACAAGTATTTTGTTGAAGTTTATTGCTGTTTTTTACTGAAAAGTCATGGATTGATTTAATAAGTCCAAATTTAGAAAGAAAAAAATATATAAAACCTAAATAGAGGAAAATACCTAAATCGACAGTAAACTAAGAGAGTCAAACCAACCTTTTGTCTCAGTTCTATATCCCTGTATATCCTTTGGAAGCCTATCACCTAGCAAACTCTAAAGAGAAGAAAGTAATCTAATCCAGAGACCGTTTCTTGAGGTTAAGTTTCTCTAAATAGTAAAGGCAATAGCAATGTAATATTGTTAAAAATCTACATTGTGCTACTGAATGATGCAAAGTTCAACCCACAGTTTAGCAACAAATGAGCAGGGTTAAGGTGGTTTCAAATTGACATTTTTATTCTCCCAACCATGGGGCTAAACCAGGGGGTGCAGAAAATTTCAACATCATTTTGAGATGCCTGGATGAATTAAAGGGACCCTCCTTTTGGTGTAATATGGGCTGCAAAGCTCTCCAGAAAGTTTTAAACACTAGTTCTTCATCTAATGCAGAAAAGATTGTGCTCTTCTAAGTCTGGACTACACTGGAGGTCAGCAAAGATAATCATAATAGCTTCTACTAGTTTTAAAATACAGGATTCACTTGCTTATCTCTCTGCTTCTATAAGCTTGCCACATTATGGGGGTACTCTGGGGAACATCTATACAATCTCAAAAGTATCTATCTGCATTGACTTTTTTTTTTTATTTAACAATGAAATGATTTAATCTGTAATTCACAGCTATTTCAGTGATTCTATTCTTTCCCCATAAAGCAAACTGAAACAGAAAAGCAAATCTTTTTTCCAAAGCCCTCCCTAGCACTTTACATTAGGATTTTCTTTCTCAAAAAAGAAAACAGCTCATTCTTTTCCTCCTGACCTGAGTATTTCTACCTGCTGTTGGGCTTGGACCCAGGTATTTTCCACCCTGCTAACTTATGTTTTGTTAATTTCCTTTCCTGTCTCTCATATGATACTTATCGCTTCAGCTATGCTTTATCTGCCATTTAAACCTCAGTTCCTTATTTGATTTCTCTTTTATCAAGCACATGTTAATTTCCTTCTCTCGTCCTCTGTGTCACTGCCTCTCCTTTTCTCTAAGAAAATCTTTGGGGCCAAAAGTTACACTTTTGCTCCTAAGCATTAGGGTATTTTACAGAAATTTCCCCTCCTCCCCCCTTCAGACCTATCCGTCTTTATCTTTCACTGAACAACAGCACAGCAAACTGACTGTGATTCAACACAGCTGAATGATTGATGCTCTCCAAGTCCTGAGTTTCTTTTCCTCGTTTATTCACACAGTCACCCGCCTGAGTTAAGGGTTTCGGTTGGTACCTGCCATGGTGACTAGAAAAACAAGGGTAAGCTGCCAAATCCAGCGACTGTTTTCTTGTTCTCATATTGCATTTCCTTATCGGTTGTGACAATGTGCCACAATTAATGATAGCAGAAATACCTATGTTTGATACCATATGCATCATACTTAGTGGTGATGGATTAGCAATCAAGAAAATTAATTCTGCCTTTACAAAGTAACATCTGAACTTTGAAGTTAGGCAAAAGCTTTATAGAGCAGTGCAGATAAAAAATTCTCCTGGAAATGGGATAGCCGTGTTTCCATTGTACCTACATAATTTGTTCTGGACTGAGCCCAAATAGGATGGTATATTTCCCAAGAAAATGCAAGCATCACTTATAAAAAATTGAATTTCATGTAGCTCTGTGAATCTCAGGCAACACTTCAAATATTAAACCAGTCTCAAGGAGTAGGAGTCTGAAAAGGGGTTCAGGACAGCAGAATTTGATGCTAGGAGCACATCCAGATCTCCTGGATGACCTTGGATAAATATCCAGAGTTATTCTGAGCCATAGTATTTAATCTATAAAATAAATCCTTCCTTAGTTCATAAATGAATTTTGTGAATAAAATTTGCTAATAAATTTGAGAAAATTCCACATTGTACAGAGAACTATGCACGTACCTTGACTGCTAGAATAACAAAAACCCAATGATGGAAAAAGCTAGTCAGTCACTCTGTGCATCCTCCTTACTTCATAGCCTGCAATGTCTTTAAAGGATCCCATGTAAAACCAAGACAGCCAGAATTTAATGTGGTTTGGGACGCTGATTTACCTAAATTCCACTGAACACAGGTCATTTACCTTGCTGGAAAAGGTCATAGCAACTTAAACTGTGGCCCAAAATTATGTACAATATTTCTGTTTCCAGATAACACAGTAATCTTACCTGTTTGAATTAAAATAATGAAGGTTGTGATCATTTTGTGATCTCAAATCACTGTAGAAAACAGAATAGATGCTTTCAAGAGGCTGAGACCCCTCAGAAGCTCATTGCGCAATTACGACAATGATATAGATTCCGAAAAATGCCTTAGTGCTCACTGTGCCTCTTTGGCTTGGTGCTGTCTTCCTTTTGATGCTAGGGCTGGGATTAATTTTTACCTTGTTTCAGATAGGTACAATCTAGATATCACCATTGCAGGCAGCCATTCTTCATTGTCTTTGTTCTTAATGGATTAAATCAGTAATTTGGCGAGGGAATAGCATATATATTTGCCATATTTATACATGCACTTGAGGATGAGAGAGATGTCATCCTAGACTGCAATAACTGTAGTAACTAGATCTCCATTGGTTATAAATGCTGAGGGCTACTTCCTCCAATGAAGACATTAATCTTTCAAGCATCTACACCTACAGCATGAACCTCAATTGTTGTATCTTTATTTAGTTTTCCCTAAACCAAGAGCAACATCTTGCTTTGTCAGATATAAATAAAAACATATGCACACCAATGCAACAAATAAACTGATTGTGCAATATCCAGTATTTTATTAGGATAAACAGTATTTTTCAAATAAACGGAAGACTGTGTTTATGTTGGAAGTTTTGAGAAACATCCAAAAGAGTTTATATTGTGACACAAAACTGGTAAGAGCGACAAGAAAGCTTTCCACAGAGAAAAATATATGCCTGAAGATAGAAGACGAAACAAGTGGCTATGACACTTCGACAAATAAGAGGACACCTCTTCTCTTTCAGATGAGAGTTTGGGAATGGTATTACATGAAGATATAAAGCCCTTTAACAAACACTAACAGGAGAATTGCAGGGTTTGAATTTTTCATACGGTTTGACTTCATGTATATATTTATTTATTTAATAAAAGGTAATAAAAAGGCATGGGTCTGTAATAATTAGGTGTGCCTTTTTTTTTTTTTTGGTCATATAAATGTTCTGTTTCTTTTCCCTTCCTGACATATTTATTTAGTCAGAGATTGCTTTTATATAGACAGACTATGGTGATTAGAAGTTTCTAAAGGAGTTTCCATTCACCATAAATACTGATAGTTTTAACCTACTGAAAGGTTGTTTATAGCAGTTTATTTTCATAACCATAGTCCATAAGTCTGGCTTTTAGAAACAGCAGGGCTGATAAACTATGAAAGAGTAATTTATGGAAGATCCTGTACCCTGGATTGCTGGAAAGAAGGGGAAGTAAAGAATTTTAAGAAATGACCACTATTGATCGCCTCATACAGTGGATGGCATTTTGCCTTCATCTTCAGGATAATTGGACTGGGGGATTACAAATCCATAGCAATAGAAGGCTTTCCTTACTAGACAGTTAATGCACCATAAATCAGCTAGTAGGAATAGCTCCTGTGTTGCAGTCTAAGTATGTTTTCATTCAGCTCATTTGCACTTCAAAGATGAAGTCGATAATTCAGCTCCAAGTAGGTGCAATTGGGGGATATTTACCTTTTGTAGAATATGAATACAAGCTGAGAAAATACCTAAATTCATTTGCACAGGACATTACCGATCAGAGTCTGCTACTCGGACAAGCAGCCCAGCTTCCAACAGAAGTCAAGAGGTGAGCTTGACGCTGCTCATAAATCCCTCAAGGTCTGTGTGCTGTGGCTAAACAATGTTTACTCACTATTGGTGATCAATTGTTTTTTTGCTTCAGAGGTAAGCATAGCCTTTGTTTTTTAAATGCTATATAAGCAGTCCCTTCCCTGCCGTATCTCTGGCAGGGTGACTGGAGGTAGGTGTCTTGAACCCAGCTTGTGCAGCGTCCCTCAGAGGGGAGGAGTGAAGGCAACTCTAGGAAGGCACAAATGAGCTCCTCAAATCATGTGTCAATGCTAGATAAAGTTCAGCTAGGTTTGAAATCAAGGAAATAGAGTCATCAAGGAGGGAAAAAAATAATTGAAGATGATTCTTCTTTTTCACCCAGCATTTTATGACATTTCTTCCAAATAAAACTCCCATCATAGCAACAATGAAAAAATCCTTATTTTGTCTTTCCTTCTACCTTCCCTCCCACACATACACACACTTGTACACACACCTATTAGATTAGTTAGTCTTGTGCAGTACCTGGACAATATTATATTGCCACACATTGTTCTGTGGGGTTTTTTTCCTACCTACTTTATGTCTCAGACCACAAAGAAATATGCATTCTTTTCAGTGCAGCTTGCAGCTTTGAATGAAGTGAATGTATAGACAGCTTTATCATTCCCTTCTGGCTCCATTTTCTACTGTGCTAAAAAATGGAATTGAATCCAGGTTGGGCAGAAATGGTCTGAAGTATCTCCAGCAGAAGGTGGGATTTTTTTCCTCTGTGGTGATGCTTTTCAACATTGGAATGTTTCTCAGGTTTAGGGGATGAGAAGGAAGATGAGAAACGGACTTTATTTCATATTTTACAGATGGGAAATTAAGCTCTTCTGTTCAAACAACATACCTTTATTTCAGAGCCCGGCTCTGCACCAGTGCAATCTGAAGCTCACTTCAGTCATTACAGCTGGTACCCAAACATTAGTTTTCAGCAATCTGTTCTATTTGCTGGCCTTTCAAACTTTTTCCAGGAGAGTTATCATTCCCAGTGTCAAGAAATCAAACTTCACGACAATGAACTTGATTTTCTTACCAAGTATGTAAGCAACTCCTTCTGAATAATCCTCTAACTCTCCCAAGAGCTCAAGGTCACAGGTAGAAAACCTCAGTACTGTACTCCCATTATTTCAATAAGAACAATACAGTTTATACTGGAGTGAAAGTAGTGCCCTTGTCTGGAAGTTTCCCTTAAGAAACAAAAATGGAAAGGTAAATGAGCCAAATTTTCTGCTAGCATGGCATCAGTGGGTTACTGGGCAGAGGGCCTTGCCCGATAGATATCTAGGAAGGAGATAACTATGGGTCCAGCACTCCTAGCTGGGCACAGAAGAGGAAGGAATTCAAGCTTTGGGAAAAAAATACAAAAAAGTTAGCAGAAATTGGGTGTTATCCATCTTGATCCACTGAAGAAACTAATGCCTATTGAGAATGCAGTTTTAATTACATTGAGTTTGACAAGATATAGGTGGCATGCTTAGATATCTCTGTGGAATCTGGTCTTGAAAAGAAACCCTGGGAAGTCTCAGGAGGCTGAGTGGATAAGTAATATGCAAGTCAGTAAGGTGCCAAAAGAAATGCAGTATTACTTGAAAAATATCTGCCAGACATTGTTACATACCCTAAATCTTTGAAACTATTTTGCTACATGTATTTTTCAGTTTTTCTTCCACATATGTCTGCATCATTCCAGGCACAACTCAACAGACCTGTTTTTAGTGAATCTAGATTATGTGGTTATGTAGCCGTTTGTTTCAGTCTTTCTGCATAGTTTCCAGGCAGCTACCAGCAGCGGAAATAAAAGCCCCATACTATATTAACCAAAATCAAATTAATTTGAAGTAATTTTGAATCAAAATGGTGTAGATATGACAAGTAACTTTATCTCCAAAAGAACAATCTGTTTCATTTTTAAGATTGGAATTGGGTACTTATGAATTGCTGTTTGATTGAACTAATCCCCATGGCTATCAATGGCACAGTTTCTACTTCTTCAGTAAGCCAAAACCATAGTTTTAATCCAATCCCTGTTTGACAGAGATGCCCACATCAAAAAGATCATTTTGTATGTACAAGATATTCGAAAAAAGCACCCGGACTGACAGCTTCTTCACAGTCCACATAAAAATGGAGGATCAGCTAGCCTGTTATTCCTACAACTTTTTTGGCAGGGCTCATTTCTGAAACAAAACTTAATGCCAATTCAATTGCAAATCTAGGAGCTGTGGAGACTGAAATGTATCATCTGGCTACTTGTGATGGGTAACATTTGGATGGATTGAGAATAGTCCTGAGGAAAAGGACTTGGGGGTGTTGGTTGATGAGAAACTCAACATAAGCTGGCAAAGTGTGCTTGCAGCCCAGAAAGCCAACTACATCCTGGGCTGCATCAAAAGAAGGGTGGCCAGCAGGTCAAGGGAGGTGATTCTGCCCCTCTGCTCTGCTCTGGTGAGACCCCACCTGGAGTACTGCACCCAGCTCTGGGGCCCTCAACATAAGAAGGACATGGACCTGTTGGAGGGGGTCCAAAGGAGGGCCACGAAGATGATCAGAGGGCTGGAGCACCTCTCCTATGAAGACAGGCTGAGCGAGTTGGGGTTCAGCCTGCAGAATAGAAGACTCAGGGGAGACCTTATAGCGGCCTTCCAGTGCTTAGAGGGGGCCTACAGAAAACCTGGGAAGGGACTCTTTATCAGGGACTGTACTGATGGGATGAGGGCTAAGGGTTTTAAATTGAATGATGATAGATTTAGACTAGATATCAGGAAGAAATTCTTTACTCTGTGTGTGGTGAAGCATTGGAAGAGGTTGCCCAGGGAAGTTGTGGAGGCCCCATCCCTGGAGGTGTTCAAGGCCAGGTTGGATGGGGCTTGGACCCACTTGGTCTAGCAGGAGGTGTTCCTGCCCATGGCAGGGGGGTTGGAACTAGATGATCTTTAAGGTCCCTTCCAACCCAAAGAATTCTGTGATTGTATGATTCTATAATTTCACTGCTCATCAGGCATTTTTTCCAGTGGTAATGTGACAAAGTTTGGAGGGACGAATAGAACAAATATAGGCTGGTTGGCAGATTATTAAAAATTTAGATAAGACTTCAACCCCTTGAAGCGTCTTTTTACTGATTTTAACCATCATCCCTAGTGTATCATTGTGAGAAAATAGGGGGGCAATGCATTCTTCTAACCACCATTATCTCCCCCTATGTGCTACATGCTCATTGCTCCAGATACAAGCAGATCCATATCCTGTTCTGCAATCCTTTTGTCCTGGTTTGAGGTAAAACAGGACCAATTTTGGTCAGT
>RSEF01000031.1:5593895-5604103 GCA_003993805.1 Himantopus leucocephalus
AATTGCTAGACTTCATCCTGTTAAACATTTGGTAATAAACAGGACTGGGCACAAACAATAAAAATAATTGTACATATTTCTTTAAAGTATACATTGCGTCTTGGGATTTCAGGTTTGAAGTTGTTTTTTTTATTTTTATTTTATTTCACAGTAACTTTTTGGCAGCACTAGAGGATGAGCAAGTAAGTTGTGTGATGTACAAAGGCTGAGTGAATTGGCAATAGCTGTTATACGTATTCAGGTGCAGTTGTTTAAGGTGAAAATATTCTAAATGCAGAGAGCTGTTACAGACAGGAAGAATTTCTGAACTGCTTATCAGCTGTTTTGCTCAGTACTGACTTTAAGCATGGACTCTGTCAAAGCAGCAGAATGCCAACTTGGTAGAAGGTCTGTGGCTTATTTCTTAACCCTGATCAGCCGGAGCTGCTGTGAACTCCCATTCCTCAGAGAACGCCAGAGACTAATGGGAATCGTACCAAACCAAATTGTACAGCTCAATTCTGCAGCGCTAACTAAAAGCGTAACCTTAAATCCTGCAAAGATCAGTTCCCCATATCCCCCTCTCCTGAGCGGGCAGCTCCCACTGCCTTCTGCAGCTCTACCGGTGTCTGAGTCTGAGCCATGTAAATAAAACTGCAGAAGCAGGTGAGGAGCAGGGAACTCATGGAAAAGGGATAGGGCTGTTTTATGTGCTAACAGCTGCTAGGCCTGTGCTTAAGCTTCTTGCCTCAGTAAAGCATCCATTTAACTTTAAAGCACATCTCACCCTGTTTCGCTGTTTGCTTTTTGGACCTGTGGTTCAGAACTCCCTGTGTGCCTTGCATCGGTTGCACCAGGAAATCTCGTAATTGCCTGCTAAAATGCCTGTTGGTGCACATATAGCTGCCCATTTGCTGCTGCTTTATTGGCAGTCCTGATAACGGCGACGGCACACACAAATTAGGAATGTAACCACACACTTGTGCTTTTCAGAATCAGCCACTGAGGTTTTCAGCGTAAGAACCGGTTTTCTACCGAGAAGAGCTTGTCCAGGCATCCCCTAGTGGGTAAATGTGTTTATCACAGATTTTTTTAAGCTGACGTATTGCCTTTCCGGACTGGGAAGCATCACCTCCTCTTTGAGACACCAGAAGCTTCTTACACACATGCACACACACACACACAATTAGTTCAGTGCACTCTGTAAGTGACAAACTAATTAAGGAATCTTTTTTTTCTGGAGCAATGACGGTGATCAGGACATCTGAAAGATCAGCTCAGATCTGTCTCTGTGTATAGCTCTTGAAAAGTGACTTTTTGGCCTCAGTTTCTTCTCCTCTGAGTGGACTGTTAAAAGACAGTCATGGCAGTTGAAAAGGATTGATTTACTGATATTTACAGTGCTCAGAATATATAAGCCATAACATAAATCATTTTATCATTATCAGTCATTTATTTTATTCCTTGAATCTAAAATAAAGTCTGAACTAATAAAGCAACTAGTTTTGATGAAAAATTAGAACAGACATCTTTTTTCACCAGTCTGAATCAGGACTAGCACTGAACCTTATTCAAAATGTGAAAGGAAAGAAAAAAAAAAAGAGTTTGATTTAATTTAAAATAAATGGGTTGCAGCCCTTTTTACTTCCTTCTAGACTAAGAGAAATAGAGGCTTTGATATATATCCCCAAACCAGGTGATGCTGGAAACCCAGCGAGAGGAATCAATCGTCTGTGATTTCCAGTCCTGTTCCCTGGCTGAAATGTGATGTGTTTGAGCAGCCAAACTTTGCTGAAATTCGCCTGTTGCTGCTGAGACCCAGGGTGGCCTGCGGGAGCCGGGAAGCAGAGCGGATGGCCAGCAGCCCTTTAAGGAGACAGCAGGCCATGTGTCAGTTGTCAGGAAAACATATTCCTCTATTTTCCTACCCCTTGAGTCAGCTATATTTCACAGCTCTGGTGTCAATGGAAAAGCTTAATATCAACTGTAGTGGAAATACAGCTTTCCAATTAATTCATGGCCCTGAAATACAACTTTTTTTTTGTTTCTTTTTCTTATTTTCACTCACTAAGAGTGGAAATTTGACCACAAGTTTGACAGTGCAGGTAGTACTATGTTTAGTATTCAAAGCATTAAACCAAGCCTTTGCCTTAGGACCTATATATTGTGTGCAACAATAACCAACAGGATGGCATCTGAATCTCACATTGATATGCTTTTTCACAGGTCAGCTATAGAGAAATAAGTTATCTTATTCATTTGTCTAGATTAGACTTTTGCAATGAAAATACTGTTATTCCCCATCTTGCTAGCACCAGTACAGCTGGTGCTGAGGTATAAGAAAGTTTATTAATTTATTTTCTTTATACATACAGAAAGAAGAGAACCTAAGAGAGATGCTCAGAGTGTGTTTTCATGGAAAGGAGGGAATCTGAATACTTCACAGCTTGTCCTGGGCTATTTCTCAGTTTAAGTGAAAGGTTCTTTCCCAAGAAAGTTAGCCTTTCAAATGAGGGAGCTAAAGTAGCATGATTTTCTTCTAGATGCATTTCCTCCTTGTGTACCATTGTTGATAGAAATTGTACTTCACCCATTGTAAAGGGCCATATGGGTATGAACAAGTCTGTGGTTTATACCAATCCTTCATAGGATACATCTGTTTAATGTAGATAGCTGTCTTTGTGCTAAGCATCTTAGGCGCCTTTTATTGCCAAAAGGAAGAAATAAGGTCATTTCAGATGCTATTTACCTTATCCTAATGCAGTCATCGAAATTAGATCATGTAAGAATTGTACTAGACCTGCCTATTTCTCTTCACTGACAGTAAAGGAAGACTATATACAGTAGTTTAAGTCCTGAAACCATCTGGTACCTTGATGGAGCCTGAGTAAATTTAAGGCTAAGGGTGTTTCTACAAACCGCACTTCAGCCAATGACCACCCCAGCAGTTTGTCTCCCCTCTCTTCTAAGGGAAAAGATCTCAAACAGAGGCTTCGCTCCCCAAATTCTTGATATAAAAATAACATAAGGAACATTAACGTCGCCTGTGATTATCAGCAAAATGGACCTGATTTTAGGCCCAACCACAAAACTCTCAGCCTTTGTTAGTGCTTATCTTTACTTAGACTAGACTAGGCTAGAATACTTCAGTTGGAAGGAACCTACAATGATCATCTAGTCCAACTGCCTGACCAATTCAGGGCTGACCAAAAGTTAAAGCATGTTGTTAAGGGCATTGTCCAAATGCCTTTTAAACACTGACAGGCCTGGGGCATTGACCACCTCTCTAGGAAACCTGTTCCAGTATTTGACCACCCTCTCGGTAAAGAAATGCTTCCTAATGTTCAGTGTAAACCTGCCCTGGTGTAGCTTTGAGCCATTCCCATGCATTCTGTCACTGGATACCAGGGAGAAGAGATCAGCTTGTACCTACATGGCGCCTAGTGTGTGTTTTCGTCCTGGTTTGAGGTAAAACAAGATCAATTTTCTTTTCAGTAATTTTACTTTTCAGTTAAGCCTGAAATTAATGACATTTTTTTCAGACAGTATCCACTTCTAGCAGATACGGTCTGATGTTTATAGTCAGTACCAAGGAATGGTATGCACAGAGGCTCCTGCTTATACTTATTCCGATAAGAACCAAGGTTGGCTAACTTTGTTATGTACCAACTTGGAGGGTCGGAAGCAGAAAAGCATAGACAGGTCCCACCTGCAGGAAGCAGCAGACAGGACAGGTGACCCAAAACTGACCAATGGGGTATTCCATCCCATCTGCCTCATGCTCAGTATAAAAGCTGAGGGATCAAAAGGTCAGGCCTCTTTCTTCAATGGCCGACATCCGAGGAGGAATCTGTCTGTTCGTCTGACTTTAATCCTAATCCATACATTCCTGAATCCAGATCCAGAATGCAGTTCCCATCTGTTGCTAAGCCCAGTCTGGGGCTTTCCCAATGCCTGCCAGGGACGTGATCGTCATCCTGGGAGCTTGATACAGGTTGTATATATTGCATTATTTTCTCATTAATATTATTTTTTCTTTGTATTATTTTATTATTAATATTGAATTTGAATAGTTTAGTTTATTTTGCAGCCCATAAGTTCTCTCTTCCTCTCATTTTGTCTCCTCTCCTCTGAAGGGAGAAGCTCTTCCTTCTCTGACGGGGAGAGAGGTAAAAGAGAGCATCTGCCTTTCGTTTTAATGGCCAGCCCAGCCCAAACCACAACAGTTTTAAAACACGGTTCTAGCTGCATATAAAACCAGTTCCTCTGCAGAAATAAGAAGTTATACTAGCAGATGCTTTGGACCATGAGTTCTGTGAGAAGATATTAAACTACTATTTCTTATCTTCAGAAGACCAATATTGTCTTAAGTGTGATGGCACATTTCGCCTTGGAAATGTTTATGCCTTCAGTGGTGCATGTGTGCGCATGTGTGTGTATGTGTCTACGTGTGGGTGTCCTTGAATTACTTTTTACATTGCACTTCAAGATTTGATGACTCCAAGTGATCCTGCTATTGATTCAATATTAGGGAAACAAAGAGTTATTAAGTGATAACCTGTTGGTGTATATTTTTGCTCTGTTCATATAAACCAGTGGGGCAAGATCAATTTACTCTCCGGTTGAATTGCTTTTCTTCTGGGCACCTAAAGCCTACGTTAGAGAGCAGCTTCCAAGAAACAAATTTATTTTCCTGAAATGATGGTCTTTATTGGCAACATCTAGTTCTTTTAATTTTACAGTTGGTTTACCAGTTATTATCTCTGTTTTCATGAAGCATGAGAAAAATGCTAGAACAGTTAAATGTGCTTACCATATAGTTTGTGAATTAGTGGCTCCTTAAAATTGGCAGCAGATGTGGAGCAAAACTGCACTGTCAGTTCTTCTCTCCTTTTTTCCCCTTCCTCCCCACAAACCCTGGGAAATCATTTGCCTGGCAGAGATTACCAAAGTGCCATCAGCATGTCACACACAGCTCACAGAACGATATTGAATATTCGTTCTTACGCCTGACCCCCTCATTTGGCTGTGACAAATCTGAGAAATCTGAAAGTTGAGGAGGCTGGGGAGGGGGAAGGAAGTAAAAACTCTTGTGATGCTTTTCTTGCCCATTATGCATTTGACGGAATGTGCCTTTTAAATGACTTGTACATCTCTTCTCAGGTGTGCTATGGACAGAGTGGCAGCAATTGCCAGCGGTGACTAAGTGAGAAGTGACACTCTCTGTCTCTCTGAGGGTTTCTTCAAGTCCAGTTTGGAGCCTTTCATTACATTGCAAGAATCCATTAAGACAGAAACAAGGTTATTCCATGAAATGTTTTTGTGACTAAAGAGGACATCCAGCTCTTTAATCAGTGACAGAACATCTACTCTGACAAGACTGAGTGATACAGTGCGCTTGGCTAGCACCTTTGCAACTGAAGGGGAATATAACTTACAAGGACAGACAGTATTCTCATTAAATTGCCATTGGTTGATTCATCAATGCTCCAGTGGAAATAATTATTCTGTATATGTTTGATGTAAATGTCTATGTCAAATGAAACCTCATTTTGTATTTTGCGGATGTCTGATCCATGATAATTTGGCTAATGCCTTTAGGTCATGAGATAACTGTCTACTCCCTTCAGTTATGACAGGGGCTGGAGTGAGAGTCTAAGACTGATGAAGGGGAGAGAAATGCACACACAGCCACACACACGCATATTTATATAGAAACAAACAAACAAAAAGATCACTATTATAATGTCAGTATAATCCACACAGATTTTATTTGCCCCCATGCAGGTGTGTCAGATTTTGACTAGAACAAATGTAGAGTAATTTCATTGACCTTTACAAAGTCACCCCAGAATAACTGGCAAGCAAAATCTCATCCCAAAAATATCTTTTGCAGCAAGATGCTGGAAGTCACCATGGGGAGAAAGAGGTGCTGTTATATACTTAGATGTGCCAATACAATGCTATATAAACACGTATAAGGCTACAGATTGATTTTGGAATGAGCCCTGAGCAAAGTGGAAGATGGATGCACAGTGAACTACTGCAGAAATAGCCCAGAAGGGCTGAAGTCTCTCTGAATAGCTCTGATTTCATTTCTTTCCATTCGTTCCTGGGAGAGAGGAGTTATGCTTCATACATGTAGCAAATTACTACCCATATAATATCGTCTGATGGAAAATGAGGGAGTAGCCAAATAAATGTTCACCTGTTGTCACTAAGAAGGTAGAAAGCCACTGATTAACGCCTTTCAGTACTAAGTGAAAGATCCAAGATTTAAATAGATTAGCCTTGGGAGTTCTTACAATGTTGTTGGCTTCTTCATAAGCATATAATCTTAGAAACAATCTAATCTATTCTATGTAAAATTGAGATCCTTAGTCATTTAGATAATTCTAAATGATTAATATACCCTTGATAATACCTGGTTGCATCTTACTTTATGAGCAGAACCACTGAAATCAAAGGGACCAATTACTAGATAAGGAAAAACTCAACTGCTCATTAAAATTTTAGGAGTTTAGCCTTTTTTTTCGTCAGAAAGTCATTAGGAGGAGAGGGTGAAAAGGGAAGGATAAAGATGATGAGAAGTATCAGTTGAGATGATTTTTTCCAGACTATGTTACTTTCATGTTCTATTGAAATAATGGATAATTCATTATTTAAAAAAAACCCCAACCCCATAATAAAGAAATAGAGAGAGAGAAAATAAACAAGACAGAGAAATCAGTGATTACCGGTAAGCTTTTTTTTCTAAGAGAAATAGGATAAGTAAATGTTTTTCAAATGAGAAAATTTTGACTGTATTTGCTTTTCCAGAGGATAATATTATAGTTTTGTAAATTAATCTGTAAAAATTAGGAAAATAATAGAGATAAAGAACACAAGTTTGTATCAATTTTTTCAGCAAAAGCTGCAATAAGGGGAAGGAGGGAAAAAAAAGTAAAGCTTTTCTGAGAGAGTTCTGAGAGAGTTCTGAGACAGTTCACTACTTGCAGTGGGAATTCTCCTCAGATCATAAACAGTTAGTTTAGAAGAAAGCCATACCAACTTTAAAAAAAAGGATCTTGTCTTTAAATCGAAGTAGATTGTAATTTTTCTCAAGTTTTAAACGTTTTGACTTTCTTAAAGCAATGAAAGGATGTTCCTTAAACATGGTTGATAGGGAAAAAACAAATCTCATATCCCACAGGGATGGGAAGTAGACAGTGCCAAGCCAAATTCCAGTAGCACACTTGCCCTGTTAACCATAGAGAGTAAAGTACACTAATTTGGGCAAACCTCTGTACTAATTACCAAATCGCTCAGAGCTAATTTTGGTGCTCTGTAATGCACTGGATTCATCCCCTTTATGACACGGTGCTGAACTGCCGTCTCTTCCCTCCAGTTACCTGCTGTGGGGTACCCAACAAAGCTGTGTCCTATTTCCTCTAAGCACAGATGTGACTGGGTTCTGGGAAAGAAACACAGAGTTCAGAGCTTGATCTTCCTAAGGGCAGCTGCAGCAGCAGACTACCAAAACCAAGTTTTTTGTCTTTATGATATCTCAGAGACAGGCAATTTCCATGAATGAGGGGCATAAAAATTGAAATACTTAAAGTTTCCCTTGACAAAGACATGGGAATGGAAAAAAGCCCAAGTAAAAAACGCTGCAATGAAGCAGGATCCTTCTTTATGCCTCTATAATCAATGGAGAAGTGTACAATTCAGCCTGTACGTAGATGCTGAGGACAGGAGTTCATCCAGGTAAAATTATTTAAAGAGTTAAGTTTGTTAGCTAGAAGACTAACTCTGGAAATATGGAGACAATGAAAACATACTCCAGTGAAGTTCTAGGGAAATTAAAATTTTAATTTTTTTTGTCTTTAAATCATGTGGCATATAACAAGTAAAACTGATGTATCAGAGGGTGAAGAACTGGCATTTATTGAACAGCTCTGACACTATCACTAGGAAATAAGGTCACAAGGAAACACAGCTTCTTTAATATTATAGAATCAATTAATTCTCCATGCTGTATATCTGTAATGCATAAATTCAAGGAAAATTCTTGCCTCAAAGAATTTATTATGAAATAAAATATTGATACAGTTAATAGGTAAGCCTTTGTATGTTAATGAATAATATAAACATGAATGTTTCTAAATGTGCATGTATTACTGATGGATAGATAGTGGGATAATAAGTGATAGTATTTATACACCCATACGTACAAACATACACATTATATTAGACTGTGGCTTATATCTTTTTCTCAACTCCTAATATCATCTCTGTACCCAAGACAGGGATGTTTGTCAGAGATTTATTCTGCAAATTAAATGAGCTATAGCCTCTTCCCTTATTTTAATGTACACTTTATTCTCAGAGCCATTGCTATTTAAATTTGTTCCTTAACACATGCGGTTCACTTTATTTTACTTTTACTGTGTCTGGACTATTCAAAACTGACACATATAAAAAATAGTGCCGTTTCCCTGAAATAGCAGTGCCTTTGTACGTGCGAAGCTATAAATAAACACTGGCAGTTAAACTTCTGTGCTTTTAAACTTTAGCCTCTTTATCTCTGTCACTGTTAGAGGCCCCTATCTGGTCTGCATTCCTTTTTTGCTTATGACAAAATGCTTATGCAGCAGTAATCAGTCTTGGAGCCCTACCCTCTTTTCCATTTCTTTCTTTCTCTTTTAATTTCCAAGTTGCAGGCACCGGTTTCAATAGGGTCTGCTGCAGCTTGGCCAACAAATCGACGCAGCAAAGCATGTTTCTTCCAGAACCAGCCTTTCCCTCTCTTCAAGCCCTCAGTGGTTTTCAATTACAGACAATTAACAAATGCACTGGCTTGTTGCACTTGTTTTGGGTTTGCTACAGCCACACCATGGTTAAGAATATGCCACAGTTTTTTCTACTCTGTGATGCTTTAGAAATGCCACATATCCAAAAAAGTGTTTTTGAAGTGACTTTTTGGACAATGTCATGTAACAAACTGGCTCATCGTACAATTTCCAGTTATTATCAATAGCTAATGCTTAAGGGAATTTTATGTAAAGCAGGAAAATTATTGCTTTTTTTATGTCTTCTTAGTGTACATTTAGCAGTATGAAGACTTTCTGAGTTAAAGATAGTGTGCAGATTGAAGAAATAAGTCTTGTTTAGAAAATTGCTTATGAAAGAAACCAAACTTTTAAAACCTTCTGGTAATACTGCCAATGCCTGTGTACGTGAACACCTTCAAAATGTGGAAAACTGAGTTTAAGTTCAAGATGCCAGGTGAAGTTCTAGAACTCCAGCTTTACTGGTTTTACGTCCTGGTTGTTACACTAATTTCAGTTGCTTCAGTTTCAATTGACTGAAATTACTTTCCTTCAAAATCTTCACGAGTCTGAATTAAATTCAGTTGAAGTTCCCCTACTCCCATTCGCCTTGCACACATGCTTTATAGACATATCTGTCAATATCAAACGGTGCAGAGGAACATCTTTTTTACATGTATGCATAATACTTTCTGCTTTGCCTTTCAACTTTTGGTTTAATAATATTAATAATAACATTAATATGGGTTTCTACTTAGGTTTTCAAACTGACCCTGGTGAGATTTTTAACTCAGATGTTATTAACAACCCAAACAAGTTGAGTCATGACTGAATTTTCTCATGCATAAGTAATAGCATACCAGTTGCCATTGCAAACACATTGCTTTTCAAATAATTAAAACACTTTTCAGACAATTCAAGACTACAGATGAGGAGGCATTGTAGCCTAAGCATATGGATTCAATTTCAAGGAAATACTTCAGCATGTAAATAAAATGTTGCTCATGTATTGTATTTGTCAATATCATAGACCTGCCAGTCCTCCTGGTTTTCTTTGGAGAAACCTATTTTTCAACTCAGTCAGCATTCTTTGTATAAGAAATCAATTCTTTCAAACTCAGACACTTTCTTAACAATATAATGCACCCCACACCACACTCAGCTCTACATACACAAACATATATATACATACAGAGAGTTTTTCTTATCACAAAAAATATAAAACTGAAATTTACTCCCTATATTTGTCTTTATTAGTAAGTAAAGCAATTATAACATAAACCTTAAGTGATACTTTATTCACTATTCGTAGGGTTTCCCTAAGACATTCTCAACTTCCCCAACTCTTTCTTGCACTTCATTTCCTATGTAAGACATAAAAGTTCAGATGTCTACATGAACCATAAGTAATTATACTGC
>RSEF01000031.1:5619857-5629932 GCA_003993805.1 Himantopus leucocephalus
AAATTTCCTTCTCACTCCCATGTTTAAAGGCACAGATGAAGGACAAAAAAAATTTCTCTGCTGCCATTGTACAGGAGGCCTTCCACTATCACAGGGGATCTCTACGGCATATTCTGTGCTTGAGCATTAACTTGATCTAGCAGAGGGTAGTGAGATTGCAGCTCGTTGCCACAAAGGCCTGGAAAGCGAGGAGAGACATGAAAAGGGGGTTGGAGAAAGCATTGTTGCCCCTGGTGGTTCTTCCAATCCAGAAGGGAGCCTGAAACATGTAGTGGTCATGGTTTGAAAGAACTCCTCTTCTGGTCCAAGAAGCACAGATCTCAACTGGGCGATCAAGAGTGAGCTATAAACTGACATGTAGGACTGTCTTAGGAAGAATCAGGGTTCCGAAACACCTCATCTGAGGAACACATTGAACTGAAAAGATACATTTTTATTGCAAGTTTATACTATTTTTTTCCTGTTTTCTACAGACCCCATCCAGAACTTTTGCATTTGTAGCTGTTGATGTCAAACAACTTTTTCTTCCTGGTCATCTGTTACTACAGCCTGTGGGATTTGTACCTGATCATATTAAAAAAAAAAAAACAATAAAACAACAACATCAGTGAATGCTTTCCAGCAGGTCAATCCATTCTACATCCACCTTTCGCCTGTATCACTGCCAGCTGCTTCTGAAAACGTCACAAGACTTTGCTGTATCTGATCTTGTCTGCAGAGACTACATGCTTTTGCCATGTCTAGTAATACTGAGAAATGCTTTCCGAAAAACAATAGGTAGAAAATATTTTTAACGACTTCTGCTGACAGAATGGTTTTCTGCCATACAATGCAGTTAAGACAAGGTCTAAGTACTTCCCAAAATCATACTTATTTGGTAGATTTTTTTTTTTCTTTTTAGGCTAAAGAAGTGGAATCAATCCCTAAATTTTAATAGACTTGAAACATCTTGTTTTGACAATTTCAAAAATACTTTTTCATTTTTCAAGTGTTTTGTTTTGAATGTTTTATGTATGACAGATTAGGATATATCAAAACAAACTGAAACATTTCAGCCCAACAAAAGGGTAACAGTTGCCCTTCCTGAACATTTTATTGGTAAAAAATATGAAAGTGTATTGCCTTGTTTCAATTCAGGTAAAGTCAGACTGGGAAATGATGAAATTCTGTGTAAATATATGTATTTCTAACCTGGTCATTTATGCTTATTATCACCAACTGGCAAATTCTTCTGTCTATAGTGGGAAAATATGGGAAAATGCACTTTTTATGTTTGTTTTATTTCTAATAAAGTGGCTAAAAAAAAGTAAAAAGTAAACATTTGTTTCAAGTTGAGCTAAATTGAAAATCATAATAGATTAATAATAAATTAAAAACCAAAACCAAACAAGCAAAAACCCCCAAACCTGGTGTTTTTCCAAGTACTTCAAAGAACTCCTAAAAGACTTTTACAGATTTTCAGTATTTCTAGTGAACTAAATTGTAAATTGTCTGCTTCTTTTATAAAGGGAGCTAATGAAAGATCCAGAAATATTTGGTCCTAAAAATTTTGTACAGATATTTTCTCTTCTAGAATCAGAATAATGGCATACATGTAAGTATCATATTTCTAAATATATTACCTGAAGCAATGTGAAATAAATATGCTTTCTTGATTATGCAATAGCTGTCTATTTATCTTGATATTAAGAAAAGCCCATTTTAGAGTATATAGTCCTCAGCTGCTGAACACTTCTGTGTAGATGAAGGTTATATAAGTTTTAATCCCATTTAAGTCAGAAAAATAATGAATTCCAAGTAAAAAACATATGATTTAAATATTATTATGTTAGAGGATGCAAGATACAACCTTGGTTTGCTGATTTTTATAGCTGGTGTCTTGTGACTCTGCCTTGAAAAGCAGGAAACCATTTGACATTTTCATTTCTCCTGACTGCTGTTCAAAATTATTTCCTGGATTTGACTTCAATTTGGAATAATTTCTGCCACACTACAGTTGGACTTTGTTAATGTTCTTTTCTAGTTCCACCACCCCCCCCCAAATAAATGAGTCACTTAAAAAAAAAGAAAAAAGAAAATTGAAACTCTAATGAGAACCACAGAACTATTCAGAATGGTACTGCACTCTTACACATGAGGAAACTGAGAAACAAGATAAGTCCCTGCCATTGACAGAGTTCACTAGTCTAATCTTCACTATGGGCAGAATCCATCAGCTCACCTTATTCATGGGCCACGTCTCACCCCACAGAAGGAAAAAAGTATTAGTTGTAGTGTTATCACCAAACATTTGAATTCTTTTATTTCTGTACCATTATTACATTGGTTCTATGTCTTGAAATGTTTAAACCCAGCTGTACAACAGTGTCCTGCTTATGCTGCTCTTCATAGCAAACAACACTGCATGTTCTGTGTATTGCACTCAACGTAATATAAAGACATTTCTGTTACTATTACTTTCTTTTCTTTCTAGCTTTCTTAACCTACTGCTGACCCCAGTCTTCAAGTTATATTACGAAGATGCAAATATGTATGTGCCTTCTAGTTGTCACTCCAGGGAAGTGAGTAACATCCTCTTGGATTCATCTTCCCTAACTGTAGATGGGAGACATTTACAGCATCATCTCCCTTTGAACACGTCGTCCTGGACTCTCTTTTACTCCACAGAGAGTGGTAAGAGTTTTCAGGATGCAACATATACAGTCTGTTTTACATATCTATTTTAAGGTGGAAAGAATCATCATCTTGACTATAAAGGGACTCTCAGGTAACTAGGTCAGAGGTATCTACATGATGAGTATCTGTATTCATTCAAATCAATGTCTCCCATAGGGTCTGACCGCAGTTCAGGTGTAGGCACATATTATCCAAATTAAGAGGACAGTTCCTCCTTTTCTGATCACTAGACATTCATTAATGTCCTTTGCCTGACAATACTGTTCATCTGTTTAATCCAAAATGAACCGTGAATGAATGAAATCCAGAAAATGAATCCAGACTGTTTAATCCAAAATGAACTGTGTTAACCTAAACAATATAAATAGTAGGTCTGTGCTAATGTGTTTCTTTTTGACTGAAATATGTCGTGGAGCACTCATGAAAATAGCTCAGTCATCAAAACTCCCATCTAGGTAGTAAATTCTACTTTCAATTCAACTGATAATTAAAAAGCAGTATAATTTTATATTTTCATTATTTTTTCAGCCAAAAAGTTTTCCTTTTTTTAAAATGATTTTTCAACAAAACACAATTTCCTCCAGAGAAAACTGTGCTATATATTACATTTTATGTCTTCCTTCCCATTATGATTATTTTCTGGTATTTTGTCCAGATAAAATTTAAATAATCCAAGCAACAGATCTCAAAATACTCCCATGGCCAGTCTTCTAGAAAAGTTTTCTCTCAGAAAACTTTTCCGAGAACACTTAATAAATCCTTTCCCTTAGTTTCTTCAAATTATTGCTATTTCTAATGTTTTGAATTGTCTTATAAAATGTCTACTTCCTGTTTATATTAACTTCTTTCAAGTACAGGAAACAAAAACTCCCATTCAAAGTTGGGTTTGTTTGGGTTTTGGTTTTGTTTTTTCTTTTTCTGAAGAAGAAGAACACAAATATATTTTTTCTATTTGAAAATTATGCAGTCAAGCTGCAATGTGTTTGTTCAAATAATGAATTTATTCCATTATTCCTAACTATTCTGTATATAAAAGGCACTACTTCACATTTATCCTCTGAGACTTTTGGGAGTCTTTCTATGTGGAAATGATGAAGATGGAAATATTGGGACTTGTCTAGATTTTATTCCACATACTCTAAACCGAAGGATGACTGTAGAGTTATTTCCCATTTCGATTGTTTTTCTAGTCTTATTTTAAACAAAAAATGCAGAAAATGGTGACACAACACTGAAAACTAAAGCATGTTAACCTCGATAGGTCTCATCCCATTCAGAACTGACAGGTTAAGAGAATGAGTGAAATATGAGGAAATCCTGTCTTGTATCCCCAAAGGCAGATTAAGGAAACCAGGGGCTGGATTCTGTCATCTAAGAGCTATTCCTTCTCACAATGTCTCAGACAACCAACAGCACCTTAATTACATCATAAACCTATATTTGAGTAGCTGGATTTTTCCTTGATTCACCTTACACTAAGATACGCATATAAAATGGACCAGCCGTATTTCCCTGCATTTTTTTCCCATTGACTCAGAAGAACTTTGAGTAAGTAGCACAGAACTATGAATATACTTTTTACATTTCCAAAGTTAGGTGAGACTTATTGTACCCATGGCTTCTTTCTTCTAGCTTTGGGAAAGCTCTTCGAGCAAGACAATGAGATATTTGCAAGGTACAGAGTCACGACACATATGGACTTGTTTCAGTAAAAGGACCTTGCAGGAAAGGTATACCTTCCAGATGTGCTGGAAAGGTCAAGGTGAGACAGAGTTTTACTGCTTGACCAAGCCAAGGGGAGATGAGGAGCAGCAGAGCAGGGAAAGCAAAGCACAGTAGAGAGGATATTGCTGAGGTTCTCCTGGCCTCTGACACCTCTGGAGCTGGGCTGAGGAACTCCTGTGGGCTTTGGTTCAGACAGGCAAGAGAAGAAAAGAGAAGAACAGCAGATTGGTGTAATCTGTGACTCTCTAAGTGCAAGCTGATTTGAGCAGGATGGTTTTCCATCTCTTGTTACACGGTGCTCAGAAATCAGTATTATGACTCTGAATCAAGAATTTTTCCTTAGACTGCTTCATTTGGAGAACTTATTAACTGCATTAGAAACGTAGCTTGGTGTTTGTGAGTTCAAGATTGAAATAAAACTAAATCTAAGTATCTGCCATAGAGTTTTACCACAAACCTCCACTTCGCTTTTTCTCATGACATTTCAGGTATGTTCAATCAGAAAGTAGAATAAAGAGTCTCACAAGGTTTTATTACTCCCCCTGAAATCACAGGGGTTGATACTAATGTAAAGGTTGCAGCTTTTCTTACAAAAAGTCCCAAGAAATTTGTATGTGAGAGTTGAATTTCAACCCAGCTCTATTTTTGACCCTGAAGTTAGCGGTGACATGTATGGCAGTGTTTATTAATAAAACAAT
This sequence comes from Himantopus leucocephalus, assembly GCA_003993805.1. Taxonomy (NCBI): domain Eukaryota; kingdom Metazoa; phylum Chordata; class Aves; order Charadriiformes; family Recurvirostridae; genus Himantopus; species Himantopus leucocephalus. The sequence continues at coordinate 5,624,957 of RSEF01000031.1, forward strand.
AGTCCAATGGTAAACAAGTTTAATACTAGGCATGAATGTTTGATATTCTGTCTTAAATGAAAAAATATGTATTCTATAATGAATACTTAATTAGGACTGTGATCTGAATACAAGGACCAGAGCCCCTACCGCTGTGCAGGCAAACCAGAATGAAATGAATTACTGTCATGCAGGGGGTGATATTAATGGTGTCCAGCTTTATAAATGAATCCAATTTTAAGCCACTTTAGTTGCTATCATACTGAGAGAGAGTGCAACATGCCTAACATATCATTTCTGTACTGGCAAATGGGAAGATTTAAACTGAAAACAATTTTAACTTGCAGATGTTTTTCTGCATTAAATATTTCTAATTAGCTGCTGTTACAGCCAGACATCATTAAAAATAAATAAAATTAAAATCTTTGCTCCTTTTTTTTTTTTAAAAAAAAAAAAGTAATATACTAATAGATGGGCATTGATATGAACTTGGATTTTCCAAACAGCTGAAATTCTGACTGAGGCTTAGCATAAACCCTTGTTATTTGGCCCCTTCTAATCTGTCACAGTGCAATTTTGCTTAACTGATAGTGTGTGCTGTGCAGGACACGTCATACAATTGGTTTTGCAGATGATATTAATTGACCCTCAGTAAAGAACCTGTGGTTACCACTTCACTTGCAGAAATTTTAGTATTCCCACTTGAGGGAGCAGTCATGCAAAGTCTCATACCTGTGAACAGCTTAAGTCATGTGAGTATTTCTTCACTGATTACCCAAGGATTACGTGCATGTGCAAGCATTTGCTGGATTCAAATATATCATCAGGGTTTTGGTTTAAATGTGTATCCTAACGTCTGACTCATTTAAATCTTCCAGATTGTAGACATTATTTTCACTTGTAAAACAGGTTTTCTCACTTATATAACTGGCATTTCTCTCCACCCCTGCCAGCAAACACTCAGATAAATATATTACAAAAAGGCAATGTCAGCTTGCAGCCAGCTAGAAAGCAAAATTCTTTGGGAATGGTGAACAGCTCAGATGGCTAGTAGCAGTGCAGATGAAACCATTCCCGTTACAGCATAGATCAAACAGGCAAACAGGAAAGCCAAGCAAGCGAATATATTTTAAAGACTTCTGGTGAGCTATTTGGAAGCACACAGTGTAGGCCTCCCTCTGTTCCCCATAAGGTCGGTACAAATTTCACTACTGACTCTAAGAAAAAGCAGTGTTAATATAAAACTAAATAGTTTCTAAAATCTAATGTCAAGTCTTCCTGAGGTTTCTTTCAGTCTCTGGCTGCCTTTTTATTGCAAATGCTGATGTTCAAGTACTCATGCGTAGCAGGGATGAGTGGAATGCTTTTCAACCCGACTGAAGGACAAGACCTGAACTTACAGACCAACCGCTATAATAAAATACATAGCTCACATTTTTTCTTTGCTGGAAATCTTCGATTTTGAAAGAAAAATGGCACAGTTAAATAGAAAGAGAACGGAACTTTCCAGTATTTTCTTTTCCAAGATAAACAACTTTGTGAAATGGATTTAAATTTTTTAAGAATTTATGAACTATGACTAAAATAATTCTGATTTTTAACAGTCTCCACCTTTTTTTTCTCTCAACAAATGTTTTGACAAATACAAAGAAGTGTGTTTTTTTTCCCATCATCAGCTCTGCTTGTGAAAAAATATCACACAGACTGAAAAGAGCTTAATTTGTCTCAGTGAAACAAATGAAAAAAAGATCATTTCTCTGAGCACTGGATGTTTCTTTCATCTGATTAGTAATAGGAAAGGGAGTTTAATAATTCTAGGTCAGTGATTTGAATTGAGGTTAGTTAAGTAGTGTATGTTAGATAGAAGTTCATTATTACTTTTTGTTATTAATTATGGTTTTTGGTTGACTTATCTGAAATGATTAAGAGCTGTATTCAAAGCCTGAATTCCACCTTTGGTCCTGTGCATAACTTTTCCTTCAGCTGCCTCTTTCAGATTTTCTGTCACTGAGGCTTAGGTACAATTTTGGCCACCACAATATAATTCTTTCAAAGAAGAATATAAGAGTTCAGTGCCTAAATTCCACTGAAGCTTAAAGAGAAGAATGACCTAAGCTTAAGATTTCAAGAGTCCAAAATATCTGCCTCCAAGACATTCTTTGTAACTTAAATCACTCAGGTTACTCTTCTACATTGGAAGTAACTGTGCTTCCTAATGTTGGCTAAATGGTGTGAGTTTAAATACATTAAAAATGCTCTAATATTTAATTATTATTTGTTGGGTAAACTGAAAGGAGGGATTATTATTTTTTTTTTTTAAATCTGAATATTACTAGACAATTCTTATGGAACAAGTAGGAGCAAGATTCGTTTCACATAATTGCAACCACCCAGAATTTGGACACCTAAACCAAGCAGTTTGTCTTGGCTTCCTCAGTACTGAGGGGAGAGATACAGACATCTCCAGGGAATGATTCATCCCATATGCCTCATATCCTATTCTTAGGATAAGTGTCTATATCTCCCTATTAACTACAGAGAAAGACAATCTGAAATAATATAGCCTTTAGAATTTTAAAATTCGGTAAGATCATCCTGCCCTATCATTATTGGCCCATCCCCATAATCTCTTGCACCAAGAATATCAGAGGACCGCAAAAAGAAGAAATGCTTTGCCTCTATAATCTCTACCACTCTCCAAAAGGTGACCTCTGATGTGGTAGATAAGCAAGGGAAATTAGCACTTTCATTTGTTTATTTTGTACCAGTGTGGCTGATAAAGAAGCAGTATCTTCCAAAAGAAGAAAATGCATTTTTCTCAAAGCAATAATAGAAAATACAGGACTATCACACAATATCTGGAAAAATCACGCAGAATATAGCTGTGGAATAATGACTGTTTAATCCACATTTAATTTGTGTCACCATTGTATATTGATTATCCATTATATTCATGCAAATGGCATGACTTATCCATTGAAACACCTGTGTATTGTTTTTAATTTTAAGTGGATTCTTTTAGTGCTCCATGAAAGGTGTCAGATTAAGAGCCCCAGGGAATGAAGACCTCTGTGTATCCACAGAGCGTATTCAAGTGATAATGATGGATCTGCTCAAGCAGCTGCCTCAGCCGTTACTTATCTTGAGGGTTTGTTCCACTGCTCACAGGGCCAAAACATCCCCTGCACAAATTAAAAACAAGCAGAGTCTGGGCCCGTAGATGGAGAATGACAGTATTTAAATCTCAGTGTTTTCAGTAATAGCATGTTCCCATGAACTTGGGAGCTCCTGTGTGAAATCAGGGAAACGGAGGGGTAAGGTAGCCCTCTTGGAACAAATGTAAGGTACAGCCATGTTTTGAATATTGCTTGCAGTTCTTACAGCTTCTAAAAACGTGATATATCAGAGTCAGGAAAAAAAATAGAGGAAAAAGTGACAAAAATGATCTGTGTTTGTGGATGGGCATTGTACAGGAAAAGACTCAATAGTCAAACTCTGAAGCTTGGGAAAATGATGATTGTGTCACGTTTCTCACAGAGACAGAAGTCATGTACAGAATAGAAAAGGGAAAGGGAACAATATATCATTAGCCCTTAAAATATAGAGATTGAGGGGTATCTAAGTGATTCTTAGACAAAAAACTGAAACAAATGAAGATCTTTTTCATGTAACACACAATTAAATTGGGTTTCTTATCACCACAGGATGTTTTTGAGGCACGAAGTGGGTTAAAAAAGGCAGTAGACAAATACAGAAAGAACTGGTCCATGGAAGGTTATTAAATACTGTGCAATGGATGTTGGTTGCAGTTCAGGAAGTGCTAACATCACGAGCTGCCAGGAGCTGGGGGAATGTATCAGCAAGAAATCACTCTATAGTTGTTTTTTCTGTCTGACTCTTTCTCTAAATGTTTTCTACTGGTCTCTTTTGGAGAGAGAATTCTGCTCTGGATGATCCTGAGTAGAGAATCTTTGATCTCAAAATCACTGCTGCGCTTGCGGTAAAGTCTCTTTTTTATCCTGTTAGGAAATTACAGGTTGCTTTTTCATGTCCTGACTTGTCTTCTAGATCTTGATTTTTCTTCTCCATATAAATGAATTTTCTCATCAGAATAAAAACATTTCACTGTCATTGCAGTCCATTAAAAAGATACTGAAAGGGAGATGGGGAGACACAAAACTATTTCATGCACCAGCGCTCTTTTGGGAATGACAAGGTAAGATGTAGGGAAGAGATTATTTTGGGAGGTTGTTGACCCCTCTGCTCTGTGATAATGCCCCAGTGTATGATCAACTTCCATTATGGTTTTGCTGGCATGCACAACTTTTGATGAGGTTGGTGAAATAAATCACCTTTGAACTTTCCTTAATTACAATTAGAAAAACATTTCTGATTGCGGTATAAGTTATTTTGGGCAATGCGCTGAGAATACAGGTTTGAAAGCATGGATCAGGAATCTGACTCTGGGACAGACGCTGATAGGAAGACACTGGAGATATTTGAAGAAAGCAGATACGGACATATTGTATTTAGTATTACAGCTCTCCTGTTCATTATTTTAAACACATCTGTATGTATGTGTGACTGTGTATGTGGTTTGGGGGAGAAAATAGAAATAAGAAACAGTTCCAACAAGGAAAAGATATGAGGGATTTTTGTATTACCAGCCCACTTATATTTGGTTTCAAGTCCTTTCCAAACTAAGAGCTTGCCTAAGGAGATAGGACAATAGGTTCTTCTTCCAAGGCAAAGAGAGCAACAAGAGAGGGGAATAGGCTGTCTCCATAACTCTGCACACAATCGACAGAATTCCTGATGTGTTTCCAAGGCATCAAAGGTGGCTGGATCCTAAGTGGGATGCCTGAGGAGACCCTTGATATTTTCTCCCGTTCTGTACCCTGGATACATCAAGATCTTTTCAAATACAAATTAGGTTTTCCAGCCCCACACAATCCCTATCTTAAGTATTGACTTTCTGTCCTTATTAAGAGGCTTTC
>RSEF01000031.1:5652383-5666777 GCA_003993805.1 Himantopus leucocephalus
GCATTGTTCTCTGATTTTTTTATCCTTTCAATGAAGAGGTGGACAGAAAGATAAAATGGTATATTAGGTAATGAGGTAAATAGGAACACAAAAAAAAAGGAGGATCTGGGGGTGAAGATGGGGCATAACTATGTAGCAGAAAAGATGTAACATTGCATCTTTTGAAGAACAGCTTCTATTCAGCAGATAATACCTCTTTGGATTTATCTTTGTCTTTCTCATCCACTATGGATAGCAAAGGTGAGGCAGGTACTGACTTCATTTGGCAAGAGAAAGTCCAATATTTCTCTAATTAATAGCTGATTTGTCAGAACGTAAAAATCTGGGTCAGCCAAACCAGTTCATAAACATGTGTTGAATTAACAAATCAATATATTTTGGCTAAGTTTTCTTCAGAGGTGAGGAACTGAGACATTTCGGAAAGAAATCAATGGCCATTTATAGTCCAAATCAAATTCTGATTACCATCATTTGTGTACCAACTTAAATTCTGACCAGACTCTTATTTACCATCTTACCAACTTCCAACAGCTACTTCACTGGATTTTCATCGTATTCTAAAAGGCTAATATTTATTTTTTAGTGTTGCTGTTAAATCAAGAAACCAAGGAAATATGTTAAACTAAGAAGTGCTTTATGAAACACTCTCTTCATATAAGATTAATGTTTATACTTATGTAAATAAAGTATTCTTACATGTATTCATTCTTCACCATCTTACACTTGACTGCATGGGAAACAGAAGACAGAAATCCAGGTTCAAGGTATTTGCAGAAAAGTATCTGTTGTTGTTGGGGTTTTTTTTGTTTTTTTTTTCCTGGTCCAAATATCTCCTGACTGTTGCTGAGATTTGTATAATCCAATGAGGAGGAAAATGCATGGAGAGGGATCATCCTCACGTTTCTACTATGAGTAAGACCATTCCCTTCTGTGGACACTGACATACTGCAGATCTGCCTTAAACTACATGCCTGAACCTCCTCTTTCAGTAACTGGGAAGAGGTAAAACTAGTCCAGCTGTTACTGTACTTCCAGAGACTTGGAGAGAAATAGACAAGCGCATTCAAACTCATTTCTCAGGAGAAAGATGAGAAGAATCAGTACTTCATGTGAAGAAGTACGGTTTTGTTAACATTTTTTAATAGTTCATTAGAGTAAAAATATAACAGAGAAGGCTGCCTGGTTGTTAGTGCACTCATTTGAGAAGGAGGGTCATGGATTCAAGTCTGCACTTCAGTGACTAACAGTTTTTTTCCAGTGACTGCTTCCTGTAAAATTCAAATGTTTCTTTAGTTCAGGGCTCAGAGATTTTGCCCTCTCAGATGAGTGGTCTAGCCATTGGGAGGTATGTTGTCATAGTTTTCATATTCATACTCCCTCACTCTGGGTACATGACTGATTTTTCCATATTACACAGAACAGCCTTAGTCTCTCCACGTTAGGCTGAATGAATTTAAGTGATTGCTTAATTCTGGCTAGCTAAAGTTTTTGATAGCCCTGGATGTCTCCCATCTTAGGACAGGAAAGACTTTCTGGAATAGCGCAGTAATGCAGAAACGTGCTGAGGAATGGCAACCGAAATATTGTTAACACTTGACTGCACACAGACACCCAGAATTAAAAACAGGAGCCAGAGAAACCTAAGTGTTTATAAGTTAGAAATCTGCGTGCTTTAGGGAACTTCAGGGCTATACAGCAGTTGGACAGAGATTTTAAGAATGAGGGTGTGTTCAAAGTTCACCTTAATTATAGTGAAAGACATTAATCTGAGGGTTTGAGTTAAAGTGATTAGGAACTTTCATGACATCTAAGAGGACTGAAAAAACAAATCTGCTAACTCCTAAAGACTTAGCTATCCTTCGCCTCAAAAAATGCTCACAAGGGAGCAGTTGATCAAGGAAGATATGTTGATAGAAAGCCTTGGGTCTAGTAGATACCTCCTCCAGCTTCCATTTTTTAGATATTTAAACATGAATAATTAAACACACTCTAACAGTCCATCCTACGCAACTGATTTCCAAGCAGTTGGAAGATGTAGCAGTAACAAGTTACAAAAGTGAAAGGAAATGTTTGCCAGATCAAGATGAAAGTGTCAGCACAATGGTCTTCTACCACTGAAGAATCCCTTTCTCATGCTGTACAGGGCTTGATGCTTCTCCACATCAACTGCAGAAAGTTTCTTTGTATATGAAAATGTCAGCAAATGTAAAATGTATGCAGAATTAGAAACCAGGCTGATGAGAACAGAAAATGTGGTTGGGCGTGGCTACGACTTCCACATCCACTCTGCACTCGTAAATTTTACATTGCTATTTTTAAAGGTTGTTTATGCTCACACATTTTTTTTAATTGGAACTTGACCAGATTGTGCATATTTTACGATGCCGTCACTTTCCAGAATATCATTCACAGTTTCTTTTTTTCTAACATTTACAAAATTTAATGACTTTCCTCCTATAAAAGATATAGGCATCTGCATTTTTTTGAAATACAATCAGTTTAAGCTGTTTAAAACCAGGAGGGGGGAACATCCTGCTTGATAGTTTACCAATAAAAATGAGGAAAGATAAAAACAACAACAGGAACAGACACCCCCTGCTTCTAGCCTAAGATTTCTGCAAAAAAAAAAAAAAAAAAAAAANAAAAACGCACAGTGCTTTTCTGCTTTGAATCAAAATGCAGAGATAAGAATAACAGCATAAAGCAGGCCAGAATTTTTCTAGTGAAAATGCATTAATTTAAAAAATTAGATCTCATTGAGCCCCATTATTCAAAAAACTCTTGGGTTGGAGGGACTATTAGCCAATTCTGAGGGACATTTTTTAAATTCCAGGTAGATCTGGATCTCCAGGATTTTTGGAACTCTGGCACTTCAACTATGGTAAAAACAATGCTGTAGGTTTCTTCCAGCAATTAGAGTACCCTTTTACTCACTCATTTGGGCTGACATTATATGGACTTTCGTGAGCAGCAAAACAGAAAAGGAGGGTGATCCTGCAGAGCAGGTTTTGTGGACTTCCAGATCTTTGTAACTTCAAATGAAATTGATTAAAATTCTGTTAAAAAGTAACTTTGCAACAAAAGGAGAGCCTGATGTCTAGCTTTTTCCTACAGGAATTTTCCTTTACTCACTCTAATAGTTCTGTTAAATCCAAAGGAAAGCCACCAGTGAGTGAAAAAATCCGGACCACAAGATACTATGAGTGGTTAGGTACTTTAAAGCAGACTCCCATGGTGTGGGTGAATTATGTGGCATTTTAATTATGTATTTACTTGCACAGGGTTGAATATGAAAGTTGATCCTATAGGTCAACTTCAATCCACAAGATTTCCTGTTGTCAATAAACTGAACGAATGCTTCAGAGTTAGTCATCCCCTTGTACCATGTAAGTCTGGCTGAGTATGAAGTGACTGATGTTGAATTAGTGGACAGAGAGACAGATATTTTTTAGGACAACAGTCAAAATCTAAAAGCAGTAAGTTTTCTGGGATGTGTGTTGCTAGGGACAGCTTGTTATTCCCACATTGCAGTCTAGACCTATGCATATGGTAGAAAAAGTACTGTATACAGTTTTAAAGTTTATTTTGCAATTTGAACCTTCTCCTTTAAGAAAATAAATAAATCTCCCTTAGGAGAGGAGAAAGCACATGATCCAGTGTTCTGAGCCCTGATTTGGTATAAAGGTATTTCCCTGAAACCTTGAGTGGATAACTTGTATACCCCATGTCTCTATTCCTCATCTGTGAAATGGATGTACTGGCATTTCCACACCAAATGTAGAAATTTAGCCTAATAACTGGGCTAAGGAAATATCCAACTTATTGCTTATTGAAAATGTCTTTTTAAAATCCCACTTGCACCCATATATAGATCCAGTAATTCAAAAGTGTGTCTCCATCTCATTTTACTCCTTCAAAAGCATCAGATAATGACTTTTGAACAGTATTACCTACGAATATTTTATTAGACTTAAAAATTTTCATTAAATTATTTTCCTTGCCTTCATTTATGTCTGAGCTATCCATTTTTTGTATATTTTTACTATTTCTGCAGCTTAGATCAATGTGTCTTTTTTTTTAACAACTGTCCCTTTATCCAATTGACCTTTCTACAAAGACTTTCTTTGTTCAGATGCATTTCTTTTTTTTTTCTTCTTCTTTTTTTCATCTTTTTTTAAATGAACCTAAAGGTAATTGTGTTCATCACTGTATGCTGAATTATAATAGCCACTTTTGAGAACAGTGCTTTGTACAATGGAGCCCACTTGATGACGATCTGATATAAAAATAAACCTAGGAGAATAGATTGACTGAGGAACAGTTATCCCAGAATACACAATATAACACTTGTGAGAGAAATTGGACAATGATAATATGAATGACGCCAGAACTCCTTTGACCTGCTGAAGTTCTACTCTGCTACAGCACAACGCAGCTCACCTTTTAATTGTCCAGCTTTTAGTAGTACAAGGAGTCTGAAAACTGAAAGAAGCGGGGAGAGACTGGGAGCCAGCCAAACTAAGAAGATTTGCAACACAAACGGCAAAACAGATGAATTATTGTCCCAAACTGGGGAAAGAGAGATTGTCTATTGGCTTGCCTTTTGTCCCTAATTAGGAAAGGATTAAGGCTTGTGCAGCTTCACAGTACAGCATCTTATTTTGTTGGCTTGTTTGCTACAATCCATCATGAAATGATTCCTACGCTGATTTCCCTATTTCAGTCCCAGCTGTTAAAGAAGACTATCATCTTCACTTATGGAAGCATTCAGAAAATCAGTGTTGTTTTAGAAGCACTTTTCACAAGGTTATGTTATGTTTCTTAATAGCTAGGATTTTTACCCACATGTCTTCCTTTGAAAAAAAATCAGAAACTTCTTGACTGGATACTTCCCTCAGCTGCATGGTGCAAGTATGACTGAGCAGAAGAGAGCCAGAGAAGTCTTTCGAGCACCCTTCACACTAACTTTTTCTGTTGTTAAGCATACAAAGTAACTGCACTCTGGAACATTATGTACTCTGAGACCCTAAATAGGTCACTGATTTAGTCACAGACAGCACAGGCAAAAGCAGGTGCAGCCACAGTGTCCATGGGCAGAACAATCCCATGGTCACAGTCATGTCATGAAGTGGAAGGCAGAAGGGAAGTTATAACCACTGTGAATCTGCTGGATCCTGCTATAGGTCAGGATGAAGACCATCATGGTAAGGGTAACCAGTTCAGGACCCTGCTGTTCTTCTAACTGTGGAGCAAAATCTCTCCCCCTGCCCATTTGCTCCTTTACCAGAGTGATCCCATTTCTTATAGCTTGGAGAGTTTTTTACCATCTTTCTCAACTTACATCATAATGGATATTTCCCTTATGTATCGGGAAGGTCATAACATCTGTAAAGTACCAATGGACATTCATGTCCTTACAGAGATGTGTAAAGGTGAACCTTTAAACACTTTTTATTTCAGTAGGAGCTGGTGCCTTAATGTACATAAGAGTCTTAGCCTGAAAGATTTTGAGCTTGTTCACCCCACACAGCTCCACTGAACCCACTGAATTCACAGAGAGTGACCCTGCAAAAACAGTCCTGGTTGAAAAGGAGCATGATCCCCAGCGCATAAGGGAACCTGTTTGCTTGGGCACATGTAGCTGATGGGTACACTGCTGTGACAGGTGTTTGTGAGACAGCTGTGTACAGGCAGGATGCAAAGTGGGGCATTCTCGTAGGTAATGTGCCCCAGACTCCTTTCTGAGAGCAGTGCCTCAAAGTTCAGACAGTTACTCTGTTTAAGCAGTGGCTTATGTTATTCGATGTGAGCCTCTGGACCAGTTTCTAGTTCTATGTATGATTTGCAAAGGCAGCTGGAAGAAGGCATCAGAAAGAAGAAGAAAAGTCTACATCCATAACAGAAGCATGTCCTTAAGTCATGTGTCCTTGGAAATGTTACTTCTCTGTTGTGCTGTGAGAGTTTATATGTTCCCAGGCATTGCACCACATCCCCTCTGCAGAGGGGATAATGGTAATAGAATTAGGCTTTTATATTCACAAAGAAAGGTCAACATATTCCTTTATAAACCTTGAAAACATCCTTTTTGCACTTTCTGATAATCAAATATGTTGAAAGAACCAATCAATTGGACGTAAACATTTCATGTTCAGCAGTGTATAGTCACGCAGGACAGTGTATAATGGAACGCTCCAAAATAAAGAATGGACAAAAGTACATCCCTATTAAAAGCATAGATTTATTGACCTATCGATGTGTTTAAAAGGTCTCTGCTCTGAAAGGAGGCTATATGTAAATAAGAACAATTGAAAGTAAAGGACAAATTCACAGGAAGAATTGAAACTATATGAATCACTCAGGCTTTCTGTAGCTGGACTTAAAAATCATTTTTAACCTCTCTAATCCTGAATTCTTTTGGCATGATAAAAAAATGCCTGTTTCTGCAAAAGCAATTCTTACTCAAATTAAAAGACTGTGTCTTAACACTCCTGACTGGCTTATTTTTAAATCATAAACATTTTAAAAGACAGGAATATAAGAATTTATGACAGCCATTTTTTAAACACTAGAAATAAGGAACAATGCACCATGAATATTTAAAATGAATATTGAACAGAACTATACTCATTCCTTAGGAAAAAACCCAACAAAACCACAAACAACAAACAATCAAACCCAAATGAAACAACAACAACATTCTGCTTTTTTAAAACTCCTGTTATTCATTCAAGTCCATAAATTCTTGTTCTTTTTCTTACAAGGTAAACAGTGTACTTTACACTCAACTCTGTAGATATAAAAATAATACTTCAAGTGTATTGTTATGATTTCTATATCTATCCAGGAAAGAATATTATAGAAAATATCTCTATGTATACATATATTCTATATACATGTATATTGCAAAACTAACACTAACTTTTCTGTGGAGCTCATTGCCTCAAAATAACTTGGGAAGCAAAACTTCAGGAAAGGCTTAGGATGCTGACAAATGATCTCTGGCAAATCTCTCATTTTTTACTGCTTTGCCCTGCTCTGAAGTTCACCTTGCCCCTACTCTGCAAGTCACAGCACCCCAAAACAGTCAGTAAAAAGAAAATAAACTCTTCCCTGACGTGTTCCAGGTTGGAAGTTTTACTTCTAATTCAAATGAAGATGTTAGTCTTTTTGATGGTGCAACTGATGTCTAATCATATGTAGCCTTTTGCCATCTCTGCTACAGGTCTAGGAGGGAGGAAGACAGCTAGAGGGGAAGACAGCTAGAGGCGGTAGTATCTTAAACCACTGAAGCAAGGTTTTGCAGATCCCGTCTAACAGAGCCTTTAGATATTTTATATATACAAAGAGACTATGCAAACTTAAATCAAATGGGGCAGGAAGGTGGTGAGGAGACAGATTCCTCAACAGATTTTACACATTTAACCTTTATTTTGATACTAGATCTTCTGTTGAAATTAATGAAAGCTTAGCCAGGTAAATGTATTTTCAAATCTAACACATAGACTAAGATGTTCCAGTGCATAAGGCATCCCTATCTGATGGGATTAGGAAGAAATACAGTTTTGAAGCACACAGTTATATAATTAAACAGTTACTGATTCCTCACGTTTTCTACTGAAGCATCAGATACTGGCCAATGTCAAAGATGGAAGCCTGGATAATAAAGACCAATTTTGTGGTCTATAATAATGGGAAGGTTTACATAGCTGTAAACCATGTTGATCCACAGCACATGATCAAGCTATTAAAATATTCTTAAAGCATGAATACCAGCAAATGAATGTTGGTTTTCGGGCAAGTGACAAAGATGTCATTCCACTTATATATGAAAACAAATCAATTCCTTTCAGTTTAAAATGCTGTGCTAATAGCAGAAAGAAGTCTTACACTAAAGAATTTAAGAGAATATTGGTGAAAAGACAGAAAGTTTTTAACTCCGTGCACTGTAGATAAGCAATGATTTGTTGATCAGATACCTGTTATTTGAGAAAAGACTGATAGTTTGGGAAAACCAACTTGAACATAACATATTTGGGGAGTACCAATTTATCCTGGTGTTTCACTTATAGTATCTTTCCAATGCCTTGATTCCACCAAATAAAATTTGCAGCACTCCCAGGCGACAAAAGACAAAGTTGTTGGATCATTTAACTTCTCATAGTAGCCCAAGAGAAAAAAGAGAAAAAGTGGAGGGACAATGGTAAAAGACATGATGCTGAGTTATTATTAAAGTTGTTCAGATGGATGAGCAAGGCACTTCAAATGGAAGGAGGAATATCTCAAACATTGTTCAGATTTCAGACAGAACTTTCTGGGTATGATTAGAAAATATGAAATTCAGAGGGAGAAAACTTTTTTACACATTGTTAGCTATAGAGTACAGCAATTTTAATTTATGAGCTTATCTGTTGACATCCACCTACTTGCTCACAGTCAAACACATGCTTACATCAATCCAAACATAAAAGTCAGATACCATCACTAACATCACTGGAGTTATACCACCTTTATCAGGTATTTATAAAGTACTTCTAATTTAGTCAAAACAAGAACCCTTGGAAAGGTTATGGGAATCATTTTTTTCTGAGACTTTTTCCACTCAGTTTTGAAACTAAAAAGCTTTCAAGGGCTCCTTCCCATGTTAACTATCAAAGTACTCTCTTCAACAATCACTTGCAACCTACCTAAACAAGTATCCCTACCCTTACATCACACACCTTCTTCTTACAAAATTTAGAATAGTGTAAAATGCTTAATAACTCAAAGAACTTGTACAACATCAAATTAATCTGTTAATGAATGTACAAAATCAGCACCAGGTGACCAGTGCTTCCGAGGTGAATCTCTTTTAGGGTCCTCTTTTTGGGATCCTTTTGTGCAACACCTAATAAAATAAGGTATAAGGTCAAAGTTACTGGTACTAGAAGGCTAAGATCTGTAGGAAAAGAAAGCCAAACAAATATTTTTATTAGAAAAATTAAGAAAAAAAAAAAAAGAACAGCCTTTTGAGCACATGAGGTCTGGAGAAGAACTATATCAGTTGGTGTAGTAAATTTGATTTCTTTTGCTACAAATCTTTACCTTTGACTACCACAAGCACAAGAATACCATTACTCTTAAAAATGTTATTATACATTTAATACTGATAGCCATGGTGGTAGTCCCCTGTTAAAGAAAATGAGCAGGAAAGTAACTTAGGAAAGCTAAATTTTAGAAATGGCTTTTCACAAAGGGCTTAAGAGAAAAAGCACCTTCAAAAGCTAAACGTAGTACACTGTTTGGTAATCTAACTCATCCGGAAAGGAGTCAAATTATTCCTAGAAAGTATGTCAGCATAAAACTGAAGAAGACAGCCCTAGATCCAAAGGCATTCCCAGCTCTAGAACAGGTGGTAATGGTTTGCTGTGATCAAGCAACCTCTTTCTGAGTTTTCTACTTGGAAGGCAGACTGAATGCTGAGACACAGGCCAGTGTTACAGCACACACAAAGTTTTTTTGGAGTAAGGGTGCAAGTCCTGTATGTCTACTTGTGCTACTCATGCTGATACACTCAGGTATGTTACATTACTATGCAGGAACCTGCTTTGCTATGGAAGTATGTAAAACTAACTGCAGTTAAGGTCGTTGTTCCTCTTGCAAATGAACGCATCAGAATCTGGCCCACAAGATCAAGCTAGAAGAACTTTTCAAAGAATCTTACTGGCACATTTTTATTATGCAAAGCATGACCCCCAAATCTATGTTTACATGATAGAAGAGAATGGCTTTGAAGGTAATAGATTTTGCCTTTTAAAAGAATTTGCATTATAAAAAAGTGCATTTAAGTGGAAATAGATCTAACATAATACACATTTTAAAAAGCTGCCTCAAAATGTATTTACCTGGCAGAACAGCTGTTCTGGTCTCCTGAGTAAATAATTAAATGTTTTAAAGAAACTGCACATATACATATTTACCTGATAGAATGGAACAAATATAGCCAATATTTTTTATCATGCTTGGAATACATAAAAATTATTTCTACAAGAGCATGAACGAATATGGTCCTCATCATTTTCTAAACATGTCCAGAGGAAGCACCTTTAAATCTGAGGTAGAGATGTTTTGCCAAAACAAAAAGGAAAAAAAAAAACCAAACCAAAAAACCACCAACAATATAAATCAGACAGTTGAAGTGCTGATTCATTAAAACCAAAAGCATTCTGAAGACAGGATTTTTAATGGCAATTTTGACATTTTGATATTTGGGAATAGGGATGGGAAATTCAGAATTGTCAAAACCTTCTGGTTTTACACTCTCAAATGAATATTCTCATTTTCTTCACTGACATGCATTTTCTGTTACGTATAGATATTCTCTCAGTTTGATTTTGTATGCTAGTTGTTTTTCAGTCCCAGAGGAGGGTGGGAACATAGGCTGGGAAAATAAGATGGAAGGTCTTTGAATAACCTGTGAGGTTTCTGGTTAGTTTGGAAATGAATAGCAGAATTCCAGACTCACAGACACAGCATTGCAGAGGGGCTGACCCAGATCTTCATGCCAAACTTGCAAACACAACAACATACAAATACATCTATATGAGTCGCGTATATGAGCTGCCCACACAACAGCAGGAGCCGCTAAAGACATTCAGCTCAATGGCTGCTAGTATTCATCGACAGCTGGTTTCTGTAGGAGGCAGAGCTAGAAAATATCATGTTTTATGAACCTGCCTCCCTCAGTCTGAGGATTCCACTGAAAGACAGAAGCAGAGCTAATCTCCTGTGTTATGCAAGTGAGCAATATAGAAGGCATTTGAGCCATTTCCAGTTCTGACTCTTTTGGCCAAAGATCTGGTATCACACCTAATTTTCCAGCAGCCAGTGTCAAGTAGAAAAAGAAGAAGAATAGAAGAATAGAATCAATATCAATCAGTATCAATTTAGTCTGTTTATTTCCTGCATTTGTTTCGCTTTCACAATATTTTTTTTTTTCCATAAAAATGGTCCTCTCTACATATGAAAGGAGTTCTTTGCTGTAATTACCAGGGAAATATTTCTTCCTTATGGACCAGTGGAGCTATAGTGACTTTAACATAATGGAGAGGGACATCCAATATTAACTTTTGCTTTCCACCTTCTTTAAACCTATGGAGGAATTTGCATGATTCATTGTAGATGTCTACAACGTAGATATCATCTTCGGGTGTCTTCATAGTCAGTGGGCAGTTCTAGGATGCAATTCATCTTATACCAAAGTAGACATCTAAATGAGATCAGATGAATAGTGACCTGAAAGTGTCTATTCTTCTTCACTGAGTAAAAAGGAAGATGAGTGAGTAGCTAAGATATAGATTTTTATACTGGTGATCTCTACATTTAGCTACAAGAATTCCTGTTTCTTTCCTGGGCTGTGCAGGAACAGACTCAATAGACCAGCCAGTACATCTGACTGCTATGACTCAGGTTGAACTGGAATTTACCCTGAAAAAAGGTCATAATACTGTTTTCAGTACAGCCACCTTTTAATTTTACAGGTATGCACACTGCTCTAAGTAGCACGTATGAGTAAGAGAGCCTCTTTGTTTACCCAGAAAAGCAACAAGTCATTAAATCTGAAAAAGATGACAAACAGATGCAAGGGATTAATTCCAAACACGTTTGAAAGCCGTTAACAATGTTATCCAAGCCTCACAAACCTAAAGAGAATACTATCATTTTTGACACATGCAACTTTACTATTGCTTTAGCAGCCACTGAAGTTTTAGAAACAGAAATCTAAATTCTTTTATATCTTTTCAGGAGAGATGACTGAAGTCTCCTTTTCACAAAGCATGGGGCAATGCAATCTTTTTCTATGTATGATTTAAATATAGGTTGAAAACTGCCCTTCTGTCTTGGAAATCCAAATTTAGCTTTAACAATGGCATGAGTGTGAGTATGCTATGCACACCACAACACACATATACCTGCAATTCTGGCACCAGATTCCATTTGGTTCATCCATCTGAAACAACATGCCAGGATCTTTTCAGTCCTAAGCAGGAAATATGACTGAAGAAACAGTACTTTTAAGGGGGTTTAGCCTCTCTGAACATTTCAATTCCATAAGACAGTTAGGACATATGAAGCAGTTGCTGATAAGATCTAGTGATATAGAGCTCATATGAAAATAATAATTAAAATGCTTGAAAGAAGGGGCTCTCAGTTATCTGCTTTACTCTTTGTGTTCCACTCATTAAATAGAATCTCTTATATGCATGATTTCTTAGATGTTCAGAGAAAAGAGAAGCTTGAATCATGAGCAGACACAGACTATGAGAGTGCTTTAACCTTATGAACCTTTTCTTGTTGATATGAGAAAGAACTGACCTGTCTTGTTTAATTATGGGAGAGGATTTGTAGCTGAGAGGGGCCTTCAGCAGCCCTGAGTGAGATTCTATCTCCGAGATGACTTTGAAGAGATTCCTAAATACTGCCTGTTATGAATTGCAGTTTTAGGTGCCTCACTCTTCCCCATACGTGTCCTCAAAAGTCTATGACCATCTCAGGAGTCTCGCTGTCCTCAGACACCGCAGCAAAGAGCTGGACATTGCCACATTGACAGTGGGTCTTGTTTATAGATTGGACCCTTCCTCTCCCCATGCTTCAGTCAGCATGTGAAAAATGATGACAGTAGCTCTTGCCTCTTTCCCAGGAGTGGTGAAAATAAATACAAAAGAACTACAGTTACAATGTCTTCTTGACCAAGATGTTAAGGAGTAAATTCTCATTTCACTTACCCTAGTGTAAACCAAGAATAAATTACTGCTACCTTAGTTTGTATATGTATAAAATATTATTATTTTAAATTCCATTTTGTTTGTTTGTTTGTTTTTAAAGGATTATGGTGAAATTTTTGATTGGGGAGAGAGGTTTTTTTTAAACTGTTTGAAAGGCAAGGAGGAATGGCTGTTGCACTGATGAAGCATAATCACATTAATACTTTATTGTTGTATTTGTCAATATATTAGCACAATATTTTATTGTATACATTATTAACTGTTGCTGTTAAATATTTTATGCTGGTCTGTTACATTTTTTATTTTGACTGTGATAAATTTTGATCTGAGAGACTTTTTTTTTTCCTTTGGAACAAGGAAAAATGATACCATCACATTAAAGGAAACTTATGAGATCTAAGCCAAACCTAGTAAATAAAAGAGGTGGTATTTTTCTGCCTCTTCTTAATCTTTCCCCCACCCATACACTCTCTTTGTGTGAATGTTCCATTCATTGCTTGGAAGCTGGAATGTTTATGACTTTAAAATCTGTACCATTGGAGGCTGAGAACTCTGCTTTTTATAGTATCAGTACACAACATCTCTAAGTCCTAAGCAACAAGCAGGAATTGGTCCAAGAAGGAACTATAGACAAATCACTAAGTAATACTGTCTACAATGTAAGTTTGACATCCCAGGGACAAAAAAAAAAATAAGCAACAAACAACCCAAAAAGAGGAAAACCCTACTAAAAATAGCATTGTAAGTTTTTAAACTATTGAATAGAAAATTAACAGAAAACGGAAAGAAAATGGAAAGCAGGGTGATGCTAGCTCCAGAAGCCAGGAAATTAAGGGCAAGATTTTTGAAGGCCCTCAGCAAAGTAGATCCTTAATAAGAATCTCACGCCTGCTTGCCATTTGAGCCTTTGAAAACATCCTCCTGAAATCCTTCATCTCCTTTTCATGTAAATGTACCATAGCCATAGCAAAGTCATAGAAGGCCTGCATACCCTTTGACATGAAAGGAAGGAGGGAGGGAAAATGTAAATGACTGTGTTGAAGGGGTTATTCAAGCCAAACAAGCACTGCTTCAGNTAAATGACTGTGTTGAAGGGGTTATTCAAGCCAAACAAGCACTGCTTCAGAAATGGAAATCCAAAATCTCAGGAATCATGGAGAGGCATCTAAATACTCAGAGAAGCTATTAAGTCATTTCATATGGGGCTGAAAAAGAGTAGGTTAGGATGGTTTCTGGCTTCTATTGCTGTTACAGTAAACAGCAGAAAGCCATCCCCCTGGGCCGGCAATCTTGCTGCTGCCTAAGCATCCTGTTTTGGGGCGCTTGAGAAAAGCTCCCCAAGGGACTTATCCTGAGGCAGCCAGGTCTTCTGTCATCATTATTTGAAGGTGACTGCCTGGATACTGAAGAAACTGCTGCTTGAAGAGGTATTGTTCGATAATCACTGAATAAACGATTAATAGATTTTCTAAGACCACATACTTCCAATATACTTTTCCTTCTTATGGGAGTTAGTTTTCTGTCACAGAAGACACCCACCACACCTATTTCCTCTGGGCTGTTTCCTGATGTTGTCTAATAAGGAACTCTAAGTCAATTTATTTAGAATATCCCTGCAGTCATTTGTGTAGAC
>RSEF01000031.1:5666877-5678629 GCA_003993805.1 Himantopus leucocephalus
TTTTCGTAATATCCAACCTAAACCTCGCCTGGCTTAACTTGAAACCATAGGTAACCATGTAAGTACATGCCTGCACAAGGAATTGTGGTAAACTGCTGTTGTCTCTCATGAAAACCCATATGGAATTAATGATAAAAAAGGAGAAAAATACTTATTTCATATATTCTTAATTTCCTCATAAATAGTATTGCTGTTCGTGACAGCTGCAGCACTAAATATCTAAGGTGAAAGAGATATTTCCCAATATTTATTTATCAACTTATTTAATGTGCAACTTCCCAGCAATTAATTACATGAAATAAGCTGAATCCTTGAAACAAAAGAGAGGGAGAGAAGTGTGAGTCCTTTGAGGGCCTGAGCATCTTTTAGCTTGTTACACAACTCTCTTGATGAGATTTATAACTTTTCACGTGGAAGGAGCAGTTGCCCTTCTGAAAAGAGTTCCTGAATAGAAAATTATTTATTTCAAACCAAGTCCACAGGGGAAGTTAGATGTCTGGCCTCACTTTTGTGGCTGACAAGGCTTAAGTGCTGCCTATACTCAGTGGTTCAGCTAGGAAATTCAATGCATTCAGTGCTGACTGGTAGGACCCTGCATCCCATAGGTGATGCTAAGAAGAGAGGATGAGTCCCATATCACCCTGAGGCACAGTGGACATTATTCTGGGCTTCCAAGTGTCTTAATCCCTTTCCTGAATTTGGGCTATTCTTTTAAAAATCGAAGACTACTTTGTTTCAGAACAAAGGTATCTCCCACTGTAACAGCCTGGCAGCTCCAGGTCTTACCTGAAGTGCAGAAGTATTCAGCTTCTCTTTTGCCTGAACAAACTTAAACTTCTTTTTCCTGGCATAGGGTGAGGTACATGCTTATGAATAAAGGCTGATAAATGAATGGCATGCACCTATTTCTAATCTGGGAGGAAGAGTTTATCTGCTCCCCACTGCTCTGCCCAGAACGGCAAGCAATTGTGTGTGCCTGCCTCTCTGTTTACCAAATAAAATAGCGTTGACACCTTTTTTGATTTATCATTCTAACCCTACAAATATTCTAACCATGGATCCACCCCTCAAGTTCAATCTGTTCAATTTTGTATTATATATAAAATTATCCACTGGGCCAGGGAGCTTATGGACATGATCTGCAACCTAATATTTATGGCATTCATATGGAGAGAAAAAGAAAGATCTTGACTATGTTCACTGGGTTTCACAGTGAGAGTTCAACCATGGGAACCAGTGCACGGTTTTCTTCCCCAGTTGTCATAGAACAGTTCAAAGCTTTGTGATCATCCAGTCATCTGGATGATGGTGCAGAGTGTACCCTCAGCACACAAAACTAAGAGGAGTGGCTGATACAGCAGAGGGTTGTGCTGCCATCCAGAGGGAATGCAACAGGATGGAGAAATGGTCTGACAGGATCCTCATCAAGTTCAACAAGGAAAAGTGCAAAGTTGTGCACCTGGGAAGGAACAACTCCATGCGCCAATATATGCTGGGGTCAACCCAGCTGGAAAGCAGCTTGGCAGAAAAGCACCTAGGGGTCCTGGTGGCCACCAAGTTGAACATAAGCCAGCTGTTAAGAAGGTAATGGTATCCTAGGCTGCATTATACAAAGTTTTTCCAGCAGGTTGAGAGAGGAGATCTTTCCCCTCTGCTCAGCACTGGTGAGGTCACACCTGGAGTCCTGTATCCAGTTCTGGGCTCTCCAGTACAAGAAAGACATGGACATTCTGGAAAGAGTCTAACAAAGGGACACAAGGATGATCAAGGAACTGGAGCATCTCTGATATGAGGAAATGCTGAGAAAGTTGGGACTATTTAGCTTAGAGAATAGAAGGCTCAGGGGGGATCTTATTAATGTATATAAATACCTGAAGGGAAAGGGTAAAGAAGACAGAGCTGGTGGTTTCCAGTGACAGGACAAGAGACAATAGGCACAAACTGAAATACAGGAGGTTCCCTCTGAATGTCAGGAAACACTTCTTTACTGTGAGGGTGACTGAGCACAGGCACAGGTTTCCCAGAAAGGTGGTGGAGTCCCCCTGCTTGGAGATATTCAAAAGCCATTTAGATATGGCCGTGGGAAGCCTGCTGTAGATGGCCCTGCTTGAGCAGGGGAATTGGACCAAATGACCTCCAGAGGTCCCTTTCAACCTCATCCAGTCCATGATTCTGTGATTCTGTTTATCTGGAAACACTTGTTTTAATTGTAGGTTTTCTTCACCTTTGTGAAAAGCTTGTGATCAGATTATAAATGCTTTAATTTATTGTTTTTCTACCAAAAAAAACCCAAAAAAAACCCCAAAACAAACAAACAAACACAAAAAAAACCCCAACCCATTGAAGTTATTAGTCTGAAAGACCTTATGAATGATTCATTATCAGTGCTTGATGCTGGTTAATTACATTGGTCATACAGTATAATTTTCCTCACTCACATTTTGACCCTGTGCACTAGGTCCAGGTAAAAGAGTTAAGTACATAAATCTATACACCCACATCTTTCTAGGCCATATTTGCTCCCAGACAATGATTCTTGAGCCCTAGTCCCTATCCTGAATTTAGGTTCCCTTTGAAGATTAAAACCTGCTCTTTTTTAGAGCAGAATGCTACTCAGCATACAAGCCCAACAGTTAGGCTGACAGATAGGAAGACAGGTAGACAGAGAGACAGACTGAGTGATCAGATATTTAATTCTTTCTGGTTCAGCTCCTGAGCTCTCTAAACTCTCACAGCTTTGCTTAAGCACATGCAAAATCCTGGCTCAGAAGCAAATGTTGAGTTTATTGTTCATAGCTCACAGATGGATATATTACAAATGCAAACAAATATAACGGATAGATATTGAATAATTGCTGTGTGTTCTCCTGAGTCACACCTAATGTAAGAAAGATCACTTTGGTCCCTTGTTTCCTGGCTGTCGTTAGATTTGGTTCATATTTATTTTGTTGCTTTAGCTCTTATTATTTTGTCAGTTTCAGGTGTTTCCTTTGATTAACACACAGCATGTTTTCCCCTAGTCTGTTTTTTTCTACTAGCTCTGTCATAATCTGTCAGGTACATTATCTTTTTTATGTAAAGGTTGTTACAGAAAAATTCAATAAGCAGATTTTTAAAAAATCATATGTATATTTTTAATCTAAGTATATATATATGTTTTAGCAAGGGAAAATAGATACATCTGACACTCAGACAATTGTGATATAGAGGGTTATGTATGCTCAATACCTTTTATACTCACAGTAAATGGGAAGTGATGTTCACAGCACTGAGAACTCTTCCATCAATTGTTTAGCCACATTATGGAGAAGATTCCAACTTATATCTTACCCCTTCTTTCTACCATCTCGTATGTCCCCTACGTGCTGTATTCCTGTTTTGTGTCTGGTATATTGGGATTCCATTACAATAGGTGGTGGAAAGAAAAAGTGACTCAGGACTGAGGTTTTTGGTAGCGTTCATGTCAGGATCTGGTCTCACCTTGAAATTGGGATTTTGCTGATTTGGATTCTGTGTCTTAAAAAAATTCTGTTCTTTTTACCACAGATACAGCAGTCACATGGAATCCTCCATACTTGGTGGCTTGTGCAAGTCGGTCCACTGCAAGCTCTCTGCAAGGTCTGTGCAAGGTCTCTGACACAAATTCTATTTTGGGGAGGACTTCTTACATGGAGCTGGCTAGTTGCTCTATTTTCATTTTGGGGAAACAAAAAACAAAAAAAAAAAAAAAGAAAGAAAAAAATGAGAATAAACAGTATTTGTGGTAAATTCTATGGATCTTCCAGAAATTCTCTCACTAATATCAAGACTGTTGTGTGGTGAAAAGGACCCAGTACTACAGCCTTTGAGTTGCCCTGGATATGTTTTGAATGTTATCCCAATGCCATAGACAATTGAAAGTGTTGGGCAATGGGTAAACCCATAGCATCTGGAACCATGAAACTTGTTTCCAGGTTTGAATTTACCATTGGATTGGGGCAGGGCGCATGGGGGAAGGGGTGTGGTGGGTGTTGAAGTTATTTAATTTCTTTGTCTTTCATTTTTCTGTTAAAGACAAGTTTTGATTTCTTCTCTTCAGGATGAGTCTTGAAGTATCTTAATGCTGAGAGATATTAACAGCAGACCAAAGTGCTATGGGTGGGTGAGCAGATAACTACATCCACACAGGCCAGAGCAGAAGTTAGAGAAAATTTGCTCAGCTTCAGTAATCTCCTAGATCCACAAAGCATTGGAGCCCTACTGAGAGTTTTGGGAAGAGCAGCAGAAGCTGTTGCATTGAAAAACCCAATGAAAGAGTTAACAGAAAGCATGCCTCCTTCCTCCAGCAGCCTTGAGCAGTTGGTGCCTTTGCCATTAAATATTTTCACATGTAGGTTTTCTATTTGCCTTGAATTACTGAAATACACTAAGCACATCTCTCCAAGGACCCAAAGCGATGGTGTAATAGGTTCCTGCTAATAGCTTGAAACTGTACAGCAATCTAGTTTTAAAATACAACACAAATCTTTATCTAAAAGCACTAACACCTCACTCCTGTGTTCGCAGAGTATGTTTTCACATTTCTTTTTGCAATGCCTAGCAGGGAGGGGGTGGGCGGGGGGGAAACAACTACAAGAGAAATGATGCATTCCGGGCAAAGAGCCAATTTAAAAAGTCTGTTCCCTCCAGTTTGCTGTCACTTGTCGCGGTTAAACAAAACATGGAATAGAAAAAGAGAAATTGGCTTCAGTGTAAATGTCAACATTCTGATTAAAGCAAACATGAAGCATTCACAACTCTTGACAAAAAAAAATTAAATTGAATTATGAAGGGTATGCAAATGAGGCCCTTCGTCTGTGTGATTAAGGGTATGTATGAATTTGCATTTTCTGTTTATACTGTTAAAGCCAATGTAGCAGAGCTGGGTGCTCAGGAACATGCAGGCATGCCTTTGCAGGGGTTGAAGCTTTCCAGCATGTGTGTGTAAGTTCTGTGAATTAGCACGTAGGTGCATCCCTAGGTGTGGATTACATATGTAATGTAATACCTTAGGGTATGTATGTGTGGGTAGGTAAATGCATATTTCTGATTTTTGTCCGCTCCTGTTTGCATGTATGTGTAGAAGTAAGAAAAGGAAAAACACAATGTTTCTGGGCTTCAGAGAGATATTCCACTGTCAATATACAAATATGTGAATAATGTCCTCGGTTGAAGTCAGCAGTAAAAACAGACTTCTGAAACAGGAAAAAAGTAAGGCTTGGAAGTAAACACAGAATCTGGAAGGCAAAAAAAAAAACCCCTCATCACTTGAGAATACTTGAAATGTGCTGTTTTCCAAGAAGGATAATGGAGAATTATGAAAAATATATTAATAATTTAAACTTGGGTAGGATATGGTCCCAGTTCCTCTGTAGCTCGTTAGGCACAGATCTTGGAAATTGAATTGTTTGAAATGTGCTTTTGCAAAGCTCTCGGCATGCATTCGTGACATAAAATTTTAAAGCTAGTATAATACATTTGAATTCCATAATTAAAATTAATGGGAAAATGAAAAATAAATGGCCTGCACTGGTCCAGTTTCCCTGCTGTGGAATATATTTTACTGGTATGCCATACTGTGTATGTGGTGTGTTCATGTGGTATACCTAAGCTTGCTTTTTTTGTGTGTGTACATTTTTTTCCATATTGGTTTGTGTGTGAATAAATTTGTATCTATCCCTTCAACTATTCCCTCATCAGTAAATATGTAAATGCATTAAAATACTACATAAGCCACCAGACAACATGCCTCACCCAGCATTAGAAAGCATTTCTGCTTAGCCAAAGCAGTGGCTGTGCACTCAAAACATTTTGTTCATGCCAGGATTACTTCTGGACACTACCTACTACCTCTTCCTCTCCTCAGAAAATGGTATGTACAGAAAAGGAATCTGAGGAGATTACCACAGATTTATTTTTAATAACTGCATTTTAAAACATAAATTATATTTTTAAACCTGTACAGCAAATTTAAGCACTGGTATGAAATAAACTAGGCATGTTCAGGGTGTGTGAGGGTTTATCTGGGTTGCTAAAAGCAATGCCTGCCTGCATTTTACTTGTTTGTTTGCTACAAGAACACTACAGTAATGTGTTCAGCATAGCACTTAACAAAATAATCTCAGTCTGTCCCTTGGGTTCATCTTTTAGGAATTGGCTTTTTCTTGCTTTCTCCCTCCTTTCTGCCATTCCTTGCAGAAAATATCATTGCACTGCAATTAACAATCTGCTTATCTATTCAATCTAATTATTTGCCCATACAAAAGAAGGATAAATATGTGTTTGATATTTTCTCACATATCTTGTCAATGAGATTGCACTATTATGGTGGTATATAAAAGCCCCTGTTATCCAGTATACCTGTCCTCTTCTGACCCACAGACATGAGGTCTTAGGATGTGATAATTAGTTTAAGATCCAATGCCACAGCACATTCGATACCATACCTGCTGGATTTCTGAGATCTCTGTAACAGTTCAGCATTTTTCTTGCTTATAACAAGCTGCTGTGTTGATTTCAAAGCCTTTTTAAAATGATATTAGGCTCAGATATTCCTCTGTATTCCTTCCCCAAAACTCTTGTCGTTTTACTAACATATTCACCCCTTTATGAAAAACACATTTCCTTTCCCTGTGGCATGGAGAGAGAAATGCATTCGAGCAGGAAAGTGAACAAGCCAAGCTCACAGCCTGACCGTGTGAGACCTGATTGCTATAGATGGGTTCTTGCAAACTTGCAGATCTCCAAAGACAGGGGCTCTGCATGGGGCAGGCCTGGAAACATGCACGCTGGACTGATGGACTGACAACAGCTTAGGGTTTAGGCCATAGCTGTTACATGGACTTGTACCCAGCAGGCAGTGAATAAGAAAATAAAGTTATAAATTGTTGGGGTTATTTTTATTGTTTTCCTAAAATATTGAGAGTATTCCTGTGCTCAAATTAAGCCTGATTAAGAGGGAATCTGGATTTAACCACTGACTCAGTAGTGGCTGTAATGGCATCTTCAAGCATGAACACTCATAACAGTACTAAGTGACTCTGCCTACTTTTAAGGATAGCAGACCTTTGGGCTCCTTTATCATCAGTTTAAAGCAGCAGCCATAATGTCTAAATTAGACATCTATAATATCCTTTCACCAACTTCAGTAAGCGAAGGGTTGGCCAAACAGCAAGAGGAAAAAGTCAAAGCATTGTCAAGCCATCTGTCTGAAACCAAACCAAACACATGTGTTTTCTATCAATGGAAAAGTAAATTACAAGACTCGCTGAGACTCAATTGTTGTTGTGGAAATCATTATAATAAATGCCATCATCCCCCCTGCCCCCACCACCATGAACCAGATTACATAAAATCCTAAAAACACAATTCCATCAGCACAAATTAATTATGATGGTTGAAAATCAAACTTGACCACAGACAGTTCATAAACTACTGATTTAGAGGTTAAATGAAGGTGTATGCTTGTATCTGTTTTGTTATGTTCTCTCCCATGCATCCCTGACCAGTAATTCTGGTGGAGAAGATACTGGATTTTCTGGCCTTTTGTTTTTAGGCAGTATGGCTGTTCTTATGTATGCATTTTATTCAGTTCTAGAATAATGGATTCGGAAGCTGAGCCTATATTCATCACTCTACATATATAAAAAAATGAAAGAACAGCATGTATGCCTCACATTTTATTAATACTAACCATGTCTGTAGAACCATAGGTAACTCAAATTAAAGAAAATATCTAATGATGATTTTGGTGATGTTAAAAGCAGGTTTGGCTGTCTACCTCATCACCTTTCACACACACAAACACTGATAAGAATGCATTTTCTACAGACTTACCCAGATATTCTCAGAATTTCTCAAGTACAGAGCCCACAACATAAGATATCAGCACAATATCATGGTCAAGACTCACAACTTCTATAGGCTTGAGCACTGCAGAGTGTCTCCAACTTTAGTATGAACAGAGCCCTAAATTTTATAGCCACAGACCAAACCCTTCCACCAATGCAGTTATTCCATTGTAGAAGGCCACCAGATTAGTCATGTAGGAAATTAATTCTTAAACAATTCATTTAAGAAGGGTTTGATTGGGCTTTGGGCAACCTGATCCAGTGGAAGGTGTCCCTGACCACGGCAGGAGGGTTGGAAATAGATGACATTTAAAGGTCCGTTCTAACCCAAACCACTCTATGATTCTATGATTCTATTACAGAGAATGAGAGAAATAAGGAAAAGTACTTACACATCTATATATGTGTGTATCTTCCCTCAACAATGCAACTCTGGTATGAGCCCAACTGTGACAGTACTGGTAAATACAATGAAAAAGCTGCTCTCTAGAGGGACAGGCATCAAAAAGCAGAACATTGATTTAACTGACAAAATAACCAGAGAATAAGAGGTGAAGAAACTTTTCTCTAGGTGTAAGGTAGTTTATGTGGAGAATAAACAGATTAAACAAAGGCAACTACAGCAGCTGCTCCTGCAAGTATGTCTAAGAATAGGTTAGAAAAGATCTTTTTCTGCCTCTGAGATCCATGTATTTTTGTCTGTAGTCTAAACTATGCAAAATGTGTGCAAACATCCCTTAACCAAACTAAAGCAGCCCCAGCCACATCCCTGGGGTAAAATTTGTCCGCCCCCTCCCCCCCCAAAAAAAAGTCTGTTTCTTTATTACCTGTAATTAACTGTAAATGTATGTATGCAACCAAGATAATAGTCCCTTGATTTGCAGATTAAAATCATATACTTAAAGCCATCCAGCTGCTCATGTTTACTGATCAGGGTTCATCTTTGGGTTTAATGCTAGGTGTATGCATGTACATGCACATGCATACACACACACGCACGCGTGCACACACACACACACTTTCCTTCCCTAATCATGCCAAATATCTGATCCAGGTGCAAGGAGATACTATACGCCAGCTGAGCCATCACAGTGTCCAGTCCTTGCTTTCTCAGCTAGATCTCACAGTCAAAAACTGCAAGTTAGTTTAAGTAAAACAGTTTTAAGCTACGAAGGTTCATCTCAGAGTTGCAATCACCTATGAGCAAGCAATGAATTGACAGCTATATCTGGTCAAATGATGAACAGCAATCACATAAATAAACAGTTAGGTCCTAAATCTATGCATGTTTTTTCTTAGCTTTGCTATTATGTTGGCTTTTTCCTAATTTGATTCTTCAAGTCCTTCCCTGGCTTCTTACAATCCTTCTTAACCTTTGCTGTATCTTAGCTCAAATTTAATGTCAAGCTCAAATTCAATGTGCATGAAACACTTGCTTATTCAAAGTTCACCTCTTTAAATACTACACACCAAGAGTTCCCAATAAAATCAGTAATTGTTAATAGAACTAGTGGTGATAGTAAGGAGAAAAAGGCTTGGTTTGCTACTGTAGCAGACACCTGAATAGCTGCCTGGAGTTAACATCAATAAATTCATAAAATTCTGAAAATCCTGATGCATTTTACCAACACTGAAAGCTACCTTTTTAAAGAACTGGTGAAACAAGGTGCTTTAATTTTGAAATAAATTAAAATATCGTGGCAATCACCTTCTTCATAAGAATGTCTCAAGAATTAACCCTCGTGTTCAGGCATTCACACAGAAATTGTCTTTTTTGAAATTTAAAACCTGCCTCTGTGTCATCTTTGTTATCATAAGGTTAACTCCAGACAAAACAAAAGCTTTATCAGAGAGAATTCATTCCCAGTCGTAGGCCTTAATGGACAAACACTGACATCTCCAAATCCAGAATAACAATTAGTGTTAATTGTCACTCTTCTTGGTAGTCTTAGACCAGAGACCAAATGGACCTTGGAGCTAGAGCAGTAAAGGGGTTTCTGCTACTCCTGATCATCTTGCTTCTTGTCCTTACAATTATATTAATTCTCCAATTACAGAACATTGTACAAATAATAACTAATTAAACAGTTCATTGAATTTATGCTTCCAGGTCAGAGGTTAAAGTGAAATATCAGCACTTTCCCACTCTCCTATTTATTATTTAAAACTCCTTCTTTCTCTGCTTTTTAATTCTTTTCTCTCCCCAGAAAAAAACTCTTAAATTATTATTATAAATATGATTTCTATTAAAGATAAGCTTTGGAGTGTATCTTTATTAATCCCAGAGAAGATAACATTCAATCAGCAGAAGAAAAGAAGTGTGAAGAGAAAAGAAGCATCAGGATGAAACACAGAGTGATGCAAAAGGAAAGGAATTGAACAGAATTTTTCTGTGCTCTTTAGTTTGTATTAGATTAGTACACCAGTCACCGTGTGGGGCCTGTGCTGTTGTAGAAAAAAAAACCAGCTAAACAGTTTCAGGGAACATAAGGTTTATCCCTCTATCCTAAAATAAGGATTAACTCAGCACTGATCTAAACAGGTGTTTATTTAACTTCTTTAAAAATCTGTTAGAGACCTCACAGTGTCATTTGACAATCTGTTTCAGAGTTTAACTTTTCTTATTGTTGAGATAACTTTTTTTGTATATGTAATCTTAGGCAAGAGAAATGAAAAAAAACCAGAACATCAAACAGCTATTTATAAACAAACCAAAAGCAGGAACACCAAACTGATGTAGAGATTGAACATAACAGTACATAAAGAAATAAATGAATCTTTAAAATGTGCTACATCCTTCATCACAGAGTAATGGGCTGAAATTCTGTAATCTATGGAGTCTGAATTCTATCTTTGATTTCCATCTAAATTCTAGGATTAGACTTTAATTGTGCATTTATTTCATTTCCGGATGTGGAAGTACGACTTGGTAGAGTTTTCAAAACAATCAAACACGAATTAAGCTATACCTAAAATTTCTATATGTAAAGGGTAGAAGAAATCATACCAAGAGGTTGTCTAGGTACATATAGATGAGACCCTAGAAAATGTGAACAACGTAGAAGAGCATTAAAACCAATATTGAAGCTGTTGCTGCCGCCTGCCAGATGAGGTTGAAGTAATGCTAAATTGCTAATATGGGCAATCAAAGTTATTTTAATTCTGCTGCTGCTGAATTCAGGAGACCTGGAGTCCATGTACCAATGTCAGAATTTTCACAGAGTTTGATGAAACTTTTCTGGAGAAAACAGATAGCAGTTTTCCATATACAAAGAAAGAACAATGGATTTTTATTCTGTTTAGGAAAGCTGGGGTCCAGCCTACACATCTTAGGCTCTGAATTCTGAAATAAAATTTAAACCCTGTGTCCTCCATGGAGATGTTTGGCCAAAGTACTTACTCCCCTAACTAATCAATGGAGACAGGTACACATGTTAGAGGGCCTCCAAATGGCAATCTTTCTTTAACTTATGCATGTCATTGTGCATTCATGAGGTCTATGAATTTGGAAGTGACCTCAGGAAGGCTGTACACAAACCTTCTGCCCAAAGCTGGGTCAGCTCTAGGGACAGAACAGGCTGCTTAGGGCTTACATAAAATTGGCTCTTGAAAATCTCCAGGGACGGAGACTTCATAGCCTCTCTGTGCAGCTTGAGAGCTGTTATTACTAAAGAGAAATCTGACATTAAAAGCATCATTATTCTGGTGATAGCCACACTGAACTACCCAACATAGAAACAGACAAAGCCAAATCACAATCTTTTTCTACCACTATGGGGCATGACAGGATTCTTCTATATGCTTATATGTGTACTGGTTGGAAGAAAACCAACTAGTTTTTGCTTCCCTTCCCTTCCCTTCCCTTCCCTTCCCTTCCCTTCCCT
>RSEF01000031.1:5685288-5702898 GCA_003993805.1 Himantopus leucocephalus
CCCTGGAATCAAAGCAGACTGGACTTTTTATTTAGTTTGGTGGAAGTCCAAATTTGTAATTAGTAGGATGTCAACAAAGATCCCCTCCCCTTTTCTTTATAATCCTTACTTCTTTGATACCAACCCTTTCTAATAAAGGATTTTTAGAGACATAGAAGTATGCTAATTATGAAATCAACTCAAGTCCTGCTATTAGACAAACTTAATCTGTCGATCACAGAGACATGGGGAAAAACAAAGTAAAATATTTCAATTCTATCTAAATAGATTGCGTGTACTAGATAAGATAACTACGAAGACAAACTTTCGCCTGTCTTTTTCTGTTGAATTGAGCTTCTCACAGGTTTTGAGGTTTTGCTTTCTTTACACACTGTGCTGAATTCCTCCATCACGAGTTGTGGCTTGGGAAAATGATACATGAATAACTGAGTCCATCCCTAACCAGAACAGTTCTTAAGTTTATGCTTAATTTAAAGACGATGATTTCTCCATACTAGGAAAATCAATTCATACTGTGATGAAAAAGGAGTAACTATAGTTTAATATTATTAGTAGCAATAGAATAGGCAGTAGTAGCAGTGATAGTAGCAATAGTATTACTTATGAGACTAGCAACACAGGAAAAGAGTTGAAATAGAATTGAAACATTTAGCTACCTGCCCAAAAGTGGTCATAATTATATGCTATCATATATAAGAAGATTTTGGTTTTTTCAATGAATGATAAATGACACAATGGCCTGTTTCTAACTATGTCAATTTGCTCTTTCATCAAAATATCTCAAAGTTAAGTATTAATACAAATAATAATTAGTCAGATAATATGTACATGCTCAGTCTTTGTATTTTCCTTATGTTACCAGACTGTGGCTATCTAAGACACATTGTCCTGCACTGTAGCTGTGACAAGGGTTTGGATGCTAACTTCATATATCTTCTACAATGAACCCTGTGATCCGGGTCAGTCTTCTAAAAAAAATCTCATGCATCTAGTTAGCAATTATTTTTGATAGGATAAGTCATGAACTAGAAAAGCTGGTTTCTCTAAACAAACAAAGAAAATATCTGGATGCTCAATTTAAGAGCTGTCACCAAACTGATGATCACAACTTAGATAGCCTAGTCTGGCTGGATAGTTCTGCAGTACATATTTCCCTGTGAGTCCTGACCCAAAAGATTTTTGGGTTTGTTTGGGTTTTTTTTCTATCTATGTGCTGCTGACAAGCTGCGGTCATACAAAGCAAAGGCCTGATACTGCACCTCACTCTGTATTCGTGAAGTGCCACGAAGGTGATCAGAGGACTGGAACGCATCTCCTATGAGGACAGGCGGAGAGAGTTGGGGTTGTTCAGGCTGGAGAAGAGAAGGGATCCAGGGCGACCTTATAGCCCCTTCCAGTATCTGAAGGGCACCTACAAGAAAGCTGGAGAGGGACTTTTTACAAGGGCATGTAGTGATAGCATGAGGGGTAATGGCTTCAAACTGGAAGAAGGTAGATTTAGATTAGATATTCAGAAGAAATTCTTTACTGTGAGGATGGTGAGACACTGGCACAGGTTACCTAGAGAAGTTGCGGAGGCCTCATCTCTGGAGGTGTTCAAGGGCATTTTGGATGGGGCTTTGAGCAACCTGGTCTAGTGGGAGGTGTCCCTGCCCACGTCAGGGGAGTTGGAACTAGATGATCTTTAAGGTCCCTTCCAACCTAAACCATTCTATGATTCTGGGATATTTATATGATCAGCTCTTTCATGTTCTATCAATGGATGTCAGACATGAATAAGCCTGGGGCTCCTCTGTTCATGGACAACTCCATCCTTAAAACATCCCATATACTGTCCAATAAGGTCCAGGAGGCTCAGCAAGTACATAGTTATTTACCAGAGGAAGAATTTAAACATTTTTCCCATTCCCTACATACTGTCTTTCAGCCTCACACCTGCAGACACTCGTGACTGTTTTGTTTTTATAATTTTAAAGTTAATTAAACAATTTCCTTACACGTGCCCACACATACTCACAAAAGCACATATCAAGAAACAAGTTCTCATTTAGTGTCTCTTCCCACAGAGCCAAAAATGTCCCACTAGTATAAACAACATGGAACTCAAAATCTGATTTATTTCAACAGACCTGTATTCTTCAGCTTGTGTACAAATCACACATCACTGGTTAAAAAGAAGATGCATATAATGTATGGAACGAACTGTTTCAACTTTTTTTTTCCTTTCCTTGCTGCTATAATTTTTATATCTCATTTTACCTCTGTAATTAAGACAGGTCTGGTAGGTATTTAAATTAGCCTGGCTTTCATCTCTATCACACATTCATTTCAAAACTTTTATGAATATTTAATAGAGGTTTTATAATTCATGGTGATGTGATGAACAGCCTTTTGGCCGTTAAGTCAATTGACAGAAAGGAAAGGAAAAAAAAAAAAGACCTGAAAAAAAAATCCTCTCTTCAGGCAGAAATAATAACGATTCTATTTCTGTTCCTAGATTGGTGATTACACAGTCACCTGTTTTCACATTAAACTTTGATGATAAATTACTCAGCAACCATGATAATATC
This sequence comes from Himantopus leucocephalus, assembly GCA_003993805.1. Classification (NCBI taxonomy): domain Eukaryota; kingdom Metazoa; phylum Chordata; class Aves; order Charadriiformes; family Recurvirostridae; genus Himantopus; species Himantopus leucocephalus. Next base: position 5,687,859 of record RSEF01000031.1, read on the forward strand.
AGAAGTTTTACTGGCCAGAACAAATTGCCAGTAATTGCTTGCATGATAAAGGGAAAGAGCTGTTTCGTAGTCCTTCTGTCCTTCCCCTTAGGGAATATCTGCAACCCCACAATCAAACTGCTTCTCTCCATACATATTTCTTTTTCTCTCTCTTTTTCTTTTTCCCCTCTTGTTTCCCTCTTTTCCTTCCCCCCTCCTTTTTTTTTTTTTTTTTTTTTTTTTTTTTTTTGTTTGTTTGTTTNTTTTGTTTCAAATCATTTCAAAGGCAACTCTCTTAGCCTGTTAAGAATATATTAACATGCCATTAACACTGTCACAGTTTTTACATGCGTATCAAGAACATGGGCCAGGAAGGCCAGTTAAGTTTCAGACAAACTTGAGTTCAAACAGGTTCTGTTATTTATTTATTTACTTATATTCAGTGCTCTCAAAAAATACTTTAAAATTATATTTGGGTGGGGTACTGCCAATAGATTTTCAAGCCTAACAAAATATACAATTGTTAAGCACATATTTTGTACAGAATTTTTCACAGCAAACTGGCTCTTATTATTATTACCCTCATCATCAGAGATAAATCACCACACTAAATCACCACAGCCGTTCTCATTGCTGTTATTGTTATCATTACTGTAATTTTGCAATTATTATGATTACAATTTTTCTTATCAATGTCAAAACTAGGATCTTTGTCGAGATCAGAGCTCTCTTTATGGTAGATCTCTTAAAAGCACACAGCAGTAACATTTCCTCACTGGGAATCACAACAAATAACATTCATTGCACTGGGAGAATTTATCTGTGTGTTCTGGGTAATAGCGTGACATGGTACTGCCACTTTTGAGTACCGATGTAAGTGAGCTCCAACACTGGCAGCAGGAGACCTTCATCGGTGCAAAGATGATCTGCTCAGACCACCATAGCTGTCAGCTTTCAGGGCTCAGCTAAGACTTCTGTGACTTGTTGGTCTCCATCATAGCTGCATCCCTTGAACCGATCCCTATTTGCCTTGAGTGCAAAGCAAGTTACACAAACAATGTAATTTAATGTATGTGTACCATCTTATGTATGTGTACTAAAGGGATTTTCCAGAGGAAGGACAGGCTATAGGGCAGAAACCTGCCTCCATTATTTGTTGGGGTTTTTTTTGTCTTTTTTTTTTCTTTTCCCTGAAAGATTAACAACTTTTAAAAAGAGCACAGAAACAAAGCTCCTGACCACACTTACCAAAAAAATCAAATCATTTTAATTCAGAGGTGTTTGAATAGTTCTGATGACTGTATTATAACTATTCACATGCTTAAAATCACCCATGTGCCATACTGAGCCAGTTTATATAGAAGTGGAGTATCTTCCCTGACCGTAAAAAGTCTTTTTTTATTGAGTTACAAAAGGTAACTTGAGTGGTAGGCATCTGTATATTGTGCATGTTTGTGTGTGTGTGAGATAGAAAGGGCAATAAATAAATCAATAACAAATTCACTTTCCAGTTGTCCTAGAATATGAATTTACGGAGTAAAAAAGCATAAAGGAAAAATATGTTCATTATTATTATTATTATTATTATTATTATTCAAAGCCTTTGGCAATGGAAGCCTGGGTTTCACAGTACATCATAATTAAGAACAAAAGTGTCACTGGATACCTGGGTTTTGTACCCCTTTTCCTTGTAGGATCCATTAAGGTTAATGTGATCAAAAATTCGGTAGAGGTTGATCTGGACATGATTACTTTTAGCTTAGTGGAGTAAGGCTTTTAATTAATCATCGATATTTCTATCTGTAGAGTTCATTCTCTTCAAAGGAATCTTCAGAGTTTCAGCTGTATATAAAAGGGAGGGGGGGAAATGTTGTTACTCAAATGTGAGCCCATAAACATGAACACCTTCTTTCTATTGCTTTTGATATGTGAATACAATGCCATTCTCTAGCTGGCAAGTACCAGATGCTTTCTTCTTTATTGCTGGCTGGAGTGCCTAATAGGAATAAACTAACTGCAAACAGGACCCACATGGCTTTTAGCACATTTAGATCCTGAATAATTTAAATAATTTGATTTCAATGATGTGGGATTGATTCAAATAAGCAAATGTTTAAAGGATTACAGATGTGAAAGGCTATCCTTTTAAGATTTCAGACTATTTTTCCTCCAATATTTCTGATCTCTTTTGGTATCATAAATCTTGACCCTGGAAATCTTTATACGTATGCTTATCTTTAAGCACATGTGTTTTCACATGTAATATAATCTTAGAATCATATCAAAATGTGACCGTACAGGATCAGAAGATACCATCTAACTCACCTGTCTGTCCTGTGGCAGAATCAGAACTGCCTTAATCATTTCAACGGAAGACTTATTCAGATAATTCTTAGAGAATTTGGTGGTGGACTCTCCACAGCCTTACCAGCATCTTATTTCAGTGCTTCACTGTCCTTTTCATTGCAAAGGTTTTTCTGACGTCTAGAGTGAATCTTCTTGCTGAGCTTTTAAACCCAATCCTTATCTTGCACAGTGAACAAATTATCCTCTACCTCTTTCCATTTTTATATTGAGGGCATTTCCACTGCCCCTCTCTATCTTCTGGACACACAACAACCATTTATTTCAACTGATTTTTTTTAAAAAATGCCAAAAATAGGAAACAACAGATGTCATAACTTAGTAACACTAAGCTGAAAGAGTGGAAGGATGAGTTCATAAGTCTCGTTTGAAATAGTCCTTTCCATATGTAATGCCCATAATGTAATATGAAGGTTTCCCTTTTTTTTGCAACTCAACTAGCTATAAAGCTGCATCCCTTTCTTGAGAACCAGAAAATCACATATTCCATTGTTTCCCATGATACGTTTATGTAGCTAACTGTAGCTACTTCAATGCACTGTTCCCTCTTGCCTGCATATTTCTCAGCTGAATCTAAATGAAAAGGCTTTTTTAAGTTAAAAAAAAAAAAAAAAAANGAATTTAAACAAATTCTTTAGTTTGTCAGAGCTAGTATAAATTTGATTCATACTCTCCAATAAATTTGCCGTTCCTCTTGGCATACAGTAAGGGATGCAAAAGGCAACAAGAAAGCCTTCTACAAGTATATCAGCAGCAAAAGGAAGGCTAGAATAAGTATGGGCCCACTGCTGAATTGGCATGGGACATAATGACAAAGAACATGATAAAGGCAGAGATATTTAGTGTTTTTTTGCCTCGGTCTTTACTGGTAAGACCAACCTTCAGGAATTCCAGGTCTTTATCACCAGAAGGAAAATCTGGAGCAGGGAAGACCTACCCTTAGTAGAGGAGGATTAGATTTTGGAATGTTTTAACAAATTGGACATAGAGAAGGAGGAGGATCCAGGGAATGACAGGCTGGTCAGCCTCACCTTAGTCTCCGGGAAGGTGGTGGAGCAACCAATCCTGGAAACCACTTCCAAAAAAACATGAATGACAAGAAAATTACCAGGAGTAGTCAGATGCATTTACAAGGGGGAAATCAAACCCAACCATCTGATAGTCTTCTTTGTTGAGATAGTGTGTGAAGGAAGACCAGCTGCTATTTATCTCAACCTTAGAAATGTTTTCAACACTGTTCCTCTTAACATACCCTTAGACAAATAGATGAAATACAGAGTCAGTATGTGGACATGAAGGTGACTTGAAAATGGGCTGAACTGCTGGGATCAAAAGGGTTGTGATCATTATCATGAAGTCCAGCTGGAAGCCAGTCACTAGTGGTGTACCCCAGGGGCCCATACCAGGTCCTATACTGTTTAACATCTTTGTTAATGACATGGTGGTGATGGTGGTGCTGCCATTCAGAGGGATCTCAAGAGGCTGGAGAAATGGGCACACAGGAATCTCATGAATTTCAGAAAAGGAAAGTGACAGGTGCTGCACCTGGGAAGGAATAACCCCATGTACCAGAAAAGGCTGAGGAACAATCAACTGACAAGCAGCTCTGCAAAGAAAACCCTTGATGGTCCTGATGGCACCAAGTTGGCTGTAAGCCAGGAACATGTCCTTGCAGCAAATTCCAACAACCTCCTGGGCTGCATTAGGAAGAGCATTGCCAGCAGGTCAAGGGAGATGATCCTTCCTTTCTGTTCAGCATTGGTGTGACACATCTGGATTTCTGTGCCCAGTGCTGGGGTCGCCAGTACAAGAGAGATATGGACATAATAAAGGGTGTCCAGTGAATGACCACAGAGATAATCAAGGGACTGAAGCATCTGTCATACCAGGAGAAGCTTACAGAGCTGGGACATTTTAGCCTGAAGAATTCTCATGAGGGATCTTACCCATATGTATAAATATCTGATAGAAAAGAGAGAAAAAGCCAGATTCTTCTTAGAGGTATCCAGGGACAGGACAAGAGGCAGCATACGATGAACAAGAGCAACAATATGTGAACTGTGCTGCTCATCAACTATTCATTCTTTCCTGGTACTTCTCTTTTCACAAAACTCATTACATTGGTACAGAAAAAAAGCAAATGAACTGTTCTTGACAAAGCCAATCTGGTTGTTGTATAACTCTTTCATGTCTGCCAGGCATTTATAAATTGTTAAATGTTATATGATTTCTTTTTTTCTTGGAGCTGAATATAGCCTGAGTAGCTTATCATTCCTACACTTCTTTCTCAGCTTTGTTCCTGTACCCCAGTTTTTAGTTTGGGGTTTTAGTTTGGTTTTTTTCTGCTTTTTTTTTTTTTTTGTTTTTTTTTTTTNTTGTTTTTTTAGTTTTCAGATCACTGGCAATGATTACTAAAAGAGATATGATTTGGGGAAATGGATCTTTTTGTGACACTTTCAAATACCTTGATTTTCAAAGGATATTCAGAACATACCAAAACCAGGTTGTCTACCTCAAATAAAACACCTTCAGAAACTGTCTCATTTTGAACCTCTTCTCATGTTATACAGGGATTTGAAATTGTTATTGTTATTCGCACAGTAACATCTTTGTGCCCATTGAAATTTAAGGACTTGTGCAAATATATGGAGGCAAAAAGTCTGTCATTAAGACAGCCCAAACAGTATAAATTGAAGAATCTAAGGTTTGAAATTAAATATTTGAGGGCTAAAAAAGAAAGGGGGTTTAAATCAATGGGACACACTATACATATTATTTCCTACTTCATATAAAAAAAAAAAAAGATTTTTTTTTTAATGTGGATGGTCACAGGCTGTTCTACAAAAACAAATATCTTGTTCAGGAAGAAGTCTATATTGTGAGGATTACTTTCTCGCATGTTATGTTATAAAGAAAGGCAGCTGGAGATGTAGGTGCATTAACCCAGTTCTGAATTCTTCATTGACATGTTTTATTACTCTGGGGAAATCTCTTAAGATCTCCTTTCTTTTATCTCTCCATGATGATATATTTTGTCCCTGTGGTGTTGTTATATTTTTACTAAGGTGCTATATGAACACATAAAATCATTTTCACAAAACTTACATGCTGAAAGGTTCATGCACAGTAGCAGTGTCCTCCCTGAAACACATAGTATGTTCTCTCTGCCTGCCTTTCTTTATCTTTCTCTCACATACTCATACATACCCCAAACCAAAACCACAATATTTTCTTTCTTTTTTTTTTAAACAGACTGGTACTGAAAAGAGAAAACTGGAATTCTTAGGTTTTTTTTTTTTTATTGAAAGGGGACTGATTTTTCTTTTCTTGTTCTTTCCCCTTTTGTATTTATTTTACCCTGAACCTACATGTAGACTTTCCCACTTAGCATCAATAGCGTTCAGTTCTCTCCATTGACTACATGAACAGCCTGAGCACTTGGGGTACTCAGATTTTTTCACCAATGTCAGTCTCCAACGTTTTTGGAAATCCAAGGTCTAAACTGAGCTCCCAAATAAAGGGGTTACACACTGAGTGACCTTTTCTGAGATTTTCCGTAGCAAATATTGTGGTAATGGCTGGCCGTAGGAGAAGATGGCATTCTGTAAGCCAAGCAGAGTGATAGAATGGACCCCTGGTAAAGACAGCAGCGGGTCTTTCAAAGGTTACTGTTCTCACCTTTTCTTTCCCCCAAGTGATAGTGCCTCACTACTTCAGAGGACTCTATTTCTTAAACACTTTGTAAGACACTTACTGTTTTTCTTTATCCAGGAGTGCTTTCATTCCCAACCCAACATGTTCTGGACCAATTTTACAAAGATTGGTACAAGATGAGGACGACTTTGCCATACAACATTTGTGTTATTTTACAGAAAAGCTAGTCTTCTTGAGACAATGCATATTTTGGCTTGGGCACCATTAACAAATATGTTAACTCTATGTGACAAATGATTAATTTTGGTTTAAGGTTATGAATACAAAACAAAGCATGCTGGTATGTAACGTGAATTTTAATGATGTCACAGCACTAGTAAAAGATGAGAAAGATAATTTAATTTGCTTTCTCTGAAAGGTCAGCTCTCTTGAGATGAAATTTTCCCTGAGGGTGTCAATGCCCCTCACTCCTTTTCTTTCTTGCTTTTTCTCATTCTTTAGAAAGTGAACATTTATATTTAAACAGAAGAGTATCTGGGCTTTTTATTCTTGTTTTGTGTTCTTTTTCTTTTGGAAAAGTAGTGTCAAAGAGAAAAAAAATATCCCAGATGTTTCATTTTTCAAACCCAAGCCCATAAATATTTAAACGATGTTCTTCTTGCTATTTTAGTTACTTATGTCCGTTCATGTTGCACCTGATTAGTTAAGCATTCTATGGAATCTGGAAGCACAGATACAATCATTTTCTGAAGTAATTTTACATTTGCACCTTGGAATATGGTAGTGGGGGACAAATGATAACAGGGAATGGGATAATTCCATTTTTTCATTAGACATGAAAGATTTCATTTGGGAAGGTACTAACCACCTCTGGCATGCACTGAGCTCCTTCTGTTGCCAGCAAGGTTGATTCTACAGCACATTGTTTTGTAGGAAACCCTTGACACTTCAAAGCCCAGGGATCAAAATCACATCTTTTAGTTTTATGCCAATCAGCATACCTTCACCACAGTAAATTAATTTCTAGTTATTTTTCAGCCACTGTTTGGGGTTTGTAACACTTTTTAATTTGTAAAAATAATTTATCAACATCTTGGGAAAAAATGACACTGGTAATTGGGTTCATCACATGTAAATAACTGTTGACCAGAAATGGTTTCTCTTAATGATTTGAATTGTCACCTCATTAGGATAATATGATTTAGTTTGGTTCTGCTTGGAGGCAGCTATATTCAGACTGTCTTGAGGTTTTCCTTGCTTTGTCTCTTTGAAGAAGTTGTAAAGATATTTAATTTCTAAGAAATTAAAGTATTATAAATGTGCTAGTGAAAAAATAAATAAAACTTGGATCATATGAATGTAAGTTCATTCAACTGAAGTTAAATAAGAAACCAAAAATACTGAGATTGATAACAAAGGATCTTGGTTTCTAAGGGACAGCTTCTGATGAATGAGGTGAAGCTAGGTGGACTGAGGAGATCTTGAATGAAGAGCAACTGTGGAATTCATTCAACATATATGATTTGAAAAAAGGAAGAGTCTGTCTCCCTAGTATAAGGGTTAGGGTGTGAGAGGAATAATGACAGTAAGTAGAGATGGGTTGAAAAAATAAGGATGTGAATAACCATCTCAAGGGCTCTGAGATTAATTAGAGAATATAAAAGACAGAACTTGTAAAGGAAAATGAACTGAAGCTGGCCCAAGTGTAGAGCAGGTCTATTACAGTGATCAAAACGACGAAAAGCCTGTCATAGGAGAGGACATGAGAAAACAAGGTTTGTTTACCCAAGAAAAATGAAGACTTAGAAGGATATGATGGTTGTCTGTAAATAAATGAAAGAAGAATTCACCAAGGAGAGACATGAACTATTTAAGCTAACACCAGTGTTGGCATAAGAATAAATAGGGTAGGCTGGCCGTGAACAAATTTAAACTGAAAAGAAAATGAAGAAGATTACAAATTGCTAGAGCAGTGAGGTTTCAGAAGAGCCTTCCTGTGAGGATGGTGGGGGAAAACAGTCCCTTTCAGTGAGGAGATCAGTAAATTTATGCACCTAATTATAATGTATAGTGTCTATAGGGGCAGAGGACTGGCTTTCTTTACTCAGGAGGTTGCTTCTGGTTTGTGTTCCCATCTTGCTAAAGTAGAAAGTAATGACAACTGAATAAACAAAAATTGTGTGTAAAAAATAACACATGGTCATGTAAGCAGCACAATTTTTATCAATTAATCATTTATTTATGGCATCCTAAATTCTGGAATTTTTTTATTCATACCTGCTTGACTTGAAACTTTCACAGCCTTATCTTTTTAGTGATTTTTCTTTAGCGATTTTTCTCTTGCTTAAATAATAAAACATTAAAACATTTTTGCAAAACAAACAAATAAAACAACCTACCATCAACCTGTCTACAGTTCTAACTTCAAAAACTTCACATGCGTTATATATATGCTGGTACTCTGTATTTTTGAAAATCTGTTCCACGTATGTGTTTGTTGTTGACTTTGAGTCGTATATGTCCAAGGATGCAGCCAGATCTCAAATGCCTTGACAGCACTACCCATCCAAGTTCTTGGTGAGACCAACAGAATAGTATCTAAGTTCATGCTTTCAGATTACTTCTCTCTGTGAATTTAATTTGTTTTCCTCATGTCAGTTTTTGACACCAAGAGGAATTCTTACCTAATTCCTGGTTGTGCTAACAATAATAACAGCAATTACTTTTTAAAAATAATCTGACTACTATACATGCCTTAGAATTATTTTTTTCTTTTAAATCAGCATTTAAATGAAGCCTGATAGGGCTAAAATGTTTGATGTAATCATGTATTTATTTAAAAGAGATAGCTAAATTTGGTCATATTTAGAGGGTGGGTTTTTTGTGGGGTTGGGTTGGGTTTTTTTCATTTTCTTTTCCTCTTGGGAGAAATATCAAGCTTACACTGTAAGCCAAATTCATAATTGTCTGACTTGTCAAGGTCTGTAGCTCACACCTAAGACAAATCTTTTCTCTTACCTCTGTTAATTTACCTTTCTAAAACTCTAATGCCTTGAACAATTGCAAATACACAATCACTGCTAGCATGTTACAGCTGTTAAGCTGGTACACAGAGCCAGCAATCACTCTCAGTTTCTTTCTTTCTTTCTTTCCTCCCCTTTCCTTCATTCCTCCTCAGCCTAATACTCACATACCCTTTTCCCTGATCTACCTTACCTCTTCCCTGATTTAAGTTATATAGTATAGTTTGGAGAATTGCAAAAAGCATCCAACAGAGACAAAATCTGGCAAACAAGTTTGGATAAACAGGCACTATTGCAAAACCTTGATGCTTTTCTCCTCCATGCATAAGCTGGTTCTCTGAAAGTACTGAGACATTAGAATTTTTTTTATTTCTCATTTGTAGAAAACCTCCTTCCCAGAACTCTATATTTTTCTTCAGTCTTTTTACAGAAATCAAGTTGTAAGATACACATAAATACACATGAGCACACACGAACACATGCATACATGCAGACACTGTTCAAGCAAAACAAAAGGGACTGTACTGGGACCAGTAGTATTTAATATCTTCATCAATGATGTACACAGAGGATTTAGTGCACCCTCAACAAGTTCACAGATCAAACCAAGCTGGTTGGTGCAGTTGATTTGCTTGAGTGAAGGGATGCCATTCAGAGGGACCTTGACAGGCTCAGTGGTGGGCCCATGTGAAGTTCAACAAGGCCAAGTGCAAGGTCCTGCACCTGGGGTGGGCAATCCCCAATATAGTACAGACTAGGGGATGAAGAGATTGAGAACAGCTTTGTAGAGAAAGACTTGGGGATCATGGTAGATGAAAAATTAGATATGAGCCAGAAATATGTCCTTGCAGCCCAGAAAGCTAATCATATCCTAGATTGCACAGAAAGGAATGTGGGCAGCTGATCAAGGGAGGTAATTGTCTCCCTATACTCTGTTCTCACGAGACCCCACCTGGAGTACTGGGTACAGTTCAGGGATCCTCCGTAAAAGAAAGACGTGGACTTGTTAGAGTGAGTCCAGAGGAGAGCAATGAAAATGACCAGGGGGCTAAAACATCTCTGCTATAAAGAAAGGCTGAGAGAGTTGGGGTTTTGTCAATCTGGAGAACAGAAGTCTCTGAGGAGACAGTGTTATGACCTTTCAACATGTAAAGGGAGCTTATAAGAAAGACAGAGACTTTTTTACCAAGGCCTGTAGTGAGAGGACAAGGAGCAGCAGTTTTAAACTGAAAGGGGGTAGATGTAAATTGGACATAAGGAAGCCTTTTTTCAAGATGAGGATGGTGAGACACTGGAACAGGTTGCCCAGAGAAGCTGTGGATGCCCCACCATTAGAAGTGTTCAAGATAGGTTGGATGGGACTTTTAGGAAACTCATCTAGTAAAAGATGTCCCTGCCCATGTCAAGGGGGTTGAACTACATGGTCTTCGAGGTCCCTTCCAACACAAGTGGTTCTACGATTCTATGAAAAGGACCTCTTTGAGAGTTATACAGCTGAATATGGCAAAACCTGTGAGTTTTGATTGAAATGTAACATGGAAATTCTACTGAAAAACTCCCAGCAATTTATCAGAAATATACTTCACTCCTTTGAGATTTTGTACTGGGGTTTTGGGTGTGTATGTGTGTTTTGTTTGGTTTATGAGTTTGGTTTTTTTAAAAATATTATTTTTTAAAGTGGTCTAAGTTTTTATTAGAATAATTTCTTAAACACCCTTTAAGTTTCTTCAGACAACATTTCCATTTAACTTGTGACATACAACTTCTCCAGATGAGACATCTATTGTCAGTTTCACAACGTCATCAGTGTTTTTAAGGCACAAATTAAATATTAGTGGCAGCCCGAGAAGTGCACAGCTAAGTGAACAGCAAATGTCTTATGTGCTGCCAGTGAAATCCCTCACAGACACAGAAGAGGTATCCAAGTTTGTTGAAGCTGAGAGGAAAGGGGGTAAGACAGAAATAAATCTGCCTATGCCCATTTCCAGTGTTCAGGAGCTGGTACCGAAAGTCACACTGAACCCCACTTCTTTATTTTCACATACTCAGCTCAACTTTTGCATGTCATGGATGAAAGGGGGCAGTAAAAATAAGGAAGTAATGTCTGGTAATGCTCAGCCTTTAGACCTTTTCATGACTCAACTTTCTCCCTCTGTTCTGCTGTGGAGAGTTAGTGGTAAGAAGGCCCCAAAGTTGTCTTTCAGTTAGGGAGTGAATTTTACTGTTTACAAACATGAAAGGCAAAGAAGACAATAGAGTGGATCAATGGAAAGGTGATGTGCTGCAAAGTATTTGACTCCCTTATCATTTTTTCTGTATATAAACCATTGCACAGCCTTTTAAATATATTACATTATGCTTCCAAACTCATTTCACAAATCCAGTCTCTTCACTCTCCCTCATGGTAGATGGGAAGCACTGAACTAGTGGATTTAGTCTGGTGGGGAAAAACTCAGATGAACTGCACCCTGTTTATTAATGACTACAGAAATATTTAATGACAATATGCCTTCAAATCCTATACTTCTAAAGTAATAATGACAGACTAGCTCCATCATTCACGATATGATGTATTTTATGATTTAGAATTCCATTGCTCTACCTCCTCCCTCCTCATGCTGTTTGCAATGTGCCTGTGTCTCTTAATTTGGCCTTGCAACACTTTTGTATGTGTCAGTCTCAGGTTCCAGGTATCTCCAGACATAAGAGGTCTGAATAGCAGGAGGTAATTATCCTTAATTTACAGACCAAGGTTAACCAAGATACATACAGTCTTGAAGATAACAGGTCTGCAGGGGTTTGTAAGACCTTCCAAGATTGTTAAAGTCAGGATTTTAAGCACTGCTGCTCTTCTCCATAACCAAGGGGCTAGATGTTGAATAGGATCTTGAATTCACATTTGCCCCTTAAAAAGTCTGCAAGCCAATGAGGAAAGGCAAGTGGCTTGCATGTTCTCAGGAGTAGTTGATCTTTTTTCTTTTGAAGAAATAGGAGAAGAGCTGTGTGGTTTTCAGTTATGATGTGTCTTTGCTTTGCAGTGGAACAGGTGGAAAGATATCATACTAACTTTTCACTCAAGGCATGGGAGAGCTATAAACAATCAACTGTCACTATGTTTATGCCAGCAGAATTATGGGCCAAAAATCCTTTTTTTGGAACTGAAGCCAGCTGGCACAACCAACCAGTGTCCCTACTATTTAATTTCTTAGTGTGCATAAGGACTAGAGTTATAAACAACCAGCTCTTTTTTTATCCAGTCTGAATGTTAAATTGGAAGACCAAGACAACAAATTACTAACTTGTTTTCATCTGCTATTGGCATGTATTTTGGGTTGGAGTTTTTTGGGGTTTTTTTTGTTGGGCTTTTTTTGGTTCAGGTTTTTTTTCCAGCATGGAACCAGGAAGGGAACTTTGCCTTGTGGCTCAAATCACAATTGAAATCCTGTCTCTAACTCAAATTCCATGTAGATCTCAGTGCAAACTAGTTTATTTTCCTGTTTTAAAATGCTAACCTAAAATGCTGAAGTAAGGATCATAGTTGCCTTAGGCTTCTGCTATGGTCAGTAACAAGAGACAAGTATTTCCAGGCAATAGTTTAGACCACGGTCTTCCAAAAAAGCAGCTACAATCAATCCAGGCCTAAAGTTAACCAGTACCTCTATTTCCTGTCTGGAATATTGTAGAAGTCCTCTTTTCTTTTTACCAGCATTTGCACAAACAGGGTAGTGTCTGTAAAACATAGAACAGGTAATTTGGTCCTACAACTAGTTTCCCGTCCATTTAGATTAACATTTCTGTTGTATATGTGCATGAAGAAAAGCTGCCAGATAATTGCTACGTGACAAAGACTAAAAGTATCCAAATCACCACCATCCTGATTATAACTTTATCTTTCAGTCTGTGAAATTGATAAAAGCCTTCTAAACCAAAGAAAGTTTGCTCCAGGTTCTTAAATACAATCTCTCTGCCTCACATCACTTAACAATCTTTACCCCTTTATAAACTCCTTTTTATATACACTTTATATGTAAATAAATTCTGCTAACTGTTGTAACTGATATCTATATTTACTTTAATCATGTGCAAATATGTATAGTCCAGCACAAAAAGATCACCATGAAGACTGTTTGGAGTCACTGAAAGAGAAATAATCTGTACCTTTTTTTGTCCCTCTGATTCTTTCCACTAATACAGCACTTGCTCACAAAATAAGTATGAAGAAAGAAATGTTGAATGTGTGGATTGCAGACAGCCTGTTCCTGAATGAGGTGAAGAGGAGCTGCATCATCATTTCAACCTCCATCCTTACCACCCGCAGAGTAAAAAATGAGATCTTGTCACGCATGACAAGGATAGATTCACGCTTACCTTTGTCCATGAAAGCAAGGGAAGAAAAGTAAGGTTGGGAGGGAGGGGGTGAAAGAACTAAAGAAAAGAAACATTGTAATAAATTTCAGTTCCAGACATTACACAGATCCATAAAAGAAATGCCACCTCCCAGCAAGACACAGACAGTAACAGTGAGCAGCTAAACTTTTTGGCCCCCAAAAGAAATGGAGGTAAACGGACCTCTTGCTGTTAGGGCTAGGGCTAACCTTTTGAACACACAAAAAGGGGAAGACAAACCCTATCAGAAGTGACATAAGGGTCATGATTCTTCAAATAAAATGTAAACACCTCCAGCATAGACACTGACATTTGAGTTAGTTACCCTTTGTTCCCATTAAGGGCAAAAAAGGGATATAAGTATTGATATACCACACCCATCCTTGAGAAGATGTTTAAATAAATCAGATGTACAGCAAACTCTACTAACTATAGATCTTAATCAACTCGCTTATGTTATGCATCTATTTTGTAGATATCAAAAGATAGGTGAGTAACTCCAGTGGAGAATGTCTTTGCTGTACACAGGATGAGCAAACCTGGAGATATCTGCAAGTCAGCTGGGACTTGACTTAATCCGCACTGACCAGAAGGATGGGGCAGTGGAATGCCAGCTAGAGCACGAAGCAAGTCTGTGCCCCGCTACCACAGGGGTGATAGCTCACATCTGGTCTGTCCCTAGGCACACGTTGAGGCAAGGATAATATTAGGAATAAATAAGTTTGAAGACAAGCCGATGCTTTTTCTTAGCTGAACCTGAAATGAGAGTTTAATCTTGATAATTCAAGTCTATTGTTAGACTTGGTGATGAAATACTTTTAAAGTCCAGCCTTTGCGGTCTAATACAAGATTGCCATAATGGTTCCTTGCTCATATCCCTTTAATTGTATTGCCAAGTATTCATGACATAAGTTACTTGTTCTGCAATACAGTTGTGTTGACAACACAGAAAATATCTATCCTCTGTTTGGATCTTAACTGTGGTATTCCAAATTTTAGACCAGTAAGGATAATATGTCAGAAGGACTGCAGCTTTTTACAATATTGTAATCTTGTCAGGATAACCACATTTAATTGGCTCCCCAGATTCATTTATAGATGTAATGTAGCTGAAACCTTGAAGATTTCTGGACACATTGTTAATAAAACTTGAAATATAAATAGTTTATGGGGTTTCAGAAATATCTTAAAAACATTTCTGCACACTGAGTGGCTCTGTAAGGTGCATGTTAGGACACGGTTTTAATGACTATGACTACCCAACTTCGAAGACTATGGTCTGTTATTGTTTTCTACTATCTGAGTTAACTCAAGTGCTGGGGATCAAAGCTCTGTTGTTGCAGGTATAACATTCAGTACTGGCTGATTCTCTGAATTGGAAATATCGCCTACAGCATTGTAGAGGGATGAGGCTTCTGTCTAGATGCATAACAGTAACACTGTCTCTGTCTTTTTTTAATGACATCTTCACACCTGGACTGACATAAGTGCTATTTGTTTGAGCTTTTTATTTTATTTTTTTTTCTTAATATAGGTCAGATTACTAATATCTCTTAAGGGTTGCCTTCATTCAGCAATATTTCCACAATTTCCATTTACAAAGTAAAACCAATGATAACAGCAATTATAAGGAA
>RSEF01000031.1:5711237-5726393 GCA_003993805.1 Himantopus leucocephalus
GAAAAGGAGGCTGAGGGGAGACCTTATAGCTCTCTACAACTATTTGAAACGAGGTTGTAGCGAGGTGGGAATTGGTCTCTTCTCACAAATTACAACCGACAGAACAAGAGAAAATGGTGTCACCTTGCACCAGGGGAGGTTTAGTTTAGACATTTGGAAAAACTTCTACATGGAAAGGGTTATCAAAGACTGGAACAGGCTGCCCAGGGAAGTGGTTGAATAACCATCCTTGGATGTATTTAAAAACCGTCTAGATATGGTGCTCAGGGACATGGTTTAGAAGTGGGCCTGGTAGAACTAGGTAACAGTTGGACTTGGTGATCTTAAAGATCTTTTGCAGCCATAACAATTTTATGATTCTATGATAAAAACATTTAAAAAACCCCACTATCAGAAAATGAAATATCAGAAATTTCAGAAGACATGCTGGCCTTATCGTAAGATTCCTTTGCAAAAAATTGTAGATCGTTCAATGATCACCTCAACAAACTTACTTTTAAAGGTTCTCAGATTTTGCCCAAATCAAGTATGTATTGAATCACCATGTGTTCGGGCTGGTTTTTGCCTGCACTTCAGATGTAAGGTCAGATATGGCACAAACCTAAGCACTGAACTTTGGCCACAGGCTTGAATTTTACCCAGATGCCTTATGGAGCCTTCATGCACATGCTTTCCTGATGAATCATCTCAACATGGGCAGGCTTTTAACTTTTGTTTTACTTTGAAATTTCTAATGGCAGTACATCTTGAAGATACTTATTCCAGTCATGTAGTACAAGAGAGAGAGGCTTGAATTTTCTATTTGACTGTTTCAAGTCCTCACTGATAATCAAGATAGCATAACAAAAGGAGACGTGTGTTTGTGATTTCAATTAGTGTAAACCTCAGATGGACGAGAAATGTTTTCTGTGTCTCAGGAAGGTGACTTAACCCAGTGTTTAGCCTTACCTCTCAGTAAGGTAAATCTGATCCCTGGTGACATGTAAAATCATACTTGTTGCATTGGTACTACTGTGATATCTTTGTAAAGTATAAACAGAACATCAAATTAAGCCTTCTTCCAGCTCTCCCCTTTTCCCAAGGTAAATAGACAAGTTGCAAGGAAGAAGGTAATGTACACAAGCAGGTCTGTCATTAGCTCGCAGCTATCAGAGCATTCTAGCTGCAGTCAGACCCACCTATCTCACACTGAAGGAGGCGAAGGCTTATTGCACCACCAGCTCTGGGCAGCTAGTGGACCCATCACCTCCTGACTGCTGGGGATGATCACGAGTTCATTGATAATATCACCTACATTACACAGACCAACAAGCTGATAACAAGGGCAGCCAGGATTTAGAAATCTGGCTAGTTTCCAGGTAAATGGGATCTCAAGAGTGGTTCATTTCTGCTGATTTCCCAGGGCCTATATTGAAATGCTGTGAGAACATGTGATTTTTACAAAGAGAGGCAGAAAGAAAGGTAAGCAATACTTTTTTTGTCCTCATCTCACTTTCTTGTCTCCTTAGCACAAGACATTGTGTTTTTGTAGCCCTCTGTTCAAAATTGCAGCATTTTTGATCCTCCAGTTAGAATAATATGTTGGCCTAACCAAAAAAGCAATAGATAGTAGGAAAAGCAGAGCACTACAAAAAGCTGCAATGAAAAAAGTGAGCCTAAGAAGCAGAAACCCTGGTTCTTTAGCTGTTAAATAAATAAAAAAATAGACTCTCTTGGTTTTAACATGCCCATGCCAACCTTTTAAGGAAATCTGAGCAAAAGATGAAAACGGTCAACCCAAAAGAAGACAAATGAGATGCACTTAAGCCTTCAGGTGGATAGATACAGGCCAAAATACTTTCACGTGTGGAGTGGAGACATTTCAGAAACATTCCTTTTCCAACAAATACTGAAACACAGCAAAGGGTGATGGTAAACACACCTTTTAAACTTGGTCTCAAGCTCCTTCTGGGATGCCAGGAATTTAGGGTTGTTTCTTCCATATCAAAAACTCTCCAGCACCCCAAGACGGCACAAAACCTGTCCCTGGCTCAACGTTCTCTTCTCCCTACGGAGAGATTACACCCTCTCAGCCTCGATAAGCAGCATCAGAATCTGAAGCTAGTTCCCTTCACTAACAGAGGTTCTGCCAGGGGTTACTCTGTGGCAGAGGCAAGCTGGTTTTCAGAGCAAGAAAGGCAAGGAAAAATGAAGCTTGATGCCAGCACAGTGGGGTATATAGTCTCCCTGTGTGTCTTTAAAGGGGCACCATCAACTTAAAAATCACTCTTCTGACTGAAGCTTCCTTATCACCTGCTGTTACAAGTAGCATTGTCAAGTACCACAGCTGAGAGAAAGCATATATATGGAGTTTTCTGGTGTATTTTTGTTTATTTGTTTGTTTGATTAATGTCAGTTTGCTCCTTTCTTTCATTATCAGTGTCGGGTCTAAAAGCTGCTTAATTATGCCTCTAGCACAGCCCAATCAGTTGTCAGTCTGGGTTTTTGTCTCAACAGAAGAGATGTTTTTTGTGTATGACTGTGTGTGAAAAGAGGGGTGAGAAGGAAAGAGAGAATGTAATTTAAGAAAAGGTGAAGAGAAAATAAAAATAACAGTCACCTTCTAAAAATTAACTGGATACACTGAGAGCATCTTTTTAAGCACAAAATGCACACAGTGAGTCAGTAACAGACTCAGGAGAATAATCTGTCAAGAGCTAGTGCACTGAAGAAGTAGCTTTTGCTTCCGACTACTAGGATACAGGTTAACTTCTTCTGTAAGGTAGTATTTAGGAGCCAATTCTTCCACAAAATAATACTAAGCTGTTTTATACAAGGGGAAGTTTTTCTTGCTAGTAAATGGAAATTGGAGCCCAGCTGTCGTAGAGCTCTTTTTTGACCTATAGCACTGTATTAGGGGAATTATACTGTACAAGTAAAAGAGAAGAAATAGCTTAAATGGCAGCCTACCCCCCAAGGGAAACCTGACTTCAGTAGTAAACTTTAACTCAATTTCAGCTCCTTTGAGGTCAAATCTACTTCAGTTTTACTTGGTTTCTTGTTTCCTTTTTTTTCGTCTTTCCTTTTTCTTTACTCTTTTTTTCGTCTTTCCCACTGACATTTATTTTGAATGGCATCCTTACATCTTGTTTAATTTTTTTTTTCTATCATTAAAGGAAAAAAAAGATCACTCTCTTTCCACCCTCCCCTTCTGCTTGAAGATGAAAGCTATGGGCTTCACTAGCCCTAGAAGGGAAATAATAATAATAATAGCATCTTCCTTTTAAATAGCGCCTTTCATCCCAAAGAAGATTACATGTCGGGCCAATTTGTGCTTTCAGTTACATGGCTATGCATCCAGAATAATTCTGTCAGAATCAATAGCGCCTCTCTGGACTTATCCCAGAGTTAATTTCTATAGGATTTAGGTATGTAGAGGTCACTACATGACCCTTCCCTGCTCCAGCAGATATTCAGCATTCACTAGTAGCATATTAGTCCCTAGTCAACTCGTCCCTGTCCGTAGATGCTCTCCATCACAGCTTGAGCAGGAGCACAACAGTTTATAGCTGCACAAATCTTCAGATTCAGTCTGTCATCCAATGATGTCAGAGGGTTCTGGAGACCCTGGACAAATTTTCTTTGATCTGAGGGAACGTGTGTCATAGAAATGTGTGTGTATTTTACAAATCATTCTGCACTCCAGTCTGTATCAGAGACGGGGTCACTGCAGCCCTGGCTGAAGAGCCATGCTGCTGAAGGCCTGGGCACTCCCAGCCCTTATCATTACATGGTAGTGCATATAGCAAAGAATAACATAGACAATAGGTGCAAATAGAGCTGTTGAATGGTCTGGGCAAGATGCCAAGGCTATGATACAAAACCACTTCCCACTGCTCTGCTTCCATCTTAGTGTTACTCTTTTCTAATGTCAGATTGAAGTTCTGGTGGCATATTGAAGTTCTGGGTGCACAGTTCTTTCTTCCCATGGCTTTATAATGCCTATCATGGGGATGATGCTTCTAAACCTTGCTGCAATAAGCTAAAAGTTATGTTACTTACTGCAATGTCCATATAAACTGGAGGATGAAGGAACAGCTGTGCTGAAGTGCACACTTTGACCATGTACTAACTGCTCATCAGGACGAGGCTAGGGCACGTGTCATCCCCCCAAGTGCCTTAGTATCCATGGAATAAAACCCAAGCACAGGGAAGGAATAGATTGACTATAAAACCTCTCCAATATGTCCTTCGGTGCGGACACTCAGGGACAGAATGGTGTGGGGCACATCAGAATGCCCTTGCTCAGCAATCTTGGCGCATCTAGTGCCACTATCTGAAGTCTTTCAAACTAGATTAGCTCAGTCATGCTTTGCTTAAACGGCCAATGATTTGTGTTTTCTGGTGTAACCTCTTACTGTTATCTTGCCCAGACCTTTGTAGTTACCCCTTAAATTGAACCCTTGCATTTGTGGGTTCTCCCAGAAACCTCAACTGAATTTCATGCATTAATTTCTCCAGGCAAGCTTGCCTAGACATAAGTCCAGGAGTGAGTTCCTTCATGGTATTTCTGGTACTTTCTATTTCAGGTCAGGGTTGAAAATTCCATGAGAACAATCTATTTCACAGAATTTTCACATGAAAATGAAACTTAAAAATTAATGAAGCTTTTTTCTAAATTGGAGAAAAGGATGTTTGGATCAAGTTCAGTTTGAAGTTTGAAGGGTGAGGGTAAGGAGGATTTATTCTATTCAGAGAAATTGGTTTGGTCACCCTCAGCTATAGACTGTACAAGATTCACAGGATCATGTAGCTGGTTCTTGTATAAATAGATTGTACTTTTACAAAGAGAAGGATTAAAACCATCTTCCTTAATTACATCCTATAATTCATAGCAGGATAACCTTGTAAAAGATCAAACAGTAATGGGGGCAGAAAGGGCTTAGTGTACAGTACAGAAGAATAGCAAGAGTTTGCCCTTTCCAATATACAGTCAGCAAAGAGTCGTGCAGGACATGACCATTCAGAAACTCAAGAGGCAAGATGAGAGAGGGGACATTACTGTTGCAGGGTCTGAAGCTGTAAATGTTTATTCATGTAGCAATCAATTCTAGCTAGCTACCTCTGATGCAGACACACATACATATATGACCTCTCTGTATCAGAATGGATCTCAATAATTTATATACTTCTCTACACAACATCTTTATGAAGTAGGGTGTTTTTTCTTCTTCTACACTTCTGAGTGAGGGGCTGAAGTGCAAGGAGACTAGGGCTGAAATGTTTTCCAGTATCAGAACACGATTTATGTCTCCAAGATAAAGAAAGGAATTCAGAATTGTCCAGCATTGGCTTATTTCTAGAGTCTGGGTTTTTTTAATTTGGCGTTTTTACAATCAGTGCAGCATAAAGTAGAGTTAAGCTCACTCTGAATTGTCTTTTTGCTGCCTCCATGTTTGTTTTATTAACTGCACTGATAATGAACCAACTCCTCCACCCCATAATCGACTTGACCATATAATGTGGTGCTTAAGGAATTCTACACAGAGAGGATGATGTACATTTCGTAGAATCATAGAATTGTCTATGTTGGGAGGGACCTTGAAGATCATTGAGTCCACCCGTTAACCTAACACTGCCAAAACCACCACAAACCATGTCCCTCAGCACCACATCAACCTGTCTTTTAAATACCTCCAGGGGTGGTGACTCCACCGCTTCCCTGGGCAGCCTGTTCCAATGCTTGACAACTCTTTCAGTGAAGAAATTTTGCCTAATATCCAATCTAAACCTCCCCTGGTGCAACTTGAGACCATTTCCTCTTGTTCTATCACTTGTTACTTGGGAGAAGACACCAACCACCACTTCACTACAACCTCCTTTCCGGTAGTCATAGAGAGTGATAATGTCTCCCCTCAGCCTCCTTTTGTCCAGACTAAACAACCCCAGTTCCCTCAGTTGCTCCTCTGAAGACTTCCTTTTGGCTAAGGATCCCATACTCTGTGTGTGTTCATTAGCCAAAAGGTGAGCATGTAAAAATTGTTTCATTGCCACCTCCAAAAAATTATCTGTTTTCAAGCTAGTACTTCCACTGTCTTTAATGCTTGTAACTCCTTCTTTATGCAGCAGTCCAAGTTCGACGTAGATCGGGTGAGGGCATATAACCCATTTGTTTCAACTTGGTGTAAACAAGTGACAGATTTATATTTTGAGGATAGTTCTATCCCACCTGTAGAAGATCGCAGATCTGGCCTAAAGTTAGAATTGTAGTCAACAGTTCATCCAGCATAAGGCCTAAGAGTGCAAAGTTAATCCATCAACACCCTTTGAGCAGGATTTAGCGGAAGTCTCTATTGGTCTCTGTGGTGCTTTGTGTTGACTAGCTGTGGACTTTTATCTTGTGGTAGGAGACAGACCACATCAATGCACCGGGTTCTCTATCAGCCATCTTTATCAGGAGATATTCCAGTCTTCCAATCTTGAACAGGTTGCTGATGTGAAGTGTTAATTCAGACGTTTTTCACCTTAGAGAAGGAATAGAGTTCAGATGCATTCCTGGAGTTAGTTTTGCCTATTGACTAGCTCTGCTCTGCTGCCTGCTCAACATGTGGACTTTGTAAGTTGCTACGTGTAAAGTCCCTGCACTGGTAGTCTGCAGACCTGACACTTGGCTTATGAATCACTGCTGGAAAGAAGCATGAGATTTATCAGAGTGAGTCCAGCACTGAAGCTGGAGGGTCCAATGGGTTCACTTTGTACCTTACCTTCAGCAACTTGCCTGGAGTCACACAGGAAGGTTGAAAAGAAACAGAAACATGAACCTGTGTGTTTTGCTAGTTTCTTATCCCCAAAAAGTTTATAGTCTGGAATCACTAGCATTGAGATTATTCCCTAAGGTAAAGATTATGGAAATCTTAATGTCTTTTTTGTTTTCTCAGTTTGATGGGAAATATTTTATTTTTTTCCCCGTCCCCTACTACTTCTACAACATCTGAGCGTATCTGTTTTGTGTCTCAGCTTTTCCATTTTATGTTTTTCTGCTGCTAACTGGTGACAATTATTCAAACCCAATGTAATTTTCTTGTGATTTCATTGCTTCAGAGTAGAGCAGAGGAAAGGACTCCAGCTGTTTATATGCAGTATGTAACAATTAGAAATTTAATTTCCAGAACCTGGCTGCAGGTGTGGTAACAGTGCTAGGAGAGCGAAGACAGGTGGTTACAATGAGTCATCTCAGGGTGAATTTTCATCTGTAAACCCATATACACAGCTTCCAGAAGAAACACTGACCGTATACTAACATGGTAATGTGCTAGTGTCCAGCTTTTGTCCTGCAAGAGTCCACTAGTTACAAAATATTGAAGGCATAATGTACCAGCAAAGTAAGTTACAGGTAAGGGACATAACATTTATCACCACAAGTTGTCAGGACTGTTCTTATGTTTGAGGTAGGAAACTTCAGTTTCATAATCCCAACTCTGCAGCCATTCATGCTGGGGAATCTTGTTTCTCCTTCTGAAAATCTAATCTTCAGCCTTACTGTTTATGAACAAATTAATATGATTGTTTTCTTGCAGCAACATTGGCTCTAGCTTGCATAACTTCTCCTTAACAGCCCAAATATTCTCACTTCTATGTATTTATAGAGAAAATTTGTACCTTTATTCAACCCTTATTTTCCCAGATTAAACGAGACAATCTGTTTTACTTGTCTCTCAATGAAAAGATTCTTCACTCCCAAATTAATATCCTAGTCCAATCTAAACTGATTTTTCTTAACCCTATTTTCAAACCAGAATGGGGGACACTACTTGAAGTCATCAACTGACTTGTAAAATTTCAATCATGATTCTTTTGAATGGAATTATTATCATTATTGTTATTTTTATTGTTATTGACACCTCACATTCATGTTCAACAACTTCTGATTGGCTAACACACACAGTTTATATTCTCTCCTTTATTCCTTTTTCTGTTATTCCCCGTTCAAGAATACACAGCACAAATGAGATTATTTGTGCCTCAATACACAACACTATACTTTTCCTAATAAATCTCTTTCTAGTTCTATTACTTAATTGCTCAGCCTGCTCCTTTTCTGCAGTACCCCAATTCCACTCTGTGTTGACAAAGTGTCTAGCTTTGTGTCATCAACAGTCTGAAATTACGTACTCCCATTTCCAAGTAATGAAACGGGAACAGTGATTCTGGCCTATCTGATCAAGAATACTGTTCCCCTTCCCTAATAATTCACCAGCCAGCTCCTTACACATTTATAGCTCCTCAGTGAACTCCTCAACTAATCTCCATCCCCTCTAGCATCAGTAATAATTTCTAGCATGGACCATATTAAATGTTTTCCTGAACTCCAGGCAGATTAGATCTATTAAATTTCACTTGTCTAGAAAATCAGTTATCTTATCATGGAACGGTATCAGGTCAGTTTGGCAGTCTATCTTTGGTAAACCCATCTATTTTATCTTTCTTATCGTTCTGTCTTTAATACTTTTTTCTTTCAAAGTATATTCTAAAACCTTGCTTGCTATTGAGTCTAGACCAATTGGTCTTCAGTTTCCTAGGCGGGTGATCTGATTTAAAAATAACAAGATGATTTTTGCTTTCAGAGAGGATGCAAGAAACTCCTCCTAACCAGCCCAGCTGAGAAGAAACAACCTGTGCAAAGAACATAAAATGTATCTTCCTGAGACAAGTGATGACCTCCTCAAGCATAGGTGGTCATGAAAACCACTGTCTCCTGAGTGCCAGTTGAGCATCCTTGGCTTAGGCAGTTCAAGTACTCACTTCATAGTGCTCCTGTCCTCGCTGTCTCTGGCTTCTGCATAGGACTACGGCGGTCATGCCTGATTCTGCCCAGCCTGATTTCAGGTAAAGAAGGAAAGAAAAGAAAAGGAAAAAAAAAAAAGGAAGAAAAAAAGAGGGGATTAAAAAACAAAAAAAGGAAGGGGAAGAGATGGGGGAGAAGAGTGTTGGAGAAAGGGACAGAAAAATTATTTGAGCTGTACTTGTCATTTTCATGGAGCTTTATGGTCTGTACACATTGGAAATCATTTGCATCTCCTCCTCAGGACTCTCCTAAATAGCACAAATTATTTTGCTAGTTTTCCTCCTGGCAGTTTTCATTTCTCATATTTGCAGCCACCCAGCTTAGCCAGACTTTTAAACACTCAAAGAGAACATCCTGAAAGGTGCTTTCCTCTGTCCAAAAGACGGCTTAACCTTCACTGCATCAGTCATGGCCATTTGGCCCTAGTCAGAATATCCTTAATCATGTCTGCATCAAATTGCATAGCTCTCTTCTCCTTTACAATCTCCCTCTTGTTTTCCCTTTTTTTATAGCTGCTTTCTAGGTTGCTCCTGTTCCCATGACACTATGATGAGTTTTGGATCATTCACGGTGTTTAAACCTTTCAAGAACATTTTCCACATGGAGAATCCTCTTAAAGTGAATACATCATTGTACATGATTATCCATGCTTAAAGGAACAATCAGCAGAACAATATGTCCTGTTCTCAGTGCTGCCTGTGAAGTGCGCTTTCTTCTTCCTATTTCTTACCCATTCTGGTTGGTTGCAATTCGTTTATCAGAATAGTTGCTGGGTTGGAGGGCAGCTGCTAGTCCATCAACAAGCTATAAGATTTGGTTGTGTTTAGAGCAAGCATACTTCAGAAAGATTGCAATGTGAGTTTGAGGCTCTTTCTACCCCTCAAATCATGACATTAAGCTGCTCAGGAAATGTCCCATTCTGGCAAAACCCAGCTTCCTCCTATCAGTTTCCTGCCTTCTGTACTTTCTAAATTTCCTGCTTGCTATGCCCTTCTCTCTCTTAGCAATTTTGGACATCAAAAGCCCCAAGGCTCCCACTTTCCATTTTTCTTCTTCTTCTACATAGCCCTCATCACACTCATCTGAACTTACTGTCAAGAAGTCTGCTCAAAATAGGATAAATGTCTGGAACATGGTTCCCTATCCATTGCTTCACCTGCAATCTGAGCAGGTCCCATCACCATTTCTCATACTAACATCTTACATCAAAAATTTTTCCTGAGTGATTTGGTCCAGGTCATGATTTAACCATAAGCTCTAATCATTCCCATTTTTGCTGCATTAGTAGAACAGTCCTAAAGCCTAAGTCTACTGTAGTAAGTTAAACAGTGCCAGATGCACAAACGCTTGAACTTAATTAATGTTCATGGGGTGGTTTCCTCCAGAGAATTCCCTCTCAGTCAGCCTGACACCCTGCTCTCAAGCATTGCGGAGTCTTTCACACAATGATTGCTCCATTCCTGTTCATACGGGTGCCAAAGAGCAATCCCAGGTATGCTTACATTAGTAGTGCAGGTCTACTATAAAAATATTTTGAACTATTACTCTTCTGGGATTACTGGGAGCTCACAGTAGAGATTCAGGCAGCCCATCTATGGTAGCCTCAAAAAGGCTGTCTCAGGGTGTTGTGCCAGTTTATGACATAAATATACCTGTAATTACCATCCTGCCCCTGACTTCAGTCTCACCGTTCTCCATTCATTCCCCCACCCTTGCTGTGAGTGAAGTTTTTTAAAAAATAAAGGCTTTGTTAGCCACTAAAGAACTGCTTATATAGGAATTTTCCAGTGGCCCCTTGTAGTAACTATACAATGTTTAGAAAACATTAACTGGAGATTGTTAGCTTAGTTGCTTACTTCTATTTTTGCTACTTGCCTGTTAAAGATATGTGTTTGTGTGTCTGTGTACGGAGGAGTTAAAAGATGGAATTTTGGTCCGTGGATGGACACTGGATGGGAAGTAGATAGCCAAGAAGAACGCAGTCAGCACAGGAAAACAGATGGTTTATTCTCTATTGTTTGAAATGCTGAACACAGAACTGAAGAAGTTGAGCAATACTAGGGGAGAACATGCAGTAATGGAGGAATACAAGGCACAGTTCATAATTTGCTTACCTTGTAATATTCTGTTATTAGCTTGATCATGGTTGATACATGACTGCTGGATTATGGTAATATGCTGCGTGTACAAAGCCTACGAACCAATAAACAGGATGGCTATGTCGCGTGCAGCGCGCCTGACCAGCGGGCACATGTGACATAGGCTCCCTATGTTGAAAGCTGGCAACCGAGGCGTGTTTCGGTACCCGCTGGTCACGTCTGTCGAAACCCATTCCTCTGCAAATGTATAAATACCGGGATTTCCTGAAGAGCGGTGGGCCGGTGTACGGTGAGGTCACCATTGCCTCTGAGGGGATGCCCACGTAAAGCTGGCACCTACTGACTGCTGGGCTGAGCTTGCAGCACAGGAAGGCATAAGAATGTACAGATGGTTCATCTTCCTCACGGTCCTTGGGCCAGTATGTCAATTGCTTTGATAAATACCCTTAGTGTAATGCATGCCTGTAGTTAATAAAATCGCTTACTTTTTCCCTGTAGTCAGTGTATATGGGCTTACTTTCCCGGGAATCCTCAAAACTACTCTAAAGCAATGTCTATGTGTATCTATATACAACAAATAAATCTGGAAAATGGAAATTTCCATTGGAAGTGTTGTAGTAAAAAAATCCAGAAGATTGAGCTTCCTGTTTTTGAAATAAAGTGTATTCAAGTTGCACGTTATTTTTAAAAATAAGTACTTTTACCTCTGCTTATGCTTTCTTTTCTTTCTTTTTTTTTTTTCCCTCCAAAGAGAGCAAACCTACTATACTCAGCCTGCCCTCTTCCTTCAGGCACAGAGGTGTTCTCAGTGTCTTTCTCCATGTTCTAATATTTCTACAAAATGGGAAGTTCGTGTGACAACTACAGTCAAGTCAGTGTAAAACTTACATTCAACCTCAAGTTCACAGTTCAGTGGAAACAACACTCAGCTTCAAGATCCTTATTGTGCTTGTATTTTTTCTTTCATAAAGCACACTTTTCCTTGAGCAATAGCACCAGCTCTGATGAAGGCAATAATCTCTGAGAAAACCTTCATTATAAAATGTAAGTTCTGAAAAGGTTACACATTCACTTCAGCTGTTTATGTTTAATACTTCAGCCAATTATATCTAGCTAACAAATGGATATCTATAATTACAAATATATATTTTTCTTGTCATATTATGGTTTTGAGGGATTTTTGTTTGTTTGTTTTGCTGGCTTGTTTTTCTTTTTTTTTTCATTGTTTGGTTGGGTTCTTTCCATTAGTCATTGATTTGCATACATTTTTTCACCAGATAGGAAACCTGGGACAAGTTTCAAGTTTCCCAAATTTCATCATCTGTGTGAAGCTCTCTTCTTAAGCACTTTCCTAAATACCTTAGCCACATTTATAATCATGATAAATATTTACATAAACAGGTATAAACACACAGACACGTGTGTGTGTATCCATATAAAGTATCCTATATATGGTCTGCAGTCAATAAACAGGGATTCTGAACATTATATTATTGACTAAGGTAAGATCCAGTTCAACTAATTTTATACCTCTAAAAGTTGGGTGTTTGAATAATTCACTTGGCTTAGCTTCCTGTACATTCAGTGGAGAATGACTGCAGAGGGTTCTTCATGCCAGGTCTCTTAGGTATTGACCTCAGGCTGAAAATATGGATGTCCTGGAGAATCTTCCCTCATTCCAAGACACGGAGAGGACACAGATGAATGACGTGACTAGACAGCTTATTTCTTGATAGCAAAGCTTGTCAGGTAGATGTATATTTAAGTACAAGCTTCACTTTTTAACAGGGAAGATACGCCATTGCTATCATGAAGTTTCTAAAATACTCCAAGTTAGACTGTGCTATTCCACTTCTTTGTACCAAAGCTTGAAACTGAAGATTTTGCTCACAAGAACAAATTCAATTGCACAAAATGCTTTAGTATTCATGGGATTTGTCCTCTTGTTTGCTGTGCGGCATCACAGGTCACAGATAAAAACCAAGGCTGCATCCCCATGATTAGGGAAGTGATTTTGGTGCCCAGGCACTGGGACCTTCTGAGAGAAAAGGCACTATATAAATGTGAAGATATCACTGATAGTTATCAATAATAACAATACTAAATAACAATCTGAAAAATACAAGTATTCTGCTGATGAAAAAAATATTTAGCCACTGCTCATTTCATGTTAATGAGATTCGATTTTTCAATCAGTATGAAGGACATCACCTGTGCTCCTTGCCTCCAGGTTTATCTACATGGGTGGAATAGATTCTGAAAACTAGCACTTAGAGAACTTTCTCAGAAAGATATTTCCAAATGTCAGCATTTTCTATTACTTTGTCATTGATTTCTAATGTGTTTTCAGAATGATTTCGTCCTTTCTTCGGTAAAGAAGAAAAATGGAAATTGAAAAAAACTTATATCATTCATTATTATGCAGCTTTCGCATTGCAAAACACAATTTATAGCTAAAAACTCGCCTTCCTTTCTGCTGTGCCACTTCAAATGTCCAATGCTAAACAGAAAGTGCTATAAAAATGTCTGCCCTCACTCTAAGAGATTCAAATGATTGACAATAAAGTGGAAAACTGATGAACATGTAACCTTGGCACAAGTTCCATGGAATATTCATTCACCCACTGTTGTATTCTTTGGTTTGTTTTGTTGTTTTATTGGATTGTATTCTTTTCAGTTGTGCCTTGCAGCATCTATGCACGAGTCAAATGCCTGCAGTGGGACTCCTGGCAGGAAGAAAGCAACAGGAGACAACTCACA
The DNA here is from genome assembly GCA_003993805.1 of Himantopus leucocephalus. Lineage (NCBI taxonomy): Eukaryota > Metazoa > Chordata > Aves > Charadriiformes > Recurvirostridae > Himantopus > Himantopus leucocephalus. The sequence goes on from RSEF01000031.1 coordinate 5,724,921, forward strand.
GACACAGAATGTATGTGCCATGGGCTGGCTCAAAATTTTAGGGAGCTGTAACTGTCTACTCTGAGGGGCAGCATGCCACCACACTACCTGGGAACAAACTACAGAAACCACCGAAGGCTGGATGGGCATGATAATTTCTTATTGCCTACCACTCTGAGGCAGAAAGTTACCTCATAGAGCTTAGTACTGCTTTGTGCTTGGACAGCTGAGCTGGGCAATGAGTAAGATAAGGCTGCAGCCAGTACGGCTCCTCACTGGGTGTAATACTGGGTGAGTAGCTGCTGCAATCCCATATACAAGTGCAGCAACACTAAGTAGGGCAATGTGGAGGGTTTACTCCTTCTTCCCCTTAAACGCACTTTCCTGTGAATTTAAATATGGCTGTTGCAGCCCGTTCCTATATAATTCAAAATACAGAGGTGACTATAAATTAAACTTGAAAGAATTATTACACTTGAAAAGGATTTTAAACATCCAGCGTACTGCTTGCTTCTTGTTGTTTCTCTGCCTTTGTGGGAATTTTTTTCGTCTTTCCCTGGCAAGACAATGAATTATGATTTTCCCCAGAAAAGAAATCTCAAAATGTAACACCCTCAGAAATAATATATGTAATATGACATTTCCAAAACAGAATCTTTTTCAGCTGTTATTACAAAACTCCGCTGTGCTTCAGTGAGTGAAGGAGAAACAAAACCAAACAAACGAACAATGACAACAGCCAGGACCATAACCTCCAAAATTAAAAATACTAAAAAATAAGGAATATAAAGGAATCTATTAAGCATAGCTAGAATAAGCAAAGGGTCTAATGCCCTGACCTCATTGATGCTGAGTGGACTAAGGTTTGGTGGAGCTGCAACACGGATGAGCTTTTTCACATCACTTGAAATGGAGGGTTCTCATGTAAAAGGCCACCTCACTTTTAACCCCTTAGTAAATCTGTGCCTGTGCACTGTCATTTCCATGACTGGGGTCATCTTTTGGTTATAAAGGATCAGTCCCTCACTCTTGCAGGCTAGACCGATTTCCATTCATGGTTCACCAGCTCATCATGTCTCCGTGGTGTCACTGAATTCTGAGCAATGGCCTCCAGAACTAAAGAAAAACTTTAGCTGGTGTGCACTGTACTTCATCATGTGGTCCTAGAAAATCTATCTCACCACTGCTACCAGAAGCTAACCTTTAGCTAGCTAAATCAGCTAGAGATAATCTCTGGTCAGGAATTTCCTAACCATTAAGTGCTTTTTTAAGTATCTTTGAACATAAGGAGTAGGGAGAAGGGGGAGTCTAGCCATTTGATTGTGTTTGGTTGTGGTGGGTTTTTTTGTTGTTGTTTGTGGGTTTTGGTTATCATTTTTTCCCCCTGCTTGTCCTTTTTCTTCCCACCCAGCCCCACCCCCACCCCCCCATCTTTGGGGACAACATAGGGTATCTTATCAATGCTTATAAACACTTAAAGGGAGGGTGCCAGGG
>RSEF01000031.1:5742613-5753537 GCA_003993805.1 Himantopus leucocephalus
GGAGTAAGGGAGGGAGGGAGGGAGGAAGGAAGGAAGAAAAGGTAAGGAGACAAAGAATATTTTTTACAGTGGATAGTAGCTAACATGCCAAGGGAATAAAAACAAAGGTCAAAACAGAGTAAACAAGCCAATTTATTACAACTGAAGAGAAAGAAAGATGGGGGAGGGGGCAGGAGGGAAGAGGGGCATAAAGGAAAGCCTCTCCTTTATTCCCCATGGAACCTAACAAAAAACCTATCCCATCATATCTGCAGATTGTAGGCTACTGAATTTTACTGTACCCTACCTTTTGTCAGCCTATGCACTTGAGATAAAGCTTTCTGATCAGAAAGTCAAGTCAGTCTCACAGTCTTGGGAATACTGGCTTTCTGTGGCAGTGCCTGTCCTTGGTCAAACAAAAATGTATTACAGTTTAGAGAGATCAAGTGGACATGACAATGCAGTCACTTTGTGTGTGGGAAGTACAGAAATCCCAGAAAGATTAAAAGAGAAGAGAGAAAGGGGTACAGAGATTACTTGTGGATGAAGTAGAATGAATTGGAGGTTCATAACCCGCCCTGAAACGTTATTCCTAGGAACCATAAAACAATCAAATACTCATGAAGAGTGTTTGGTGATGTCTGGAACACCCACCTGAGGAATTATTTAGCCGATTGGTCTCTGACCCATGCCTTTGTATTATCATGTCAGCTCCAGGGATGTCACATTGTCCTTAGTGTGACAGTTCTCAGGGAAATCTCTCTCACAATTTCTCATGTAGGTTATTTTCATTTACAAATAAAGAAATACATGACCATGCTTTCTTTTAAATGGGATATTTCTAGCTGAAATTAGAGATGCCAAAGAGCTGAAGTGGAGAAACCAATATCTATATTTTTTGCACAAATAGAGAACTAGATTTTGTTTAAAAGAACACAACTCTCCTGGCTCCCCAAATGAAATTTATTTACACAAGGATGAGTTTGATTAGTGCTTTTGATCTGACAAGCTGTCCTGGTTTGAGGTAAAGCAGAACCAATTTTCTGTTCAGTAACTACTTTTTAGCTAAGCCTCTTCTAACTACTGAAATTAACAGCATATTGTGCAAAAACTGTTCTCACAGCAATAACACCCATGTTTATAGATGATGCCAAGGAATGGTATGCAGAGAGGTTCCTCCTTATACTCTTTACCATAACACCCAAGGGCAGCCAACTTTGTTATTTGCCCCGTTGGAGGGTTGGAAGCAGAAAAGCACTGTGGGGTCCCACCTGCGGGGAGGAGTGGACAGGACAGGTGACCCAAAACTGACCAACAGAGTATTCCATCCCATCTGCCTCAAGCTCAGTATAAAGCTGAGGGATCAAAGGGTCAGCTCTCTTTCTTCAATGGCTGGCATCCGAGGAGGACTCTATCTGTTCGTCTGCCTTTGATCCTGATGCTGATCGTGAATCCAGATCTGGAATCCAGTTCCTGTCCATCACTGACTCCAATCTGGGACTTCCCCAGTGCCAGACAGTGACACGATCATCATTCTGGGAGCTTGACATGTTTTTTTGTATATTTCATTATTTTATTTTTATTTTATTTTTAATATTTCATTAAAGTAGTTTGCTTCCTTCTAAACTCATAAGTCTTTTTCTCTCTCCTGCCTCTCCTTGGAGAGGGGCGGGGGAGAGCATCTGTCGTTTGCCTGAGTGGTCAGTCTGGCTGAAACCATGACACAAACTTTTTTTTTACTTTTTAATTCTGTTATACCCCAACACTCCACAAATGTGAAGCAGAGATCAGTATTAAACTATGTTTAATAACCTTGATCTCGACTGCCCATTTACCTATTTCCTTTATGAAATACATAATAACTTCTCCCTTTTCAAATTAAGGAGCCTTCATTCCCTCTGTCTCTTCTCCTGTAGAAATCCCCTGGACTATGGTTACTTTCTACCTTAACAATAAAGAAGAAAACTTGGTAGTCAGATCTATATTTTGTTTATCTTTTCAAAAATTGTCTGTATTGTGCTAGACACATCATTTGTACATGATTCTCCTTCACCAGCTATATATTGATATTATCCTGCTTAAAAACTATGTGCCAACATTAATTCTTTAGTCACAGTAAATTACTTTGAGAACATACTGTGAAGCTATGTCCACGTGTATCTAAGATTCAGAATATGTACAGATGCTCATAAACAATCAGGTCTCAAGGGATTAATGAATTACTGTTTGCCAGCTGAGGTGGAATGACTGGATACGCTCTGCAACCACAACACAAACATGTTTCCTTTAGGTAGCCTAAAGGAAAAAAGTGCAAATGTAAAACCTAAACTTTGATTGGATGATAGTAGCACATACTTAGAAAAGAGAAAAAAAGCATCATGACTAGGATTTTGAATACCAAGGTATGGCTCTGCTAAAGAGGTTTTTTTTTTCATATTTTGGACAAGTTGATGTGTCTTTTAGCTTTCTACCTAGAGGGAGCTAGGCTTTTTACAAGGTAAATCAATTAATGCATGAAGAATGCCCAGGTAGTATAATCAACATATGAAAAGAGATAAGTTTTTCTAGTCTTGCTGGACAGAGAAAAATGGCACTTTATCTTTCTGCTGACTTTTGATTGACTTTGGAGCAGGTCGATAATCAGCTCTGTTCAAATAATGAAAATGTTTCTGTGTAGATAATTAGAAAGTAGAACAACCCTGCACAAATGTAGAAAATTCTCCAAATTGCACTCACCTTAGCTGTTAAAAGTTATATATATTTTTTTCTTCTCCCACTCTTTTTTGCAAAATTTTGGTAGGATGCCTCATAAATTGCAGATAAGGCAATCAGATAGCAAATTCTTCATCTACTCCAAATTTCTGCTGGCAAATGTTATCTTGAGTTTATTCTATTTTAAGTTAACATTCTATTATTTAGTCCTTAACTCTTTCTTACATTTAGTAGATACCTTGCCATCTTCATACAGCTTTAAATTCCTAAATATCCCTACTTAATAAAAGAATGTTAATAATTTGATTTACTGACATTTTACAGCCCACTACCTCTTAGCGCTGGAGTCCAACAAATATTTTATCATAGATTCAAGGCAGGTGGTGTCTGTTTCCTGAGTAACAGCTATTACTGGCAAAAGATTGTCCTTCCCAGAGTAAGTAATGGCCTCCTTATATCACTCCCTCTATATGCTGATGCTATAAAATTCCACATCCACACTGCATCAACAGAGCCCAGAAGTCTCTCTGTCCTAAGTCTAGGTAATAACATATTTAGTTAAAGAACTTTAATTTAATCATTTCACTGTTGAAACCTTTGTGCAGCTGACTGCCTCCTCTGATATAGGAGGGCACTTACATATATATCTTTACTACAAGACAAAACAAAGACAAAATTAAAAAATATAGCAAAAATTATCAAGGAAAATCATCCATCTGCTCCCAGAAAAACATCTACTTTTTCTAAGTAAATGTGTTCAATATATTCTATGCCAGGAAATTATTGCAAGTTATAAGGTGGTGGTGGTAGTAAAGGTAGTGGTAGTAGCAGTAGTAGTAGTAGTAGTAGTGGCGGTGGTGGTGGTAGAAGTAGTAGAAGTAGTATTTAGTATTTGTCATCTAACATGTTTCTCATGCCACAGGAATGTAATAGAACCAGAAAATTAGCTACGCACTGTAAAAAAATATCCCAGAAAAGACAATCTATTCTCTCATTGAACTACTACCTGCTTATCAAGAGTTTCCATGAAAGTGACAGTTCAGACTGCAGACCTGGCTGGAAACATTCAATGCCTCTTAAAAGACAAGGCTGAGAAAACGTCAGTTTTCAGCCCAGCACATCACGGCCTGAAACACAATGAGAAAACTTGAGTAAGTCACCATGTGGGATTTGGTACCAGATTCAAGTATCTGTGAGATTCACACTAGGCTGGTATTCAAGTTCCCAGTGCTGTCACTGGACATTTAGTCATGAAGGTACATTTTAACCACTGTGAATGACTAGTGACATTTTATATGTCCTATTGACACTCCAGAAAAAATGGGTCTTCAAGAGGCCCTGTATTATGTCTTCTAACCCTAAACTGATGTTGCAGATAGTGTGGAGTTAGGACACTAGGTGGTTGTATATGAACTATACAGTTTACACAGCTAACTGCTCAATGATCCTGCTTTCCAGCCAGATCACTGGAGGTAGTTTCTGCAAGATGTCTGTATATCTGTGTGGGCTATATTGTGTCTTTGGGACTGGACTCAGTGCCAGAGTCTCTAAAGGGGTCTACATAACTAGGACATGTATAATGCAGAAACTTAGATTTAAGTCTTTGAATCTGGATTGGAATGTTACCCAAGAAATATTTTAGTTTATACCAAGGTACCATTTGGTTGGCTAATTCAATTAGACAAAGATTTTTTTTAAAAAAAATATTTTCAAAAGGAATTTTTTGGGGGTTGTTTATTTTGCTAAACACCTCTCTGCAGCATGGAAGATGCCCATTTCCATCTTTGAATACTTCTGAATACTAAAAAAAAAAAAAAAGCTCATTAGCTGTTAATGTAGCATCTCTCCATTTCCATAGCAGAAATTAACTAATGCAGAAAAAGAAATTATTACAGAATTACAGAATAAATCATCTGTCCTTAGCCAGTCAATATTAATTTTTAAGTAAAAACATGGCTATTGCAAATCTAGCTGAAAGGCCAGTCAGTTTGAGCTCCTTCATGCCAAGAACACAGCAAATTCCAAGTAAGTAATTTAGATAAAAAGATTAAAGTTGTGAGAATTCCTTTTGCTGAGACTCAAGTAAAAGCGAGTTACCTCTCTGTAATGGTCTGTAATGGAACCTATGCTGCATAAGTTAGGTATCTAATTTGTACCTAACACCTTCAGGTGTTTTATGTGTCTTTGAAGCCCTGTAGGAAAAGTTCTTATCTGTCCAACATAGATATCTAACTGTAGCCATGCAGAATCTCCTTTTGGATGCTTTCAAATACCTTTCTTCCTGTACTGCTAAACAGCAAGCTTGGGAAATATTTTTCTGCCATTGGGCAGAGGACTTTCTTTTTAAAGGATTTCCAGAAGCCAAGTTTCTATAAGACACAGATATGGAGCATCAAAAAAAGTCCAGCTTACAAAACATGAGTTAAAGACCATTCAGAACAAAACCAACATTCTCAATTGTCCAACATTTGATAACTGTCTAGACCTTTGAACAAGTCATTTTGAAAAAAAAGAGCACAATCTGGCTTTAAAACTATCTGGGATAGTATCATGCTAGCTATGAAATATAGACCTTCCTCAGAAGTTCTGACACTTGGATGGTAGATGATTTTGTCAAATCCCATAAAACTCAGTATTTCAAAAAACTTCATCAACTCTGGAGCTATAATAATTTGGCAGCATAGTTTGGCAATCTGTGCATTAAAACCAGTTAAAAGTCAATTACTTTCTGGACCAAAATGGATGTGATGCATTCATGGGTAATCCTTTGTATTTCACTCTGGTTGCAGAGGACACGGGGCTTCTAGGCCACTGGGTGGAACTGCCTATATGTTTCATGCATCAATAAATTAAATGTATTTATTTAATTTAAGCCATTGCCAAGTGTACCATGGAGACACATTTATCAAATAGATCCAGATCAAATAGATCCACCCTGTTCACAGACTTCAGGAAAGTCTGAATCTAGACCTTGCTCATTGCCTGCATCAAGGGCAAGTCTGTATGGTTTTAGTTACTGAAAAGGTACAGGGCAAAGCAGGAGCTTCACTCCCTGCCCTGAAGCTTTTCTTCATCACATATACACTCCATCATCATGTAGCAAAACTGTTCTTCAGGGATCATTTCTCAGAGCAAGAGAGCAGATCCTCCACCACTCAGCCGGGAGCGCCAACCAAGGTACCAGGCAGTGCCAGCTGTGTGATGTGCACTTTGATGTTGTGGTCACTGGTCTGAGACCACCAGTTCTGTGGAGGATCACTGACAGCCGTTGCATTAGAAAGGGAAACAACTAGGTACAACTAAGCACAAGATTTTAAGTAGAGAGGCAGTGTGCTGTGAAGCAAAAGAAAGTGAAGGTAGGGAACAGCACATCCAGGCTCCTATGCTCTGTATTATGTTGTAATTCAGCTGGCTTCTTTAAGATATTTCAGTGGAAGATATGGCTTGTAAAATGTCAAGGCAACAATTCCTTTAATGCTCTGCGATGTATCTTTACTTAAAATTTGCTACAAAGCAAATCATTACTATGTCACTTTGCACCCTTGTTTGCTAATGGAAGAGCAATAAGGCACACATAACAGCAAAGGATCATTTTCTGTAGGGAGTTAATCCCCTGAGTTGTCCAATCCTGTCAAAATCTGAGAGAGAGAAGTGCTAGGAGAACTAAAACAAGTATGTTTCCTGAAAGTCAAAATGTCCCTATTTTCCAAGGTCCTTCCATCATTTCTGAAGGTTTCCAGTGTCATTGTGGATCTTTAATTAACTGGTGTTCTGATTAATTGTCTTGTTTCCTTAAGAACCTGTTCAATGACATTATATGGATGGAGGTTGAAAGAGATCAATAAAGTTACATCAGGATCAACAGAGATTTCTGTAATCACCAACTTTTGTGTGAGAAATGGCATGAAACTTGAAAGCAGTGATGGGTGGTATAGTACTGGGGATGGATTTTAGAGAGTTAATCAGAAACATCCATGAGCCTGCATGCCTTACTCTACCCCCAGGTTACACACCTTCACATACATACACATGCACGTGTGCACACACACACATAGAGGTTGATCATACAGATACTCATATCTGCTGCTTGCACATGTGACAGTGATAAACAGGTTTCTGCTAGGAACAATTTAGCTGGTAATAAATCACTCTGGTGGGGGTTAGTGTGCACAGGTGAATAGCCATGATGCAAGGATATAATTGTGCATAATCAATGCAAACATGCTCTAGTGGAACGTGACAAAGACTTACTTAAACACGTTTAGCTAGAGTCTAAAGGTTAAGGCAGAAGCAAGGTGATGGGGATCTCTCAGATAACACCAGGATTTCTTGCTAGTGTCATGACAAAGGGAAGAGTAAGACAAGCTTTGGCTGAACTGATGTTAGGAGAAATATGAAGGAATAGTCTTTGTGACCCCAAGAAGCAGCATGTGAACATTCCTCAGGATTCTCCACCATCTCAGGAACCAGGAAAATAAAAAGTACAATACAGAGTACCTAGGGCAACTATAAATTATGAGCAACTCCTGCAGAAGAGAGAACAGCCTCCTAAGAATCTGCTTAGGACTCTGAGTTTTCGTGCTGTCTCCCTTCACTGCCCCCAGTTGAAAACAGACTCTTTAATGAGAAAATGTTTTGTTAGAGTCATAAATTTCCCACAGAGTCGTATTTGTTTCAACTAAGCTGTCATTAGACAAACATCTCAGATCCTTAGTGGAATTTATGGGCAAAGCTGAAACTCTAGAAAACATTCCACATTATAATAAAATAGGGTATTACATTATGAAAGATCAAGCTAAAAATCTGGTTCTGATTGCATCAGATCAAGGAGAAAAAACATTCATGCTCCAGATGATTATTCTAATAACCAAGGTAGTTATGCCAGTTCTTTTATTATTTTCTGTAAGGGTTATTGTCATAGATTCAACCCAGTTAACTTAGTCTGCAGCCAGAGCAGAGAGGTATTTTTTCTCCAAAGGTAGTCTGAGCCCATCCAAAATTTGACTGACCTTTGCAATTGCCTCTTTCCTACATTTAACTCTCTAGGGATGACAGAGCAACTAAGCATCCTGTATTAAGGCCTAAAAATACATGAGATTAACTTAATACTATTCCATTTTAGGAAACTATATCAACACATAGCGGACTGAGTGACTGATAGACATTCACCTGCATGAGTGATTAGAAAGCTCACTTGAGAGGTGGGTGACCCAATGTCAAACCTCTGTAAATAAATCAGACATTCTGATCTGTCTCACAGGCTCTGGATAAATCTCCTTAGAGCTGGTCTAATGCAATAGTCCTCTTTTTCCTGCTTTTGAGTGCTGTTTTTTTTTAGTGGGGAGGGGGAACTATTGGTTTCATCTGAGGATAAGACATGAACATCTTTGGAAATCTCAGGAAAATAATTATTACAGTACAGGAAAATCATCTCTTGCTTGGATCTATATAGAAAGAAACAGACACATCTTTGGTCTTTCTGGTCAGTAAGATAAAAAGGTATTAAAAGCACTGTTCTGGTGCAAAATGCTGTATAGATTTCTTTAAAAAAAATGCAAGCTATGATCTGCAACTGGCAAATTGCCCTATTAGTGTAAGTTTAAAGAAAAGGGTTGAAAGGTGCAAATTGGAAGGAAACTTGCTCCCAGGAATCAATAGGTCTAGAAGAGTCTATTATAATAACATCATGTCCCTGAGAGGGCATCAGGGATAAATATGTTATTGTTAAATTAGGTGGCGCCATCTTTGCAAGGGAAACAGAAATGTAATGTTTGCTAATTGAACTATAAAAATAATAATTACCTTTGATGTAGGGGAAGGCAAAGTCACTCAGCAATGGCTCTGATTGTATAAATTGAAGCCGTTATCATCAGAGCCCAAACTAGATTAGAAGTGAGCTTCTCAAATTACATTTGGATGATACCAAACATACACAAGGCTTTGAATGTTTTCAGTACGTGAGAAACAGCTCTTCTCTGCCCCCCTCCCTCACCAAACGGCCGCACGTTTGCCTGTAGCAGCAACTGTAGCAGCATCTCCTTTGCAGTAGTGTACATTTCTTTAACCACCTTCATTCCAACTGCAAATTTTTCCTGCAGAAAATGCAGTTTACAAACCAGTATGAACTTAGCGGACATTCTGCTTTAGTGAAACTGTATTGGCTCTGATTCCTTCCCGGCTCAGGATTTGTTTAAGGGGTATTGCTATGATTTGAAATGGGGGGGTGGGTGCAGAGGTGGTCTTTATTTAGAATGCTGGTCCTAATTTAACTTGTGATGCTATCAATCAATTATTAATTCTCTACTGTTAATAAAGGGGTAGAGCCAAGGATTGTGTGCTACTGAATAAGCCAGTTATGAAGGGAATTTATGAGGAATCAAACAGAAGATTTTGCAAAGGATTATGATTTTTTTTTTCCCAGTTCAGTGTTCTACACACTACTCTGTTACCTTGTGGTGAAATATTAGCTCGACTTGGAAGAGAGAAGTTATTTATTTATTTATTTATTTATTTTCTTCTTAAAAGTATAAAGAACTTCTGTATTTGAACTGCATTCAAAGCCAAGAGAATGCCAAGAGATTTTACATTGGAAGAGTAAACACCAGATCTCTTTGATTTTATGAAGAGCCATAGAGTGCAAAAATTCTTGGGCAAGCAAGGACTATGCTCTTTGGTTTTAGGAAGGAAAATCCACTAAAAAAGTGAGAGTGAAGGAAGCATTGGAGAGGGAGGTTAGCAGCTAATGGCCAGCATAAACAATACATTGAATCACTGTTCCCTATGACTAAAGACAAGGTCGTGAGCAGATGTACTGTCAGAAAGAAAAGCACAAGCAAGAATTCTGCATACCTGGCCATTTCTGGTCTCAACAGATCTTTAATATAGAATCTAAAGACAGAGTTGAACAATAAACTGGAAATACATAAATATAATGTACAATTGTGGACACTCAAAAGTTGTGTTCCACTCAAATCTTAGTAAAATGAGGTGTCCATCTGAATGAGACAGCCAAAGTTTATGAGATTATCTTAATATCAGGACTAGAAACAATATTTTGAAATGTGAAGAGTAGGACAGGCAGAAGTCTTCCCAGACCAAGGCACTACAGACATGGATAAAAACTCGTGGAAAATTCTGGAGTCAGCATGCAGCGCTTGTTTAGTTGTTACTGATGGCATATATTGTCTTTAATGGCAATGCTTCTGGAACGTCACACAACGTATATAAGACATTTCAGGGATCTTAAAAGAACCCTATAACAGAAGACTACCCATCTAATTTTCTTGGAAATCCTTTCTGTCTTGTAAAGGCACATAAAATAAAAGTTTCTGGAAGTGAAAACAGTGTAAATATGGTCGTCCTAAAATTATAATGTTTTGGTCAATGAAATTTGTGCATGTTCTGTGTTAAATGAGAGGTCTTAGACTTTGGATGACTTGTCTTTCAGAAATTAGAAAAAAGCTTCTGGACCAGCAAGCTGTTTAGAAAAGACCAGAGTGCAAAATTATTGCCCCATATGAAAAAAATATCCATTTAAAAGCATTTACCTATGCCATATTTGGCTGAAAGTTTCATATTTGTGTGTATGTGTGTGGGTGTATATTTAAATGAGGGTGAGGTGTGCCAAAAACACATGCCAAAATTGTATTGGCTCAAGTATTTTTCTTATACAATATAGAATATCAAACTGTACTTTAAATTATTACTTAATTTGTACATCCACAACTAAATGCTATGTAAGAAAACATGCCCACTGGAAAACTTATAATAAGAAAGACTGAAAGTTGATTACTCACAAAAAAACAAAAAAATAATCCTGCAGATCAGAACACTCCCGTGGGAAAATGTATTCAAAACCAAATATATGTCCTAGCTAGTGGCTACTCTAGACTTGTGCTTCTGACCAGAAATTATCCTGGGAATTAAAATCTTTTTAGATGAGAGTTTAATTGAAACCTGTATGTTCTTGAGTAAAGTTTTAGGTTTGGCCAATTAGTTTATTCTGATTAAAACTAAATNAAAAAAAAAAAAAGAAGGAGAAAAGCAGGAGCAAACATGTACTCACTTAGAACAAAATCAGAATGTTGAGAACCAAATTAATCAAGACACCGAAGGACATGAGGAGAAGAAATTATTTAATTGCCTGTACACCACTGCTTGGAGCCTGGATAATAAACACAGGGAATTGGAATTGCTCATTTATGAGCATAAATTTGACCTAGTTGGTATTACT
>RSEF01000031.1:5754541-5768496 GCA_003993805.1 Himantopus leucocephalus
CCCCCCCCCCCCCCAAATATATGCAACTACACCTCTAGAAATTAGGAATGTAAGCTATCATTAGAGAGCAGGGAAACTCAACTTTGAGAATGGGTGACTCTGGAAAGGACTTCATCATAATGGTCAAAAGGGTTAGTACGAACACTGAACATACAAAGAGGGCAAATTAGACCAGGCCAATTGCAATATTTCTTTATTTAACACTGGTAGAGCTGTAATTGGAATACTGTGCTCATTTCTTATCTCTGCAGATCAATAAGGAGATCTGCAAATTAAAAAGAAAGCAGACAACCACAAAATTCAGTGAAAGCCTGCATTTATTGCTAGACTTAAGGATCTCCATCTGGTTAGGTAAACAGAAAAAGGTTAAAGGTGTGACTGGGCCTAAGACAGTCATCCACCTTTTGATCTGCACTTCTAACAGTTATGAAATCTAAGACTTTGCTTTGTCATAGAGGTGTCTCTAGCAGTGATTCACTAGGCTCTACGACAGCTGAAATGAATCACCCTCCGGAGGAGCCTATTTCTGACTGCACTGACTACAAAGGGAGCTGAGCCAATTAGCTTTGGCTAAGCCAGCACTTAAAGTTAACTGAGATGAATCCTGCTTTAAATGTCCTTACAAGAAGCAGAAGTTTGCTAATAGAAGGCTCTTCAGCTTAGTTAACAGGTGTATGAAATTCAGATGCTGAATGCTGAGCAAATGTATTTTCCATCTGCCTGGTACCTTAACCATTCTTGATAAGTCTTTCTTCACCAGCTACTGGGGAAAACCAAGGTGATTACACATGGAAGTATTTCATTTTGGTACTTCAAGTTAGATCAGATCACGTTAAGCTAAGTTGTGTGGGTTTTTTCCTTCCTTTTTTTTCTATAAAACCAGTCCTCCACCGTTCAACAAATTTATAGTGTATTGTTATGTGTGCTCCCTTCCTAAAAACTTCTAAGTAAAACCAGTAAGGTTTCCACGTGTTTCTCTTACCTGAAATAAATCACTTAATTTAAATGAGTGTTGATTTAGGGAATTTCTATAGTTTGTGTTTTTCCGTAAGTCTTACTACAATGGTCCCACCTGACTTCAGACATCATTTTGAGACAATTTCTCTGGGGATGCATATACCAGGCAGTAGAATATGACACAAAAATATCTGATATTGTGGTGATAAGATTTGTTATGTCCACATAGCTCAGTGCCAGTGATCTACCAGCTTTACCTCAGGTAGAGACTATCCATATTTGTACAATTACTTTTTAATCTTCATAGGTCTTGTTAGATGAGATGTCACCCTAGGATAATCTCCCCTTGTGTCATTCTGCTATATTCCATTAATTGTAACATACTGACCATCTTGAAATCTGAATGTGGGTAGATCAGGTATTTACAGAAGTCTTCACAATTGCTTTAGTCCAACCTACTACACCACCTTTCCATACCAAGGGATACTACGAGCTGCCGAAAGTGGAAGAACTCTCCCAGAAGCAGAAAGAAAAAATGCTTTGCCTGTTAGGGAAAGTCAATAAAAGAGTCTGTACAGAGAACCTGTAATCCTACTCAGTAGATCTCCGTTTAATACCAGAAAATAACTGAGGTGATTTTGGCCTCAGTGCCAGGCCAGATAGCCATTAGAGGCGCTCCTCAACCCCCTGATCTTGCTCTTTACCAGTAGGAAAGACTGGCAGACCTTTGACATTAACTGACTTTTTTCTTTCTTTGGACCATGTAACTGCCTTGGTAAACCCTTCAGATTGAATCCAAACGATGGTATTAAATTACTTCCACCAGTTGCCCCATAAGAACTGTCTTCTCTATTATTTTTATATTGTATTTCTTATATATGATGTGTTGTGAAAGGTATCTTTTGTGCAAAATGGTGCTCAAAGAGCACATCCTGTCAACAAAAGGCAGAGTGAGGGTGTGTTATGTAAGATTTTGTACCTCATAGATAGATTCATGGGCATTATATGAGGGGTAATGTTGAAATGAAGCTTTGTTTTTCATTTGGTCTCTCATGACATCTGTCTCTCCCTCCTTGTCTGTCTCACTCACATTCCTGTGTGTTTTATGTGGAGTGAATTCACATTATTTCCTTCTTTCACTAACCAATAATAAAAAAAAAGATGTTTTATACTCATTGCTTTTCCTCATAGTATTTGTAGGATCTGAATTATCTCTCAGACTTCTACCTTTTCTGTCAAAATTCTACAGTTCTGTCAAATTCCATGATTCTGTGAAATTTGATTCAAATTGGCCAGAAGCTTCAGTGATATTGTGGAGACATGGACCAATGCAGTATCACACAGACAGCGTGACCATGTAAGCCGTAGTGCCTTAGGAAAAAAGCAAGAAAGGCATTTTTTTGATACAGCATGAGGAAAAGCATTGGGATAAAAACAAATCAGTAATTAGATATTCAGACTAAGGTTCACAGTGTTTTATCCTATTTTATCATTTTTCCTTGTACAGATTTTTCATCCTGGACCTAACAACATGTTAAATCACCATACAATGATTTCTGACAGTGACTCAGAAATGATGCAACCGCATCATGCAGTAGAAGGATAATTAGCATGTGGCTCTATTCAGTGATGAAGTGGCACTCCAGTTCTCCAAGGTTGAGAGCCACTGCTGTAGACACTCTCATTCTAAAGCAAGAGACACTTTTCACTTTCACCTGCACGAATGTTTTCTTGGAATTACTCAAGGCTTGACTTGCAAAAACATCTGTTTGCCCCATGTGCCAAAACTATTGCTTCAGGGTCCTAGCACCTGAGAGTCATTGATTAGGAAAAAACCCAAATCTGAAGAGTTGATTTTGTATTACAATAGCAATGAAGGGAAGCAAGTGGGGGGAGACTGTATTGGGAAGAACACATAGATGGTGAAAATATTGGAATTTCAGGGTTTCCTTTTTTATACAACTCAAGCTGAAGATACCAAATGGGAAAGAATGAGTTTTGTCATCAGCTGCCAATGAGATGATGATGCCTGATTTGATCATAGTGTTTTGAAAAGTCTAATAACATATTAGAAAACTTATTCATATACTTTTGAAGCACTGATTTGAAAGTGTATGCATTTTAACTAGAAATGTCCTTCTGAATGACAAATAACTGGCCACCTCCCTTTGTGAGACAGTTCTGCTCATTCCACAGAGAAGCACAGCTGCAACTGTAGTCCATTAGGGCACTTCCAGTTTAATAGCTCTGTCTTCCTTAATAAAGTTCAAATACCTGTCCTTGATGGCTGCTGTTCACAGACTCTTTGGGTGTGTGGCTAGAACATCCTCACAAGACTTAAACTCCTATATGCTGCTATAGCAAATCTGTAGCAATTTTGGACTTCAGAGTCACCTCTTCCTATTGCACACCCGTAGCTGCTCAGACCTCCATACTGTGAGCAGGGATGCCACTGCTGTTCTGAAGGCTAGTGTCTGCACCTCTGTTATTTACACTGCAGGTTAAATATTTTTCAGTTTAGCAGAATACTGCCAATATCACATACAGGAGTAATAAAATAATGTGAGTAGCTTATGGGTCAGTCACTGTGGGGTAGACGTGTCTGATTATCTCCCTCAGTAAGCATTAGCTTGTTTTCTTGTAGTTCCTTCCTAAATAGATATATATACATAGTCACACTGTTTAGCTTTTTTGTGTTTCTCTGCTGCCTGCCCAATACTGCTCAATTCTTTCAGAAATTATTGGTGAGCTTGAACCCCAACTGACAGAACAATGTCAAATATTAATCAGTTTCTATAAAGTTCAAGTATATTATAAAATGACACTTAAAGAAAAAAAAGTCCAGTAAATGGAAAGCCTTTGCTGTTTGTTTGCTTCAAGACAAATAACATTATTACTGCAATAGTTATTTTTAAAGGACATCTTGCATTTTTACTTCAAATTTCTCTCAGCTTCTCAAGCTGTAATTAGCGCTAATCATCCTCTACTCCTGGTAAAATAACTGAGCAAAATTCTATTACCTTTCCAGCTAAAAAGGGGTTCTGCTTGCCAGCTTCTTTATACTAATGCTTTCAGCCTTGTAAATGGAATAGAAGCCCCATAAATAAGGTGAAAACCTGAAGAGAGCACTTCTGGAAATTAAAGGTGGTTTGAAGCAGTTCCATGGGCATGTCTCCATGGGCAGAGCCCCTACTTGAAACTTAAAAGACGTAAACCATCACAGGTACAGAGGTTGTGTGGTTGCATTAACACTGCAGTAACCAAGATAATATGTAATTTTCTAGGTACCAAGCCATTGCAGGGAGGAGCTTTTGGGTCAGATTTGCCTCAGAGCCAGTCAGGTGGGAGCATTACCAGCTAATGCACAAGATATTCTCCAACAAGCAATGGAGCCATGGTCTTTGCGGTTGGTTGTTTTCACAAGAATTTGCAGGAAAAATAAGGAAAACTAACAATGTATGGGAAGATAAAGCATGTAAATCATGGTAGAGTTGCTTGGCTTTGCAAAGCTGCTTCAACTCACATGAAGCCTCCATTTCCCTGTTAATAGAGAGTTCTTTTAGCAAAGTAGAACCTTCTAAACTTGTTTCCATGTCTGCCTGGCAGTTCAGTTCAACACAAATTGCAGCAATTGTCAAAGCCATTAAAATGTCTGATGATCATCACAGCTCTGAGTGCTGTATCTTAGTTTGAATCCTTCCATTTTCTTTAATCTCCCTTATAGCCTTTTGATTTCTAGGAAACGCCATTGATTTAAAACCACATAAAGCAAGTGGAAAAGTTAAAGTACACTTACATAACGGTTGGATTAGGTTCTTATTTTAAATTTACCAGCAACATTCTGCAAGTTTACATTAGCAAATGAGAATATATCTCTTTGGGCAGCTCCAGGAACAGCGCTGCAAACTTATCTGAATGGAAAATGTTAGATTTTGTCCAAGGCAGGATTTGACAGCCCTTTTTTCTAATCCTGTTTGCACATTCACATGTTCCAAAGAGCTTGAAAAATTCCTTAAACATACAATAAATATTTTCTATTTTCTTATTTTCTATCCTTCCTGAGATCAAATATTCACTGCTGTAGAATCCTGAAAATCAAAATCTATGTTGCCACCTCTGTGTCCTTTTATAAATCCACACTTAAAACTCTACCTTTTCTGTGATGCCTACAAATCACTGCAATCTAGTATTTTTTGGAGATCAATAGAACAATGGCAGTTTGAGGAGTTATTGCTTGTCAGCTGAGCAATGTAACTGTTTGTTCATATATTCTTAGGCTGCTCCAAATGAAAAGTAAGTTAACATAACTTTCTTTGGTAAAGTGAAAATTAAGCACCTTTACTTAGCCATTTGAGGCAGAAAGAAAACAAGTTTTGGGTACGTACCAGAGATAACCACGTTACTTTACATTTGGCAACCCAAGCTGCTGGTATAAATCTACCTATATTGGATTCCTAAATCTGGTGCTATCTAAATCCACTTAGACTATCCCTCTGATATTATTGAAATCTTAGTTCAAGAATTTTAACAAAGCAAGGACTGTTTTTATGTTTGCTGCTTGTTTTGACAATTATGCTTCAAACCGTAGAGTCATAGAATGGTTGTAGTTGGAAGGAACCTTAAAAATCATCTTGTTCTAAACCCTCTGTCATAGGCAGGGACACATCCCACCAGACCAGGCTGCTCAAAGCCTCATCCAACCTGGCCTTGGACAATTTCATGGATGGGTCCTCCACAACTTCTCTGGGCAACCTGTTCCGATGTCTCATCACCCTCATAGTGAAAAATTTCTTCCTGATATCTAACTTAAATCTACCCTCTTCCAATTTGAAGCCATTACCTCTTGTCCTATCTCTACATGCTCTTGTAAAAAGTCCCTCTCCAGCTTTCTTGTAAGCCCCTATTCAAATACTGGAAGGCCACTACAAAGTCTCCCTGAAGCCTGCTCTTCTCCAGGCTGAACAACCCCAACTGTTTCAGCCTGTCTTCACAGGAGAGGTACTCCAGCCCTCTGGACTTCTTCATGGCCTTCCTATGGACTTGCTCCAACAGGTCTCCATGTCCTTCTTATGTTGGGGCCCCCAGACCTGGATGCAGTACTCCAGGTAGGGTCTCACAAGAGCAGAGTAGAGGGGAAAAATCACTTCCCTCAACCTGCTGGCCATGGTTTTTTGATGGAGCCCAGGATGTCGTTGGCCTTCTGAGCTGTGAGCACACATTGCCAGCTCATGTTGAGCTTCTCATCAACCAACATCCCCAAGTCTTTCTCCTTAGGGCTCTCAATCCATTCTCTGCCCAGCCTGGATTTGTGCTTGGGATTTCCCTGACCCACGTGCAGGACCTTGCATGATCAGCAAAGTAAATGATCAGCATGGTGAAGAAATTTCCTAGTAATGCACAATTAAGGGAATGTCAAAGCAGAAAAGTCACTATTTACCATCCAAAAAGAAAGAGATAGCTTCAGAAACTGCAGTAATAGAAATAACACTGAGTCAGAGATTTAATGCCGAAAGATTAAAAAAAATAAAACTTTACAAAAAGCCAGGAATTTACTTAGTTGGAAAAGTCTAAAAGAAGAGAAAGACTTGCTTGTCTTACCTGATTACAACTTGACTTTGAAGCATCCATGTGGCTATGGAACAAGTAAATGCAGCCCTAACAGATGTGAAATGAATTTTCTGCAGTAGTGGTAAGGAAGAGCTAATGTTGTTATACAAGTCATTTATGTGATCTCCCCTAGAGTATTGAATTCCATCCTTGCCACTTCACTCAGAAAAAGACTTGGATACAGAAAGAGGATCACCAGAGAAAGTCTAAATAAGGAGAGATATATTTTTGAGATCAGAAAAGAAACTTCTGGAAGAACCACAGAACATAATGGGCATCGCTAAAGGCTCTGTATCTCTACTTCTAGTTTCTTGAATTAAAAAATTAACATTTTAGTTGTATCCTGGATATATGGCATCCAGGTAGGTACTTCAGCTCACAAAAGATACTTAAATCTATGGGAGGATGCTTTGATGGAGTCTACCAGGCCAATAGTCCTCCAGCAGACACTGCCCAAACACACTTTTTCTTGAAACTGGATTCTGGCTTCAATTCCAAAATACCATGCAGCATGGCTGAATGTTGTTGAGTAGCTGTAATATTAACCTTTCAGAAAGCTCAGCCTATTCACTAGGTGGATAAAGAGATGCACACATAAACTAGAAATCTTTCCACAGAAACCAATTAAATTACATCAGTGCAAGACTGGGAGAGAGGCTTTTTGAGGCTTTGTGCACCCTCTTTGTATGCAGTATTGCAAATACAGACTAAAGGGAATGTGATTAATCTGATCCTGTCACACAAATCTAGAAGCCAGGGCCTTAATCATAAACCGACATTCTTTCTACCTGTATCCAACTGCAAACTCAATGCAAGGGAAAGATCCAGAAGCACTCTCCTGAGGTGCGAGGCTCCTCTTCCCCGCAGCTGTGACAGTGTTAATAGCCATGCAACTAATCCTTTCTTGGACTGCCACAGCACAGACCCTGGCTTTACACTCGCCTGTTTCTTCCTTTGTCTTTTTTAATTAATAATCATCAAAATGCGTCCGGATGGTTCTCCCCTCTCTTTGCCACTCTCCCAACACCCACACTCACTCACTCAGCAAGGGGGAGGGAAGAAAGAAAGGCAGGGTGGGGGTGGGGGAGATGCCAGCTTGAAATTAACGGAGACAATTGCAGTTGACATAATGATACGACATAATCCTAGCAATTAAGTCCCAGAGCAGCACAGCGAGTTCATTCTCAATGCTCGCGGCATTGCTTCCCTCTTCCCCTCCCTGCCTTCCGCGGCATGTACGAAACAAGGGATTACAGAAGGTGCCGTTCTTTTTAAGGAGCCTGTTCTTAAAGACTTTAGCCGTCCTGGCTGTCATGTATGGATGGGCAAGCTAGACGCAGCCATCCATCCATTCAGTCCATTGGCTGACAGCGGATGACTTTGCACAGGAGTGGCACTTGGATTTACCCCGGGGGGGAGGGCTGAGGCTGAGGCTGCACACAGCTGTGCCATCTGTTCCAATAATACCACATTACTCTCTAAACTCAGTAATGAAGGCTCTTGAGTAATCTTTCATCAGAATGACTTCACGGCATTAAAAATGCATTTCAATACATAGCTTGTTTAAATATTTAACCCTCTTTGGCTTTGAGAGATTGATTCAGATCTGCAGTGTTTATATGTGTAAGAAACATTGATTTTCATATGTAGGCCTGCATTAATTCATGAAGACATGAGCATGCACAGANTCATATGTAGGCCTGCATTAATTCATGAAGACATGAGCATGCCCAGAGAAAGAGTGAGCTGTGATAAATGGACTCTCAAACTTTGGAATGTGATTGGGGACAATTGGTCTTCTGGCTTTGATTTTCCTCAGTGTGAACTTTTCCTTTGGAAGAGATTTAGGTTGGACTAAATAAGCCAAGCACACCATGGACTGGTATCCAATTAGCTTTAATGGGAGTTGTATCATTCTCACTTACCTGCCACCCTCTTTTTCTTTCATTCACTGTCTGTCTCTTGTCCTGATTTTCGACCCATCTGGCGTTGTCAGTTCAAGCAGTGTAGTTTTAGTAATACTTTTTTTTCTTTCTTTTTTTNGGGGGGGGGGGGGGGGGGGGCAGAGAGAGGTTTCTGGCAATTTCCTTTTAGGTTTCTGACATATTT
This sequence comes from Himantopus leucocephalus, assembly GCA_003993805.1. NCBI lineage: Eukaryota > Metazoa > Chordata > Aves > Charadriiformes > Recurvirostridae > Himantopus > Himantopus leucocephalus. The sequence continues at coordinate 5,763,215 of RSEF01000031.1, forward strand.
AGCCAGCAGAAATGCACGCTGTTCTAAAACTGTCAGGCCTTATTACGGCATGGAGGACCTGATGCATACAGGGCTGTCATCTCTCTATTGCTGTGGAATGATCTGATGCTGTGCACAACGCTAAAGCTTGCCCCACTTGTTGGTAAGTTGAGGGTGAGAGCTCCTTGGTACTGTCCATGGCAAGCAGTGATTATGAATGGCACGTTGCTCTAATCATCCCTTTGGCTCTTTGGCAAACAAGTTTTGGGAAGATAAAATGCCGATATTTGTGGGGAACACCATAACAAAGACACAGTGGGAACATGAGCTGTGACAAAGATGAGATATTATTCTCTAAGATATGCTCTTATTAAATAGTCAATATGAGGGTCAGTGAAAAGAAAGCTGGTCAAAATTATGGAAGTACTTGTCATACAGATATTTAGAATAAACATGAGGTACCCAAAGTAATTTTACTTAGATATCATTATCAGTGTCACTTACCACTTAAAAGTTTCTTGCATTCCAGTAGTGGTATGTTGTGCCAGTTTTGACTGGGGTAGAGTCAATTTTCTCCATAGCAGTTAGTATGGGCTGATGATTTGGATTGTGTTAAAAACACTGTTGATAATACAGGGGTGTTTTAGTTACTGCTGATCAGTGCTTACACAACATCAAGGCCTTTTCTGCTTCTCACACCACCCCACCAGAGAGTGCACAAGAAGCTGGGAGGGGACACAGCTGGGACAGCTGACCCCAACTGGTCAAAGGGACATTCTATAGCATATGACATCGTGCTCAACATACAAAGCTGGTGGGAGAAGGAAGTGGGGACATTCAGAGTTATGGCATTTGTCTTCCCAAGTAACCGTTACGTGTGATGAAGCCCTGTTTTCCTGGCAATGGTTTTAAACACCTTCCTGCCAATAGAAAATGGTGAATGAATTCCTTATTTAGCTTTGCTTGTGCATTTCAGCTTTTGCTTTACCTGTTAAACTGTCTTTACCTCAACCCACAAGTTTTCTTACTTTTACTCTTCTGATGCTCTTCCCCATCCCACTGTGGGGGAGCGAGCGAGGGGCTGTGTGGTGCTTAGTTGCCAGCTGGGGTTAAACCATGACTTACATTCATTGTATTTTTAGGAAACTGTGTGAACTATTTGTTCCCAGAATTTGTAGGTATGAGTTTGTGTGCCAATTATATGTGTACCAATTATATTTGTGTAAGTTTGTGTACCAATTATACACCAATGCAATCTGCATGAACCCAGTGTGAATAGTTTGAGCTATATCTTCTCTGCTTTTGCCAAACGTGAGCCAGTTCCAGAAAGGAAGCTAAGATCTGCATTTAGTATGACTTTAAATACAAACTAAACCCTGAAGATTTGGTAAGAAAAGTCTGCAAAAGCCCACCTAACAGGCAATGACAGGTTTGGAGAGGTAGATATATTTCTGTATTAGATATGTTGTTGTCTTGCAACAATAACTGCCACCACCTACCTTATATATAGACATAATGATTGAACAGACTTCTCTTTTCATTGCTACCTGTTGTGGTTTAACCCCAGCCAGCAACTAGGACCACACAGCCACTCGCTCATTTCTTCCCCCCCAACACCAGAGTGGGATGGGTAGAAGAAACAGAAATAATGAAAACTTGTGGCTTGAGATAAAGACAGTTTAATAAGCAGAGAAAAAGCCATGCATGTAAGCAAAGCAAAACAAGGAATTCATTCATTGCTTCCCATCAGTGGGCAGGTGTTCAGCCATGTCCAGGAAAGCAGGGGTCCATTGTGTGTAATGGTTACTTGAGAAGACAAAACACCATAACTCCGAGCATGCCTTCCTTCTTTCTTCTTCCCCCAGTTTTATATGCTGAGCATGACGTCATATGGCATGGAATATTTCTTTGGTTAGTTGGGGTCAGCTGTCCCAGCTGTGTCTCGTCCCAACTTCTTCTGCATTCCCAGCCTACTCACTGGTGGGGCAGTATGAGAAGCAGAAAAGACCTTGACTGCTTAGCAACAACCAAAACCATCAGTGTGCCATAAACACCACTCCCATCCCAAATCCAAATCACAGGACCACACCAGCTGCCAGCAAGAAAGTATCCCACCCCGGCTGAAACCATGACACTACCCCATCGATCCCCTCCCATGACATGCAATTTGGAATATTATCTTCTGGTGTACATGCTAGCAAAGTTCATCAAAGACACTGTGAATGGTAGATCCTTTCCTCTGCCTCTTTTTCATTTAAACATAAGTGATAAAAAGTATTGAAAAGATATGAATCATGGGCCAAACAGCTCAGATTGTAGAGTAAAAAAGAGGCGGGAAATGACAAGTAAAGATGTAATATCTTAAGGTTATTGTGTGACAGTGTTTCTGATAGTAACAGTGGTACAGTTATTTAATAGAGTATATTTATCCTTTAACAAAACCAAGCAGAGCTCTTCTTTCTTAAATAAGTATATATATATTTTCTGCGATGTGCTCACATACACATGCATACATGTATACATATGTACACACATATGCACTCAGAGACACATGTAGGAGATACAGATATAGGTAGATATCTATCTATCTATCTATTGATATATAACAATCTAGATGTAGCATCATCTGTCTCCATGAACTAGCTTCCATAATTGCCCTGTATCAGCAAGTGCCTGCTGACTGCCGTTAAAGGTTGTTCAGTGGGACACATAATGTTGCTCCCAGCTACAAGGGGTTAAGGAGGCGTTTGTGGGAAGGCAGGTTACTGCATAATTTGGTGGACCAGCACCAATTTTTAACAGCTGTTAAGGCACAGTTTGAAGAAGGTATAAAGATTATCTGACATGCTAGTGTTTTCTTTAACTTCTTTTTTTTAAAATGTACATTACATATGTATTTATAATTACGAAGTGTTAACAGTTTTCTTGCAATAACTTCTGCACTGCATTTTAATTTCACTTTTGCTCAAGTGTATTTTTTTCCTCTTCTTTTGCTCATCCATTCCCTATGTTGTACAAGTGCTAATAATCATAATTCAATTTAATAACATCAATCCTTGCAGAGCACTCGAGCCCATCCGCTCCTCAAGGGCACCTAACCCTTCATGTCCTCAACTTGCAGCTTCTTTATCGCACTTGAACCACCCTCATAAACTACATCTTCTTCAGACCTTGTCAGGGAGGGCGAGTCCAACATCATGGAAATGAACTGAGAAAAATGCAACCTTCAAATATGTCATCTCTTGATATTACAATTTCCCTTCCTTTTTGCTGTGGGGACTGAAACAGGTGTTCTTGTCTTTCCAGTCAGGCTTTTAGGATCTCAATTTTACTGTCACTCTTCTATCACAGTTTGAGCTAGAAAAAAATGTCCTTTCTTTCTGAAGTTAGGGGAATTCTTTGAAAACATTTCACTTTGCCCAAACTTCTGATATGGATCTGATCAAGTTGCTGATATGACTCATGTAGCTTTAGTGATTTTAGATCAGAGAGGGTGCTGAGAGCTTTTTGTTGTTGTTGTTTGGAGTTTTGTCTCTGTTTTGTCTTCATGTGAGAGAATTTTGTATACAAACAAAGACTGGGACTCTCCATGGAACAGATCTACAGGAATTAAATTTTATGCCAAGCCTTACAATTTTTTCAGTTCACTCCACAAAACTTTTTAGGTACTTCATTAATGTAGGTAGTACATGAATCTACTCAGTCTGGAGAAGAACAAAATTGAATGGATTCCAACTTGTCCTGTATTTTTGGTCTGTCTTGTTTGTTTTGGTTAATGTGTGAAACAAACTTAACAGTGTAAAGTTAAAGACGAATGAGCTTGACAGTAGTAGCGATTTAGACAACTTTCATTTTGCCTACAAGGGTAGGCTGCCTGAACAGAAGCACTTGCTCTCCCATTACCACTAGTCCCTTTTAAAGAACCTCATCTTCTCCATTAAGAAAAATAATCAGTCAAAGGCTCTAGTTTATTTCCAAAATCCTGGCCTGAGGAAGATCCTTATTATTTATGGGCAATTGGGATACTATGATATGGAAACTATGACTCAGGTAGTGCTGTGCCACTATTAAAACCTCCTGCTGCAGCATGGTTGGACCATTTCTGAGGATGGCAAGCGTGTAATCCCACAGTAAGTTGTGTTCAGCCTGGACAATGATGTTGGGAAAAAAAGGTCTGAGAGAAAGGGACAACATTAAAATCTGTTGGAGTAGCCAGGGCAACCTAAAGGCAAAATATTTATTTTAAATTATATATGGATCTCCCTGTCTGTTGTATAAAAAGAAGGGTGAGAACTCCTTCCAAAAATCAAAATTTCTCTATATCTGTGATTAGTAACGTTATGGATCATTCATTTTATCTGATGGATGATATTCCAGCTAAAGTCCTCGACCTTAGCATTACTCTTTGCTTTGCTCTGGACTTCTCTAGAGATTTTTTTTCTTGTTTGATTGAATTTCTGATTATTTTTTTTCCAAATTAGACACTATTCACACTGAAATCTAGAAAAAAGTATGAGGTTGTGAATTACTGCCTCTTAATGCAAATATACCTCTTGAAATACACAGTCAGATTTATTCATCTAATTTAAGTGTCTAAAAGTTAGATGTATAAGTCTGACCAGCAGTCTATGTTCTGTTATATCCAATGGAGAGAAACCAGCACTTTTCAAGGGTAATAGTGGCTGGATGAACATGACAGCTGTCACCCACCTATCTCACAGATTAAGCCAAAGTTATGCAAGTTCTCATTGTAAGAGAACAACATGTTCAAAAATTGTGCATGGAATTAATGACAGAATAAAACCTAGGTTCCTTGAATTCTACATCTCTATCATAGTCATTAGGGCAGGCAGCCTAATGACTACTTAGTAAAATAGAATGCTTTACTAAACAGTCTTACGCAAACAAATCTGTTGTTCAACTAAATTATTAAGATATGTTTGAGAGTAAGGATCTGGAGCAGAAAATTCAAATAAAATTCATAAGCATCATTTTGCTTGCCTGAATGAACTCAGGGTTCTGCTATATATAGTTGGTTTAATCAGGTAGAAGGTACTGCAGTGTTGTTAATTGTGTATATTTGGATATGTCTCACCTGCAAAATTTCTGAGTGTATCAGCTACTTCAGAATATGTAAACATATATCCACTGTATCAAGGAGATGTTTCGGTTTCTTGTTTGTTTTTTTTAATGGTATATATTGTTATGATGCATAAGAACACACACAATGGAAAGGGATCTCTACCACAGAATTCAGTCCCCTGTTGACAAAGGAAACCAAGGTATATAACATCATCAACAAA
>RSEF01000031.1:5768596-5781699 GCA_003993805.1 Himantopus leucocephalus
TCTGCAAACTTACTGAGGGTGCTCTCAGTCTCCTTGTCAAGATAAATAAAGAGTTGCCCCAATAAAGAGTTGCCCCAACTCTGAGCCCTGTGGAACACCACTTGTGAACTGTCCACCAACAGGATTTAACTCCATTCAGCACCACTCTCTGGGCCCAGCCATCCAGCCAGTGTTTGATCCAACAGAGTGTACGCCTGCCTAAGCCTTGGCTAGCCAGTTTTTTCATGAGAATGCTGTGGGGAAGAGTATCGAAGGCTTTACTGAAGTAATGTAAAACATTACAAATCGAAAACTAGCACAAGCCAAGGGTCTTTCACTTATTGGAGGAGAGAGATAGTGTCATCCAGAAAGTCATTCATCCACTTTAAATTTCTACATAAAATTAAAGCATCCAGTTAGCTCCATTGACCACATGTGGAAACAGTCTTCTATTTGCTAATACTAGATATACAACTTTGGTGACTAAATTTAGGTGAAACGAAGCATGCCTTTGAGAAACTCTATGGTAATTCTTTTGTGCCCCCTCTCTCCCCTGCTGTTTCTTTTGTTCACTTGTCACTTCTCATTTCTATGTCATGTATCTAAACTTAGACAGTAAGCTCTTTGAAGTACAAACCAGGCCTGAATATTTGTCTCAACACTGAATAACCATTTTAATCTACTAGCAGCATAGGCGGCTGTGTAGTGCCTAGGACACTCTAAACAGATTAACCATGTATGATTAGAGTTTTATTAGAAAATCTGCTCCCCCTTTCCAATACACTACAGGAAATTGCACTAAGGCAAGTAGGATGTACTGAGTTTTAGTTTTTAAAACTGAGTACAGTTTTAACTGTTTGTTTTTTAATCAAGTTTAGTTATAAAACCACAGTGTTATATAGACGACAGTAATAAACAGCAAAGGATTCTTGATCCTGACAACTCACCATAGCACCCCATTACAAATGAATGAAGCCAGTGACCTTGGAACCGTGAGAAACAGTAAAAGGGTTAATATAATACCATGAAAAGAATTGAAACCTAAGTGTTTTATAAGTTTATAACTGTACTGTCATTATTGTTGAAACTTTTTCTGCACAAAATTATTCCTTTTCTGTAATAATTAAATCTGAACTAATAATTATAAGACTGGTAAGATTTCAATTATACTAACAATACATTCTTGTCTTTATATATACAAAGAAAATATGTCCTTTTCAGTGTTCAGATATTCTTTAGGTTAACTGAAAGTGTTGCGATAAACAAAACTGTGACTCTAACCTGGCTAATAACTGGAGTACTTACCTGCAAATTCTCAGAACATCCAGTAAGTAACATCCAAAAATATGGAAACTGGACCTAAGTGCAAGGTTTCATGGTGTCTTTAGGGTTTTCCTTTCCCCCGTATTTTATTTACTGTAAAATTTATCAGAGACCTGTAAAGACCTGCCTTTTGTTCAGGTAACATCTGAATATGAATGTAAATGTCTTCCTTTTATCTATCAGGTATCCTTATGCCAACATCTTATACCAAGAAAATACCTTCAGGATGTACATTTTGTTTGAAGAGCAAATGAAGAAACAACGCTACCTTTCTAGACAAGGCTTTGACATTTTTCCTCTGAATGCAGAACTTCTGAATCATCAAGATTGCTGTTTCTCTGATAAACAGTTTTAATATTTTTATTAATTGGAAGTCCTACACAGTTCTCTGAATTCACCCTCACACACCATAATCTGAGCCAGGCAGTGTACTTTTTGCCATGATTAGAAGGGTAGTCTAAGATGATTAGTTCAGCTTTAGCCACCATGTTTTACATGCCTACATTTAGGTGAAAGGAAGTCTAACTGACGTTTATAGTGCTTTTTCACCTTGTTCCGTTTGTCCTGGATTCCCAGTTGGACTAGAGGGGCAAGGAAAACTATCTACAAATGGGCCCAGATAATAGTAATGGCTGTAGAGATCAGAAATAATATTTCCACCAGAGCACAGAAGCTTTGTGAGCTTCTGAGAGGTTTAGATTGCAGACGTACTTCAGGTAAGTAGTGTATATTGGAAATAGGTACATGTTTCCTCCTTCATAACTGTGTGTGTTCTTTCTCTCTCAAAATGTCCTCCCGGCATTTCTTGCTGCCAGGGACCACAGATAAATAGTTAGATATTTTGTTAAGGTTCAAAAAGCCCATAATAAGCATCCAATCCGACCTCCTATGTAACATAAGCCAAAAAAATTTACCAAGTAATTATTGCATGAGGCCTTGTTCCTGGATGTGCTTGAGGCAGTCTTTTAGAAAGACATCCAAGTCACATTGTCACCTGTATTCCCTGAGGCTCCTCACTGAGTTTCACATGTCTGACTCCCCAGTACATCAGCAGGGGCTTTGGAAAATCATCAGAGAATGCTTTCAAACCTAGATGCTTGCAGCATGATTATAGATTCCCAAAACAGTGACACAGACAGCAAGCAAGGGGAGCGGATCCACCCTTATTGTCTGAAAGTCTTGCAACAGAAATACTAAGTCTTCCAGAGTCTCTTTATTGAAGAACAAGGGATGTAATTTAGCATGTAGCACTCCCATGAAGGCAAATGGCTGAAAACTAATTGTTTTTCCCATTACAGAGAACATCAGTGATTGTACCAGTGTCAGTCTCTTTCAGAAAAAAATCTAGACAAACATTATTCGTAATGTGCAGAAATAATAATAGTAATGATACGTTGCATTTGTGCAATGACATCTATCTTGATGGATAGCAGAGTGTCTGAAATTCTTGGTGATCTGTTTCTTTCATATGGCTGACCCAGACCTTGGATACTTGGATAAGAAATTGTGATCATAGCCAGCAAAGAATGGAGCATACCTCCCTAACTTTGCTGACTTGTGTCCAAAAACTTCTTGCCAAGGAGTTACAGAGGCACCCCAAAATGACCTCACACAGATAACAAACTTAAACAAACTTTAATTTGTAACTAAATCCAAAGAGCTGAAACCAATGAGACAACAAGGGTAGCAGAAATAATGCTCTGATAACATTTAACAAATTGTATGTTCGATGTACCAGTTCGGGAAGTAATTACACACAACAACACATAAGAACAAGGGCACAAAAGAATGACGATTCCAAGGTGTGCACATACCCACACACACAGAAAGGCCTCCCACTCAAGGGTACCCAGAAGATGTAATTGCTCACCCAAAAGGGGTGAGGGCTCACTCAAGGGTATCCAGAAGAAGTATTTACTCACCAAGGGGGAGGGGGAGGACACCCAATCCCAGGAAGTTACTTTGGATGATGTCTTGATCCAAAGGGACGGATTCCAATCACAGACCCACTGGTCCAAAGAGAACCACTAAAAGGGGGACTCCGGTGGGGGCCCTGTTTTATAGCCCGGTCGGATCTGAACTATGGTCATCTATTGGTTGTGGTCCCGAGGTTCCCCTGGGCTGGGGACCCTGCCTGTTGACCAGGAGTCCCACCTTCTTTTTCCCACCACTGAGGGAGGGGTGGCGTGTGCTGCTCTACATCCAACCAGGGTGTATATATGCAGCAGCAGCCATGTCCCGCCAGCGGCATGAATGCAAGGGTGTGAAAGTACTGCTATGCTAAGAGTACTAGCCCCCGTCGGTGGGGGTGCTCCAGCCACACAAGGCTCACTTGTTTGTCTTCTTCGGTCAAGTATTTCCCCTGGTGAACATTAATACTTAAAAACTTCTAGCATCTAAATCTTCCAGGATTGGAGAAGAGACAGTTTGTTCAGTACCACCTTGGTTCAGCTCTACATTTTAGCATAGTACGATTATTTTAATTACTGCTGTCAGCGGTTATTCTCAGCTTTGTTACTATGATATCCAATGATCATTGTTATTATTTTGACAATGAGTATTGTTACTATTCAACTTAGTGTTTTAATTTTTTTTTGCTGTAGTGTGAATGTTAAAATTGTAATAAAATAATGGTAACATTAAAGATATTATTATTATTATTATTATTATTATTATTATTATTATTATTCAAAAGAGCATATTTCATTAAAGAATGTAGTCTCTTTTAATAAGGGTTCCTAACAATCCAAGAGGTAAGGATGCCCTCAACTTATAATAAAGAGATGCCCAGATTTGGGCGGAAATATAGTAAGTTTTCAAATACCAGTGACAAACTCCTATTAATTTCAACTATGTAACACTATCCTTTAATAATGTCAATCATTGATTACATTTGGAAAGGAAAAGGAATAATGATTGAGTTAACACATAAGGTGGTATGTGCCTTCTGTAGGTGAACCAAGGAAACCAGTTTTGTGTTTCACCTCACCTCCTTAACTATGTAAATGCTTGATGTCAAGTCTAAGTTGGTCACATCGTCTCTCTCCATTTGCCATGCAGACATCCCCTCCTAAGAAAGCTCCTTAAGATACGTGAGCTGAAGCATCTCTGAAGGTTTCTTCCTCTATTAATTTGCCACAGACAGAGCCTAGGTACACACACGTCACTTCTACAGAAGGAAAGTTACAGAAAAGAACTTGAAGCCTTGTCCTGACTGTGTGTTTCATGTGGATTTAACAAGTGTGTCTTTATAATTGTCCTTTTTAGTCTATTTCTTATTTACTATCTAGAAGCAAATTAATATCAGAAGGTATGTGTTCCTTGTGCATCTCAGAGGTCCGAAGTATTTTTTGGAATGAGGCATTAGAATGAAGGGTTTCCAGCTAAAGCCAGTGGAGTCACTAATCAAGAAAGAGATCTCTAGGGGTGATTGCCATCTGAAACATCCACCTCTAATACCAGCTGGGTCCTGAATTTTTTTCCATTAAAGCACTGCTCCAGCCCACTTTTGAGAGTGAAAAGGACCAGAGAATGTAGCAATGTGACCTCAGTTCAAGGAATGAGAACATTTCAGACTTTGGAACTTTTGATCTTTGCAGGTACGATCAAGGCAAGAACCCCTTTGAAATAAATTTTATAAGTGCACGTTGATATATCTGCATCAGACAATGTGAAACAGAACAGAAATTGTTGAGATAAAACTCAGTGGGTCTCTCAGATGGCTTGATGTAGCACAGAACCAGAGAGTTTCATAAAACTGCATCCAGATGCAAAGCTGCTGTGTTCATTTGATGCTGCAGTGTTTCTTTTCAACTTAAAATGATTACTAAAGACACAGTTTTGTTATACTTTCAGTGGGCTTTCACATCCAGGAAGGGCAAATTTTGTTAAGGAATGTCTATGCCCGGTTTGTAGGCCTGAAGCACATAGGAACCTATCCTACCAGGAGCACCAAGTAGCATGAACCAGCACCTACCAATCACCCTACCAGCACTTCATCTCCTGTTGTGCTTGTTCCACATGCTTAAATTTAAGGGTTTTCAGGACCACAGTAGAAATCACTTGTTCCCAGATAGTGAGAAGCCTGTAGCTGAAATGGATGCTGAATTTTGCCCTATATGTCATTGCAGCCACAGCCCTTCTGCTGTGCATTAGAGCAAAATAGGCAAGAAGAAAGATAAAAGTTGCAAAATGGGCAAAGGAGAAGAAATAATTACTTTTTCAGGTTTAAAAATGGCAAAAATATGAAAGGCTAAGTGAAGATATATTGTGGGTTTATATACTATTCTAACTGGGTTTTAGAAACAGTGGAGAACAACCCCCCCTCTAAAATTATAAATAAAATAAAATAATTTCATTAGACACCCTTTCCTTTTCTGCTAACATTCCTGGATTCTAAATTTTAGTTAAATGTGTTATTGTTTCAGTTTAAGTCTTGAATGTGAAATGTACAATTTAAGTTAGTAAAATGCACTGAAGCCTTTGAAACATCACTGCCAGAGCTTTGAATGGAATTAACAAGTGCATGTACAAATTACATCTTATTATTCAGCAGATGAATTTTTGCAAGGTTGAATTTTCAGTTATCAAGGTTATCCATCTTTCTGCCTAGATTATTTGTGAGGGAGATGTAGAGCCCCTATTCTCCAGGGATTAAAACTTTTCTGATGAAAGGAACATCACCTCTAAACTCAACTAACATAAGAATGTCGTGGTCTCAGGTTATCTTGATGCACAGATGAGTCTGAGATTGCAAAACAGAATATGATTAGGAAAGTCTCTTTTTCTAGCTGCACGCAAGCACAAAGAATAAACCAATGCTGTCTGAAACTCACTGCTCCATTTTGGAAGAAAATAGGAGTTTAAAAAAAAGGAAGAAAAAGTCTACATGTTGGTTTGAAGGCAAAGAATTTCAGCATTACCTGCAGGAATAACTCTTCTACTTTAGTAATCAGTACACTGCCCTCCTAAGGTGGGTAGCTTGAAATTAGAAGCTTAAAAGTTTTCAGACCTCTGGATTAATTTGGGGCTCCCAGACACATAGTTACTCAATGGGAAGCCGTGAAAAACTGAAAAGCTATCCAAAATTGTCAGTGAGAAACAATCACAGTACCCTACACTTAATTTAGTTTTCTGATATGTTTAGGTATTATGAATTCTTAAGGAGAAGTTGAATTGAGTGATACTACTGTGATTTTATGGAATTATCTTTAAAGGACATAATTGGTACTAGATAAGCTGAACTGCGAATTGTCTTAGGATGCACCAGAGAGATCGGAGGAATCAAACCTTTCAATTAGAGTATAAGAATCAAACAAATAGCCCAAGCTAGGATATTTGCATAGCCACTGAGTTCTGAGAGTAAACAGGTTCTTGGCTTTCTTTGATGATTAGTTTTAATTAGGTAAGTTTGAAATCCAGCTACTGCGAATTCCACTAAAGTTATGAGTGAAATAGAAAGCAGAGGCATTTTTTGGTTGCTCAGGCCTGAGAGGAAAGAAAGTTGTATGTTAGGAAGTCCTACTTAGAGTTCTGATGCACGTAGGCAGGGCTCTGAGGGGTGTAGTGACCACGATACTGTTTAGAAAAGTGTGCTTCGGAGAGAAGTAGCAGTTGTTAGCATTCTCCTCAAATGTAATGGATCAAACACACTTCTAAGATGCAGGCTCAGTTGTTATACTCCAATCAGAAGCCTGTCCTGTGCGGTGTAGCAACAGAATTTGGGGAAGCTTTGTGAATGGAGCTTGTGTCCTGTGCTGGGTGACATCCCACTGAACAAGCTGGTCTCTGACAAAAGTGTTATGGAGGAGATTGAGTCATTTGTCAGTGAGAGGGGTCTCAAAGAAATTACTGACAGCAGGCCTCACTAATGTTGTGCAATCAGTCAGTGTAATTATGAGATTTTCTTTTACAACCATCTCACCAAATATTAAAATCTTCCTTTAACTTCTACTACAGACAGAATAAAATTAATTAATAATTTTTTTAACCATGCCCTGTGACAAGCATAGACTTACACAAAACTGACACATGAGAAAAATTAAGTAGTAGACAGTCTGACGTCCTTCTTGTGTGCCTTCCTGGGAACCAGGACACTTACCCACAATGAAGTTCATTCAGATTTGGCAGACATTTTAGATGTCACTATGCTTTTGGGGGACTGGTGACACAAGAATATCTGTATGGACTGGTCTTCACGATTGAATCATGTACCACATCCTTAAGTGGACACTGAGAAGAGTATGAAATACCCTATAATTTAAAAATGAATTTTTCTCATACCTGCGTTCTTTGCTCCTGGGAATCCCATTTAAGAATATAGCTAACATCGCTAACAAAACAGGTCTGCATGTAGTGAAAGTTAGACAAAGAGAGATGTTTCCATGAAAAAACGTTATGGAATGATGTGATTCCACAAATTGGTGCCCAGCATACTGATAGAGCTAAGAGCAACACTTAGCTTTATTCATTCCCTAGAAGCTGGAGATAATCCGGGACAGTTGTACTCTGAATCATGTCACATAAACGTGTAGTAATATAGACAATTTCAAAAGATAGGAAGGTCTTCAGCAGAATAGATTTGTTCAGAGAGATCCAGAGCTGCTTATCACTGAGCTAAGTAAAAAGTAATGCCCAAGCAAATACAGTGAGGGCCCAGGTCTAAGGATCTGTTGCTTGCTCAGAAAGTTTAAGGGAGGATATTAACAGGGGAAACTGATGCATCCTTTGCTGAAAAAATCCTGCACATCGGAAGCTAACCTGAAGAAAATACTCCTAGCCTTTCTTTCAAAAGAGGATTGAAATGCATACCCATTTTGTCCCAGATTCATTTTTAGTCATGTAACTTACTTGTTTAGCAAAGTGTACAATCACCTATGTGCCTTTAAAAAGAAGGTACTTCAGGGGAAGTTTAGTGTACTGAATCATCTTCTAAATGTCTTTTCCTTTCTGTGTCTGTAGAAAGAACTTAGATGACTTATTTAGATTAGATACCACTAGACAGATCTTGTTCAGACTTGACTAAACAAAGTCATCAGTCTACAACATTAAATACAGATGGAGGCCAGAGTAACAGTGTGTCTCTGCTAAACACTTAAATTCAAACTCTGAACTTGATGTTGATTGAAAAAGTCAGCTTGGGGACCAATGTAAAAACAGATATCCCCCTAACCGGAAAAACATGCCCATCAAGAATGCAGTGCAGGTACCAGCATACAGGTCATTCCCACATATTAATATGCTTATACATATGTAGTTACTTAGAAATGAGGGTTATGAGCATGGGATGTAATCATACCCAGGTGCACTTATAACACCATTCCTCTTAGTCAGTGGGCATACATATTGGTTAGAAATGTGCCTTTTGTTTCTCAACTAAATTGATAAAGTTTTATCTGTATTTATACAAACATAATGACTCTATAGGAGCTATAGTGAGTGTAGAAGAGTTAGTGTGTGAAAAGACAAAAGCGTGTTGTATTGTGAGTCTGCTTGTGTCAATCACATCAATGCTTGTAAAGAAGAGAAAGTTTCTGTGTGTCAGTGTAGGAGAGGGTTAGGTATTTTCGATAACTACATATGTGCAAGGAAGTCTCTGATAAGCTAATGCCTAAAACCCAAGGAGCAAGTTGTCTGTGTATGACAGCTTGCTCATGCATAGAAAAACCATTTTTTTTAGGGGTTTTCTTTTGGAAAATAAAAGCTAGAGCACCTGTATTGGTCTGTGAGCACAAGAGACTGTGATCATGCATGTGTACTCTACAGAAGAAGGAAGAAACAGCGCGTGTGACGGAAGGAGATTATTCTGTGTATTTGTGTGTGTACGTGCACATATTTGCCCTAGGCAAGTTCAGCTTTTAGTTGGAAACTTGAGAAATTGACTTTACTGGGATTTGAAAGAGATCTCAGGTGAACTAAATTTGTCCGCTTTCTTTTCCCACTAGTGCAGCCGAAATGGATTCTCAGTCTAATAAGGTTTGACAAGACCTGGCACTGGAGGCAGGTGCCAAGGAATCCAACTAGTCGAAAGCATTAGAGACACCATGGGCACCAGAGGATAGAGGTGTTGCCATGGGAACAGAGTGAAAGATGCTCCATGGTGGCTGGTTAGGAGGTTTGTTTAAGAAGGAGCCAAGCAGCTGCAGTCTTGCTATCACCCTATGCCTAAACAACGGTAGGTAAATTCCGGCCTCCTCTCTGCTCCACCAGGATCTGAGGAATTTAATTCTGCCTCCTTATGTGAATAATGCTGAAATCGCTGACACTGCTGGTGCCTCCAGAAAAGTATTTGCTGCAAAAGAAGATGGCTGGTTTGGTACTCAAGGCTGCAAACGTCTGATCTGCAATGGGTGCTTGAGGGCATGGAAGGTATTTTTTTAAAGGATTTGAGGACATTGGTTTTAGTTATAAAGCTATCATCCTCCCTTCCTCTGCCTTCCTCTCCGTCTCTCCCCTGCAACCTTTCCCCCCACTCTGTGAAACATGTGTGGCCCCTTCTGAGGACCACTGCCAGAGAAACGAAAACTTATTACAAAATCAAGTACTACTTCAAGGGGGATTTATAAAAGTATTGTCCCTTCCAGAAAAGAATCACAAAAGCTTTTCATTATTGTTTTCCTCTCTTCTTTACATCTGCAAATCTATAAAGATGGAAATAGGGTGTGAGCAAAGGAGAGGGGAACTTTTTGGCTCCAAACTAAAATACCAGCTAAGCAGCTGCAATACTGTAATTATCATAATTTGCGTTTCAGTAATGTCTAGAATCCCATGATAATACCACATCTCCATGGTGCTAGGTGCAGTACATAATGTAATAGGAGACAATGGGTAGCCTGCAGTGCTTGAAAGGAAGATTAGAAAGAAAACAGCAACATAAAACTAAAAAGTAAACTTGAAAAAATGCATCCTTATACAACCTCAAAAAAGGGAGGGAGGGAACTAATAGGGAAGGGATTGAAATTATTAAAGAGCGCTTAAAGATTATGTAGCAATGCTAAGCAAAAAACCAGGCACTGGATATAATCTCTCATCCAAGTTGTCTCTGTTTGTCAGTAGCTGGAAGTGTCTCAGATATTAATGATCATGATATACATACATATATATCCATACCTCTATCCCTCTGTGAATGTGAGCGTCTTTCTCTCTGTCTGCCTATTCAGTTTCTGATAAATGCTGCCTCATCGCTGACCACTGCCAGAGACAAGATAACTTTTGTCCAAATGTTCTTAAATAAATGGTTGTAGGTCTGTTTATGAAGCCCTACTTGGTACCTCATGTTGCTGCCCTCATTTAAACAGATGTTTGTAAGTGGACAAAGGACTTAGAAAAGTATGACCAGTAACAAGTAAACCATACAATAAAAGCATGATACTGAGCCATCTATACTGTTAAACATAAAACTGAAGAGATGCTCTGAAGAGAAAAGGTTATATGCACTCATAAATGAAAATCATTTACTCCTCAATACAGTTTACCGGGTTGAGATGTTTAAGCATGGGGTGTTTTTTGTTTATTTTTTTGCCATTTTTAGGTCCTAAAGCCTTATGTGATTTCTATCTCCTCATTCTCTTTAGGTCTGCTATTAATGGACTTCACAAACTTAACTTTCTCCTAGTTTTCAAATGTCTGAACACAGGGAGGATTTTTTGGATTAATGTTATCTTTAGGGATGACATTTCCAGTGCTGTTTAAGGCAAGTAAGTATCCAGTATCTCTTAAATGTCAGATAAAATAATTATTTTTTTTTTAGCCTGAGTGATAAACTGTAAATTAAACTTTATTAATATAGACATCCAAGCTTGCATATGTTGTCCAGATCAAATAAGTTGCTGTTATAACGCCAGTACATACAGGACAGACTAAACAAAACCGTGGGTGACATGGAGAAGGTGAATAGAAAACAATTTTAGAGGCCAGAAAAGTACTGTGGTAAAGTGCCATTCAATGACTGACATATTATATACCTTATCAGCCATCTACTGTTGACTGCTGTTGGAGACAGGATAAATGGATGGTCTGACTTGGTAGATGTGTCTTTGTGTTCATTTTGTTTGTATGACCCACTGATATACATCAATTCAGAACTTAAATACAGTTACTGCGATTATGCATGGCTGCAAGGAAGAAATAGAACTCACTGCAGACCCATGTTTACGAACTTAGCAGTGGACAACAATTTCAGAATTTTCTAAAGATTTATTCTTCCACAGAAAATGCAAACAGATTCAGTCCCTTTTGTTGAAAAAAGTCCGCGTCACTGTTGGGTTTTTTTGCAGACACCTATTTGCTGACATAGGATAGGGTCACCTTTGATCCTTGAAGTTCTCTCCATAAATATTAGGAGACATCCCCCTAAAGGGGAAAATGGCTTAAGCTCCCCTCATGTCTGAGTGGCCTCATTTGATTAAATTAAAAGTTGGCAAAATAAAGAAAACCTCCCCAGCATCAATACTTGTAAAATAGTTTTAAAGTAAAAGCAAGCTATTTGCAAGTCATTTCCTGTATGTGTTTAGGGAGAAGGGGTGGGAGGGGTGATTCAGAATTAGCTTTATAATGAACCTTTAGTTGTACTTCAGTAGTGGAGTCACTACTTCCTCTCCATCTTAACGTGGTGACTCAATGTCTGGGTTACATTGTTTACTGTTAAATAATGAATATGTCTGTATCTGTGATAACATGGAAAAGGGTCCAGTTTCCATTGGTATATTTTTTCTGGTTTTGGAAGCCTGATTCATTAAAATTTCATATGCCCTTTATGTAGCCAGTATTCCATAAATAACAGAGAATTCATATCTCTAAGAAAAACAAAGAAAAAAAAGCTGATGCACTAAAATAACATTTTAAATTCACTTTTGTTCCAAAACAAATTCCAGCTCATTCATACACCACCTTCACCCTTTTCTCGTTATGAGTCACTAAGTCTCAGCACAGGGTGGTACAATGCTACATGCAAGATCTGAACTTCAATGACGGGTGCCTTTTAGTTGCCAGACTGAAGGGACTAAGTCTAGGATTTTTAATGAAGTTCTTGGTCGCAGAGAGAGATAACTGTACAGTTACAGTTATTTGCCCTTTGAAATAAGTGAAATATAACCACTGGGATCAATAACTATTCTATTTATCTATTCTATCCAGTCTATTTTGTTCAGAAAAGTAATTAAAGAGTTCTTTTAAATTAACTCACCACAAATATTTCATAGAATCATAGAACAGTTAGAGTTGGAAGGGACCTTAAAGATTATCTAGTTCTAACCCCCCTGTCATAGGCAGGGACACATCCCACCAGACCAGGTTGCTCAAAGCCTCATCCAGCCTGGCCTCAAACACCTCCAGGGATGGGGCAGCCACAGCTTCTCTGGGCAACACGTCCCAGTGTCTCACCACCTTCAGAGTAAAGAATTTCTTCCTAATATCCATTCTAAATCCACCCTCGTCTAGTTTGAAGCCATTCCCCCTCATCCCATCTCTACATGTTCCTGTAAAAAGTCCCTCTCTAGCTTTCTTGTAGGCGCCCTTCACATACTGGAAGGCTGCTATAAGGTCTCCCCAGAGCTTTCTCTTTTCCAGGCTGAACAACCCCAACTCTCAGCCTGTCCTCATAGGAGAGGTGCTCCAGCCCTCTGATCCTCTTCGTGTCCTTCCTATGGACTCTCTCCAACAGGTCCATGTCCTTCTTATGTTGGAGGCTCCAGAGAAGGATGCAGTACTCCAGGTGGTGTCTCACCACAGCAAAGCAGAGGGGCAGAATCACCTCCCTCGGCCTGCTGGCCAAGCTTCTTTTGATGCAGCCCAGGATGTGGTTG
>RSEF01000031.1:5811022-5822558 GCA_003993805.1 Himantopus leucocephalus
CAACAGTGTCTCTCATGTTACCCTGCCCCTTGATCCTTACCCATATGTCCAAATATCAGCATTTTCTATTACTTTGTCATTGACTTCTAATGTGTTTTCAGAATGATTTGGTCCTTTCTTGGGTAAAGAAGAAAAATGGAAATAGAAAAAAACTTATAGCATTCATTATTTTGCAACTTTCACATTGCAAAACACAATTTACAGCTAAAAACTCGCCTTCCTTTCTGTTGTGCCAATTCAGATGTCCAATGCTAAACAGAAAGTGCTATAAAAATGTCTGTCCTCACTCTAAGAGATTCAAATGATTGACAATAAAGTGGAAAACTGTTAAACATGTAATCTTGGCATGAGTTCCATGGAATATTTATTCACCCACTGTTCTATTCCTTGGTTTATTTTGTTGTTTTATTGGATTGTATTCTATTCAGTTGTGCCTTGCAGTATCTATGCATAAGTCAAATGCCTGCAATGGGACTCCTGGCAGAAAGAAAGTAACAGGAGACAACTCGCAGACACAGAACATATGCACTATGGGCTGGCTCAAAATTTTAGGGACTTGTAACTGTCTACTCTGAGGGGCAGAAAGCCACCACGCTACCTAGAAACAAACTACAGAAATCACTGAAGTCTGGATGGGCATGATCATTTCCTATTGCCTACCACTCTGAGGCAGAAAGTTACCTCATAGAGCTTAGTTACTGCTTTGTGCTTGGACAGCTTCTCTGGGTGATGAATAAGTTAAAGCTGGAGCCAAGACGGCTCCTCAATGGGGGTAATACTGGGTGAGTAGCTGCTGTAATCCCATATACAAGTGCAACAACACTAAGTAGGACAATGGGGAGGGTTTACTCCTTCTTCCCCCTAAACACACTTTCCTGTGAATTTAAATACAGCTGTTGCAGCCTAGTCCTATATAATTCAAAAACAGAGAGGTCACTATGAATTAAACCTGAAAGAATTATTACACTTGAAAAGGGTTTTAAACATCCACTCTACTGCTTGCTGCCTGTTGTTTCTCTACCTTTGTGGGAATTTTTTTCCTCTTTCCCTGGTAAGGCAATGAATTATGATTTTCCCCAGAAAAGAAATCTCAAAATCTAACGCCCTCAGAAATAATATATGAAATATGACATTTCCAAAACAGAATCTTTTTCAGCTGTTATTGCAAAACTCCACTGTGGTTCAGTGAGTGAAGGAGAAACAAAAACAAACAAATGAACAATGACAACAGCCAGGACTATAACATACAAAATTGAAAATAATAAAAAAATAAGGAATATAAGGGAATCTACTAAGTTTAGCTAGAATAAGCAAAGGGCCTAATGCCCTGACTTCATTGATGCTGAGCGGACTAAGGTTTGGTGGAGCTGTAACAAGGATGAGCTTTTTCACATCACTTGAAATGGAGGGTTCCCATGTAAAAGGCTACAGCACTCTTCACCCCTTGGTAAATCTGTGCCTGTGCACTGTCATTTCCATGACTGGGGTCATCTTTTGGTTATAAGGGATCAGTCCCTCATTCTTGTAGGTTAGACTGAGTTCCATTCGTGGTTCACCAACTCACCATGTCTGTGGTGTCACTGCACTCTGAGCAATGGCCTTCAGAACTAAAGAAAAACTTATTTTAGTTGGTATGTACTCTACTTCATCAGGTTGTCCTAGAAAATCCGTCTCGCCACTGCTACAAGAAGCTGAGCTTTAGCTAGATAATCTCTGGTCAGGAATTTCCTAACCGTTAAGTGCTTTTTTAAGTATCTTTGAACATAAGGAGTGAGTCTATCCATTTGATTGTGTTCTGTTATGGTGGGGTTTTTTTGTTGTTGTTNCCCCTCCCCCCCCCCCCCATTTCGGGGAAAACATAGGGTATGCACATAGACTAATATGGTTAATGCCCAGCCTTCTTCTACAGTGATGGTGAGAGATATGTCTCTCTATGGGACAATCCAGGCCCAGACAGCATTCCAAATCACACTCTGGAGGATCTTTTTCAATAGACTTTTCCATTGCCTATTGAACAAAGACAGATGCCCATAAGACTCAAACAAGGGGAAATAAAGGAAATAAAATAGTCATGAGAAGAGGTTAATATGTGATGAAAATTCTCAGTGCAGCACTATAATTTTCAGATCTTGATTACTTTTCTCTAACTATAATAGCAGTTTCTATCCCTTCTCTTGGAAAAAAGAAACATCAGTGAGATCTCCTTTGACCAAGTTAGTGCTTTGATTTCACAGTTTCCTAAAACTTCTCAAGTATTAGCTTCCCAGAAAAATATTAATCCAATTTCCTGATGACAGAAAGAGTATAAATAAGCAAGTTCATCTGTTTGTTCGTATTTATTTCTCTGACTAGCATATTTGCATCTGAGCATACGAGTATTAGTGCTACAAGGATCTTCTTGCAACATTAAAGGCTAAAAAGGAGCAGGAGATTGTCCACAGAAAGGGCAGTGGAGCTGAAGGCCTTGAATGTTAGTTTTGTGGTTTAGTCTTGAGAAGACTCTTCTTACTCAGAGCTTCCATGGTGAGGAGGACCACAGCATGTGGAGCTTTAATGCAGGGCAGGTTCTCAAAGGTGGGCTGAGTAACTCCCTCTGCTAACACAAGGCTGTCCCATGCTGCCCACTTTTTCTCTTATGGGGTAACACTGATTCTATCAGCAGTAAAAAAATCCTTATGGCACTAAAGACTTTTTTGGCAACCTTTGACTTAGGGTATGCCTTATGCTGTCCCCATGATCCATTTCTTTTCTCTTGATAAGTGAATTTCAGAGGAATGATAATGTGGCAGGGTCACAAATAAGAACAGTTTAGCCACTACACGTTTCAGTTTGACTTAACTAGACTTCAGTAACCAAGTCACTCAGTATAACTCTATCAGGGAATGAAATTATATTCTTGGCACACTGCTTTCATTTTTAAAGGCTGCCTTCTATTTCATTTGTGTATGGCTTCTTCTTCCTGGGATGCAGCATGAGATATTTTGACTTAATGTCTTGCATATGTAATGCTCTGCTCTTGTTTAGGTTTATTGATCACTGAATCACACTATCCCCATTGAAATATACAGCCTACTTTAATGTCCTTTTCTTTAAATAAGGATGGAGTGCACAGCTTATGAAAAGGAATGCTAAAAAGGCAATAATAATAACAGTTTCTAAAATTATGCTTATTTTGGCTGCCTTCTTACTCAATTAGGAAGTGGTGTTTCTCTATTAAGATAGAGAAGCTGGTAATATGATAGAAAGTAATTAATACAATATAATCATAGCCTAAGATCAAACTCATCTCCTGTCTCTTTACCTTGTCAAGTGTTTCAATATTTTATGTTGTAATGTGATGACCAGAACTGATTGCTGTAATCTAAGTGTGGATCTAACTAATGCATTGTATAATCAAAGATTTTCGTCTGACTTAAATACATTTGCATTTTATTGCTCTTATTGTAGAAAGGCACGCCTAAGATTTAGTGTGGTTAAAGATCAAATTTCATCATAGTTTCTGTTCTGAAAGGCTGTTAAATTCCTTTTTGGCCTTGAAAGTCTACATCAAATGTTTAGGCATATTTGCTTTATCTCTTTCTCTTTCTAACTCTCATGGATTTTCTTGCTTTCTCCTGTTCACATTTCATGTATATATTAATTAAAATTTGCCTATTTATTTTCAGCAGGGCATGGAAAAAACATGAGCATGTGCTCTTATCTCTTTCTCTCCCCCTATTTTTTTAAAATACCTTCATTTTGATAAATTTTATTTATGTTATAATTATTATTTATTGCTTTCTTTTGATTTGTATCAACAAAGGTTAATTCCAGATAATGATAAAAAGGAATAAAAGGTTGTCACCTATACTATCTCCCTTTTCTCCACATGATATATGAGGCCTTTAGGCAAGGCAGTGTTCAGAGCAAGTCTAGATAGTCCCCTTCACATTGGTGCTGTCCTGCAGATCAGCAAAGGATTCTGTTCCTAACATTAGGGTGGATCTACCATAGTCTAATAAATCTCCCAGACACCAAAAATCCTTTTACAAAACTGAAGATTGCTTTTTCACTCTTTCTTGAAATATTTTTCTGCTTGTATCTGAGTTTAACATTGTTATGACACTAGTTAAATCAAATCTAGTGCCAATGGTACTCAGGCTTCTTTTTAGGTTTTCTCATGCTGTGCACAATAGCCAAACAACACCTTGGGAAGAGTCTCTAACCAGCAGCCTCTTTCTCTGTTGTACAGGTGGATTGCAAAGGCAGGAAAGAGTTGCATCTTTAAACCCTCTACACCTAATGGATAGAGTTGGGTAAGAAACAGCCTTGCAAAAATTTTCGAGCTACCATTCCCAAATCTTTGTCATGCTGAGTTGCAAGAAAACATGCAACTCATGAAGCTAGGTTATTCAGCACTTTTAGAACCAATCAGAATATTTAACTGGATCATTTGGAAATGTTTCATATCTATATCAACCTTTTCCTTGAGTTTTTTCCTGTTATTATCAGTTTGAATTTTAAATACGCATCTAGAACCATAAGAAAAATGTGTCCCTTGTCACTTAGCAATCATAACGTTACATTTTTTCAGGAAAGAAATAATACAGTTCTGTTAATTTAAATGAGGTAACTTTTAACTAACTTGCCAAAAGGCAATTCCAAAGGGTATCTGCCTCTGATTTGGGAATCTACAGTGCTATTCCTATATATATGTGTGCTTTTGAATTTTTATCATAATACAACAGATGGAAGGTTGAATACTTCTCATAACTACCTTGGCAAAAGAGCTAAATTTCCATAGGTGAATTTCAGAGTATTGAAAAAAATTGCAGGTCAGAATTGTCAATTGGCTTGAATTATAGCTCTGAGATATTGATTTGAGTGGAACAGCTAAAAGCACATAAAGTTGAACACAAGCATGAGTGCCTACAGTAGGACCTCAGGCACATAACTTAGTAGAAGGCATTTATCTAAATCCTCAAGGGAAATTTGAAAATACTAACCATGTACATTAAATCAACAATACTTTACAGTCTCCAGATTTAACATCAGGACCACATTTTCACTTAAGGATTATAAGACCTTCATGACAAGTATATAACAATAAAGCAATAATAATAGTTTTTCATAAGGGCTAAAAAATACATAAACATGTGATAAATTAACTCCAAACATTTATAACATTTAATTGAAAATTACAACCTTTGTCATAAGCTTGTTTTTATCCACCTTTCTGGGTTTTATAGCAAAGATATAATTTTCTGTTTAATGCTCTGAGTGAAAAAAAAAGCCAAATGAAATGTTTTCATCCTCCGTTACACTCTCTAGGACTTTTCCCCTTCTGAAGTGGCAATTTCTGTGATTCTCAGTGCTAACCTAGTGGACTTAATAGCTAAGCTGCAATAAAATGACCAAGAACCCTGATATTTCTCTACTTAGTCACAGTGGCACTTTAGTTTAAACAATCATTGGCTCAGTTGTGAAAAATGAGAGAAATTAAAATTATTTTCTTCGCAAGGACCAAAGACTTGGCAAGTAATATATTGAAGAAATTTCCTGGACATAATGGGTTGCATTAATTTTCAACTGCAAAACAATTCCTTCAGCATTATTTTTCAAGCAAGGAAAAAACCCCACAACTTGCTATTTACGCTATTTATTTCTTACTGAGAAGTGAAGACGCATTTCAAATTAGGGATTAAGAAGGCATATCAGGAAATATTGCAAAAAAATGACTATAAAGGATTTCAACTAATTGATTACCCATTTGCCTTTATCTAAATGTGGTCAGTTTTGGCTATGATGGAATACAAAAAAATAGTCTCTTTCTTTGTTATTTTCATCTGAGAATAGTTTGCTTGTTTATTTTAAACAAACTTTTACAGAAATCTGTCTATTCTTCAGGAAACTCTTTTCTCACTCCCATTGATAATTCTGTGTCATTTGAATAAGTTGAAGAGAATGCCATTTCTGCTCAAGGGTGCAGCCTTCAACCTCTTCCTGCACAACTGAAAACAAATGCTGTTGTTCTCTGATCCCAATGGCCTCCTGCTACCCTATTTAAAATGAATGTAGTGATTACAGACCTGTTTCAATAACTCGGGGCTTTACTCACTCCTGGTATAAAGTGGCATTGCTGTGTTGTAGTTAATGGAGCAATGATGACTTTGATCAGTAGAGAATTCAGCCATTGGGGAGCCCACCACTCAAGTTATCACTGAAATTGCCTCTGTGGGCAGCCACAACAGAGAGGCCAAGGTGTGAACGAGCAAAGGTCTGATCTCTGATCCCTTCAAGTAGCGAGCAGAAGAATGAACAGGAGAGAAGCCAGAGCAGGTCACACTAAGATATATCTAGCCCAGTATCCTGTTTCCAGCGTTGGCCAATTGCAGCTGCCTGGAGAAGCAAATAAGATTAGGACAAAGATTTTCCTGATATGTTCTCCCAGACATTGATGCTTCGTGTGCACAGGAACTTTCTGAGCCATAAGCGGCCTCTTTGTTGTACAAGGCTCATTAGAATTTTCTTCCTTCAATTTCTTCTTTTCCATTTTGAACTTATGCATGCTTTTTACATGCACTACATCCTACAGCATGAAATTCCACAGCGTAACTGTGAGCTTTGTAAAAAATCATGATGGTATCCATAGCCAGATATATGGAGCTTGCCATAGCTTATCATCTCAATTTTTTTGTGGATAAACGGAAAGTTATGTGTCTAGTTGTGCACTTAAAAGAATAAAAGTGCAATTTTAAAAGGAAAAAAACAACAACAAAACAGGTATATCAGTAACTTGTAGGGACCCTCAAAAATATTGAAGTTTGCCAACCACTAAATTAATTCTTCCAAATGAATCCACCATCTCTGATATACTCCAGCAATTAATAAAGGCCCTTATATATTTGCACTGGCAAAATGAATCACAAACTGCCTTGATATCTACTGCTCCAGGAGCTGCTCTGATTGCTTAGCAATTATGGCATTTAAAAAAATAAAATAAAATAAAATAAAATAAAATAAAATAATCTGAAACTGTCATGAAAACATGTCTATTGACATTAGTAATATTAGAATTGATATCATTTATGGATCACAGCTGTTTTGAGCATATCATTTAACCTTATACATTAACAGAGAAAGATGTGCACGTCTTGGATGACTGGCCTGCACGATCAACATCAAAGGCAATCTTTACTGTGGTAGAGTATACTTCAAGTTTCAGTAGTTTATGTCAGGACATAAGAGAAACACTGGTTTGCCTTACATAATTTAGCCTCTTGTTTCAGCCATTTCTCCTTTGAACACTATTAAAAAAAAAGTTTGGGCTTTTTTTTTCTTTTATGCAAAAATGCAAACATTGAAAAATGAATCTCCATTCTAAGTGATAGCACAAGTTAAATATTATCACTGAATGAATAAACATTGAATGATTCAAACTGGAATTGTAAAAGTAAAAATTTCAAAAATATCTTAAAATTAAACAAACCAATAGGAATATATATCAACATTTATACAACCTTTTTATTGTGTTTGAAAAATACATGGCTTTTCTTGAAGGTCATTTTGAAATGGAAATATCAGTGTAAGCTGACTTTTATTTCAGTTCTTCAAATCAGGGCATTATTTAAAATAAATAATGTTGATCAAAACACATTTCCATCAAGAAAAGTCTTCCTTCAGAATTCTTTAGTATGTTGATTATTATCCCTTTTTTGGTATATCAATTCAGGTAGGTATCTGTACAACATCACTCTCTACCATTTCTTATTGGATTTTTAATATGGATATATTTATTAAATTTATTCTAAAAATGGGAGATAACAGTGTATTTATGGAAAGACGTTGTGGACTACTATGGGATCTCTCAAAGCAGGCAGTATCATATGGAAAAACTCTCTTCACGGCTTTAAATACAGTTCAGTCTGTTACTGAGTAATCCAATGAAACTTAAAAAGTAAGCACAGAGTCAATAGAACAATGTGAGGAGAGGAAACCAATGGATAAGTTAACAAAGATGTGGGGGTTGTTTTGGGTTGTTTCCATCCTGAGATGTGCCACACATTTCTTAGACATGTTGTCTCGGTCCAGAAACATCTAATCTATTGGAGAGGGGCCTAATTCACATTGTAATTAATTCCTTCCAGTAGCTGATGGACAAAAAGGCACTTCCAGAGAGTGATTCACCCCGTCTCTGAGCTAAATAACTGTCTGGAGACACCTATCTGTGTTTTGTCCTGAAGACAGAGCTCAAGGTGACTAGACTTTTATTTTAGTCTCTCAACTACATGCATAAAAATAGGTAGAATAAATCTAGGCCACAGTTTCTTGGAACCTCTTGGAACTGTTGTGGAGATGAATATCTAAAACTATACAATAATGGAAGCTATCTAATTACTTTAGATGATAGCTAAATGTCATCTGAAAAAGTTAATTGATGTCTGTGACAAAATAAGATTTTTATTTTCTTTGAAGTGTTTGACATGCAATACAACATTGCCTTACCTAAGTTATTGAGAATTCAGATATGATTAAACTTCCATGTGTGTTTTGATCTCAGACAGTGCACGGGAAGCAGATAGATTACAATCTGCACAATTGGAATTTGGTAGAGTCGAGGTGTTGCATGATGGATGCTGTAAGAAAATACTCCCTGACAGCTTCAACAATGAGCCATGCTTAAGGTAGTTTAGCGCTAGTGTTTCAGATATGCTAATATATGTCCAGGCAGGTCTTGGGAGGCAAATGATAGCACAAAGGGAAGTGTGGATAGGATTTAAATATCATACTAAGTTCTGGAGCCTCAAAACTGTACATATTCTGCAGAACACGAATGTTTGATTTACAGCAAGTTAATGGCTACAAATTCAGTGGAATTTATATAACAATGAGGAAATCTGAAACACCAAAAATCCAAGCTTTTTAAGGCTCCAAGGACATAATAATGGAAAGGCTATTTCAAGATTTTGGATTCAGTCCAAGAAAACTGACAAATACTTAGCTTGGAATAGCATCTTCCTGTTCAAACTTTTAATCAGAATCATGAGTAATCTCAATGGATCAAGTCTACACAAAGTTAAATGGTTGAAATAAAACCACCAAGAATGTCAGAAAGCAACTTTTCCTTCCAAACATGCTGATAATTTCATATTTTTTTCCTCTGAAAATTGTCATTTTGATAATTTGGCAAGGTTTCACTCCTGATTTGGAAAGAATTAAATTTGGCAATTAATTTGAAAAGTTTTAAAATACATTTTTGTATGTTTTCTCTAAAGCTAATACTTAATATAACAAAACACTTGGATTCTCTGCTGATTTACTATCACTGTTTGCAGAACCTTACTATCAAGAGAAAAAACATATTTTCAACTAGTTACCATCATGCCTGGTCCAAGATGTGTAAGAAATGCCTGGATTATAAATTCATCTAAGATAAAACTTGAGACTACACCTCACTTTTGGTACAGGAACAAGTAGAAGTCTTTCTTTCAACTACAGCTGAATTAATGTTTGCAGTTCATGTACTCTACACAAGCAAAACCAGTTGCTAGATCCATATTAAAAACTAGAAAGAACAGACTTTTAAAGGGACATGAGTTAAGAAAAAATCTTGGTTTGAACAAATCATTTTATATTGTTTGGGTCAATTGTATAAGATTTAAAGTGTTTCTTGCCATTGTCTATTATCAAATACGGTTTTGCTATGCTCCTCCCCTCCTCTCTTTGTTTCTCTTTTTACAAGTAACTGGTGAAATCATTGATAATTTTAACCATGTGTCCAACTCCAAAGCTCCTCAGAGGCAGGATTTGATGCAGTTTGGGGCTGATATCCCAAGCTTCAAGATTTCTAATCTCAGCTAAGAGGACTTTGATCTCATTGATGTAAAATTAACCAACCTGAATGTGTTTTGGTTGAGCTGAACTTTCTTTGAGGTGTTGGATTTTCAAAGAATTTTAAGGTCACTTCACATGCAGCTACCACTGACATACAAGTTTCTAGGTTTGGGTAAACATGGGCTTTTGGCACTTTTGTTCTCTTAAGCTTTATTGGAGTTCTGGCCTCCCTTTCTCCAGGTACTAGCATGGCATTGGGTACCACTAACACTTCCCTGTCTCTCAGGTATTGAAATGGAGATTAAAAGGTAACTGACAACAAAGGGTTTAAAATTCATGCTGCATTGCGCAGCAGAAACATCACAAGTGGACTGACTGTGGATCTAAACTTCAGTCTCATTCCAAAATGAATTACAACAGCAAAACCGTGACTTGTGCAGAAAATCTGCATTCTTTCTTTCAAAGGCTGTGTGATCCAGGCACTGACCCTGTAGTGCATCACGGCAGATATCTATCTGTGAAGTCCTAAAGATGTGTCAGTTCCATATTTTCCTGCTGACATAATTTTGACATTTGCTTTATTGGGTCTGACTTTGCACTAGCCTACATTTTATTACTCCAGCCCAACTTGAACAGAGAGCCTAATTTACAGCGGGGTCTGTCAACCTCTTTTGGAACAGTTTTCATAAGAGTAGACAGACATTGGAATTTATAAAACTGAACAGCTTGGTGAAATACAAGGATCCACGCCACACAAGCTGAGAAAGAGTGATTCCTCATCTGTGAGCAGAGCATACTTTCTGTGAGACCTGAAATATGTTGCTGGAGCTGTGGCTCCAGCACAAGCTAACATCTGTGAAAGTATATGGGGAAAGTATGGCCCCTTATGTCACTGCCACATCTGGGCTTCCTGCAGCTTAATTTGCCCTCTCAGCATGTTGCACTGATTATAAATACAATGCTGCTCTTGTTGCCAGAGGCCATGACATATCGCTTGGCACTCTGCAACCCTCAGAACAAATTTTTCCCTTTCCCTATACACCTCAGTCAATCACGGCTTCAGAAAGCAGCCCTCTGCCACCCAGCATAGGATTACATGTCATTTATAATTTTACTCTCTTCAAAAAGCTAATGCTTAAGTTAATAAAGAGGAAAAATAGCCAGTACGGTGTCTCGACCAGGAAGAGGCAGAAGTTGTTATTATTTGGGTTGTGGAGCACGGTAAGGGTGAGAAAAAGGGACACATAAAAATGAAGAGCTAATAGCTTCTCTGGTGTCAAGAAGAAAGAGAAAAGGAATCAGCCCTTCAGCGAGACAAAATATTAATAGCTCTCACTGGAAAAAAGCTGCTTTTTTTCTTTTATTCATTTAAAAATATATATACATTTCTAAGCATAAAGTTTATGCAAGTGAAAGCTTTCTTCTGGGTGTTTTAATCACATGAGAATTCAGAGAATTTCTGGCACTTGCTGTAATTTACCTAACAGATGAAATGGTTGTGTAAAGTTTAAAAAGAATAGACGCTTTTCTAATTTCAATATGATTGATCGCAGAAACTTACAGATTCTGTGTGCATGTGTTGTAGGGACTGGGGTTTTAGTAAATTTGCTGAAATATTTTTTCTTCACAAATTAGGTTAACAGAGATAAGATGATGTAATTCAATCACTGGCAATACTTGAAATTCATAGAATCATAGAATTGTTGAGGTTGGAAGGGACCTT